>OX387926.1:1200000-1864593 GCA_947578465.1 Thera obeliscata
GTCACCGACATAGCTCTTAGAATTAGTAAGTTGAAGTGGCAATATAGCTCGAAGAACCGACAACCGTTGGGAATAAAGGTTCTCGAACGGCAACCATGAACCGGAAGACGAAACATAGGGCCCCCACCCACCAGATTATGGACCGACGACATTGTTAAGATCGCGGGAAGTCGGTGGATGGAAAGAGCTCAGAATCGTTCTTCCTGGAAATGTGTAGGGAGGCTTATGTCCAGCAGTGGACTTCTTCAGGCTGATGATGATGATGATTATGTCATTAAATTAGCTAAAGTTTTGTATAGACGCAGGACCAACTTAAAGTCGTGAAAAGTTTGACTTTCGAATTTCATTGTTTCGTGTCAAAGTTTCTACCGGTAGGTACAGCATAATTTAAGTAACTTTTTTATTAGATTACTTAAAGTTTTAATTTAATCGTAACAGAGAATGTCTTGACAACAGCGCTGCCTTACTTTCAATTTAAGAGGCCTATAATAATTACTAGTTTTAATACTAGGATATTAACAAAACCGAAGGAGAAGAAAGACTGGAGACTTCTGGAGGAGGCCTATACCCGTCGAGGGGTCCTTAGTTAGTTTGTTTATAAGAAATATAGGTTTAAGTTATTTAAAATTATGTAAACTAGGGAATAATTAAGACTTTTTTATTTTATTTATTTACATACATATTCTCAAAACTGGTTAACACTTCCAACTGAGCACTTTTCTCGTTACATATATAATTATTATGATCAATTAGAAATTACAAGTGTCGAGATGCTAGCCCAGATCTAATTCTCACCTAAGGACAACGCATTCAAACTCCAGTAAATGGATTAACCGAAGGTTGAGTTCGGAGCGAGACAGGGACTAACAATAAATATTTACCCCAACAAATGAATATGCATAATATGCCTGAAGTCCGGCTTAGGTTCTTGGAAGGCTGTATGGTGTGTGCTTATAGCGGGCTCTCAGAGGCTTTGTGGTGGGGACAAGAAGGGGATGTGCTGATATGAAACCAGGGTTGAACCTGGTATTTTAATTATTCTTGAAGCCTTTGTTCTATTTGGAGCAGTAAATGTTTTGTAATTGGCGTAAGATATTCTATTTAATTTGTCTAAATAATTGATTGTTTATGTTTTGCTTATATTGTGATTGTTCCATCTTGTTTTGCTGGTTCATGCGGTTCGTCGTCCACAAGCCTAAAGAAGTCTGCTGCTGGGTATACCTTAACCATTTTTAACTTTCATACAAATTGAAAGTAGTTCTCGATTCGGTTGTTATTTTTTTTTATTGATATTGCATAACTTCATCATGCCATTTTGTTTTTTTTTTCATCTGAATGGGAGTGTTTTTTTCATCATGGGGAGGTTTGCCATACTCAAAACTAGGTGAGTGTAGGTGCCAGTTCCACGCGAGCACGCGACCAACTAGAACATTTTGATGCTTTGATTGAATAGTGGTTCTAATAGTTTCAGTTTATTTACTCTTTAAAACAATTAAAAATAGTATTAATAGTTACTAAATTATACAATTTTTAATAATAGGAACTGATAGTATTGAGAGGGAGTCTGAGCAACTCTTTCCCTGAGAGTCTTGGGGCAGGGGCTTGGAATTTACCAAGCCATAGAACTCTTGAAGAAAACTTTTACCCAAACATAATAATAACGATGCAACATAATAAAATAAAATTATATTAATTACAATTACCTATAATTAAGTGTAGGGAAATAAAGGTTCTCGAATGGCGACCACGAACCGGAAGACGAATCGTAGGGCGCCCACCCACCAGAAGGACCGACGACATTGTTAAGGTCGCGTGAAGTCAATGGATGGAAAGGGCTCAGAATCGTTCTTCCTGGAAATGTGTAGAGGAGGCCTATGTCCAGCAGTGGACTTCTGCAGGCTGATAATGATGATGATGATAACAATTTATTCTAGATTAATTTAATAAAATTACAAGCAAATAATCAATCGCCACCACGTACATCTTGGATTTTCGATCGCTGAAGCAGCGCCCAGATAGAGTTTCTGACTCTTTGACGATGCATGTTTTAATGAAGATGGAGTAGCGACTTTGCATCGTTCGCTAGAAATTGCTAGACTAAGCTATCTTGAATCACTTATACGAGAGAGCACTTTTTCTATCGAGATAATTAATTTGACGGAGGAAACCGATTTTAGACACAATTTGATTTCTGATAATAAACATTTGATTTTAAATAATTTAAAAAAAAATGCCCACATTCCACACAACATCATCTACCCCTAAACTAAGTAGAACTTGTACTACGGAAACCAGATCGCTAACATAATTAAATAACTAGCAGTAAGTAACCAAGCTTCGCTCGGTATTTTTTTGATAACAAACTTATGAATGATGAAATCATAATATTTCGATCTAACTAACATACTACATAATAATAAAAAATAAGAACTGGTTATTTAAAAAAAAATCACGAGTGCAATGAGATAGACTCTTTCGGAACTTGTGTTTACGTAGTCCTTTAGTACCAAAACTCGACAATAGATGGCGTTCTCTGTGAAACATCACCCATTCTCAGGTTCTCACAGAGCTTAGTTTTTGCTTCTGAGCAACAAATGGCGCTAGGAGTAATGATTTTATGAAAAAGTTGTTTGTTCTTAACTCCGAACGCCGATATTTTCTAAAAATAAATCCTAGCTAGATCGATTTATCGTCCCCAAAAACCTCTTTATTTCAATAATTTCATGAAAATCGATGGTGCCATTTCCGAGATCCTAAATATATATATATATATAATATATATACAAGATTTTCTCGTTTAAAGGTATAAGATAGAAAAATATATTGTAACGGGAGCATTAGGCTGCGAGTTGTGCTCACACAGCCACTAGATGTCGCCTCCCGTCGCCAAAGCAAAGCAAAATTTCCAGATTGCTTACATACATAGAATACGAAATAACACCCAGAGAGAGAATGTATGTTCACCACACAAATATTTGTTCTCGGTGGGGATCGAACCCACGCCCTCCAGAATTTTTTTTTGTTTTATAAAAGTGCAGAATTTTACGAAAAATATTTCCTCTTTCTAGCGTTTTGCTCGACTCCAATGCATAAAATAAGTGTTTGTTTTATGAGAATTGATTATTCCATGTAAGTTCAATCATAAAACGTCATGCTGCAAGCGGCGTGTCAATCAAATGCTTTTGGCACCAGTTTCTGTTCCGAGTTTAGCACAAGTGACCAGTTTCTACCTCCTGGGTGATTGCATAATTGTGTTGCAATCAAAAGTTTGATACTAAAAATTATATAATAGAATATACATTATTTACTAAAACTATTATTACAAAACATAAAATGATTTAAAAGAAATACAGTTTATAAGAAACTAGAAACAAACAAACAAACTAGCAAATAAATCAATATTATGGACAATCTACACACCAGTAGGTAGAGCTTGTAATATGGGAACCAGATTGCTGATTATACTACTTGTTATTTTGTAAATACATACTTAGAATAGGTACAATTTAACACCAAGATATAGAACAAACATCTCCGTTCACCACACAAATATTTATTCTTTGTGGGGATCGAACCCACGATCTACGGCGCAGAAGGCAGAGCTACTACAAACTGAGCGAAAAGGCCAGTAACTCATGCTAACCACTAAGCAATCCGTTATTGTGGTCACTGGTGAGGTTATGGATTTGCCATATTAGAGATTCTGACGAGCTATTAACTTTGAGGTGAGCCGTGAAACCACACTCAATTTGGTCTGGTGACCTTTGTACTGTTGATTATAAGGAACAAAATGCAATGACATCTTAATATGACACCATCATATTAAGATGCATTACCTACCTGTTATTATATAAATTTTAGTATCTACGCTTTCTTAACCGACTGTAAATAAAAAAGGAGGAGGTTCTCCATTGGGTTGTATTTTTTTATTTATATTGTTATTCCATATCTTAGGGTCATAAAAAGAGCGATTTAGAAAAAATAGATAATTATATCTAAAAGGTACTTTGAGATTAGTTCGAACGTTTCAAAATCGGTTCCATGGCGGGCAGTGGCGGCGGCATTTCTCAAGTTTTTAAAAACTGACCTCAAATAAAAGAGGAGGAGGTTCTTAATTTAGTCGTATTTATTTTTAATTTAAAACCTACAACTTTGACAATTTATCGGGCTTCTTTGTACCTAAGTATGTAGGTATATCAAAGGTGGTAAGTACAATTTAGTTTTTTTTTAATATCCAAGACTTATAATTACTTACAAAGAAAATAAAAAAAATACACAAGAAAAAGTTGACCTATCTGCAGACCGTTACAAACACTCTAGAAATAGCTCAACTGATCCAAATCAGTGCCAGGCAGATGCGTCCCTATTAGTCTATTTAGTTAAATGAAACGCATTAATAGGAGCAATTGAAAGCTTCAAACACATCAAAGAATTTTCAGGAGCGCTTCATAATCCTCTTAGTTCTATCAAAGAAAATTGATCATCTAAAAGTAATCACACATTGCGAACACGAATGGAAAATGTATTTTCATTTTTGCGTTTTAATGAAGAAGCAGTTTTAACTGAGACGGGCATAGACTATGCTGTGATAGCTGGATCACTAAATAATAAACCGGCCAAGTGCAAGTCGAACTCGCCCATGAAAGGTTCCTTACCATTAGCTATAAAAAAACTACGTTACAAAAATGTTGATGCACACTGTGTTCCCAGGCGATCACCCATCCAAGAACTAACCACGCCCGCCCGACGTTGCTCAACTTCAGTGATCGGATAAGGAGCAAAATCATTTCATCTGTTTGGTTTTGGGGCACATTTTACCACTGTGGAAGTGTCTCTCGCGTATTACTCAGTTTATAGCGGGTAAAAACAGCTTTTGCAGTCAGATATTGAACAGCAAAAACACACTTATCGAGCTGGTGGGATGAAAAGTATATTTGATACCTCAAAATGTCATTTTTGAAGACCTATCCTTAGATATCCCACATGTACCTGGGTGTGATGAAAAAAAATTTTGTCTAAGTCTAAGCAGTATAATTTGTTTTCTTTTTCTATTTCTGTGTGAAAATCTTAATGCGGTTCACAGAAAACATCTACCTACTTACCAAGTTTCAATAGTATAGTACTTATAGTTTTGGAAAAAAAAACACTTTCTTCCGGACGGACAGACAGACAGGACGAATCTATAAAGGTTCCATTTTTTGTCATTTGGCTACGGAACCCTAAAAACGGTGGAAGTGACTTAGCTTAAGGTACTGCCACTAGACCACCAGTGCTCTGTTCTTTAAGTAGTTAAAAAAAAATGCATGATTAAGTGAATTACCCACCAGATGTTACCTCAACTTATGAAAATTCCATAGTAGCTCACAGTAGAGTAAATTCACGCAAACCCTTTATACAACACGTACATATAAATAATCTCGAATGAACCAGCCGTGTTTTTATAGGCTGGTATAAAAGGGAGACTTCGAGTTATAATTTCCCCTGAGATAAAAACATTTTGCCTTGAAAAATGGAAACTGTGCGAGTCTCAAAAGACCTATGTTTATTATTTTTTATAATAGTTATTAGTAATTATCATGAGTTGATTTTCAATTTGACACAGATACGATTAATCGAACCTGAAACTTTATGCGAACGAAAAAATCTGATCCAAATATAATTTCTAGTAATTTCCAAATGATATTTCCAAATCCTTATATCGTTTGTAACGGTCTGCATATGTACAAAATACAATGTTTGTATTTTAGTACATTTTGTAAATATTATGTTTAACTGTAAATAAATGTTAGTGTAACAATATATTTCCAAATGTAATTTTAGGACTTGCAAAATGAAAAAAAGCATATTAAGCTTGTTGCAGGCCTTAAAAAATAACCCATAGAAAAATATCATTTCCATTAAAAAGAAAATTCCATGTTACAATCCCTTTAGTCCCAAAGGCCTCGGTAAAATCGTGCATTCGTCAAACCGATTTCAGAATATCCGCTGAAGATTTGTATCGAAAGTGCTGCTGAATTTGTCAGCGGATCTCTAGCAAAGGACTATTGGAGGCAGACCGCGTAGAAAACGTATTCATGCACAAAAAGGGGTTCTTTGATACTGTGACCGTTATTTAACGTCAATAGCAGACACAACTCACCCAGTCAAAAACTCTTTCGACTTGACAGTCGAAAACTCTTTCGATACTCGGGAACTCATCGGTATTCAGAAATGGGTTACCCGTGGGTGAGTTTGAATATGAACGACGCATGGGCTGTTTAGTATTTGTTTCATTTCAAAAAACGAGCAAATATTTCAAAGCACTTTGATACATTTTTTTTGGATCAAGTCGCATGATACATACTATAATGTTTTATTTTATTTCTCTTTAACGTGTTTTTTATTTTCAAGGAACCTACCCGTAAAACTTCGAAGACCAGTGTCTTAGAATTTATGCATTGTCAATCGAGACTTTAGTCATCTTAAATTATTAGATTATCACAAAACCAAGCTGATTCTACGTATCCAGGTAACAAAAAAAAAAAACATTTGTTTTTCCAAACACGGGCAGTTAAATAATATACATAGATACATACATACATACATAAAATCACACCTCATTCCCATGGTGGTAGGCAGAGATCACGTATTTCCACTTGCTACGATCCTGACACACCTCTTTCGCTTCATTCACTCGCATAACATTGTTCATACATGCTCGTCGGTTTAGGGTACTCCTAACCTGGCCTTTCTCTAAAACGTCTGCGATCTGATCGAGATACATGCGCCTAGGTCTTCCCCTTCCAGTAGTTCCATTCACACTAAATTAAATAACTTACGGCATTCATATACCTATACCCAGCAGTGGGTGATACCGGGCTAAAATGATGATGATGATGACGGCATTCATAAGACGGCCACTGCCTTTTAAGCATCAGAGATCTCAAATAACAATATTACGTGCTCGGCTTGTAGTGGATTTCTATTTTGTCCACAAAAGCAAGATTTAGAATTGATAGAAGTTAACAGAGCAAATAAAATACACAAAATGGTTATTTTGTTACGTTTTTTGCTTATAATAAATATCTAAATTACAAAAAGGGCGAAATGAAGAGTACATTTTCTTTTAGTTTAAATTTATAAGTACCTACTGTTAAGACGAAAACTCTTTAGCATTAATTGATATAATAAATTATCATCCATAATAATATAAGCTTTGCTTAGTTTGGGGCTATGTTAGATAGTGGGTGTGGACTAAGCATATTTATTTATTTATTTAAAATATAGTTCCTTAAAACAGTCGCGGAGTTCAAAGCAGCTTAAAAAACAATTAGAAAGCCTGCAAGTAAACATGTTGACGCAAAACTTCCCAACTTTGTGTCAACATGTTTTTGTCTTGGCGACAAAAGCATTTTAAGAATTCTCAGTGTAATGAAAAATGTTCTATGATTTTTGAATTGACGTTACATTTGTGACATTATTATGATATTTTTCGTATAAATTAAATTTATAGGTAAGATTTTTAATTTTCAATCAAGTTAGTCGAAATAAAATCCCAGGTTAGGTTATTTGCTGAATGACATGTAGTAAAAATTGCGGTTAAAATAAACTTTATGGCATGCAAAAATAAAATTTTAAACGATTCAATTTAATTTAATTTGAATCTTTTAAAACTTCATAAGATTAAAATAAACGTAGGTAATGCAAATAGTTATAAGAAAGTCAAATGTCGAAAGATAAAATAATTAAGTAGGTACCTATAAATAGTCAAAATTAAATTACAACAATATAGAAAACTATGATAAAAATGTAAGCAAATGTTAGTCAGTAGGTAGGTTGTCCGTCATAAGCTCATAGATATTTTGACCGACTTCCAATCAAAAAGGAGGAGGTTCTCAATTCGGTTGTATTTTTTATTTTTTTGTAATGTTTGTTACCACATAACTTCGTCATTTGTGAGCCGATTTTAAAAAATATTGTTTTATCTGAAATGTACTGCTTCCAGATTGGTCCCATTTTAATTTTATTAAAATCGGTGTTGCCATTTTTTTTAAAATATTTTTTTTAATGTTTGTCATGCATGCCTCCGTCATTTATGAACCGATTTAGAAAATTATTTTTTTATTTGGAAGGTTATTCTTACGTCCAGATTGTCCCAAACAAATTTGATTAAAATCGGTTTAGCCGTTTGACAATGAAGTCGGTTTCTCAAGTTTTTTAAACTTATATTATTAGTCAGTCCGTTCTGACTGTACACGTGAAAATAAGCAATCTAAATGCAAGGGTTGTAATCATACCTACAACTAGACTATGGCAACCAACACAATTTGCTTGACTGAGTAGAATCGATATCGCGATTGGCTCTGAAGAGAATTGAGCTCAATGTCAACAGCAGCTAACTATCAAACGCATGTTGACTGTTACTGTTGACTGTCACAAAACTGGGACTAGACAACTGGAAAATTTGACTGTTTCATTGTGGCTTGTAGCCAAGTATAAAGCTTGTAGCCACATCTAAGCGTTCTGCAGTGGCGATCAGTGAAACGCTGCCTTATTTGACATTTAATAGTGTTAAAAAAGAGCCGCGTGGCGTGAAAGGTTCAACCTTTGACTTTCCAGCGTTCCTTCGTGGGACTCTTAACTTTTGGGACATTATAAAATCTTTATGATTCTATATTGTATTCAATAAAATCTCCGTCATTGTACGGGGAAGTACTGATAAGGGCTCATCCAGGGAAGTAATAACACCATGCCACCATTGCAGCATTCCGGTGTTTTGGTTTGAAGTGTGAAATAACTGGCATGTGCGGTTGAATATCTGTGTGTAAAGTTGATGTACGCAGGGCTGTGCATCGTAGGGCACGTTTTTACGATGACTACCACATAATTTCAGGTGGAACATAATGCTTGTTTCATGAGCTAATTGTATAAAGAAATAATAATAATTGTTGACTGATTTTAAAATTAAATGAGAGAGTACAGGTTTTTTGAGGTTCCTTGTACAAAACCCAGTCATAAACCCATCTTATAGCTATCATCGCTAGGTATTCAAAATGCATGTCGGTAACATTTTGTATCCGTAGGCGCCAACATCTTCCCCTAATTGACACTTAACTTAGATTAATGCCTTTGCTTGAACGCCTGGCCATAGAGTGTGGAACAGAAGGTTACAGCTGTGAACACGTTTATTGGGGTAACTTTGATGACCCTTGGCAGATCGTAAAATACCCTTAGTATTGATAATGTGTTATCTAGTGAATGGGGATGTGATTTGGATTGTACAATGAAAATCACCATACAATATCTCCTTAAGGGGCCGGCGGAGGGCGAGTTTTCATACAAACGTAATACCAAAATGATTACTAATTTAAGCAGATTTTCACTATATTATTGTAATTATTGTATGTGTATAGTACTTATTTAGGTTCCTGAACAGTTTTTATTTTAAATTACTTACCTCAAATGAAATTAACGCCAATCACATTTTGCAATGAAAAAAATGTGTGAAATGCGATTGGTGTTTATTTCATTTGAGGTAAGAAATTTAAAATAAAAACTGTTCAGGAACCTAGATAAATACTATAAGAATATAGTTATTACAATAATATAGTGAAAATCTGCCATAACTAGTAATAGTTTTGGTATTACGTTTGTATGAAAATTCGCCCTCCGCCGGCCTCTTAAGTTTAAAAAAATTGTCGCTTAGATAATATGGTCGATGGCCTAAACTGCACCGTTGGTAATGGCATAGGGAAGTTTCAAAGCTCAGTCTATTTGTTTATTTATTTGGACCACCAAGAAATAATGCATAAAAATAAAAATTATACATAGTTTTCAGATTAGAAACCCTTTTCATAATGTCCTGAAAATCTTTTCCCACACTCTCCCGTACGATTAAATGACCCCATACAAAAAAACCCGTACCAAGGAGAAGGTCGCGGGTTCGGTCGTTTCGGTTGGCTCTTAACGTTAAGGACATTAAATACTTTTTTTGTGATTTCCTTAGTGTACGTTTAAATACCTACTTATTTAACTTAAAAAAATACTATATTATTGTTTAAAAACATTTAATTAATATTACAAAATAATGCTTGTATATTGTAAACGTGTGAAGCCCAACAAGCGTCGTGTTTCTAATAAATATATGATTTGTTACGATATCATAATTTAACGTGATAATTATTGCTAAACCCACTTAATTTTCAGATTAATTTAATTTAACTAATTAAAGAGATTTGTTTTCTACAAAGAAACATCTTAATCTTGGCCAATTAGGCACCCTTTACAGGGCTTAAAGAAAGAAAACATTTATTTACTTCGTAAAGTACCTAGCTAGTTATGTAATTGGTTTAGACTTCTCATTACAAATAAGTTAGGTAACTTTGCCTTTATGGAAATTTTCACCAATCTTGAGTGTCATACTGTTAGTATTTGTAACTGCCTTCACAGCTCAGTTGGTAGTAGCTCTGCCTTCTGCGCTTGAGGGCGTGGGTTCGATTCCCACCGAGAACAAACATTTGTGTGGTGAACATAGATGTTTGCTCTCTGTCTGCTTATATTGTATCTTAAATCTAAGTATGTATTATACATAATTAAAAAAGTATACATGTATTATAGCAGCTATCTGGTCCCCATAGTACAAGCTCTGCTTAGTTTGGGGCTAGATAGTGTTGTGTGAAAAAAAAAATTACATTCCACCATAGTATAATTTGACTGATCAAAAACTGACATATTTTGGTGGATGCATTATTTACATAATTATTATTATGTCAGTACAAATAACTTTTCTGTCTTACTCTATGGTTCTATGCGTAGAAATAATAGCACCCCGTAAGACAACGATAGATCTAGTCTTATTAAGCGCTTACACGTTATTTGTAAAAGGAGGCTTCGTGGTTTGTTTATAGTATATTATGGCATGTTGTATAACCTCAAAGTTCGAAAACATGTCAAAGGTGCACGAAAGGAGCATTTTTGAAGCTCATTTGAAAACCTTTCACCACACTGGGTTCGAGTGTAACGAGAAAAAAGGAAGTATATTTTGCCATTTTCTAGTGCCAATTAAGTAAGTTTGTATGAGTCTGCTTAATTTTGATGGAGTTTTAAGGCCGCTTAAAAGTCTCCGTCATGGCTTAAGCTGTGATTTAAAAAAGAAAAAGAAAGAAAACGTATTTATTTATGACGGCACACGGTAGATAAAAGAAACACGAACATTTTAGACAAATAACAAAAGAAAACGCATATTAACATAACACGAGCCGGTATGACCGAGCTTCGCTCGGGTGTAAAAAAAAATAGTATTATTATTTGCCAATAGATGTCAGGAAGAGTCGTATCTTTATTGGCTTATTTTTAATTAACAACGCCTTCTAGCTTGCAGTTAGTTGCTCACAATCGCCAATAGATGGCAGGAACAGTCGTATATTGAGTTTATGTTTGATTATTGCAAAACACCAATTTCTCGTCATTTTCTAAAAATGAATCCTAGCTAGATCGATTTATCGCCCCCGAAAACCCCTCTATACTAAATTTCGTGAAAATTGTTGGTGAAGTTTCCGAGATCCTAAATATATATATATATATACAAGATTTTCTCGTTTAAAGGTATAAGATAAGATAAGAAGTGAGGTGATGGAAGAATACATAGTAGTAGAATACATACATTGAAATGGTGTCTCTCCATCCCCCGCGATGACGTCACAAAATGGTATCCAACTCAGCTTGATGTTGTGTTTGGTGTAGGCAACACAACGCTGATCTTCCGTTGGATTATTTATAGCTTAACGCGCACCTCCGTAGTTCCGAAGCGCACAGCAAATCACCAGAATATTGTGCCTTTAATAAAAGACTGTCTAATGTCTATTGATACACTTCTTTTCATTCAGGTGTTAGAAATAAAAATAAAACCTTGCAAGTCAAAGCCTGAACATTGTTTTTGCCATTCCGGTCACGTTCAAGCAACGTGTTAATCTTTTTAAAGGGAAATGAGGAAACTTTCCTTCGCTTAATGTTGCGGATATTTTACTTTCAGCTCGACTTTTTAATACAAGCAGGTTAGGAGATAAAACTTTTTGGAAGTCGCTTTTGAGAACCGAAAGTTAATTATTCAAAAATTAAAATGAACACCCTTATACTTAATTGCCGTCACCCACCGGATAGACCGACGGCATGGTTATGGTCGCAAGAAATTGGTAGATATAAGAGCATTCAACCTTTGTTAGCCATGCAGTACAGTAGTGTGTAGGTACCTATAGTTCAATATTATCATTCAGTTGGCCACATGCTCTTGAAAAGAAAAATAAGAATGTAGCAGTATTGGTCTTATCAATAAATACAAATCCGGGAACATAGGCCACTTTTATTCGGGCACCTGTGCAAAGTCACGGGAAAAACTTAGCTAACCTACATGTCTCAGAACAATTTTAACAATTAAAGATAATTTATATTCACAATATTATTATTAACAACTCTTTTGTTTTAACGACTTTTGTTTTAAACTTTTATTGGCAATTAATAAAATGTGTCGCCGCCTTACTTAATAAGACAAAGTACTGGATACATTGTTATTGCGTGAAATTCAAAGGAAAACGACTCTTAAGATTTACCAAAGATTATTATGATATCATGAAGAGGAATATAAGTCATTTTAACTAGGAGAGTGATATTTATATGGAAAAAAGCGGCCAAGTGCGAGTCGGTCTCGCCCATGATGGGTTCCGTAGCAGTAAGTAATATAATATAGAAGTTCTAGTAGTTCGTCAAAAGGTACATTGCGGTTTACGATTAATGACGTATTAAAAAAAACTACTAGTAAGATTTCATTCAAACCAAATACGTTGGAAGTTTACATAGTAATGTACATCATATTATATTTTTTAGTTTTATCATTCTCTTTTAGAAGATAGAGGGGGGGGGACCAACTTTAGAAGTGTCTCTCTCAAAAACTATTAAGTTTAGAAAAAAACGATATAAGAAACCTCAACATCATTTTTGAAGACCTATTCAGTGCTACCTACCAGTAATAATTTATGTTGTTGACCAACCAACATAATTTATTACTGGTATTAAACATTTAGCTCCTTTTCATTTTTAACCGACTTCCAATCAAAAAGGAGGAGGTTCTCAATTCGGTTGTATTTTTTTTTTTTATGTTTGTTACCGCATAACTTCGTCATTTGTGAGCCGATTTGAAAAATTATTTTTTTATCTGAAAGGTACTGCTTCCAAATTGGTCCCATTTTAATTTTATTAAAATCGGTGTTGCCATTTTTTTTTTAATAATTTTTTTAATGTTTGTAACTGCATGCTTCCGTCATTTATGAACCGATTTAGAAAATTGTTTTTTTATTTGGAAGGTTATTTTTACGTCCAGACTGTCCCAAACAAATTTCATTAAAATCGGTTTAGCCGTTTGGCAATTAAGTCGGTTTCTCAAGTTTTTTAAACTTATAATTATAGTATACTACCATTGTAAAAAAATGTTTTTAGAAGTTTATTTTTGGAGTTCATAAAAATGCAGACTGTCACACTCAGACCCCTGTCAACAAGAATATTTCTCACCCTGCGAAGCCTTTGAGACACGTTGCAATGTTGAAAGGGTGTGCTTCATCCCTTAGTATTTTCAATTTCCGTGAAGGAATTGGGGTTGAAATATTTTTATTTTTAAAGCCATCGGCATTTTCTTTGATCCGTTTTTGGTGAGCGGACTGGTTTTGGCTAAAAGGCCCCTGGCATGCGCCTTTTTGCGTGATGCTTGTCATATTTTTTTGAACTTTTTAGGTTATACGACATGCTGGTTTCCCAACAATAGCGTACATCTCTAGTATAGCACTATAGCACACAACGTTTTTAATCAGAAAAACTCATTAGATACCACTAGACCACTACCAGTGCTTGAAAGCTATTAATGAGTAACATTTTATAAAGTACTTGCTGACAGAAAAGGCCTCTTAGTATTTGGATTTAGCTATGTATGACTATACTGCCTTTAAGACCTTCAAAAAAAAGATTTTAAGTGCTAACTAACAAGATATTTACAGTGTCGATCAAAGTCATCGAGACTATGCTTTTGTAACAGAATTTTTCACTAATAAAAAAACAAAATAAAAATATTTTAAAATTCTTTGATTTTAAAATTAAACTTTCAAAAAAAGCTAGTGCCTATAAGACTGTTGATATCATAATATTAAGTTCCACAATTATAATAACGCTGATTCGAAACTAAAATCAAAGATTTGTTTGAACAGGATTAAACGGTTGATTAGAGTTGAAGCCGAGTTTTGATTGTTAAATGTTTGAAATAACTTTAGATACGCCAAACTTACCTGTGACGACCCCTAATGAGACTTCCCCATTTGCTATGATATAAACTTTTAAGCAAAACGAACGTTTGTCTATGAATACCTAAAATAATAATGTCAAAGCAAATTAAAGTGAAAAGTGTCTTTAAAAAACCATGTACAAATAACAAAATTGCTTAAATTCAACTACACTTTTATCCCCTTATTCATAATGCCTGACACTTTTAAGCAGCTTGCTGAAAGTCTATGGTCACTGTCACTTACATGTCAATAAATCGGGAAGAAAACAGACTTATCGGTCTTCTAGGTGACTGATAGAGACCGTTTCAATTTTGAACGTCAAGTCCAAGTAAATAAAAATTTTAAACTGTTATTTTAATCTACTTTTTGAAGCTTTTTTTTACAACATTTTCTTACTTGTTTTTGAATGGATTGTAAGCCTTGATATTTTATTTTAATTTGTTTCATTATGTATAAAAACCTCACCCTGCGTGTGACAAGTCTTAAAACGTTTAAATGTCAGTAGAAGTAAATAAAAGAATTCAATTCATGAGCTTCTTAACAAATTGATTCATCCATTAACGCGACAACTCCTAAAATCATTCTCCGAAATTCGTTAAGAATTTACTAAAAAGGATGTAAAAAACCTATAAATGGCTCTTTCCCAACGACACTCCGGCAACCATTACCCCGAATGAAAAAATTTATCCAAGTGATGGATTCCGAATTCCCTCGATCCAGGGTTAGGGTCCGAAGGTCTGATTGATGGAGACCTTGCGTTTCCCACATTTGTCAGCGTGCTGACGGATCGACTGGTAATTACCACCTCGTGTGTGTAATTGTGAAAATATTATTTAGAAGGCTAACATTTTATTTCGATTATTTTTTTTGTAAAAAAAAGAATTTTGGACAATACACACAACACGAATCTAGCCCCAAAAAAGCGGCCAAGTGCGAGTCGGACTCACCCATGAAGGGTTCCGTAGCAACAAGTAACTTAATATAAAAGTTCTTGTAGTTCGTCGCAAGGTAAATTGCGGTTTACGATTTATGACGTATGAAAACGTTTTGTCTAAAAATCTTAATGCGGTTCACAGAATACATTTACTCGCCAAGTTTCATCAGTCTAGCTCTTATAGTATTTGGCTACGGAACCCTAAAAAGTAGGGCTTGTACTATGGGAACCAGATAGCTGATAAAATACTTCTTTAGTTATTTTTTGGTAAATATTTGCATAACTAGAATACAATATTATGTCTGGTTCCCATAGAACTATTTTTTATTTGGTATTGTTCAGAAAAAAAATATCACAGCACAGGACCGCACCGAGTGGACAGGATTGGGGGAGGCCTTTGCCCAGAAGTGGAACATAGAAGGCGCATAATAATAATAAATGTTCAGGTAAATTTAACATTTCGATAAGAAAAATTGTGTAGGCACCCTTTATCTGCATAAAGCTTTGAAAGAATTGCAAACACAATCCATTTCTAAAAAAAGGTAATAGTTTCAAATTGAACCCTTTCTCATCTTTGTCTGCGTCAAGTGAACCACTCACCCTTTCCGAACGGTTACTTCGCCTATAACGGCTTTAATGCCTGTTTTTAAGACCTTCCGCCTAAGTGGGCAATTTATTTACATCCCTTAAGCCGTTGACAGTGCTATCGCATATTCATGACCCTTTGTATGAACTGAACGAGATGGTTGACCAAGAGATGGCTGCGGTTTTATTACATCATTATAAAAAAATTGGTTGTCTGTAAAGTCGGTTTACTGACGATAGTTGAACGTGACAACGTTCACGGTACAGCTGTCCACGCGGACGCATCGCTCACTCATGTATGAGAGAGACAGAATAATGTCGAACGCTGCCGAACGCGGAGGCCGATTGTGCTTCTTTATCGCAAAGTTCCGCGCTTTCACTTGCACTTCAAGTCTTAATTGGAACGCCTCAGAGCGAGGTAACGCCACATGAGTCATGTTCTTTCGTGCGTGCAGCTGGCTCTATTAAATTATAAGTTGTCACGTCAAAAGTTGTGGAAAATCCACACAAAACTATCCTGCCCCCACCCATCTGGTGGACCGACGACATTGTTAATATTGCGAGTATGGAATAAATGATGGGTGCAAAGAGCTCAGAAACGTTCTTTCTAGAAATGTATAGAGAGGCGTGTCCAGCAGTGGACTTTTTCACTTTGATGATAGTCCTACGGTGGATTTCCGTGTTACGTACTTGATCTATTAGAGAGATGACTTATTAGAGAGATAACTTATTATCATCATCATCATCATCAACAACCTATACATATCAGTCCACTGCTGGACATAGTTCTCTCCCAAGACGTACCTCTGAGCCCGGTGTTCAGCTTTTCTCTTCCTGTACTTGCCAGCTACATTTCACAAATCATCACCCCACCTTGCTGAAAGTGGCTTGGTGGAAGAGGAAGATCGCGGTTTCAAATCTCGCTTGGCTTTAACTTTTGGGACATTATAAAACTCCCTGTCAATTGAAATTTATTGTCAAATGCCACCACCATCTTCTGTACTATAATATGGAAATAGATAAATGCCAGAATTATTGGCAAAAGTTCACAAGATGTTTTCAAAGCAATAAACAACACGTTCGTCTGTTAAACCTGACCTGATTTAGGTGAATATTTGATTTTTGCTCCAGTTTCTGGTTCAATCTTCCAGATGAATAAAAAATCTGAGAAAATTAATAACCGAAATAATCTTTAAAAAATTAATAAATAAAATTTCTTATCAGTGGTTTTGCATTTAAATTGAGCACATGGAAATAACCTAAGGTTTTTGGGGCAGAAAGGTTCTTGAGTGGACATAAGTACACACGGAGGGTCAAATTAGACTGGCCTCTCAGCTCAGTTGATAGTAGCCCTGGCTTATGCGCTTTAGGTCGTGGGTTTGATCCCCACCGAGAACAAATATTTGTGTGATGACCACAGATATTTATTCTCTGTCGGTGTGTTATTTTGTATTATAATGTATGTGTTTCCAAAAAGTATCAAATGTATTTATGTATTAAACAGCTATTTGGTTCCCATACTACAAGCTCTGTTTATTTTGGGACTATATAGTGTTGTGTGGGTTGTCCTTAATATTTGAATTATCTTATAAGTACAAGATTGGATTGCGATTAGCATTCAAACTTTAGCCCTCCGAGATTTGTGCTTATTGCTTTTTCATATTACTTTTCTTTTTGTTTACATGCGATAAATTGAAATAAAATCAAAATATTTGATATTAATGTTCAATAGAATTGGATATGATTTTCTTTTATGATAATGTGATTCATGATTCAATAGATTGTATGATTTTAATTGATTTTGTATTAAAAGAAACAAGTACCAATTTAAAAAAAAAAATTACAAACTGATTGTGCATAGCAAGTATTTTTTTATTTATCTAAGGAATTAGCTTTTTACCTATATCCGTATTTATTTGTAAGTGCTTACAAATTGAAACTATAATTTACAACACAACCGCCACATGTCTCAGGGTTTCCCCATAGACCTGTCTAAAATTATCCAACAGCCCTAAATAAACGTCAGCATAATGTACTCTGTGACGTCAGTTTAGGGTTGCCATCCGTCACGCACACGCAACGCTGCCTCACCACAATACACATCACTCTCCTTAATTATTTACTGGCAACACCTGCATACCATTGTTGAAAGGGTTAAGTGATTATAGTTTATGACGACAATTACGGAGTTCAAGTGTAGTTTACAGTTTGTGGGTTAATTTTCAGGTGTTGCATACTTAGTACAAGGTTTGGTACTTAATCAAATCTGCGAACTTAACGCGTGATTATTTGTTGGTGAATATCACGAGTGAAGAAATAATAATTTATATACTGTAATAATTGGTATCTGGAGGGCGTGGGTTCGATCCCCACCGAGAACAAATATTTGTGTGGTGAACACAGATGTTTGTTCTCTGTCTGGGTGTTATATTGTATTCTATGTATGTATTTACAGAAAAAAAAGTATTTAAGTATTATATCAGCTATCTGGTTCCCATAGTACAAGCTCTGCTTAGTTTGGGGCTAGACAGTGTTGTGTGGATTGTCTGCATTAATAATTATTATCATCTAGTTTTGTTTTTGTAACTAGCTGATGGAATAAACTTATGGCCCACCTGATGTTAAGTGGTAACCATCGCCTATAACAAAGCAATGCCTCGTAGGTCACGCACGTTGGGAACGTGCCCTACGATGCACTGCCCTGAGTGCCCTGCGTCCATCAACTGGAGGCACACAGATATTCAGCCTCACATGCCAGTAATTTCACCGGCACCCACACCCTTCAAACCGAAACACAGCAATGCTGCTTCACGGCAGAAAAAGGGAAGGGAAGGTAAAGTACTTCCCCGGACGAGCCCTTCACAAAGAGCTCTACTACTACTGATATCTAATTCACAGATGGCTGAACATGTTCGTGAGTTTTTATTTAGCTGACAACATGTTTTTTGCCAACAATCTTCGCAATCTTCAACTTCTTCGGTCATTTATGGCTCGTTTCCGTAAATAGGACAGTCTTGCCAGTATCAAGTGAATTATTTATAGGGCTGTTATTAAAGTCGGTCACATTACGTCAAGTTGGGTTGTCATTTGTTGAGACAGTTTCTCTCTTAAGGCCTGCGCACACCTAGGTTGCTGGCGATGGCGATCAATGAAACGCTGTCAAATATCGCTGTCAATTTGACAGCGTTTCACTGATCGCCGACGCTAGCGACCTAGGTGTGCGCAGGCCTTTAGTGGTTTGTCTTTTAACGTATGAGAAACATTTCCGTTAAAACAAGATTTACCTTTCCTTTGAACTTTAATTCTTCTTATCGTGTCACTGATTTTTTCGAACCAAGTGTGGTGAAAGGATTTTAAGTGCGCTTTTAAGAGCTCTTTTCGTGCACTTGACACATATTCGAACTTTTTAGGTTCTACGATATGCCAGTTTCCTCACGATGTTTTCCTTCACCGTTTGAAAGCACTGGCATAGTGTACATACATTTTTGGGCAGGAAAACTCATTGGTACACGACTGGATTTGAACCCACGGCCTTAGGATCGGAAGCCCGCTACCACTAAGCCACCTTTGAACTGATTTTAGGGGATCAAAGTTGCTTTTTTTTGTTCACATTGTGTACGCACCCCTATTTTTTCACTCTGACCATTTTATAAAAGTTTTATTATTTTTAATCTGTCGTCGATCTAACAGGCTGATGTCCGTGAACGCATAAAACCACTGGCGATAAATACAGTGAGGCAGTGACGGGTCCTGACAGCGGTGACAGTGCGAGTTACTGTGCCTCGTCAGTCAGGCTTTCACGGACATTTGCTGCGAGATTTGTGTGCTGAATTTTTTTAGCATTGTTAATTTTTATTGTTTTTCTAGTGTTGTTTAAATTTGAAATTTGACTAATGTAATTTGAGGAACGAACACAAGACAAGTATGAGCAGATGAAGAGAGAGGAATTTTTCTTGAGTCGAGTTATTGCACCAATCTGGCATAACTTTTTTCAACTGATTACTTTTTTGACTGCATTTGAATACAAAAACGACTACAGGGCTAACACGAGCTCCATATGGTTATGGCTATGGCTGTCAAATTGTGTATAGATAGGCTGACCCACGCATTCATTTTCTTCTTGGGTTTGAATGTGTTGACACTGTTGACACAATTTTGACAGCCATAACCATAACCATATGAAGCTCATGGTAGGCCAGCTGGTCTTGTTTACTAAATTACGCAACTGTCAAAGAAAATTACAGTTTACGTCAAACAAAATGGCATCCGCTATGAAAATATTGCACAATTCAAAATATTGAGCATTCTGCAGTGGCGGTCAGTGAAACGCTGCCAAAATTAAATATTGCTTTAATTTTTGACAGCACGTCTCTGATCGCCATCGCAAAATGCTTAGATATACGCAAGGTTCTACTTAATTTAAGGTAAATCCAATCATCTTGTTGTTTGCATAAAAAAACAATTGAAACCATTAAGTATTCATGGCGTAACATTTCAAAAATCAAATATTACCGTTTTTCCCCCGAAGGGATAAAAACGGATATTTTGAGTCCAGCCGAAGCTTGACCCACCTTGAGATTACAACCCTTGTTTTTGCCCCTAAACGTACCCTTCAGATCGTTTCCCTACCTATATTTCCTCTAATGGCAACACTGCCGTGACGTCACGGTCGGTTACAGATAAAACCGCACGCCGGCTAGCTGTGGCTTCAGTACCTTTTAATTGCCGGCAAGGCATTAAACTACGGTGGGTCAAGCTTCGGCTGGACTCAAAATATCCGTTTTTATCCCTTCGGGGGAAAAACGGTAATATTTGGAGGTCCGAGCCTTTGCTTGACCCACCTTGAGACGTGTTTGGATTCTGCCGGCAAATGTGCGCGGTGTTCGTACTGTGACTATGATTGTATCAACGACAGTGTTTCATTTATGATTAACATAATTAAGCGTACCACATACCTACATAGGTACATTCAAAATAAATCAGTTTATTTACAGAGTACGCAATAATAATATGTAATCATTTTTCGATAAAGAAATTTATGTAAAATTGTATTGTGATTGAGAGCAGTCTGCTAAAGGCTTCAATTTCCTTTTGATTTTAATACATAATGTGCAATTATTTGCATACCTACATATTTTTTATTTTGTACCGTTACCGCAGTTTGAACCCTGCTGATAGTACTAATTCCTGCTTCATTATAGCAAGATTATTTTAATCGAACTTGTTATTGATAACTAACTTATTAGACAACACCTCGAGTGTAGTAATAAAATAAAAGCTATCTAAGTCCTAGTGGACTGATACGTAGACTTGTGACAATTCTAGGAGTTTCTTTACCCAAAATACGATGTCAAGATTCTTTAGCCCATTAATTATTATCAATCTGTTTTAGAGCCAAAAGATGGTCAAGGATTCATACAGCTTTCGGTAATTTGAAATGGTTTACCGATATGAGTTATGCAACGTGGAACACTTCTTGCAGAATGCAATAAGATTAGGAAACGCCGTATTCTACTTACAGATTATCTGAAATGCAGGGGCATTCAATTTCTTCCGAGATGTAAATGGATTATAAATCCAGTGTTCTTTTGGTATAGATTATCTTCCGCATGCTAGTAGCCTTATAGATCAACAAATCATTGGAAACAATTTACGTTCAGTGGAATGTAAAAATAATTCTTCTTCTTCTTCTATCGTGACACAGATTTTTCCGAGCCAAGTGAAAAGATTTTAAATATGCCTCAAATAGGCCCCTTTCGTGCACTGTGAAAAGTATTAAGCAGACCAGTAACAACAATTCGATGTGGTTATGTTCATTAAACAAGCAGTGATTATCCCAATCCAGTTTTTCCATACTAACTGGGCAGCGTTTTTACTTTTTCTCCATGAATTAGTAGTTCCGTATTCCCGTTATATCAGAAGGTATTTATGTCCTTGACACTAGAGAAGTCTACAGTGCAGTGGAGGCACAATAGTCTATTGCACTTAAATACGGCTGCAATTTCTCGGGATTTGAGCTTGGGACGCCAGTAAACCCAGAACCATCTCGTATGTATGCCCGATAGGTCTGTCATAATGATCATTGTCTATAGTTATCGGTGAATAGGCGAGACATTGAATAGATGTAGTCTCTGTGTTAAAAGCAGCATTGACGTTTGCATAAAGGCACCACAAAGCTAAGATTAAAGTTAGTCGTCCCAAAATACGTTTTGCTTGTTGCAGCAGGTAGCTTTGTGACATCTAGTAGCTGTTTCTACGCGTTGTCAAGGTGTTGTGGCATGGTTTTTGGCTTGCCAAAAGAGGGTTGTCCCAGTATGCAACAACCAGTATTTCTTGATTTTGGAAATGTTCGTTAACCCTGCAAACGTCAGTAAAGCCGAGGCTAAACTGAAAAGTAGGCCGGTTATTTGGTATGGGAATATCGTGGAATTTTTAATGGAAAACAGTGGTGTTTTATGTCAATGGACTCATGGCTTGTGTCCATTTCCGTTGTTGAGCCTTTATTACCGTTTAGTTTACGTTGTAGTACTTTCTAAGTTATACGACAGGTTATTAGTCAGATTGTGAACTTCTTGTGTTTGAAATATTTGTAAAAGCTTTCAGGTCGATCAAATAGTTTGTAGGGTCCCGATGGTTTTTTCCCTTTTTGGAATATACGTAAGAGGGATTCTGATTGAGCTGTTGACAGCTCTATGCCCATAATGTTTGTAGTTCCTGCATTTCCGATTATATTGCGGTGTTAAAATTCGTTTTCACAGCGTTGGTAAATCGGATAATAATAATCTTCACAAGAAGTTCTCTGATGAATAGTTTCAGTAGCCCATGATATTCAGCAACCTGTACTGGCCATTGAATCCACCAAGCGTTCTTATTTCATACGAATCCTCTATCCAGGCACTCTGCAAGCTGTTCTTGCTAAAACTCCGCAAGTCTGTTAAAATTTCAGGAGTATATCTACACTTGCACACATAGTTCCCAGACGTGCTTAACTCTAGTTCAGATAATTAGGAGTCAGCTTCGGCTGTCTCCAAATCAGAAGCCGATATAATTTTTTGAGGATTATTTGCAATTCAAATTTCATTTATTACCACAGTAAGCATAGTAGATGAAGCATTCATCATGTCCTCAAACATCAGTTCTATTTTATTTGGAAGAGTACCATTCATTGTTTATCGAAGCTTTAGCCACGATGTCAGGTTTTGTGGATTTGACAGCAGTTTTGTCTACTTGGATTTCCATGGATTAAGGCGCATAAAATATGGGTTCTTGTGAACGGCCAACTGTTTTAACTTTATGCTGGGTTAAGTTTTTCGGATAGCTCCGTCAGAGCGAAAGCGGTAGCTATAGATGAGGTTCGTATGTCATAGCTTACTTTATAAGTGATTTTGGATCTGGTGGATTGCCTAACAGAGGTCTCCGTTGGAGGTCCACTATCTTTCAGGCTTTCCAAAAGTTTGATATATATGATGAAATTGCCACGAGCAATTTTATCCATGATCATAATCTTCTGCACTAGACTAGAACAAAGTCATTTCTTATAGGCACCATCTCGAATCTTCTCGAAACGATCCGTCGGCTCGATAGACGTGCCTAATTGATCCGTCGGCTGGACCGGACGGTAATGTTTGGTTGAGCCGTCGGCTCGATGGTCGTGCCAAATTGATCCGTCGGCTCAATCGACCCGTCGGCTCGATGGACGTGCCAAATTGATCCGTCGGCTCAGTCGAGCCGTCGGCTCGATGGACGTACCAAATTGACCCGTCGGCTGGGCCGGACGGTAATGTTTGGTTTAGCCGTTGGCTCAAGACAAGGTAATGGCGTGTGCGCAGTTACCGTATAGTATAGATCAAGAGGTTTTGATCTGTAGACTATTTAGTAGGTAGTAGGTACGCTACTAAACGTAATTGTAATGCATAGTTGAGAGACAGACAGGTCCATTTCTCTTCCATAACCCACAATTACTTAGAATCCCTTGGTCCAAGCTCGCTTGGGTTTTATCTCTGGGTGAGGCTGAAGCCGTCGACCCGAGTCGGGATTTTTCAAAACCAGAAACGAGACGTCTTATTGAATCTTATGTGATCCTCATCCTCATCCCAAGTCGAGCCGTCGGCTCAGTCGAGCCGTCGGCCCAATCAATCGAGCCGTCGGCCCAATCGAGCCGTTGGCCCAATCAATCGAGCCGTCGGCCCAATCGATCCGTCGGCCCAAGTCGAGCCGTCGGCCCAATCAATCGAGCCGTCGGCCCAATCGAGCCGTCGGCCCAATCGAGCCGTCGGCTCAATTAATCGAGCCGTCGGCTCAATCAATCGAGCCGTCGGTCCAATCAAGCCGTCGGCCCAATCGAGCCGTCGGCTCAAAATAGGGTAATGGCGTGTGCGCAGTTACCGTTTAGACCAAGATGGTCTGTAGATTATTAGTAGGTAATAGGTACGCTACTATACGTAAGTATGGTGCATAGTTGAGACACAGACAAGTCCATTTCTCTTCTATAACACGCAATTACTTACAATCCCTTGATCCAAGCTTGCTTAGATCTTATCTCTGGGTGAGGTTGGAACCGTCGACCCGAGTCGGGATTTTCTTAAAACTATAATAAAAACTAAAATTCTTACCTTAAACGATCTTCTAACGAAGGGTTTTCTTTATGTTACGCTTGCACGAACGATCACACGACGTTATCGGGGAAAAAACAAAAGCGTACTGAAGCCACAGCTAGCCGGCGTGCGGTTTTATCTGTAACCGACCGTGACGTCACGGCAGTGTTGCCATTAGAGGAAATATAGGTAGGGAAACGATCTGAAGGGTACGTTTAGGGGCAAAAACAAGGGTTGTAATCTCAAGGTGGGTCAAGCAAAGGCTCGGACCTCCAAATAAATTTATTTTATTTTAATGTCCATAAATAAAGTAAGGCGCGTTCAATTGAATAAATAAATATGTGGAGGGTCCTTCGTGTAAACGGTTGATTGCCTATGTTTCGCAAATTAAATAAATTCCGAGTGAAGCCTTGCGCACTTCTAAACAACCTGCAGTGGCGATCAGTGAATTGCTGTCAAATATTGCTGCCTTATTGGTCTGTGTTTCACTTATCGACTGGCCTCTTAGCTCAGTTGGTAGTAGCTCTGCCTTCTGCGCCGTAGGCCGTGGGTTCGATCCCCACCAAGACCAAGTATTTGTGTGGTGAACGCAGATGTATAGTTATGTATATTGTAGTCTAAGTATGAACTTACAAACAAAATATGTAAGCATTCATCTGCTCTCTGGCTATTATTACAAGCTCTGCTTAATTTAGGGCTAGATAGTATTTATTTATTTATCGCCACTGCAGAACGCTTAGATGTGTGCAAGGCCTGAGTGCTAACATTGTGTAAAGAATCCAAAACAGTCATGAAAAATTCAAAAGGTAAATTTTATAAGCTTGATTACTCAGACCACAAGGAGCTTGTGAACGCCGGTGTTTTTGTAAAACTCGCCCATTATCCCTGAAACGATCTTGGGAGGTACCTAAATAAATTATATTTTCGGATTAAAATGCTTTATGCTCTTGTTTGTTATAATTTTAACACCTGGAATGCATAAATTACTAAAATATGCGGATGCTTGCAGTTTTTGTGAAGTTATTTTATTTGTTTATCCTTATTTTGGATCTGGTTGGTTGATTAAGGTGTTTCTGGGATGCAATTGGAACCCTCTGTAACTGTAACTTTTTTATTCATGTTCATCTACTCCTCGTATCATTGGTTCTTTCAAACCATTTAACACCAACCAAATTTAACATAACCATTTAAGGATTAGGTTAGAGAGTAAAGGTTCTCTAATAGCGACCACGAACCGGAAGACCCACCAGATAGACCGACGACATCGTTAAGATCGTGGGAAATCGGTAGATTGAAAGGGCTCAGAATCATTTTCCTGGAAATGTTTAGGGGAGGCTTTTGTCCAGCAGTGGACTTATTTCAGCTGATGATAATGATGAAGTTATAAATGATGATGAAGTTAAAAGCTTAAACCAAACCAGTACAAATGTTTCGCCAAACTAAAATAGACTTGCAAAGAGAAATGCTTGACGAAGCGCATCCACGGGATAGTGTTACGAACTCCAGCTAGATTTATAGCCGTCTAGCAGCTAGACTCCAGCTAATCCAGCTTCTACTGTGTCTCAAAATGAAAGTAGCCACATTTTTAGTTGTCAAGAAAATTGTTCCAGAAAAATAGACTGGATTATTGTAGCATTTTGAGGGTATTTTTTACTGTCAGATACTTTTAGATGCTTAGTTCTTTGATGTAAGTACCTGGCTTATATGATGTTTTTGTAATAGACTGTACTTTAGAATTTCCATATAAGATCCATATAAGAATCTGTCCAGTTGCTTTGGGGGGCTATTAAAAGGAAGGCGTAGTGAGAAAAGTTTTATCAAACACTTACATATTTGTTTTCTATTCAGTAACTCGGGAAAAGTTCAGGCTACTTTGCAAAACAAACTTGAATAACTACTTTTGTAGGTCAGTTTGTGTATTTATTTTATCTTTAACATAAAGAACCTGATGGGTGGGAATAAAGTTTTTTTTAAGGGAGAAAAATGAACAAAGAAATTTACCACTTTATGCTTAATTTATTACTTACGGATAATATAGGTATTTATTTTTTGTTTTTATGTTAATTTTTAATTTTTGTCGTATTTTTTTTTCCTACCTATTCAATTTCAAATTCAGGTTTCAATTCAAAACCCCCCTGGGTACCAGCTCTTAATTTAAGCTAAGTTATAACATTTAATTGTACTAGGTCCACTAACACTCAGAGAGAGGTCTGTCGATTTGTCAGAGAGAAATAAATAAAAAATACAAGTACAACGAGACTAATACGACAACGTTATAGGGGTTTGTAAAAAACAGTTCACAAAATGTTTATGAATAAGAGCCACACTCGCTTTCAACCTAGCTATAGTACACACACCCCATACAATTTCAGGAATGCAGCGGCATTGCCGAACAAGCGGCTGTTCACTCGAAAATACCTCGACGCTGTAATTTCTGTTCAATTCGATACGTGATACGTTCGTTGCCTAAACACAATTAAACTTTGCGATTTGGTGGTATCAGGAATTTGTATTAGTTTCCGTAGAAAATATATTGATACATAAATTATTATCATCAGCCCGAAGAAGTCCACTGGTGAGACAATTACTACGTCACACATTTCCAGAGTCATTATCAGTTTATGTAAGACGAAACGCAACGCCCACCCACCAGATGGATCGACAACATTAAAATCGTGGGAAGTCGGTGGATGGAAAGGGCATAGAATCGTTCTTCATGGAAATGCATAAGGGAGGTCTATATTTAGCAGTGGACTTCTTCAGGCTGATGATGATGATGATAATGTAATTTCTAGTATTGAACTGCCGTTAGTGACTAAATCAAATTTTGATTATTTTTTGATTTTGAAAACTTGTACTACGGGAACCAGATAGCTCATTAATAATGAATGAATTTAAACAGAGGGTAGAAAACACGCTTCACATTTCAAATCGCTAGCGGGAATTGCAAAACTCATACATTCATTAAAATAACACGTATAAAATATGAGTTATTTTTATTTCCCGAATTACTTTGAAACTCGAAATTAGTTCCAAAGTGAATTTGCCAATACTTTAGTTGAGTTAAAAGTTCGCGAGTGCAGTCAAACTTCAGCGGTAGTTAATAAGTTGGAGAGTTTAGTTTGTAGCATCTGACCTTTATCTACGTTCTGCTATCCTGGTACTTCAGTATTGAAACTGTTATTTTTTATTTTATTTTGAAGATTTTTTCCTCTTGATTAATAATTTTAAATTATCATAATCACAATCTTTTGACATGTCACGTAATGTGCTTACAACGTCACACAAAATAATCAACATAAAAATAATTCAATTATCAAACAATAAATTATGAAAAAAAAATATTATAATACAATTACCTATGGACTTTTATCTATCGAAAAAAAAGAATGCTTTCAAGCGAAGTGCTTTCACGCTGTTTGATTTTTGAAGACAATTTTTACCTTTTGTCAAAATAAAAAGATGTAGACCTCTTTTGTGCTGTAAAAATTAAGATGAGGAGACAGGGTGACTGGGGAAGTACTTTTTTAGTGCGTCATTTGAAGGTACCTTAGTTCTATTTGAATGTACGCATGAGGCATGCCACTTCGTTTACTACATCACGTGCCATCTATAAAGCACGGCCATGAATAGAAATGAGACCACAGTATTGCCGTCCCTTTCCTCACGATAGAAATGTCATAAAGTATTTTCGGTTTGCAGATAAAAGGCGCTAAACTTGCGTCGTAATGTTTTAAATCGTCGTTTCTGGGATCAGTGGTTAGCCTTTTGAAGATAGGTTGACCTTATTTTTGGTTGGTTTATTTTTCGTATTGGATAGGTAGGTATTCGTTGTTTTTTGAAAACGACATCTGACATGAGCTACAACAACTTTGAATAAGGTGATGCATCAAAAATTGAAATTTTTAGTTTGTAAAAAAATTAATTCACCTAAGTTTTTTGTATCATCAAGGAGTCATTGTGTAGAAAAAAAACTTTTTACGCATAGTTGAACTTTAACATTCATTTTATAGTTTCAATATTAAATAATGTAGGTACTTTGTACTTGCATAATTGGTATCTAGGTTAACACTTTCGATTTCAACATAAAGCTTGTTCTACAAAGGAAAACGAGACACAAAACACAGAGGCGCCATTTCCGATTTATGCCCGAACGCGCGTCGCCTAATACGTCTACTTCGAACACTCAATTAACTGCATTTTGCACTTACACAGTTCTTTCTCTTTCCTTACAACATGTTTATTGAGTCACGATGTTAGTTGGCTACAGTAACATTTTCGTGCAGTTTTTAGCTTAGACTATTTTGAAGTGAAAACTTCTTTAGCGGCGTTGAGCACTTTCTGAATGGGGATAAAATCTTAAACTCGCGTCAGGATCACGTGACCCTGATCGAAAAAGCGTAGGACGGATTTTTTGCAGAAATGTATCCTAAGACTACAACGTAGAGTTCATAATAAAAATCGAAAAAGCGACGCTACAGATACGCTAGTAGTTACTATGACACGGTAACGTCACAGAATAGATAATAGTTAGTAGCAAGCATACCAAGGCGTTTTTCGTGACTGTAGTAGGTATAGGTACATACCTATTATAGATTTTATGAACTAGCGGCCGCCCGCGGCAGGTAGTAGTGGTAATTGGTACATGATTTTATAGATCTACTGTATTTATTTTTCGAGTGGAGCATTGCGGCGAGCGAAGCGAGCCGCCACGCGACCACGGGGAACAGCGCGGCGAGCGAAGCGAGCCGTGCTGTGACCCCCCTTAGCCCCCCAGAACCCCCTCCTCCTATGTCTGCCGTTTTACTTCATTTAGGACCTACTTGTAGGTCGCGCGACAAGGTCCCTTCTAGCGGTTTCGACCCGTTGAGGATTTGGCTTTACGTAAAATTTAGGGTTCCGTATAGGGTTTTGATTGGGGTTATACTATATTGAGGAATTTGATTAAATGGTCGACTTTTAGGGTTCCTTAGGACTTTTATTGGAGTTTCAACTACACTTAGAAGCTTGATAATGTTAAAATTTTTAGGGTTCCTTAGGACTTTGATTGGGGTTTTACTACATTGAGGAATTTGATTAAGTGGTCAACTTTTAGGGTTCCTTAGGACTTTGATTGGAGTTTCAACTACACTTAGGAGCTTGATAATGTTAACATTTTTAGGGTTCCTTAGGACTTTGATTGGAATTTCAACTACACTTAGGAGCTTGATAATGCTAAAATTTTTAGGGTTCCTTAGGACTTTGATTGGGGTTTTACTACATTGAGGAACTTGATAAAATAAACAACTTTTAGGGTTCCTTAGGCCTTTAATTGGACTTTCAACTACACTTAGGACCTTGATTATGTAAACAATTTTAGGGTTCCTTAGCACTTTGATTGGAATTTCAACTACACTTAGGAGCTTGATAATGCTAAAATTTTTAGGGTTCCTTAGGACTTTGATTGGGGTTTTACTACATTGAGGAACTTGATAAAATAAACAACTTTTAGGGTTCCTACGTTAATAATCAAGTTTTCACTTCTGCCGGCACTCCCGGAGTGCAACCCGTATTTTTTTTTTTGACTAGCCTCTCAGCTCAATTTGTAGTAGCTCTGTTATCTGCGCTGTAGGTCGTGGGTTCAATCCCCATCGAGAACAAATATTTGTCATCACCTACCTAGTATTAATTAACCCTAATTTATAATTCTTCAAGGTACATCCGTCGTTGTTTTATTATTCAGTAATCGATTAATCCGATGTTATTGAGGAAAAACTTTTGGAAGGAGGAAGCTTAAGTAATTAGGTTGTTTGCTAGGTATTACCCTGGCATTCTCAAACTTTCCACAGTTTTTCCAACAAGTTTTTTGACGTGATAACGTCTTATAAATCGATGGAGCCGGCTGCACGCACGAAAAAACATGACTCATGCGTCGTTACGTCGTTTCGTCGTTCCATTTACCTGAGCCCGAGCCCGGGTCGGGTAATGGGTAAGGGTAAATGAGGGTAAGGGTAAATGAGGGTAAGGGTAAATGAGGGTAAGGGTAAATGAGGGTCCGGGTAAGGGTTCAGTCTGGGTCCGGGTCCGGGTCCGGGTCCGGATTTTCATTCAGTTTCATTTAGTTTCATTCAGTTTCATTCAGTTTCATTCAGTTTCATTCAGTTTCATTCAGTTTCATTCAGTTTCATTCAGTTTCATTCAGTTTCATTCAGTTTCATTCAGTTTCATTCAGTTTCATTCAGTTTCATTCAGTTTCATTCAGTTTCATTCAGTTTCATTCAGTTTCATTCAGTTTCATTCAGTTTCATTCAGTTTCATTCAGTTTCATTCAGTTTCATTCAGTTTCATTCAGTTTCATTCAGTTTCATTCAGTTTCATTCAGTTTCATTCAGTTTCATTCACATTCAATTCAATTCAGTAAAACTAAAATTTTCTTTTGAAAAATGCAACCATTCCATCAGTATTTTCTTATGACGTTATCACGTTCAACTATCGTCAGTAAACCGACTTTACAGACAACCGATTTTTTTTTTACAAAAGCTTTTAGACAAAACCTTTTGCAAAAAATATTTTTTTTGTTAATGGCGCTTCGTTACAAATCCTACAAACATTGCAAATAAAAGTTTTTAAAATCAAATCAAGAAGACTCCGCGAAGAAAATTCGCTCCAAACTGAATTAACGTGAATATTTACACAAATTGCTTCTGTGAAAAGTGTTTCTCTTTCGCTTGCTAATCTTCCACACTGAAAACATACGAGATTGAAAACTGTCGAATAAGTTTCATTTGATTAAAGAAAAACCTTAGTTTCAATAAAAGGGTAATCTAGCTCGCTAAAACAAGTGCAGTGGTTTTAGCTAGATATTTATCACTAACTAAATAAATTTAAACTATGGAAACAAGATACTTAGGTATCTGAAAAAAAAATATATTATACCATCACAAATAGGTAGTAGTACAAAAGTAGTAGTAGATCATCTGATTCTGATTCTGTGAACATCTGTATACCTCAAATTGATAGACATTATACATATTGATAGCAGTGTAGTGCATCGTAGTGTACATTTCCAACGTGCTTTGCTGACGTGTTTTGGTGATGGTTACCACTTAGCATCAGGTGGACCACATGCTTGTTACATCTCAGCTAGTTGTATAGAAATAACATTTTTAAACAGTATTTGTCGTTAGTCAACCGGACGACGAAACGTAGGGCGCCCACCCACCAGATGGACCGACGACATTGTTAAGATGGCAGAAAGTCGATGGATGGAAAGGGCTCAGAATTGTTCTTCCTGGAATCCACAACACAAAATATTAGAGCTCAAATTTAGCATGAAGCCAGTCCTAACAAAAGGTCATCCAACATGCTCGCTGCATTAACCACCACTAAAGCTTATAAGCCTGATACATCGGTCTCTATCTGTGCGTCATTTCTTACGAGTTAATCCTGCCCCGTTATTTCTCCTTGTTTGTGTTGATCTGGACATATTCCGGGATGCAACTTGGTAGGTTTAATGAAAATTTATGATGAAAAGTCTACACGTGATTCTTGTGTTAAAATAATCAAATAACTTGCGCGCTCTTCTAATTTGATTTGATTTTAGAAATGTTATGTTCTAAATTAAAGATAAACATTTCGTAAGCACTGGTGGTCCAGTGGTAGCGGTGTCGCATTCCGATCATAAATGGTCGTGGGTTCAAATTCAGTCATGTACCAATGAGTTTTTCTGTTGAAAAATGTACTTATGTAGGTACACTTTGTTAGTACTCTCAAACGGTGAAGGAAAACATCATGAGGAAACTGGCATGTCGTAGAAACTTAAAAATCGAAAAAATGAGTTGATTAAACGAAACGAGCCTTTCTGAGGCGCATTTAAGATCCTTCCACCACACTGGTTTGACCAGTTGCCACGATGATGAGAAGATTCAAGATGACTCTTTATACAAACGTCCGTCTCTATACGATTACTTTAGGCAGATGATAATGATAAAGTACTTTTATTAATTTATCTTTTGAACTGAAAACCAATGTTTTCACTCCAAAGTAGCAAAAAGGGGAAGGAACATGGAAATGATTTCTGCGCTATTGTGCGCGTAATAGCCAAAGTTTAGTGCTATGTAATAGGAAGGTTTTAGTACGAGCGGGAAATGTTCCCGAAAATACTGTTAGGTTTTTTATCGGCTTTTTGTGGTTATAAGGCGATACCCAGTTTATGTATTGCCACTTGTCTTAGGTGTCGCCCCTACTGTTAGAGATGGCATAACTCATTGTTATGACCTGCTGTTAGGACTTGAAAGGTTTTTTTAGGTAGTTTTTAGGGTTCCGTAGCCAAATGGCAAAAACTGAACCCTTATAGATTCGTCATGTCTGTCTGTCTGTCCGTCCGTATGTCACCGCTATTTTTCTCCGAAACTGTGAGAGCTAGACTGATGAAACTCGCCAAGTTTACACAAAAATAGAAAAAATACAATAAATTTTGGGGATCCCATACTTGAAACTGAAACTCAAAAATTTTTTTTCATCAAACCCTACGCGTGGGGTGTATCTATCTTCAAAAATGATATTGAGATAATGATATAAGAACTTTTATATTATGTTACTTGTTGCTACGAAAAAAAGCTGCCAAGTGCGAGTCGGACTCACCCATGAAGGGTCATGGGTGAGTCCGACTCGCACTTGGCAGCTTTTTTTGTATGAAAAAGCAATAGAATAAGCAGATGATTGTTTATAGCGTAAAACTGCCAATGACAATCTTTTTTGTATGAAAAAGTGGCATGATAAGGTGATGTTTGATTAAGGCTTGCGCATATCTAAATGATCTGCGATGGCGATTTGTGAAACGCTGTCAAATATGTCAGCGTTTCACTGATCGCCATCGCCATTGCCTAGGTGTGCGCTGGCCTTAGGAGTGAAAGCCTTTGCCTTTATCAATCGTAATACCCCACAGTACACGGCTACCAAGAACGTGTTCTATGTAGTATTGCAACGCGTTTATCACTCTGATAGACATCTAATTGCGAAGGCACTCATGTGGAACCAAGCAATGTGAACACTGCTTGACTACAGAAATAGGAACGGTGGTAGCATCTGTATGCCTCAAGTTGATGGAAAAAAAAAGAAAGAAAGAACTTTCTTTCTTTCTTTCTTTATCTGTATGCCTCAAGTTGATAGACGCATGGCAGTGAATCTTGGGTCACGTTCCTGACGTACGTGACCTGTCAGGCAATCTTTTGTCATAGGTGATGGTTACTACTTAACATCAGGTGGGCTACAGGTGGTTCCGTCAGCTAGTTGTCTAAAAAATCAATAAAGAAAGCATTTCCTTAGACAAAACAAAAGCTCTAACTAGTACCTAGTACTTCTACGATTTAAGTTCATTAGTTATAATTATAAGTTTAAAAAACTTGAGAAACCGACTTCATTGTCAAACGGCTAAACCGATTTTAATCAAATTTGTTTGGGACAATCTGGACGTAAGAATAAACTTCCAAATAAAAAAATAATTTTCTAAATCGGTTCATAAATGACGGAGGCATGCAGTTACAAACATTAAAAAAAATGTTTAAAAAAAAATGGCAACACCGATTTTAATAAAATTAAAATGGGACTAATCTGGAAGCAGTACCTTTCAGATAAAAAAAAAATTTTCAAATCGGCTCACAAATGACGAAGTTGTGCGGTAACACACATAAAAAAAAAAAAAATACAACCGAATTGAGAACCTCCTCCTTTTTGATTGGAAGTCGGTTAAAAAGTAAACAGGCCTTTGCATCTATTGTAGATGATTTATATAGCGTCAGGGGCAACTGGTGATTACTCATGCCCCTACTTACGGGACGCTACAGTAGGTAAGTTAAGCCTAAAAGGGGTTTCCCTAGGCATAGCAAATTCATAAGCCTAGTTGCTATTGTATTACCTATTATATTACTAGTTGGTAACCGAGCTTCGCTCGGAATTTTTTTCGTTAATTTGTATTTTTAGGAAATCATAAGAGTCATATTATTATCTTTACTGGTTTATTCTTACTGAACAACGCCATCTGCTAGACATGCTTGCAGTTAGTTGCTCACAATCGTCAATAGATGGCAGGAGCAGTCACATATTCAGTTTATGTTTTTAGTTTTTTTTAACGAACAGACTCATTTTCTGAAAATGAATCCTAGCTAGATCGATTTATCGCCTCCGAAACCTTCTGTATACATAATTTCATGGAAATCGTTGGCGCAGTTTCCGAGATCCTAAATATAATATATATATACATATATATAAGGTATAAGATTATTATGCTCTCCGAGTCCCACTGCTGGGCAAAGGCCACCCCCCATTCTTTCCAATCATCCTATTGTATTAATGGCGGAATAAAAATGTTCGTCGATTTTCAACTTGATTTGTTCAACGTATCACGATCACATACTACCTTTTGAAACTGAATAGACAGAATACACCGATAAGTTAACGTCACAAATTATGTCAAAATGTATTCATGATCAAGGCACTGGTGCAAGCGAAAACCGACTCTAAGGCGACGAACATTTTCATACCGCGACTGTACGTACGAATAAACATTGTGTTGTAGCTTATTTATTCAACTGTTTTCAATAATTAGCAAATCATTTAATTGAACTCAAACAGAACTAAAAACAAATAAACAATTGCAATTTATTTGCAATATCTGCTATTCTGCAATAATGATTGCTTAATTGCCATCAAATCGTTTTGATAAAGCCAAATTAATTAGACTATTTTGCATACGTATTGTTTTTAACAAGTCATATTTATTACTAGCTTTCATCCACTGATATCTGAGAGCACTGGTGGCCTAGTGGTACTTGCCCGCCTTCCAATCCTAAGGTCGTGGGTTCAAAACTGGTCATGTACCAATGAGTTTTTCTGTCCAAAAATGTATGTACACTATGCCAGTGCTCTCAAACGGTGAAAGAAAACATCGTGAAGAAACCGGCATATCGAAGAACCAAAAAGTTCGACTTTGCTTGACTTCCATCCATAATTAACTGGCCTCTCAGCTCAGTTGGTAGTTAGCTCTGCCTTCTGCGCCGTAGGTCGTGGGTTCGATCCCCACCGAGAACAAATGTCTGTATGGTGAACGCAGATGTTTGTTCTCTGTCTGGGTGTTATATTGTATTCCAAGTATGTATTTACAAAAAAAGTAGTATATCGGCTATATCTAGTTCCCATAGTACACAAGGGTACGCATCAGACTATACACTGCTAGCTCTTATGTCCTTGCGGTAAGAGTCATTTTTCTTTGTTTTTAGGTAACTTGAGCTGTATCCCACTGTACAAGTTCTGCTTAGTTTGGGGCTAGATAGTGTTGTGTAGATTGTCTAAAATATTTATTTATTTATAATAATTCCAGAAAAAAGATTTGGGCTTTTCACTGACTTCCAGCGATCTTCATAATCCATCTGACTTGAAAAGCCGTCCTACGCTCCGTTATCTGGGGCCTAATTCTCGGGCCGATCTCGATCATTTTGCAATTTTACTTTATTGCTTCTCTTCGAAGAGAGAATGGCAGATTTCGTTGAGTAATTCATCAACGACCTCATCGTAAAAGCTTCGACAGCTACGATATACGGAAATCGGTGAAAAAGTGCGGGGTTGTGAAAAGAAGCAATAAAATAAAATTGCAAAATGATCGAGATCGGCCCGAGAATTAGGCCCCTGGTTCTCAATCGCTATTGGAGGACATTTATTTCCCATTGGCTTATAGATGGCACAAACCGGAAGACAAAGCTTAAGAAAGCCCCACTCGATAAATCATAATATTTTAATAATCATAATTCATCACACTTTATCATAAAAACCGTTGACATTTATAAAAGCTTTGCTTCGTTCGTCCTGAAAATGTATGGACGAGGAACATTTTTTAGTACATTACCTTGTAAATTTTAATATTGCATGCCTAGATATAAGCAGAATACATTGGACATTACCTATTATAATTTAACATCTTCTCGACATGTATTTCCAGCAATAAATTTACTTTGACTTTGACTTTGACTTTAGTAGATGATGTAACCTATTTTGTTCCTTGTTAATATCGCGGGAAGTTGGTGGATGGAAAGGGCTCAGAATCATTGTTCTTGGATATGTGTAGAGGACGCCTATGTCTAGCAGTAGACTTCTTCAGGCTGATGATGATCGACTTTTTTCTAAGATTATTATTACTAGCAGAAAGTGACCGAGCTTCGCTCGGTATTTTTTTGATGACGTACTTATGAATGATGAAATCATATATTTCGATCTTACTAACATACTACAATTAATAATAAAAAATAAGAACTGGTTATTTAAGAAAAAATCACGAGTGCAATGAGAATGAGAAACTTCTGGAACTTGTCTAAAGAGTATTTACGTAATCCTCTATTTAGTTCCAAAACTCGACAATAGATGGCGTTCTCTGTGAAACATAACCCTTGAGTTCTCAGGTTCTCACAGAGCTTAGTTTTTGCTTCTGAGCAACAGATGGCGCTAGGAGTAATGATATTATGAAAAAGCTGTTTGTTCTTAACTCCGAACGCCGATATTTTCTAAAAATAAATCCTAGCTAGATCGATTTATCGTCCCCGAAAACCCCTGTATACTAAATTTCATGAAAATCGTTGGTGCCATTTCCGAGATCCTAAATATAATATACAAGATTTTCTCGTCAAGGTATAAGATAATGGAAGTCAAAAGCATTCATAATCTTCATCATTTTTCTGTCCCTAACCCACCCTAAGTGGGGTCGGCACAACAGGTTTTCTTCTTCCACTCACCTCTATCATTCGTCACATCAGTGCTCATTCATTATTATAAAGCACTTTTCCATTGAATTGCAAGATTCACTTTAAAACGTCTCCAAGCTGGTTGAATTTAGGTCTAGTTTCTAAAAATCTAGAAAAACAGGCCAAAACTTTAAAGCCAGCTGATTTTATTGAATAAATACGGACGTAATTAAATGACGCCGGAATTCAAGAAACAGCTTACAGCGGTGAGAATTACGTATTGGGGTGGAAAAGAGGGGTGAAACTCAGTGAAACAGCCAAGTGTGAATTTTACTTCCGCTTAGAAAAGCTATTACAGAAAGGTCTGATAGTGTATTTTAAACATTCTCATGTCCCTGCTTTGTAGAGTTCGTTTCAAAAAAGCGAGCGTTTCCTAAGAGACCTAAATTAGTGGTAGACATTATTGTTAATTACTAATTAAAGTCACGCCCTTATCGAAATGAGTCAGAGAAAAAATTGAAAAAAAAACGCATTGGACGCCCCCACATCCGATGGACTCGCCATTTTAAAGTCCCAAGAACAGACACACACATATTTATAAGTTTAAAAAACTAGAGAAACCGACTTCATTGCCAAACGGCTAAACGGGTTTTAATGAAATTTGTTTAGGACAATCTGGACGTAAGAATAACCTTCCAAATAAAAAAATAATTTTCTAAATCGGTTCATAAATGACGGAGGCATGCAGTTACAAACATTTAAAAAAATATTTAAAAAAAAAATGCCAGCACCGATTTTAATTTAGGATTTACATTTTTTTTTTTTTTTTTATGCCATAGCTGGCAAACTAGCAGACGGGCCACCTGATGGAAAGTAGTCACCGTCGCCCATAGACACCTGCAACACCAGAGGTGGTGCTGATGCGCTGCCGGCCTATAAGGAACTGAATTACCCGCCTTTTGAAGGACCCCATGTCGAAGCTCCGAGGGAAAACTGCAGAAGGCAGTTCATTCCACAACTTGCTCGTGCGTGGCAAAAAGGACCGCGAAAAACAAGCAGTTGTGGAAAACCAGCCATCCAGGTGGTGGGGATGGAATCTGGTTCTGCGGCGTGTGGTGCGATGATAAAAATCAGCCACGGGCACCAGACCGAACAGTTCCTCAGAACACACATTTAGTTTTGAGAGTAGTGCACATACATTTTTCGACAGAAAAACTCATTGGTGCACGAGTGGATTTGATCCCACGACCTTCAGATCGGAAGGCGGGGCCACTACCACTAGACCACCAGTGCTCTCGCGTGTGTGTGTTTTAGCAATGGACTTCCAAAGCTGATGATGTTGATGATAAAACTCATTAGATGCAGTAGTATTGGCATTTGCCGATATTGGTTATTGGATGGTTTAATATTACTATATCGATAATACCCATTATGCTGGCTTTGATGAGATCGGCATTCGGTGCAATAATCACTTTGTTTTAGATTAGAACTTAGTTCGAAAATATGTGTCAAGTGCACGAAAGGAGCCTCTTTGAGGCGCACTTAAAAATCTTTCACCACACTTGGTTCGAAAGAATCAGTGACACGATAAGAAAAATAAGAACTAAGAAAGTTTACTTCTGGATGGTTTCTAGATTCCATATTATATTTGTATATTTTGTGTTTTAAGTCTTCTAATGACTAGCCTCTCAGTCCAGTTGGTAGCAGCTGTGCCTTTTGCACCCTAGGTGGTGGGTTCAATCCAACCAAGAATAAATATTTGTGTGTTGAACATAGATATTTTTTCTATGTCTGTTATACTGTATTCTATACATGTATTTATAAAAAAAGTATAGTTATAAGTGTCATATCAGCTATCTGGCTCTCACAGTACAAGCTTTGCTTAGTTTGGGGCCAGATAGTGCTGGATTGTCCACATGATTTATTTATTCATTATCCACTAAATAGAGGCATCTAGTTCGTATACCTTAGCACTAAAGTTTCTCAGTTTGGATTCTAACTCGGTTTGTAAATGTCGGTCTTTTATTATCATTACTGATTTTGTGAAAACCAGTCTGTTTACTGGGTGGTCGGCTATCTTTGATCCTTGTCAAAGGCGAAAAATAAAGATTTTTTGTGGTAAAAACTCTTTATCAGACCCGTGTTGAGTGTGATCAAATAAAAACCCTAAGGGCTTAGGCTGTAAGTGGCCTTTGTGATCAAAATAAATGTAAAAATACGTGCAGTAGTTAGACGAGATAATTCAAAACAGATTAAAACTAGAAAGCACCAGATTTTTTATTTTGAAATTTAGACAATTTTCTTCTCAAATATTCATCTGTCAAAATCTTGACTTAAACTGGTATCAAAGCTTAGTTGGTTATAGTTATTTTTGGGAAAGCCTTGTTTGGGTTCCCATTGGATCTGAAAAGAGTATTTCTTTATTAAAGTTTCAACTATACATTTTAATTATTTATCATCATCATCATCATAATCTGTTTACACCCACTGCTGAGTATAACCCTCCTCTGTCGCCAGTCTTTCCGGTCTCATCCACTCATTCCCAGTACTCAAAACAATGTCGTTCGACCAACGGGCGGGAGTTCGCCTCTAGGTCTTTGAGCATCCCTTGGCCACCTTCTTGAAGCCTTCATCGTCCATTTCCTATCGTCCCTTCTTGCTAAATGCTCTGTCCATCTCCACTTCACTTTAATGATTTGCGTACTCACTTCCGTGACTTTTTCCTGTTTACTTTTTTTTAACTTATGTTTGGAAAAATCAAAAGGTGTTAACAGAAATCAAAAGTATAAGCCAAATAACGATCCGGTATCTTAAATGTTTATTTCCGGTCGGTGGTTATAGTTCGTCGTTAATATAGGCTATAATAGCGGCGTTATGAGCCCGTTAATGTAACGGCAGTTTGAACTATAAAACTATTGTTATTGTTTTCTGATAAGGCTTTGATGGTTCTATTCTCGTGACTGTATAGTTTGATAGAGAGATTATTAGGATTGTAAACTTGGGTTATAACATTATAAAATCTATGTGATTTAAGGTTTGAAAGAGGTGAGGCTCTTATCTCTTTCGACTATTAAGCCTTGCTAAGCTATTCCATTGATATGGATATAGGTTAATAGGTGCCTTAATGATATAGGTAAAATACAATGGAGTCTTCTATTTTTAACCAAGTTGTTTTTACATCTCTGGTGATTGAATTTTTTTTAGCAGAGAGTGTAAGTTCGTCTTATATCGTGTCAAGAAATAGGTTAATTTAATCAGAGCACTATTAATGGAAAAAGTTTGCTGAATTAAGGCTGAATTCTTTTGCCTACATAAAATTTGAAAGTCAAACTCTTAATCTTCACCAATTTCACACTATCCCTTAGAGAATTTGATGAAAAATAAAGATAAAACCAATCGCCATATCCCATTTCAAGGGCCCCAAAGGTTTCCAAGAGTCATCGAACCCGTGATTTAAAATCACTTCCGTTCCAAACAAGGGGGGGAAATGAGAAAGGCAAATCCATTTTTCTTCCCGAATTAAGGTTCCAATCGTTCTGCACCGGTACCCGTCTAAAATTTACTTCCTTCAGGCCTTTTGGGACGTGACACGCATCCTGAAGCGACACTGATCTTTGACCGGTTCGATGCAAAACTTGTCAACGTTGCCAGTTTTCTGTTTGCGTCGCATTTTCTTAGGACGTTGAAAACCGAGAAACAACTTCTTGCTCGTGCACTTTGACCTTTTGAAAAATACAAAAACACTGATCATAGATATCAAAAATCTCACGTATTCTTACTTAAAAATTTACCCAGGTATGAAAACCAGTTGGACAAACTTTTAAGGAGGAAAACGTGTTAGGATCTAAAAAGATAGTTCTTCGCAATTTTCGATAAATAAGCTCAATGATTTTATATTTTTCAAATATTCTAAATTTACGCGCTTGAAATACCTACATTTCTTGTGGTCGCTTATTTGAAGCTAGTCGTGTGAATATTGGGTTCAAAGTGATCCTCGTGGCTGTATTTATTAAATTAAATATTTTAGCCTGATTTGATCTCATAGCGTCCCATATTCTTTTGAATATGGGAGTACGGTGAACGTGACAAAGTCATATAGCTGTCCACGCGAACGAATCGCTCACTCAAGTAGGAGAGAGACAGATGTCGAACGCTGCCGAACGCGGAGGCCGAATGTGCCTCTTTGTCGCTCGTTCCGCGCTCTCGCTTGCACTTCAAGCCTCAAATGGAACGTCTCAGAGCAAGGTCATATTTTTTCGTGCGTGCAGCCGGCTCCATCGAATTATAAGACGTTGTCACGTCAAAAACCTTCCCACTATGAATAACAGCTAATATTATTAAACCACGTATCAGCTACAAATTACCGCGTACATGTTTATACGCCACAAACATGCAGATATGTCGATAACAATTAACTAGCCGCCATGATTTATACCGGACAGTCACAAACTAAAGTTATTAGTAAAGTATTTTTTCATAATTATTTTTCTTATCCATCATGCTTGCATTGCTGTTTTGATTTGAGAGAATGAATTTTGACGTGCACATGGACATCATAATAATATGAAAAGTAAAGGTAACCGTGAGTTGTTCTTTTATTTATTTATTTTATTTTATTTTATTTATCAAAAACATTACAAACTAACAGCCTAGGCCAAAACGTTTGTGTGCCAGCTTACATAAGTAACATAGTACATAGTTACATAATTAATAAATAAACAAACACAGTTTGAGTACCTACTCATACTAACTTAAAAAAGCAGCCAAGTGCGAGTCGGACTCGCCCATGAAGGGTTCCGTAGCATCAAGTAACATAATATAAAGGTTCTTGTAGTTCGTCTTCGTCTTTTCGAAGGTAAATTGCGGTTTACGATTTATGACGTATAAAAAAAAAACTACTGACTAGATCTCGTTCAAACCAAATATCGTTAAAAGTTTGAATAGTAATGTACAACATATATTTTTTTTAGTTTAATCATTCTCTTATTTTAGAAGTTAGAGGGGGGCGGACCAACTTTTTTCCACTTTGGCAGTGTCTCTCGCGCAAACTATTCAGTTTAGAAAAAAACGATATTAGAAACCTCAACATCATTTTTGAAGACCTATTCATAGATACCCCACACGTATGGGTTCGATGAAAAAAAAATTTTTGAGTTTCAGTTTCAAGTATGGGGACCCCCAAAATTTATAGTTTTTTTTCTATTTTTGTGTAAAAATCTTAATGCGGTTTACAGAATACATCTATTCGCCAAGTTTCATTAGTCTAGCTCTTACGGTTTCGGAGAAAAATGGCTGTGACAAACGGACGGACAGACAGACAGACAGACAGACAGACATGACGAATCTATAAGGGTTCCGTTTTTGCCATTTGGCTACGGAACCCTAAAAACGTATACAGGTGACAGAGAATACATGGAGTTTCATGTGAAACACGTCTACCTCAGGTTTCTGAGCAATCAGAGTGTTGAGAAGCGTGAGTGTGTTTTAGTGCTCCTAGGTAACCAGCAACGAAGGTTTTTTTTTTAGCCGATTTTCCGACTTATAAAATACTTGAGGATTTTGGATACTTTTTAAAAACTTCAACTCAGCGAAAGATGAAAAAGTAACCTGAAAAAAAAAGACAAGTGAAAATTTAAACTAATACCCTCATTTTTAATGCCTAACATTTTTTTGCGGCTCGCCAAAAGTCTCTTGTTACTGTCACTTTCATGTCACTAAATAGAGACGGCAATAAACGAAGCGGCCTGCTAAGCTAGTTAACAGCCAAATAGGACCATTTACGAATTTAGAAAAAGATAAAAAAATAGCAGACTTAAACTAGTGCCTTAGGTCCCAGAGCTTGATTTTGTATCACCTAGAACATAAATTTTCTAAGCACTTTTGTACCTGCATGTACTTGGCTCCCCATCAATATGTTAGGTCAGTGTAATGGATGGGTACTCTCTTCTACTAATATGATGTAAAAGGTTTGCAACATGTCCATTATATGAGCCTGTAGTCATTTATGTACTATACTACACTATACTACATAGCTCTTAGAATTAGTAAGTTGAAGTGGCAACAGGCAGGCCATATAGCTCGAAGAACTGACAACCGTTGAGGAATAAAGGTTCTCGAATGGCGACCACGAACCGAAAGACAAAAGTAGGGCGTCTATCCACCAGATGGACTGACGACATCGCAGGAAGTCAGTGGATGGAAAAGGCTCAGAATCGTTCTTCCTGGAAATGTGTAGAGGAGGCCTATGTCCAGCAGTAGACTTCTTCAGGCTGATGATGATGATGATGTATCACTTATTGACCACTGATAAGTTTTGTTCCATCTGTTTGAACGATTACAACAAGATTAAATGTTGACGTCTTCTTCTGCTTATCGTGTCACTGGTTCTTTCGAGCCAAGTGTGGTGAAAGGATTTCAAGTGCGCCTCAAAGAGGCTTCTGGCAAGCACTTGATACATATTTTCAAATTTTTTAAGTTCTACGACATGCTGGTTTCCTTACGATGTTTTCCTTCACCGTTGGAAAGCACTGGCATAGTGTACATAAATTTTTGGACAGAAAAACTCGATGGTACACGACTGGATTTGAACCAGCGAGACCTAAGGATCGGAAAGTGGGGCAGCTACTACTAGGCCACCAGCGTTTTGTTTACGTAAATGAATGTTGACGTAATAAACATGAGATAGCGAATAATAAGTTTGCTTTGTAAAAGTAATATAGCAATAGATGGTGGTAAAAAAATTGGTTGTCTGTAAAGTCGGTTTACTGATGATAGTTGAACGTGACAACGTCATACAGCTGTCCACGCGGACGCATCGATCACTCAAGTAGGAGAGAGACAGATGTCGAACGCTGCCGAACGTGGAGGCCGATCGTGCGCCTCTTTGTTGTTTGTTCCGCGATCTCGCTTGCACTTCAAGCCTTAAATGGAACGCCTCAAAGCGAGGTAACGCCGCATGAGTCATGTTTTTTCATGCGTGCAGCCGGCTCCATCGAGTTATAAGACGTTTTCACGTCAAAAAATATGTAATATATAATGGCAATAAAAATATGTGATCGCTATTCGTTGTTAGTATAATCTATTTGTTAGTATCAAACTATTGATTACAACAGAATTACACAACCCCGGTGGTTGTGTAATTCTGTTGCAATCAAGCCACTTTCATGAGTGTGTTAATGATGAACAGACAAGTCTTCTTAATGTACTGCAAATTGGGAATACTCTTATACCTGTGAAATATTCTGGACTACACTTGGATTGGCAGTCTCATGGGAGGCTTCTTACGAATAGAAAGGTACAGTCAGTTTCATTAAGACGGTTAACACCGTAAAATTCTCGTTCACACACAAGTTCTTTGAAAGATAAAAAATCACTGAATTTCAATTTAAATTCATTTTAGCAAAAAAATTGTTTTAACTTGACATGTTTTCTTCATAATAGTTTGCATAACTGGTTATCGTACATAATTAAAAATAATTATATAGTAAACCTTCTCCTAAGGAAACTTTATATTCCGAAATTTCATCTGCAGAAGGTAAATGGGTCTTTTATGGGGAACACTGTAAGCTTCTATAATAACCACACTGGAACTTCACTGCTATTATTTTAGATTTGTAAAAGGATCATAGGTATAAAAAAACGGTAGGAACCGAGACGTAGTTTGTTGCCTGTTCTTCTACACTTGGTCGCGTGGAACTGGCACCTAGACTCACCTAGCTTTAAGACGTTTCAAAGTGATTCTTGCATCGTACTGAATAAAAAATTATTGACTTTTACTTTGACATATTTATGATTTACCTACTGCAAGCGGCTGAACCATCGTAGTAGCAGCTTGAAATACCCAATACATGAAGCTCTACATTAGGGTTAGGGTATATTATTCTAATAATCCAAACTTGATACGGAAACTGAGTTAACTTCTAACAATAAAAGCATAAACCAAAAATATTCTGTCCCAAGAACAGACAAACATAATATCCGACCTTCGGCAAACTAATTCAATATACCCGCTCAACTATCTGCTCTTCTGATGCCACGATACAATGATCAACAGTAAATACACTTACGAACTTCACACGTTCACACTTTTTGGGTGCGAGATAAATGCATGAGCACAAACAATGAGAACTCACTAATGTAATAAAGCTAAGCGCACATCTGAAGCGTTCTGCGGTGGAGATCAATGAAACGCTGTCAAATACGACAGCAATATTTGACAGCATTTCACTGATCACTGCCGCAGAACGTATGCAAATGTATGCAAAGTTTAAGTCAGCTGCTATGTTTTCTTTAAAGGCTAGTAAGATTAATATTTTAGTTCAATTAAGCTTCATCTATGTGTTTTTTTTAATGCCTGCAATAAGTAAAAGATAAACTCAAAAATAATTTATTAGGTCAAATCTCAAGAATTACTTAGAAATGTCTCAAAAGCTAGGAGAAGGAACCAGTTCTAGGTTACAAATTCTAGAAGATCTAGCAAGAAACCAGCAGCAAGGTTCCTAAAATTTTTCAACTATTGAGTTTCGAAATCATAGTAATGAATCTTGAGTGATGTCAATCCAACTAAGTAACACTTCTGCTACACACTATACTGTAAACTGTGCTGAGTATGCCGATGCCAAACCAAATCAATTATGTGAACAGGATGTCAGTATCCTTGTAATTGGGAGCGTTGGGTAACAGAAGGGGGTGGATGTTGCAGAAGGGTAGTGCGGACGTCTATTACTGCCCGGGGATAGTGTTCTGGTGAAACTACAATTATTGAAGGCGGGAAAAATATAATTAAGAGCATAGGCATCTGACGCATCTGACAGCTATTCACACATCAACACCCAATACAAAAAGCTTGGTTAGATACCAAGCTTTTTGTATTGGGTGTTGATGTCTAGACTTCGTCGCTTGGAACTGTAGGCCTATCGCAAGCTCTGTTTGGCTCTAGTTTTGAGTATGTTTGAGTGCTGACTAAATAAATCCTTCATCGAAACGTCACGCATACAGTATAACACACTGATCAAAACTCACACAGACTCAAAATTAGAGCTAGAGACAGAGCCATTCAGAGCTTGTAGTAGGCCTTACTGGTACTTAGATTCATTTAGCTTTAAAACGTTTCAAATTGATGTGATTGAAATAAATAAGTAGTAGTACAGCTCTTTGTGAAGGGCTCGTCCAGGGAAGTACTACTTTGGCACTTAAAGGTGCAGAGAAGGACCACCGTTGGGTTTTAGTCGGTAGGAGTCCGACATAACTCTTCCGTTGCTCGTCACGGCGGAAGAGTATCCATGAGGATTTCCCAACGTAAAAAAAAAAAAAGGGAAGTACTACTTTGCCTATTTCTGTCGTGAAGCAGCATTGCTTTGTTTCGGCTTGAAGGGTGTAGGTGCCGGTGAAAACTGAGTGAGGCTGAAAATCTGTATGCCTCAAGTTGATGAACACAGTGCAGTACATTGTAGGTCACACACGTATTAAATGCTTGTTCCATCAGAGAGTTATATAAAAAAAACGCTCTTTAAAAACCTTTCCTTTGAACAGACTACTTTCGATTTTCTTACAATCTAGAAATAGGACAATAAAGGTATATTTAAAGGCTGTTTGTAAAACCACTTACGCACTCCTAGTTTTTGAGAGTATTCTCATTACACCCTTAACAACTTATTGAATAACTATTGATAAAGGTCGAACAGGAACTAATAGGCAAAGTGGAACTGTTTGAAGTGCTATTAGCAGGATGTTTGGTTGTTTACCTTAAGGGTAAAGAGAAGGGTACAGGGAAGGGGTAAAGGGAAAAGGCTGATAGACACCATGGCCTTTGAGACGAAGGTATGCTTCACTGGAGTTGTAAAACTTCAAACGTATTTTCAAGGAACTAAGCCTGAAGGGTCAGCCCTACAGGACAAAATTTACACTTGCTTGTATTCCTGGTTGTCAATTTGAAATCCAATAAGTTGTATTTATACTAAGAAACTTACAAATATGTAAAGTATTCATAGAACCTTAATAGTTTCATAATAAAAGTGAGTTATCAAAACAAATTAAACATAATTTACCATGTAAGGGTGTTGCAATTTAGTAGAAGCGGACCGATATGATAGAATTATACAGATTGTAAGCAGGTTAATATAAAATGATAAAAATAATGCTAACATTATTATTTTCTTTTGTTGCTTAAGAACACGTATAGTGTGTAGTACGTTTTTTGTAGAAGCATCCCGTTAAGGGTTTTTTCAAAAATATTGACTTATACTAATCAACTAAGCTAAACCATTCATATGTAATAAATAATTTGAGTATTGACATAGCTAGAAGAAAGTGGTTGTGTCGACAAGAGCGATTTCTTCCAGACATTTTTTGGTTATTATTTTTGACCTTACCATAGAATAGAGGCAAGATAATGATGATAAATTGTGACTGGAACCGAACCTGAGTGTTACAAAAAAGTATTGGCGGACGCGAATTTCGATCACCGTTTCATTATATCCTTTTGAAAGTGCTTTCTGATCTATTAATTTAAACTTGCTAATTAGATTGTAGCTAATTACAATAAGTAACTTGCCGAGACGGCAGCGTGAGATGCTGCACTTCGCTTGGATTAAATACATTAGAATTTACCCCTACTACGAACAGTGGCTCATGATTTATAATGACAAAAGTAATACAAAAGTAAAATAAATATTGAAAACAATTCACGTAAGACACGTAGATAATCTAGCCCCAAACTAAGCAGAGCTTATACGATGAGAACCAGAAAGCTGTTAAAACATTTTATGATTATATACTTTTTTTTGTAATATTGAAAAGAAATTAAGAAAATAATATAGATAGATAGATAAATAACTCTTTACTGTTCACCACACAAAAGATACAGTACAGGACATAAAAAATAAACAATTAGGTAAAACAATGGGTGACCTTATCGATAATAAGGAATAAGAATATAGAATACTAGCAGCCCGTCCCGGCTTCGCACGGGGTAGACAATATTGTTGTACATTATTTTGTTCTATGGCTAATAGTTTCGGCAGCGCATTCGACGAAAGACATTTTTAGGGCGCTTGTACACGCTAAGAAAATTTGCCGTTCCTGCGGCAGACAAGACAAATTATTCGTGTAGACGACAAGAATTTTGTCTTTTCCACACACGAAAACGCAACAACGTTCGCCGCGTCGTGTCTTGCGCAGATAAGATTTTTTTTGTGCACCGCTGCGAGCAGTGTACACAGTTATTTTCTAGTTACGACACGAATTCTTGGGTAGACCCGGCGTTTTTTCTTAGCGTGTACAAGCGCCCTAAGACTCATTTTTCTACACCTTCGGTTACATTGTTCAAAATTTACCAAGGATCCCTAATTTTTTTCAAAATGAAATGTAGCCTATGTCAAATTGGAAGAATGTAGCATTCTATTGGTGAAAGAATTTTTTAAATCGGCCCAGTACTTTTTGAGCCTATTCATTACAAACATACAAACATACAAAAATAGGTACAAATCTTTCCTCTTTATAATATTAGTATAGACAATATAAACATTAAGAGAACCAAATATCTTCTATGTTCACTACACAAATATTTGTTCTCGGTGGAATCGAACCTCCAACCTCCAGCGTAGAAGGCAGAGCTCCTACCATCTGTGCTGTGATGCTCGGCCTACGTCCAGCTGTGGACATCCCAGGTTGATGATAATGAAGACCTTGTTTAATAGCACTTTTTAAATTAACGCGATCGTTATGCATAATTATATTGAAAAAACGGGTGTTTATCGCGATTACCTTTATTAATAAAGGTAATCGCGATAAACACCCGTTTTTTAAAGGTAATCGCGATAAGCACCCGTTTTTTTCCTAAAAGCACTTTTTAATTTAACGCGATCGCTAAGTTTAATTATATTATAGTAAGTATTAGAATTGCTTAGATTGTTGTGTTAGGTAGGTTTCTTATCACAGTATCTTACCAGTTAAATAATTAGTAAGTAGGTATGTTATGTATGTAATGTACAACCCAGTTAGTTATAGGTCTTTATTTGTTATTTTCTTGTCCATTTACTTGTGTAACTACACTGCCGTCAATTGATGTTTTGTTTTCTTTTCCATGTAAAGGTTGCCTGGAAGAGATCGCTCAAAGCGATAAGGTCGCCCATTGTTTTGCCAAAAATCTTCATGAATCCTGTATTATGTTTCTGTGTGATGAACAATAAAGAGTTATCTATTTATCTATCTATATGGAAAAAACGGGTGTTTATCGCGATTACCTTTATCGCTATAAAGGTAATCGCGATAAACACCCGTTTTTTTCCATATGACTTGTTTATTGTAGGTACTGTTTATTAGGCCCCAGTTAGTTTGCCAACGCTAAAATTAGCCCGTAATCCCTTGAGAGTAGTAGTCCTTGGGAGGGTATGTATAACTGCATTACTTACGGTCATGACTAGGATTATACCAACAGCTTATCTAATTATACGAGGTCAAACTGTCATCTGTAGGCCTACCATGAGTTCTGTCTGTCTGTCTCTGACTCTGGTTTTGTGTCTGTGTGAGTGCTCACCAGTGCATTATACTGACGTCACGTTTTGACGTAGGATTTATTTAGTCAACACTCACACAGACTCAAAACCAGAATCAGAGACAGAGCCAGACAGAGCTCATGGTAGACGTACTGGTTGAAATTTGAAGTATGATCTAAATGAAAACTACATAAAAATACTACTAGTAATGTTTCAATAGTTATTAACCCAAAAGCCTTGCGAACATCTAAGCGTTCTGTGGTGGCGATCAGTGGAACGCTGTCAAATATCGCTGTCATATTTAACAGCGTTTCATTGATCGCCAATGCAGAACACTTAAGGCCTGCGCACACCTAGTTCGCTGGCGGTAGCGATCAGTGAAACGCTGTCAAATATCGCTGTCAGATTTGAGATTTGACAGCGAACTAGGTGTGTTCGAGCCTTTTGTGTTAGTATAGGATCCCTAGAAGAAGGACCTTCACCGAGCTGGTTATTTAATGAAACGTATTTTATATTTAATTAAACATGCCAATAAATATATTCTATATGGGTTGCCTATCAAATTTCAGTCCAGGATATAATTAATTAATAATTAAAAAAAATATTTGTTTTTTTAACTTTCCACCGGTTTGTTTATTAAACAAATTCTATACCAATCGAAAGTATAGACCCCATAGAATATGCAAACGTTAGGTTGCCTATTTTTTTCCGGTCACAACTCTCGGGTAGCCAGGTATAAACAGGTAAATCGATACTAGCATTTTGCACCGGTATGTTTATTGAATAAAAATACTGGGGTCTATACTTTCGATTGGTATAGAATTTGTTTAATAAACAAACCAGTGGAAAGTTTTTTTTTTTTTTTTAAACTATTAATTGATCATAATTATCCTGGACCGAAATTTGATAGGCAACCCATACAGAATATATTTATTGGCATGTTTAATTAAATATAAAATACGTTTCATTAAATAACCAGCTCGGTGAAGGTCCTTCTTCTAGGGATCTTAGGCTATGTGCAAGCCTTAAAAACTGGAAAACCTACTCCAGCCACACTACTTTACCAATTTTTTAATGGAATTGTTATGGCCAATGTCAAAATATTATAGGTAAATGAAAAAAAATATTAAATCAGTTTAACATTAAACAAGATACAAGTAGATGATTTATTTGTAAAAACATTTTTAATCGTCATTATAGGTTACTAACTACTTAAATAGGTTAGGGAATTTTTTTGTTTTAATATACATAAATTTCAAGATCTCTCATACATATTTAGGGGTCAGAAGATTTTGGTTGGTCCACTCATTTCTGATCTCATCGTATACAGCTCTCATAGGACCCCACACTAATCAGACGAGAGTCCGCGGTCGGAATTTTTAATCATTTGAGGGAAAATAATGAAATAATTAATTACGTGGAGGTGACGACACGTTTTGAGCGTCCTGGGCACAGCAAAGGTAAATATACAAACAGTATCAACAGTGCGGTCGAGCGAGACAAATAAGCAAACATTTCTCAAACAACTTGGTTAAGTGGTGTTGCTTGTTTGGCCGAGAATAACTATTAATAGCTTAATTAGTAAGCAGGTCAAAATGCTGTTAAGGGTTTGACCTACTTACTTACGAATAGACCAACCAAAGGGTTGTCAAGGTTTTAATGGCTAAAAAAGAAAAAGTAAAGTGAGGACGAAGTAGTAGGAAAGTAAGAGTAAAAAGTGAAAAGTGTTTGTAAAATGTTATTTATTTATTAATGGTATGTTTAAAAATTATCTTGTTCATCACATCAAGGAATAAGAATATAAATAATATTTTAAACCACTTGTATCCATTTGCATGTCTATAGTCTGAGGCTTAGAATACATAGTACTACCACCATGCCTATTTCAGCCGTGAAGCAGCATTGTTGTTTCAGTTTGAATTGAAGGGTGTGAGTGCCAATGAAATTACTGGCACGTGAGGCTGAACATCTGTATGCCTCAAGTTGATGGACGCAGAGCAGTACATCGTAGGGCACGTTCCTGACGTGCGTGACCTATGAGGCAATGCTTTGTTACCACACAACATTATGCTTGTTCCATCAGTAAGTTGTATATAAAATACCAAGTGTATTTTTATCTTTAGTTCAATAGCACTTTTTAAATTAACGCGATTGTTATGCATAATTATATGGAAAACACGGGTATTTATCGCGATTACCTTTAATAATTCCCGAGACTGCCCGTGCCCGGAGTCTGTCCGTGACCACGGCTGTTGCAACACAGTCGAAACGTCGGGAAATAATAAAGGTAATCGCGATAAATACCCGTGTTTTCCATATAATTATCTTTAGTTCACTATTTAGCTAGCATCTTATCAAGTGTATTTACTGTTTCAGAATGTTTCTTATAATCATGACGCTCTGGGTAGGCAATTATTATTTATTCTATGCCCCGAGGTAATTATGTTTTGGTGTAAGCACTCTGTTTGACAAAGGATGTAACGGTGGTATAACGGTGGTATAGCGTGGAAGTGGAAATTCACATAATTATCTGCAAAAGACGCCTTTGAAGAAAATTGTGCGCTCAATTTTGGGGAAATAGCAAGTGGATGTCGTGGAGCTATTTCATATTTCAGCGTTTAATACAAAGGTAATTATGTACCTACTAATGTATTTTTTTTTTCCCCATTTTGTACCACTGCTGGGCCTCCTCCATAGTTATCTTTCTCTCGAGCCTCCTCACAACATCTCTTCTCAAAGGTGTCAATAATGAACCTATTGACTTATGACTTTATGTAACTGTACCTATGTTTATTTTATTGTACATTTATTTACACATTGAAACTTACAATCAAACAAATATTTACAAAACACACAAGAAACAGTTGAACTTTTAGCAGATCATTACAAACGATCTAAAGATAGCTCAACTGATTCAAATCAGCACCAGACAGAAACGTCCCCAGGAAGCTGGCGGCATTGCTACGCTGAATAGCAATGCTGATGCGCTGCGCCAGATACCCAACAGCCCATGGGTCACGCCTCGCTTCAATCAGTCGCCTAGACAACATTTCGAAGACACGCATGAACAACCCTATGTACATTAGTTATTTGGTGGTATAAATAAACCAGTCTAAAAATGCACGCCACGTTTACTCACAGCAAAGTACTTAAAATTGATCCTTGTCATGTAAGTGATAAAGAACAATTTACTTTGACTGACTGAAGTAGTGGGACGTGCTGTTTAAGATTGGTTGATTTCTACATCGGTATACCGAATATTCACTCGCTGCCCCTCAATACCGCACTGCACCTCGCGTTTCTGTTTGAAGTTCGTTGTCTCTCAAAGGCGAGCGAGTAAACTCAAAGCATAATGTAGGCACACGGCATCTTTCTATGTCTCCCTTTCCTTAGAGCAATGCTGCTATCCTGAAAACGGAAATACATAGAGCCTACACAAACTAGCAACAGTACCTAAAAGCTTTGCGCACATCTAAGCGCTCTGTGTTGGTGATCAGTAAAACGCTGACAATTATCGCTGTCATTTTTGATAGCGTTTCACTTCTCGCCACCGCAGAACGTTTAGATGTGCGCAAGGCCGTTTTGTCCGTTTTTTTTTCGAGTAGGGTTAATTTTTTACATAGTTATGCCAACTAGAGTCACGTTAAAAAAAAACAAATGATTATAGTATATGATACAAGGGACATAGGGAGTCTTTACAACTGAAATTATGAAAACCAAGACGCTAGATTATGATAATTGATCAAGTATTTGACCAAATGGAAATACTTATGCACTAAGAAGTCCATAAAAGTGATATAAATGGAAAGGAGTATCCTCAATAATAAAGAACTGACAATGGACGAGTAAAAAAAGGGTCAGTAGCCAAATAAGTCACGTGAACAAAATCACATGCTTTTCAATAATCTCCCGATAAAAGTCCAATATGAGGAGTGATTTCCATACATATTGTCCACTGTTCAAAATGGACTGGATGCGACAACGGCTGAGCAGGGTCGACATGTAATTTGCGACGTCTTGCGAAAACTTTGGGGATCAAGACGTCAGCATTGACAAGTTAGGAGTGGCAGCCCGGTTCCAATAACCCAATCGCGCGATTGGGTTATTTCCCAAAATAGATAGTTAGAAAATTCTTTACTATTACTATTACTACTAGCCTGTAGTGTCCCACTGTAGGGCAAAAGACCTCCCCCTATTTTTGCCAGTCACTACGATCTTCTGCTTTAACCCTCTGGGACTGACGTGCCTTAACTGTCACAAATCAGCTGACGTGGTAGTACACCAGACACCACTTTAACGACTCATAACTTTGTAGTTTTTTTGTAAAAAAATAATTTAATGATTTTTATGTAAATGTTACGGTTTTCTTCATTGTTTGAATTTAGTACTAAGTTAGAGAAAAAATTACAAGATGATATTTTTAAACATTTATTAAGTACGTCTAAATCAGCCTCAAAACATACACATCTACAAAAAAATAAAAAATGAATACAAAATGAGTACTTCTAATAAGAACATTAATTGTTTATGCAAGACAACAGTTTTATCATATAAAATATAAAAAATTAGCAGCATTCAATGGTTCAATAAACATTGACACGACAACAAACTATTACATTTTTTTTTGGCAATTTTCACAAAGTTGCTTCGAACATTAAAGACAAATGGGCTTCTCACAATCACAGCATCGGTATTTTGCCTGTCTTTTTATTTTAGTTGGACAAAATGGCACAATTTTCTTCCACTTGGTGGATTTAGTGTAGTCTTTGGAGGTGGAGGGGGTAAATTTTTACCCACAACTCTACTTATCGTCATTCGCAGTTCTCTTCGTAATCTCTCATTGTATAGGTACGTGAGCTTTCATGTGATCTAGCATCAATTCTCTTGCCATATTCAACATGAAACTGAACTCAATTCATGTTCGCTTTCTACATTCAACCACTCTCCCATCATCTCATTATGGCTTATAAAAGCCCCATAAGTCGTTATTTTAGATCTGCGAGATTTACTTGACTCAGCCATCCTAAAATCAAACAATAATTTTAAGCAAAACTCAGAAAACATGTTTGCAGTAAAATAGGAAGGTATAAAGTCTCAAACAAACAAAAAAATTCAAGTTACAAAAACAATTATGGTGACGTGTAGTCTAGGAAACACTATGAAAATATAACGATTTTACTGAGATGGTTGTTTCACAGACACATACCTTAGCGCTGACGTGGTTGTTTCGTAGACACCTTCCCTCGTAGCGTGACGCATACGCACCCCGCAACTGCCCGCAGGTCACTGAACAACGTCTACGCGCGCACTCAGAAGGTACTGCGAACGTGGCGGTTGTAATTTAAAAATTAACGAAATTACAAACGATTTTAGATTTTGCGGTGTCTGACAGACTACCACGTCAGTCCCAGAGGGTTAAGTTGCCAGTCCCGCTAATTCTCCAGTTCCATCCAGCTCTAGCTCCAGCTCAGCTATACAGCTCGTCTCTCCATCTCATGCGAGGCCTGCCGCGACGCCGCGTCTCTGTATCAAGGCACCATTTGGTAGTTAGTGGCTTTGGCCCACGAGTCGTTTTAAGCTCTTTGTGTGTGGCTCGTCCAGGGAAATACTACCACCATGCCTATTTCTGTCGTGAAGCAGCATTGCTGTGTTTTGGTTTGAAGGGTGTGGTGCTGGTGAAATTACAGGTACGCGAGGATGAACTGCCCTGCAGTGCCCTGCATCCATCAACTTGAGGCATACAGATGCCTCAAGTTGATGGATGTATGGCAGTGCATCGTAAGGCACGTTCCTGACGTGCTTAAGCTACCAGGCAATGCTTTGTTAGAGGCGATGGTTAGTACACAAGTTGTATAAAAAAACCAAGCCGAGTTTCTTGGCTGTTCTTCTAGGCGTGGTCGCATGGAACTGGCACCTAGATTTCTATACAATTAACTGATGGAACTAACATATGGCCCACCTGATGTTAACCATCGCCTTTAACAAAGCAGTAAGGTAATTAGTGATTATTTGAAGATATTTTAAAGTGATTCTTATAATTTGAAAAAAATCGTTTAGAGCCTTTTAAGTAATGATTTAAGCTCCCATAACCCTATAGAGGTATATAAATAATAAATAAATAAATATTGTGGACAATTCACACAACACTACCCAGCCCCAAACTAAGCAGAGCTTGTAATATGGAAACCGGATAGCTGATATAATACTTGAATACATTTTTTTTTTTTGTAAATACATACTTAGAATACAATATAACACCCAGACAGAGAACAAACATTTATGTTCACCACACAAATATTTGTTCTCGGTGGGGATCGAACCCACGACCTACGGCGCAGAAGGCAGAGCTACTACCAACTGAGCTAGAGGCCAGTCAATATATATCGCTGTTGTTATTGTTTGTTCACTAACGCTCAATCAAAATACAAGTTTATTCATGTATTCGTGAAGAGCGTCTGTTTTCTGATAATCCAAACAGCGTGTTCATAGGACGTTCCTAGCGGGGGGAATTTGAATATGGAGTTTGTGGAACCCATAGGTAGCGAAATTACATAGCATATTGCAGGAAAGGAGCCTCTTTGAGATGCACCTAAAATCCTTTCAACACACTGGTTCGACAGAACTAGTGATGGCTATGAAGAAGATAGCAAATTTAAAAAAGCATCCAAGTGCGAGTCAGACTCGCCCGTGAAGGGTTCCGTAGCAACAAGTAACATAATATAAAGGTTCTTTTGTAGTTCGTCGAAAGGTAAATTGTGGTTTACGATTTATGCCGTATAAAAAAAAACTACGGACTAGATCTCGTTCAAACCAAATATCGTTGAAAGTTAGCATAGTAATGTACAACATATTATTATTATATTTTTTTTAGTTTTATCATTCTCTTATTTTAGAAGTTAGAGGGGGGGGGACCAACTTTTTACCACTTTGGAAATATCTCTTGCGCAAACTATTCAGTTTGGAAAAAAACGATGTAAGAAACCTCAACATCATTTTTCTCCAATTAAGTGTTTCGAATGCGGCCTCCTTGACTTCCATAAACGACATGACAGCGACTTTTTCTAATGAAAATGAATTGCTCATGAATATTTATTTACACAAAAAAACTTACAATTAAACAAAATATTTACAAAATGTACAAAATACACAAGAAACAGTTGAGCTATCTGCAGATCGTTACAAACGATCTAGAGATAGCTCAGAAGATCCAAATCAGTACCAGACGGAAGCGTCTCCAAGACGCTGGCGGCATTGCCACGCTGAATAGCAATGCTTATACTCTGGCTCATGTAACTTATAGGTAGGTAGGTACTGCCATACGAAGAGAAAAACAAAAACCCTCCACAAATAATGTTAATACATCAAAGTAAATCCCCTACGAGTTACTAGTGACAAAAATGAAATTCCCCAGAAATTATGGGCAAGATAACCCTATTATGTACGGAGCCGCGGAACCCACAAAGCGGGGTAGGACCCTTTCTATGAAGGACATCTGCGAACCTGCATTGTAATCATCTTTGGAGTTTTTTGAGTACAATAGGCCTGACGACTAATTTTCAAAATCTCTTCTATCATATTCAGAAGTATCTATGTCTAAAATATATCATATTTCTGTAGAAAATTAAGGTTTTTGTGCAATAAAAGTACATTTTCAAATTCACGCCAAAACGCTCGCTGGTGTCATGGCGTCTGTTTTATTACGTCACGGTCAAGTATATCAACAATAAACATTGGTGCTTTTGTACTAAATCGGAATGACGTTTACGAAAACGTGACGCAATTCGCTCTGACCGGTGTTTGAGCCATCATGGCGGATTTTTGTATTTTGTAGATTTATTTTATCAAATAAATTATTAATCTCGACATTAATAAGAGAATAAATACATATATCAAAATCTTTGAATCCTTTTTCATTACCTTAATCATCAGTGAAACGCTGTCAAATAACGCTGTCATAATACTGATCGCCATCGCAGAACGCTTAAATATGCGCAAGGCTATTTATTTTACGTGTAGAAGGAAAGTCTAGCTTTTTTTTATACAACTAGTTCATAGAAAAAGGTTATGACCCACCTGATGTACAGTGGTAACCATCGCCTATAACAAAGCATTGCCTCGTAGTTCAGGAACGTGGCCTACGATACACTGCCCTGCGTCCATCAACTTGAGGCATAAAGATGTTCAGCCTTACATGCCAGTAATTTTGCGGTACCCTTCGAACCGAAACACAACGAAGGCAAAGAAAGACAAACATACCTATCAGCCTTAGACAATTTAGATCAGGACCTGCCTTGCATGGATCTTCCCCTCTGCCAAAAGGTACAAGACTAATGAATCTGACATATCTAGCACGTTTATAAAAACCACTTCGTAATCGATCTTTATCAGTGTCAGTATCGGTATCGCGGTGAAAGGACCTCTTCTAAAAATGCCAACATGTGCAGTTGCAGTGTGTAATAGGAAGTCATACACATCAAGCTTGTAAAAGGATGGTGTAACATTTCATATGTAATTATTTTTTTGCATAGTTCATGCTTTTTTCTATTAAAATAATGTAAAATTGTTGTGCGGCGTTTAGCTCTAGAACATCGATTCAGTATACGATTATACGAAAAAGATCGAATCGCCTCGAGTTTCCTGCCGTCAATTATCCGCATTTAATTTTCAACCTTATCACAAAATGAAATAGACTATAATTGCGAAATAATCTCTAATTGCCAAGCAATTTTAGTCACTAGCAAAAATTTAAAATTGTAACGAGACTACATATGACGTACCTATGAACTCCTCACGAGATAGTTGGCATTTCAAAAATGAATTTTTGACCTTACTGATTTAGATATTAAGTCGATTTGGCTTTGAATTTTTCCAGACCTGACAGGCCCGAGACATCAAAACCCCGCCCTCCGGTAGCGAGACTAGTGATAGAGGTGGATAAATGTTTACACACAGTTTTTTATCGATATCGATAAAAGCACGGGTGTTCTAGCGAGTAGATTTGTCTTAGCTTTCTGATTGGTTGTGGGTTCAAATCCAGTCGTGCACCAACGGATTGTGTTGAAGTTGTAACGTGTTATTTTATACATAACATTACGTAGCCTACTTGTTTAATTTAACAATGTAGCTGTTGAACAATTTAGGAACTTAAAAAACTTTTAACTTTATACCTTGTGGAAAAACCAGCCCGCACATCAAGTGCGGATGATAAAATTTACCAATTTGCGTATTCGGACATCCAAAAGCATAGCATTTGACACAAATTTAGTTCCAAACATTTATTTATCCCACCTTTTATAAGATGGATAGTTTTTGACCTTGAAAAACTAACGTAGTCATCATAGAATTTCATGTTATTTTTGAAATAACTTTTAGAACACCTTTATGACGGTGTATACGAGTTTCCAGCTTATTCGCTCTTATTCTGAGGTTGACCCCATATTGGTTCTAAAATGATAAGTTTATTTAGGCCAAATAAAAACATCGATATCTTTGATTTTAAGCTCAGAAAATTTATCAATCTCTATGAAAGTGTCAGTTTTGAGTAGTAATGCTGCCAACTTAATCAAGATGTAGTTTGTCGAGATTTGGGGTAAAAATAGGTTCTTAGTGCAAGTAATGTACAATAAAGGATTTGTCCCTCATGGCATCCTAGAGAGCTGGCTGTAGTTTTAGTGTTGTCCAGTCCAGATCAATTGAACGAAATGAACTAGTCTGCCTGTGATATTCATTCATTAACAATTATACATTTGTGTCTGAAAAATAGTACATAATAAGCAAAAATAATATGAGTCACTAGCTGTTACCCGCGACTTCGTCCGCGTGGATATTTGAGTTCGTTTTTTTTTAGTTTGATATGACCAACTGCTAGTTACCATTGTTTTGAGCATGTACTGTAGAGTGTGTTTGAATTTGAAGGTCAGTGCTGTTGGAGCCGATTTTTTTCAGCAGTCTTTAGTTTAAGTATGATAGATGTTTCCCGCGATTTTGTCTTAGTGGTTATCATCGGAATCGAAATCTTAGTGGTTATTATATTTTTTGTGAACCTTTGTGTGTAATTGAACCTGGTTCCAGAAGCTGCGGTAGCTGAAAATTTTTTAATGTTTTTTTTTGCGTATTTTGAAAAGCTCTTTTTCATGATTTTGTTTGAGTGGCTAAATTGGGCTATCGTATTTTTCGTTGGTGTATAATCGAATCTGGTTTTTATTTGACATGACCAACTGCTAGTTACCATAGATTTGAGCTTGTACTTTAGAGTGTATTTGAATTTGAAGGCAAGTGCTGTTGTAGCCGATTTTTTTCAGCGGTGTTTAGTTTAAGTATGAAAGATGATTCCCGCGATTTTGTCTTAGTGGTTATCATCGGTTTTTTTGTAAACATTTGTGTGTATTCAAACCTGGTGACAAATGCTGCGGTAGCTGAAAATTTTTTAATGTTTTTTTTTGCGTATTTTGTAAAGCTATTTTTTGTGATTTTATGTTATATTAGTGGCTAATTTGGGGTTTCGTATGCGTGTTGGTGTATAATCGAATCAGATTTTTTTAATTTGACATGACCAACTGCTGGTTACTATATTTTTGAGCTTGTACGTTAGAGTGTATTTGAATTTGAAGGCGAGTGCTGTTGGAGCCGATTTTTTTCAGTAGTGTTTAGTTTGAGTATGATAGATAATTCCCGCGATTTTGTCTTAGTGGTTATCATCGGTTTTTTTGTAAACATTTGTGAGTATTCAAACCTGGTGACAAATGCTGCGGTAGCTGAATTTTTTTTATGTTTTTTTTGCGTATTTTGTAAAGCTAATTTTTGTGATTTCATGTTATATTAGTGGCTAATTTGGGCTTTCGTATGCGTGTTGGTGTATAATCGAATCAGATTTTTATAATTTGACATGACCAACTGCTGGTTACTATATTTTTGAGCTTGTACTTTAGAGTGTATTTGAATTTGAAGGCGAGTGCTGTTGGAGCCGATTTTTTTCAGCAGTGTTTAGTTTAAGTATGATAGATGTTTCCCGCGATTTTGTCTTAGTGGTTATCATCGGTTTTTTTGTAAACATTTGTGTGTATTAAAACCTGGTGACAGATGCTGCGGTAGCTGAAAATTTTTTAATGATTTTTTTTGCGTACTTTGTAAAGCAATTTTTTGTGATTTTATGTTATATTAGTGGCTAATTTGGGGGTTTGTATTAGTGTTGGTGTATAATCGAATCAGATTTTTTTAATAAGACATGACCAACTGCTGGGTACCATCATAGTTTTGAGCATGTACTTTAGGGTAGGTTTGAATGTGAAGGCGAGTGTTGTTGTGGTCGTTTTTGAAGCGGTGTTTAGTTTCGGTATGATAGGTGTTTTCCGCGATTTTGTCTTAGTGGTTACGGTGGGGTTTATGTAAACTTTTGTGTGTATTCAAATTTGGTGACAGAAGCTGCGGTAGCAGTTTTTTTTTACTGTGTTTTTGCGTATTTTGTAAAGCAATTTTTTGTGATTTTTCTTTAAACTATTTTTCCCTTTTTTCTTCTTTTAGGGAAATAATTTTCCTATTTTCTTTCTTAGTGCACTTTTGCTCTATAAGAGGAACACATCTTCCAAGTTTCATGCTTCTAGGACTAATGGTTTAGGCTGTGTGTTGATTTTTCTTTAAACCTTTTTTCCCCTTTTTCTCCTCTTCGGGAAAGAATTTTCCAATTTCCTTTCTTAGTACACCTCTACGCTATAAGAGGAACATACCCTCCAAGTTTAATGTTTCTAGGACTAACGGTTTAGGCTGTGCGTTGATTGTCAGTCAGTCAGTGAGTCAGTCAGTAACGAAAGAGTTTTATATATTTAGATATCATAAATTAAATAATTATCAAAGAAATTGTTATCAAATAATACTAGCAATGTCACACCATATTTATAAAATCATGAGTAGAATAAAAACACCCTTTCAACAAAAGCTGCTTTAGTCTAGTTTTGAATAAATATAGTTAGAATGAAATTAAGTATACAGGGGTTTTCGGGGACGATAAAACGATCTAGCTAGGATTCATTTTTAGAAAATGTCTCCATAATCGTAAAGTAAATAATCAACTTTATCATAAAATCATAACTCCTAGCGCCATCTGTTGATTAAGTCATGAGTTAATGGGACAGAGAACGCCATCTACTGACGAGTAGTAGAGTTTATTATTATGTCGGTAAGATCGAAAAATATTAATATTTAATCAGTATGTAAGTAATTCGTATTTAAATATAATTCACAACAACAGTTTACCAATCAAAAAATACCGAGCGAAGCTCGGGCACCAACTGCTAGTAATTTTTATATTGTTTGTCTTGAACATAAATACCCGACGACCATTAGTGCCATGAAATCTAAAATAATATTCAGAATGAATATGTTAATAAATAAATGTTACTGACTTCGGAAGCCTTATATTCTTTCATACTTAACATAGGGTAAAATAAAATGATGATACGGCATCACTGTTGTGGTTCTCTGTATTTTGAATGTGTGTCACCTGTATATACAGTAAACTTAAACTAGTGTTAAAGATTTGTATTTGTGTGCGTTCATAACAACACAAATAATTGTTGTGTGTGTTACGATCGTTTGAATGTGTGTCGCTTTCGTTTCAGTGTGTGCTTTCCTCGTCCCCCTCAAAATATGGCAGAAAAATTTGTTAGGCTGAATCTTAGACAATTTAACCTAAGGACCTGCCTTGCATGGATCTTCCCCTCTGCCAAAAGGTACAAGACTAATGAATCTGACATATCTAGCACGTTTATAAAAACCACTTCGTAATCGATCTTTATCAGTGTCAGTATCGGTATCGCGGTGAAAGGACCTCTTCTAAAAATGCCAACATGTGCAGTTGCAGTGTGTAATAGGAAGTCATACACATCAAGCTTGTAAAAGGATGGTGTAACATTTCATATGTAATTATTTTTTTGCATAGTTTATGCTTTTTTCTATTAAAATAATGTAAAATTGTTGTGCGGCGTTTAGCTCTAGAACATCGATTCAGTATACGATTATACGAAAAAGATCGAATCGCCTCGAGTTTCCTGCCGTCAATTATCCGCATTTAATTTTCAACCTTATCACAAAATGAAATAGACTATAATTGCGAAATAATCTCTAATTGCCAAGCAATTTTAGTCACTAGCAAAAATTTAAAATTGTAACGAGACTACCTATGACGTACCTATGAACTCCCCACGAGACTAGTTGGCATTTCAAAAATGAATTTTTGACCTTACTGATTTAGATATTAAGTCGATTTGGCTTTGAATTTTTCCAGACCTGACAGGCCCGAGACATCAAAACCCCGCCCTCCGGTAGCGAGACTAGTGTTAGAGGTGGATAAATGTTTACACACAGTTTTTATCGATATCGATAAAAGCACGGGTGTTCTAGCGAGTAGATTTGTCTTAGCTTTCTGATTGGTTGTGGGTTCAAATCCAGTCGTGCACCAACAGATTGTGCTGAAGTTGTAACGTGTTATTTTATACATAACATTACGTAGCCTACTTGTTTAATTTAACATTGTAGCTGTTGAACAATTTAGGAACTTAAAAAACTTTTAACTTTATACCTTGTGGAAAAACCAGCCCGCACATCAAGTGCGGATGATAAAATTTGCCAATTTGCGTATTCGGAAATCCAAAAGCATAGCATTTGACACAAATTTAGTTCCAAACATTTATTTATCCCACCTTTTATAAGATGGATAGTTTTTGTGACCTTTTACCTTGAAAAACTAACGTAGTCATCATAGAATTTCATGTTATTTTTGAAATAACTTTTAGAACACCTTTATGACGGTGTGTACGAGTTTCCAGCTTATTCGCTCTTATTCTGAGGTCAACCTCAGAATAAGAGCGAATAAGCTGGAAACTCAACAACCCCAACAATATGGACAACCCCATATTGGTTCTAAAATGATAAGTTTATTTAGGCCAAATAAAAACATCGATATCTTTGATTTTAAGCTCAGAAAATTTATCAATCTCTATGAAAGTGTCAGTTTTGAGTAGTAATGCTGCCAACTTAATCAAGATGTAGTTTGTCGAGATTTGGGGTAAAAATAGGTTCTTAGTGCAAGTAATGAGTAACATACAATAAAGGATTTGTCCCTCATGACATCCTAGAGAGCTGGCTGTAGTTTTAGTGTTGTCCAGTCCAGATCAATTGAACGAAATGAACTAGTCTGCCTGTGATATTCATTCATTAACAATTATACATTTGTGTCTGAAAAATAGTACATAATAAGCAAAAATAATATGAGTCATATCATAAATTAAATAATTATCAAAGAAATTGTTATCAAATAATACTAGCAATGTCACACCATATTTATAAAATCATCAGTAGAATAAAAACACCCTTTCAACAAAAGCTGCTTTAGTCTAGTTTTGAATAAATATAGTTAGAATGAAATTAAGTATACAGGGGTTTTCGGGGACGATAAAACGATCTAGCTAGGATTCATTTTTAGAAAATGTCTCCATAATCGTAAAGTAAATAATCAACTTTATCATAAAATCATAACTCCTAGCGCCATCTGTTGATTAAGTCATGAGTTAATGGGACAGAGAACGCCATCTACTGACGAGTAGTGGAGTTTATTATTATGTCGGTAAGATCTAAAAATATTAATATTTAATCAGTATGTAAGTAATTCGTATTTAAATATAATTCACAACAACAGTTTACCAATCAAAAAATACCGAGCGAAGCTCGGGCACCAACTGCTAGTAATTTTTATATTGTTTGTCTTGAAAATAAATACCCGACGACCATTAGTGCCATGAAATCTAAAATAATATTCAGAATGAATATTTTAATAAATAAATCTTACTGACTTCGGAAGCCTTACATTATTTCATACTTAACATAGGGTAAAATAAAATGATGATACGGCATCACTGTTGTGGTTCTCTGTATTTTGAATGTGTGTCACCTGTATATACAGTAAACTTGAACTAGTGTTAAAGATTTGTATTTGTGTGCGTTCATAACAACACAAATAATTGTTGTGTGTGTTACGATCGTTTGAATGTGTGTCGCTTTCGTTTCAGTGTGTGCTTTCCCCGTCCCCCTCAAAATATGGCAGAAAAATTTGTTAGGCTGAATAGATGCAAGGCAAGTCCTTAGGTTAAATTGTCTAAGGGCTGAATAGATGCAAGGCAAGTCCTTAGGTTAAATTGTCTAAGCTATCAGCACACCATATTCTTTTTATTTTAAAATGTTCTGAGCACACGAGGCAATATCCCAAGTAACTAAGCAAGTTTCTTGAAGTTACTTAGCGTTGTGTCTGGTTACAAAGTGCCTGTAGCATGGCTGAGTTGATATTACATGGCGCGACGCAAGATATACTTTGTTACTATGTTAGGGACTACAACTTTGAACCTTATTGAACCCCAGTAATTATTGAAGAAAGAAAACTAATTCATTTACATCATACAGGCTCAGTTAATAGGATTTACTTTAACGCAAAGAGGCTGTGTAAGTAGGCGTGTGCAGCCCAGTGTATTGTAAATGCGTTCCATTTTCAAATCACTTTTATTGTCACACTATGCTTGATGCGTAATGGTTCATTACAGTTCAAGAGCTATGCAAACCTCCTTGGTGAAACAATATATTTTCTTACAAAATGATATGAAAACTTTTTACTGAAATGATATAGTAGCTCACAGATGTGTGCATAAGTGAACGTCTACGACTGTTTTAGCAGATACCTACAGGTACAAATATTTTACTATTAATTTTTATAAAATTAATAGTATAACTATAATAATATATTATTAATATTTTAATTTTATTTATCTCAAATTAAAATAACATTTTGTCATACCCGTATAAATGTTGTGTTATTGTTGTATTGTAAGCCTATTTCAGCCAAATAGCAGCATTGCTGTGTTTCAGTTTGAGGGGCGTGTGTGCTGGTGAAATTACTGGCACGTGAGGCAGAACATCTGTATGCCTCAAGTTGATGGACGCAGAGGAGTGCATCGTAAGGCACGTTCCTTACGTGCGTGACCTATACGATGCAATGCTTTGTTGCAATAGCAATACAATATAACACCCAGAGAGAGAACAAACATCTGTGTTCACCACACAAATAAAAAAAAGGTGTAAAGCTAGCACAAACTTCGATATTTTTAACTATTAAAAACTTTAGCTTACTAAGCTTTGTGCACATTTAAGCGACTTGCGGTGGCAATCAGTAAAACGCTGTCAAATATTGGGACAAAGCATTCTTTCAAAACTAAACGCCTGACTCTATAAAAATAACGGCTATCATAAAATTGAGCCCCAGAGACATTTTAAATCTATTTTCACTGCAGGCCGCGGCCTACTAGATTATCTAAGGATAAAAATGATGGTGATAAAGTAAGTGAATCAATTCAGCGGAATGAAGGGATAAGGTTTTAACCGACTGTATACTGCGAAGGAGGTTTTCTTTTGCAAATGAAGGAACCAGGTTTTGTAATGTTTGTAAGGGAAAATTATAAAAAGCTCGCATTCATATTTAACAGGCACGGCATTCCCACATGTTTTAGTAAAATCTATTCACTTATTATAAGGAGGAAAGATCTGTATTTTTGTATGTAGCACAAAAACTCAAACAAAAATCCTATAATTTTTATTTCATTATTAGATAACTAATCCTAAATAACAAATCCTGAATAACATATATATTCGTTATCCTGAATAACAAATATTTTATTTTTTACTAGCAACCCAACTTGGTTTTCTTGGTTCTTAATAAAAACAAGAAAATGACATAATATGATTATGACGTTAAAATAAATAAAATTAATTCTTGTGGTTTAATTGAAGATTGCCTTCAGATTTGGGTATCTGAGTTTGTCTTTGAAGGTAGTAAGAGGTATAAAACTACTTAGAGACATTTACGTAGCATAGTCGCCTCATTAAGATGTTTACAAAAAAAAAAGCAGCCAAGTGCGAGTCGGACTCGCCCATGAAGGGTTCCGTAGCACGACGAACTACAAGAACCTTTATATATGTTACTTGATGTAACATAATAAGGTTCCTGTAGTTCGTTGAAAGGTAAATTGCGGTTTACGGTTTATGACGTATAAAAAAAAAACTACTGACTAGATCTCGTTCAAACCAAATATCGTTGAAAGTTTACATAGTAATAATGTACAACATATTTTTTTTTTAGTATTATCATTCTCTTACTTTAGAAGTTAGAGGGGGGGGGACCAACTTTTTTCCACTTTGGAAGTGTCTCTCGCGCAAACTATTCAGTTTAGAAAAAAACTATATTAGAAACCTCAACATCATTTTTGAAGACCTATTCATAGAGACCCCACACGTATGGGTTCAATGAAAAAAAATTTTTTGAGTTTCAGTTTCAAGTATGGGGACCCCCAAAATTTATAGTTTTTTTTCTATTTTTGTGTAAAAACCTTAATGCGGTTCACAGAATACATCTACTCACCAACTTTCATCAGTCTAGCTTTTATGGTTTCGGAGAAAAATGGCTGTGACACGGCCGGACAGACAGACAGACAGACAGACATGACGAATCTATAAGGGTTCCGTTTTTGCCATTTGGCTACGGAACCCTAAAAAGAGCCTCTAAGTCTAAAAATACCGCTAACAACATGTTCAATTTCAAGTAAGTTTGTTACTGAGTTTCTAGCGGAATATTTTCAAAATGTTTACAACTGAAATGATTTCCTATCGTACCAAACTTATTCAGATCCCAACAAAATCTCTCTATTAAAAGTTTGCGCTCAACTTTTATACAACTTTATAATATTTTCAACATCCGTGTGAAATTGGTTCATTGCATGTTTGGTGAATAAAGGTTCTCGAATGGCGACCACGAACCGGAAAACGAAGCGTAGGAAGCCCACCCACCAGATGGACCGACGACATTGCTATGATCGCGGGAAGTCGATGGATGGAAAGGGCTCAAAATCATTCTTCCTGGAAATGTGATGGGGAGGCCTTATGTCCAGCAGTGAACTTCTTCAGACTGATAATGATTATGATGTTTTTGTTAGTGTTTTTGTTTTGTAAAAGGATCCTACAAAAATCGGAAGGAACCAAGGGGTAGTCAAGTCAAGTCAAGTCAAAGTGTTTATTGCATAAAATACATGTTGAAAAAGGTGGTAAATTTATAAATGTCCAATGTATTCTACTTAAAACTAAGCGTGCAATATTTAGGTTTACATAAAGATGAAGTTATAATGTCAAAAATTAAATATAAAAGCATGTCAAAAGTTAAATATATGTCAGAAGTTTTATAATTAAACAATATTCTCCAATAATTCATACTCCTACCAAATACCTAATTAATAATCAATAAAAATACATGTCACTCAAGATTTACTAGCATAGTTCATAAACTCATTGATATTATAAAAACAGTTATCAGATAACCATTTTGTCAGCTTAGATTTAAAAATGTTGAATGGTAAATCTTTGAATGAGTCTGGTAGTTTATTGTACACTCTAATAGCATTCACATAAGCATTTCTTTTGTATATATCCAGTTTTAGTTTAGGTAGGTACAGTTTATAGGGATTTCTGGACGAAACATTCCTAATCACTACATCAGATTGTTTCTGGAAGTAATCTGGGTGTTGTTTCACCAGAATGCATAGCTCCCTAATGTACATGCAACTCAATGGTAATATCTTCAGTTGTTTAAATAATGGTTTACAGCCTGTTCCTGGTAGTTTGCTGCCTGTTCTTCTTGACTTGGTCGCATGGAACTGGCACCTAGACTCGCCTTGCTTTAAGACGTTTCAAAGTGATCCTTATGATGCAACTGAGATGGTAAAGAAATTAGGAATTTGAATTTATTCCACAATATGAAAAAGGAAACTAAGCGGCACTAAAAAACGTCCCTAGTAGAAACACTAGGGACGAATTACCCAGTGGAACAAGTAGATGGCCCACTTGATGTTAATGGTAACCTATAACAAACCATTGCCTTATAGGTCACGCGCGAAAGGAACGTGCCCAACGTTCATCAATTTGAGGTAAGCAAATTGCCTCATGCATCTATAAATTCACCAGCACCCAAACTCAAAACATTCTTTGCCGAAACACAACAATAGGTACTACTTGACGGAAGAAGAGGTTATAGTAGAAGGACTTTCCTGAAGGAGAATTAGCTATGGATTTTATTTCGGTGAACTGCCTGTATGATTTTCAAGCAATGCAATTGGTGATCGTTCAAAATCAGGTTGTAGCTTATATAATAGGTAGCATTGTAGGTACAAGCTACCTATGCGTACATGTTTTAGAAATTTAAAAATCGTTCTAAAACGTGAAAAATATTATAGCTTTCACCAATTCTAGAGATGAAGGTTCAAATATCTACGGATAAGAGAAAACGGCTCTAAGTTTTTAAGAGTTCGACAGAGTGGTGAAACATCGCCGAAGTTCCGATTGGAATCTGTTCACAGCTTTCCGATCGTTTTGTCTTAATTCTAGGCGTGGGATCTTTGAAATTATCTGGATTTAAGCACCAGGATGTCCGTTTCAGTATTTTATATCAAAAAAAATATTCGATAGATAATCTCTGGACGCTTTTGAGCAGGACTGGCAACTTAAAGCAGAAGATCGTAGTGACTGGCCTAAATGGGGGGAGGCTTTTGCCCAACAGTGGGACACTACAGGCTAGTAGTAGTAGATAATCTCTAAATCCACAGGAAACATAGTTGGTCAATACGTTCCTATACTTCCTTTTACAGTTTAAATTTAATTTTTTGCCATATTTTTCCAAAAAGATTAGCTAAGTAGAACAACGATGGTGCCAACCCTATGATTTATTGGAAAAACTCCTGGGGATTGGCAAAACTATGGACAAAAACACGATTTAGTATTTTGAATTTCACTGCGCGGTATTATTGCAATCGCTCTGCAGCTGAAACATCGTGGTAGTGCATACCGCGCAATGTAACTTTAAATGTCAATACAAACCTTTATTTCTAACTTTGCTCAGTAGCCCCCTAGCCTGCAACCTGACATGTATGAAATACTAACTACAGTTTTCACGATTTATGTTTTCGGCTTTATTTTTCAAAGAGTTCTGAGCTTTAAAGAATGTACTTAAAAAAACTCACTTACGCTCTCAAGTTTACAAGAACGTGGCTCGAAACTTTATAATGTAAGCCTCTTACACGTTGGTGCTGTGGTTTTCAACTTTAGTTCCAAATTTATTCATTCACTATTCTATAAGAATCATCTTTCAAATAATGATTCATAAAAATCGTATCTGGATGCCATTGTACTCTTCTTCTTAACGTGTCAGTAGTTCTTTCGAATCAGTGCCAGTGTGGTAATAGGATTTTCTTAAACATGCGCGGAAATATTGTCATTACTTTTGAATATAGAACACGCGAAGTATCATATTTACGTAGACTGAAAAACCAAAATCCCTTCCCGGCGCGTTCTCGCTCCGGCAATGTTGTATGAAACGGTGTGCTGTTTGAATTTAGAACTCTTTCATCTATCGTACACATTGCGTTCTCGTGGCTGTATAGCCATGCACACATGCGTTTACCTTTTGGCAAAAACGGTAAAATAAATAAAAAAATTGGCGGTAAAGTGGAGTTCGTTGTTATTTGGTTAATAAAAAATTAATTTATTATGTAAAAGACCATTTTTTATTTCCTTGCATTTTTTTAAGAAAAGCACTATTATTTGTATTTATATGTATTATTATTATTTTTATTTATTATTTATGTATTGTAGGTACTGTAGATATGTAGTAATATGTAGGTATTCTATTAGTAGGTTTCTAGTTTTAAGTAAATGTCTCTCTCTTCTCTTGTCATAAAGCACTACCACCCACTCCACATAACACAATGGTTAACTGGTAGAAAATGCTAATTAGCATTAAGTTCGCCTATGTACTTCATTTTGTGCAATAAAGAATTTTCTAATCTAATCTAATCTAATCTAATGCCTCGGCCGAAATGGCAATTGCCTATTTCGCTGCCTTTGCAATAATGTACTTTTAAGGGTGCCTCTGACAGGCTTCTCTCGCCATTGTACTGAACGATAATGAAACAAACATAACCCTATTTTTAGCGCTCACTAAAATACTTACGTTAATTTTCATCATTTGATTCACGAAAAAATAGAAAACCAATACAAAACTAAAGTTATAAAAACTTAAAGCCCCCTAGAAAACTTTGAGCGCCTCTGTCTCGGGAACAAAAGAGAAAACTTGCGACTTACTGATGCTCTAACAAGAGACTAAGGAAAGTTGTAGACAATCAGAAACTCGGGCACCTGATTTGACCACTTTTATGACGGGCTCAATTCAGTACCCTTAACACTTCTTGCAAAAACACTTGCCTTGCTTGCTTCAACACTTTTTATAGAAGTCCACGGACAGATATAGGCATCCACTATACATTTCCAGGAAGAACGATTCTAAGCCCTTTCCATCCATCAACTTTTCGAGAACCTTCGGAGAAGGATTGTGAGCGTCGTACGGTTCGTCTTTCGGCTTGTGATCGCCATTCGAGAACCTTTGATAAGTGAGTAATATTGGGAGTGTGATTATATCGATGTAGCTATTCGGTGACTACCCATAGTAACTAATCTCAATCAGACCACCACCAATTTATCCTTTAATCGATCGTAAACTACAAAATGCGTGGTGTCCATTTTCTGGAATGTGTTTTTTTTGTGATACGAGTAAGTTTACAGAGTTTTTTGGCACTAAGCCTCAGTTTGTTTTTATAACTTATAGGCTTAACCACAATCTCACCTGATCATCCGTGTATCTTTTTTTTTTATCTCTTCTGGTTTTAAATTTTATAATAATATCGTACGATATCTAAAAATTAAGGCTTGTGGTTGTCATGGTACTTACTTGTTGCTTATTATCCACTTTTTGTTGCTTAATTTTCTTAAATTTTAAAAAGATCATGAATAACCAAGCCCACAATAAAAAAATTAAAAACCAATACCAATTGCTGCTTTTAATATGTTAACGTGTAAATTATTTATTTATTTATAAAAAGGGCTTATTCCTAAAAAGGCTTGTGATAATAAACTAAGTGCAAACGACAAACATTTCCGGGAATCCGGGAGATACATCACACGTCCCGTGGGACCCCCTGTATCATGGATTTATATCGTAGTTTAGCCTATGGAGGTCATATAAGATATTTCACGGTGTTTTACGATCATATTGAAGTTATGGCAGGCTGCTGTAGTCACTTTGCAATGTGCCCAGGTATTAGTGAAGCTGATGATTCTAGTAAGTACCTACGTAAAATACTCAGATATTGTTTTAATTAAAGAAATATTGTGGCCAATCCACACAACATTATCTAGACCAAAATTACTTTACTGCTTAACCCTACAGCAGTCGCGCGGATTACCAGGTAATCCAGTAGTGCAAAATTTGTAATCAATCAATTTTATCAATTATTTAATAAATTATATTACAAAAAATTTGTAATAATTCTTCTCGTGCAAAATTGGATTTTAGTGCTCATTAGGTTGAAGTTTACTTTTGTGTTTATTATTAAGTACACAGAAGACATGCCGAAATTTTGTTGATTATTTTAAATAGAGGACGATAAAAACCTACTAAAAATAAATAAACAATAATTTCAAATAATATGATTCATTTTTCATCATCTAAAATGGCCTACACATGTAATCCGCGCAACCACTGACGTTACTTTTACTAGCGCAACTGCTGCAGGGTTAAATAAATACCTTTTCTATATTAAACTAATTATATGTGTGTGTGTGTGTAATTTATAAATATGTAATGTATTATTTTTAAATGTAATGTATGTCTATGTGTGGGGTGGGTTGGTTAATAACTGGCACATGAATCTGTATATCTGTATATCTGTATGAGCATATTATTCATGCTTCAGATATTGATGGACGTAGAACAGTACCTCGTAGGGCACGTCTTTGACGTGCGTCGCATATGAAGCAATGCTTTGGTATGGTTACCACTTAACATCATACGGGTCATATTCTTGTTCCATCAGCTACTTGTTTAAAAAAATCCAGAATCTAGAAATCCGGAAATCCAGAACCGTACTAGTAAATAATTAGTTTTCTACATAAAGATACTCTCTATTATTCTGCTACACTTTTCAGCTTGTTTCAGTTTTCAGGTGGATTCTACCTAGCTTTTAGTTTACACCATCAAAACCTCAAAGTTAGGTATCGCTCGCTCTATTTGCAATCCTCAGCTAAAACCGAGTCTGTAAATGAATCGGTCCGTGATTAATGTTCTGGACTTGTTTTCGTGTTTTGCAGTTTGCAAAGTGTAAATTAGTATTTATGTTCGAAATTGAGTTGCTTTGTTTAAATCTACGAAGAATTAATGCATGGTTCGTTTTACTCAAGGGAAATGTAAATAGTGGAGTTATTTCCACTATTATCAGCAGTCTGGTTAGGCCATGACTGGAAAAGCCTGTATCTCCACATTTGGCACAGCACAGCCATCATAGCTCAGTTGGTGGCGCTAGATTTTGCTCTTTTTTATCTGTTTAGGTGTAAGTATGTTTTTACTAAAATTATAAAATTACTAGCTGTGCCCGCGACTTCGTCCGCATGGAATAGTGTCTATGAGTAGCATTTTTAATTTGCAGTGGAAGAAAACAGTAATTAAATAACAACGTCATATTCGCGTGCACGTGACACAGTCGTCTGCCCTCTTACTATAGACATTATGGCGTCGTACTACGCCACACTTTCTTCCCCCCCGCATTCCTCTCCAAACTCCCCCCACTCTCCTCAACACCCCCCATATTCTCCTCGCACTCCCCTCCCCTCCACAATCCCCCTGTACTCCCCCTTTGCACTCCCCATCAAACTCTCCCGCACTCCTCTCCACACTTCCCTGCACACTCCCTCCACATCCCCCCTTGCACCTCCCCTCTACACTCCCTCCACACCTCCCCTCCACACTCCCTCTCGCACCTCACCCCACACCTCCCCTCCACACTCCCCCCGCACCTCCACCTCACCTTCCCTCCACACTCCCCCCTGTACTCCCCTCCACACTCCCCCCGCACCTCCCCTCCACACTCCCCCTGCATCACCTCTCGCACCTCCCCTCCACACTCCCCCCTGTACTCCCCTCCACACTCCCCCCGCAATTCCCCTCCACACTCCCCCTGTATCACCTCTCACACCTCCCCTCCACACTCCCCCCTGTACTCCCCTCCACACTACCCCGCATCCCCCCTTGCACCTCCCCTCCACACTCTCCCCACATTTCCACTCGCACCTCCCCTCCACACTCCCCCCTGCACTCCACTCCACACTACCCCCGCACCTCCCCTCCACACTCGAAAACGACTTTTGATTAAGTTAGTTTTTCTTCGGCAAAAATAAACTTCGTCAAAAGTCGTTTTTATTTTTACCGCTGTCAGTTACTTGAAGGTGACGCGAGTGCATTGATTTTTTCTGTTTTTTTCCATTTTAAATAAAGGTCAAACCCTTAAAGTTTTCGCTTCAAAAACATATTCAAATTAACAACAAAACGAAATAGTAACTTGTTGAGACACTCGGTTGCATACAAGAAAACGAAAATAACAGATGACAACCATCTTTATTTATACTTTTTGGTTTTTGGACGACAACCTAAAAACGTATCATAAAATATTCAAAACCCCTGTTAGATCCTACAAATAAATCTTATCAAAGAAGCCTCGTTCAAAGGGACCCTAAACAAACATAATAAGGCATAACAACCAACCACAATAAGAAATCCTTTCAAACATCCTCAATCTTATAAAATGGTCGTCTTTCATTTTCCGTGCGTGAAAAATTAACTGTTGAATATTCGTGAAGGCATATTTATGACGGAATGTCAGAAGAATGTGAGGTTTTTGGGGAAATTTCACCTTAAAAGTTTAAATATTGTAGCGGAAGTATTTTTTATATTGCTTGTGAGCAACCAAGAATAGGGTCCACCTGATAAAAAGGGGTGGACGAGAATAGTGACAAAAATGCATTCCAACAAAATATTTCATTATTGTTGTGAATAAAATCATAAATAAAAGAATAAAAATAAAAAAAGAGCTAAAGAAAGAAAAGAAAACCTTGTTTTTGTTTCACGTTGGTTGTTTTTTTATCGATAGAGTAAAATATAGTTTTGCCTTTTCTTATTAATTTGAAGGCTGTTAAGTAATTTGACATTGACTTAAATTTATTGTTTATTTTAAAGTAAACACCAAAAACTTCTAACCAAAATATTAAACAGCGGAAATGAGAACTTCTTTCGTTTTTAGCAGTAAGTTAATAAAAACAGCCCGTCTCATTTTAAGTATACACCTTTACGCCCACCATTTTGTAATTACTGACACAGGGCCCCAACCTTTACACGCAGTATGAACACACCCTAATATGCCGCCGTTTAGTCATATAAAGACAAATTATATGCGAGTTTGTTTACTTACGTCATTATTTTACGCAAGTTAATATGACACAACGTACCACAAAATGGGCTTTTGTCGCGCAATTCTGATTTATTTTAATGTTTATGGTTGTACATTTGGAAGGACTTCTAATTTTCTAATGAAATCACGTATTTTAAAGCTGCCTAAATCAGTACCTATGTTATGACGTTTTTAACCGACTTCAAGTAAAAAAGGAGGAAGTTCTTAATTCGGTTGTTTTTGTAATGTTTGCTTTAATTTGTAACGTTAATAATCACAAAAAAAACTATGAACCCCCAAATTAAGCAAAGCTGCTAAATAATACTTAAACAAATATTTTTTTGTAAATATATTACTTACTTAGAATATAACACCCAGATAGAGAACAAACATCCTTGTTCACCACACAAATATTTGACCTGCTGGGGATCGAACCCACGACCTACGGCACACAAGGCAGAGCTGCTTTAACTGAGCTTACTAAGTGGCCATAATGTTTCTCCTATAGACTACAAGATTAAATAAAATAAATAAATAAATATTGTGGACAATTCACACAACACTACCCAGCCCCAAACTAAGCAGAGCTTGTAATATGGGAACCGGATAGCTGATATAATACTTGAATACTTTTTTTTTTGTAAATACATACTTAGAATACAATATAACACCCAGACAGAGAACAAACATTTAGGTTCACCAAACAAATATTTGTTCTCGGTGGGGATCGAACCCACGACCTACGGCGCAGAAGGCAGAGCTACTACCAACTGAGCTGAGAGGTCAGATTGTCTCGCCAACGTCTTTTCAAACTCTTAGAACGGATGCAATGTGACGGCCAATTATTTTTAAGAAACCCAACCCTCGGAACGCGTCAATAAATCTCAAAGCCATTTCCGAAGAGCGATTCACCGTTGCATTACACATGTCAAATTCAATCCCAAAGTAGAAATATTCAGACCAGACGTTCTGTAGTTTGGAGTTACTATCTCTTAGAAGCTGTGACCGTCTTATTACAAATGCGGATCGGGATAAAACTAATATTTCATTTAATATGAAAACATTTCATTTCAAGAAGAGAAACAATTCTAAAATGACGTCATTTTAGATGGGTTAACAAAATATTTGTGTGGTGAACACAAATGTTTGTTTTCTGTCTGGGTGTTATATTGTATTTTATGTAGGTATTCTTACAAAAAAAAATTGAGTTTGAGTTTGAGTTTTTCCATAGTACAAGCTCTGCTTAGTTTGGGGCTAGATAGTGTTGTGTGGATTGTCCGCATTATTTATTTTGTATTATATTTTATTTATTTTATATTTATTTACGTCTTACTCAGACACTATTTTATATTATCACAGATTGGCACTACTTTATCACTCCATATCAAATAGATTATGAGTTACATTAATATTATGAGCTGAGGTAGCCATTCAAACTCAGGTGGAAAAAGTCGTTTATATATTTACCGATAATGGTAATAATTTAGATTGCCTGGTAGATATCGCTGTTAAGACCGCCCAATGTATTACTGTGACTGGTTATTTTTAAGTTAAATCATCCTTACTTTCCTAGTATATCATGGTAATCATAGGCTATCTATCTATGTATAAATCAAATAATTGCAATAATTTGAACCCTTCATCAATTTTACTTTTTATTGAATTTTAAGGACGTCATAATGCGGTGACAGTTATGTTGAAATCTTCGGCTTAGCGTTTTACAGAAACATTTCAACCAGACGCCTGTTTTACATATCAATGAGTTGCCAAAGTTGGAATTTATGCAAGCTGTAGCGTGCTTTTGGTTTTATTGCGAACCGATGGGTTCGGGAACGATTGGGAAAATTATTTCCGTATGAAACTTTTTGCTAGGTTTTAACACTCGCAAAAATATATTGCTTTTTTATTTTTTTAAAACACACAAAGCACATATCAACCACAAAAGAACTAAAATATGACAATTTTGAGCTTATGTCATTGTGTGAACCTGAGGTCTTATAGGTCTTAGAGCGAGTAAAGGAGAAGGAAGACTAACCTATGACGATACAAAATCAAAGAGGAAAAATGTTTGGACATTTTCTTCGACATGACAGCTACATAAAAGGTAATATGTGCTCGCGATACGTTGAACGAATCAAGTTGAAAACTGACGAACATTTTCATACCGCCACTGTACAAAACCCCTCGTGCGCGATTCTGACTCGCACTTGGCGGGTTTTAATGAATACACACACTTATAATATAGGCGGCCCTATCGCTGCGAGCTAAGTTTTCCACGCGTGTATATCGTTTCCATATTATTTAACAATAGATGATGTCATATAAACGCGAAACCATTTGCATACATATTACTTGGCGCGGCTTTGCCCGTTCTGTTGAGTGTGCATGAATTTTAAAATTTTCGATTTGCGTCTACCCTCATCCAATACGGTGTAAGATGTTATTGATATTGCCTTTGGTTATTTTCAGGTTTGTTTGACAATTGTTTTAATATAAAAAGTACTGCGTATTTGGTTATGAGTTTAAATGTGTTTTGTACATAATATAGGTAGGTATAGTATTCGTACTTAAATAAATAATTAATTTGTATTCATAATTTATGTGGATTTTGTACGAAAAACTGATATTTTTGTTGAAATTATGAACTGGAGGTAGTTTTGTCAATTTCTTCTTTTTATCATGTTACTGATCCTTTCAAACCAGTGCGGTGAAAGGATTTTAGGTTGAGTTGAGGTAACAACTAAGAATATGGGCGTAAAGTCATGATTAAATCATAAATAAATAATAAGTCATCCTTATCAATTCACGATCTCAATCAGATTCCCAAATCAGATTTTTACAAATTGATCAAAATTAAATTGACTTTCGATTCTGTCGGATTTATTTGTTGTAAAAAACTTTATTGGGAAATTCTCGAAAATGGAACAAAATTGTCGACGCATCGGTAATTACAGATCCTTATTGAAACGAGGGAACGTCGAATAACCGTAACGTGAAGTTTAATTTGGGGATTTTGGGGATTCTGCTTGATATGAACGGAGATTCTATTGATAGAGTTATTTTAAAATGTTCTATGGTTAAAAGGAAGTTGATTACTCAAGTTAAAAACCCTTCTACTGTGTTAAGGGTGACATACACGGTTCAACGGATACTTAGCCGTGGCCTAATTGACCTTTAGTTACTGCTTGTGTTATTCCTTGCGCACATCTAACTGATGGCGATGGCGATCAGTTAAACGCTGACACATATGACAGCGGTATTTGAGATACATACCTACCAGTTTTTTGTTGTATAACTTTTCATTTAAAATTAACTTATTTTTTTATATTTTCTATGTTTTATATAGGCGAGTAGTACCATAATTAATTTTAATCTAGTTTCTAAGGTCTATAAAATGGTTTTTTTTTCTTTCTTCTTTGTTTCTTTCTTATTATGACACCAGGCAATAAACAATAAGTAACTGAAAAGATAAATTATGCAAATATTTATCCATCAAATTTATAAATGTCCAACTGTTTTTACAGCTTGTTAAAAACAATGACTGTTATTTTAAACTCAACGAAAAGTGTTATTCCGTAGATTGACCAACCAGCCCTTAGGAAATTTAGACAATAACAATTGTATAGGCATCTGTCACGCCCAACATTACTATCAACATATTCCCAACACACATTTCTAGTCCTATAAAATCAGAAGTATGCCCCAACTGAAAATCTAAACACGAGAATGCACTAAAAATTTCCAGCAAAACTTTCCACTCTCTGAAACTTGAAACTACAAATCCTCATTTAGCTGTATCACATTACAATCCTGTAAAAAGGATAAAAGGATTTTTTTTGCGGAATCTTTTCCTTTCATATTTACGACTGGAATTTTACGAGGAGACCTATTCTTTTCGTTCTGGTAGTTTTGCGGTGGCAGTCCAAGTTACGATAACATAGCGGTTAAATGTGTCAATGGTGAACAATTTGAAGAAAAATCGTTGGTTTTATGATGGCTGTTTAAGGCTCCATTATATAAATGGTTGCTAAGACTGTTGATATCTCTTTTCTTACTATAAATGTGACGGAGAAAGGAATCATTACTCTCCTCCTCATTTAAAATGGTAGACACTTTTTAGTGGCTCGTTAAAAGTCTCTTGTCACTGTCACTTTCATGTCAACAAATAGAGATGGCAACAGGCGTATCGGTCTGTTACGCTATAAATTGATTTCTTTATGGACATTATGAATATGAGCAATATTTGATTTATAAGTTGGTTTAAAATGTCTGTGATTATGAAATAAAAGTCTACATGTTGGTGTAAAAAAGTTAACAATATGTTAAAGTCATCTAGAAGTTTTCGAGTACATATTTGTGATCAAAAATACTTTTTTAAAGTTTTTGGTGACGTTGTAGAACAGCTGGGCTTGTTATGTATTTTGCTCAAATTAATAAAGACTGAGTTAAAGTCGTAGCGCTTGTTTATCTACATTAAGTTTCCTTTTTTCATCGATAAAGACGTAGCACATCTACGTCGAAACCGTAGAGCGTCTACAACTTACACCCCATCCGTTACGTCACGTAAGTCATAAGAAGCGGGATCCCGCATAAAATGTGCATTAGTCTGAACAAATAAACGCTCTTACCCGGCATTCCGAGGCGGGATTTGCGGCTCGGCCGGCTATAAAACGAGTGCGTCTGTATTGTCGTGTGATTCTTTAAAAGTCGCGGGGAATAATCGGTTCTCATACTTTATTTGTGGAGTTCTCGCAGTTTATTGTAGACGTTAAGTTTTGTTCGGAAAATTGTATTTTTTTAATCTTTTTGGTTAGCTGAGAAAAAAAATAGTAACTTTCTTTTTTTGACTTGTTTTTAGGCGATTTTAATCCAATCTAGTCAAATAGCCCAGTCCAAGACGATCCAATGGTTTATGTATATTAACTTATTTAGAGAATCGTTTTTTTGCTTGCCTTCCTTCTTCTTCTTCACAGACGCTTCACTCATAAGGAGTGGTCGTGATTGTCATGAATATCTTATGATTTTTCTTTACCAGCGACGAACGCCTTTAAATATCTCACCACTTAAATTTACCTAATAACTGTGCGTAAATTACATAAAAACAGGATTACCCTCTCCTACTCTTAAACGCTCGTATCTTTTGTTGCTCAATTCAAAATCAACAACAATAAAAACAAACATTATTCAGCTGGCAACACTCAGAGTTGACGTAAAGCAGTAAGTAAAGCGTATTACGATGCAAAACTTTACAGAAGCTTTCAAATTTATAGATGAACTCCTTGGAACAAAAGCAATTCCTTAAAATGTTGTCTCGATCCGTCTCGCGACAAAAACAAATGTCGATTCGATAATCGATTGTTGTGCCATCTCGATTGATCGAGGTTTTATCTAAAGCCTTTAAGATTGAGGTTTTAGGGGGGGACTTAGTTTATGATAGAATGAACCAATTTTGTTTGATATCAGATTCTAGGACCTTGTTTTTGAAACTTAGGTCACCGTATTTTTTTAAACATCTCATAATTTTTCGGTGTTTTTTTTAATAAATACTTTACATATTTATGGGGAAATTAGTGCCACCGTCTCATGTAACTTCAAACGCGAGAAAATAAACAACACTTAATTTAACAGCCGTCAAAACGCAAATTATTACATAAAGCTTAAAAAAGTAGACAGTATGCGAAATTCATCGTTAAGCGATTAATTACAAACATAGATATTTGCTAAATTCGGCATTCTGCTATTACCTGTATTGAATACTGAAAAAGTCGGCAAAGTGCGAAAGGCACTATACGCTCCGAAATTTCCTGGAATTATTTTTCTACCTAGAAATGTGAAAAAAAGGCATAGACACCTGCACACACCAGCAGTGACCTTGAACTTGAACCCGTACTTCTCTCTAAAACCAAATTCATAATTAAAATATTTCTTTATTCAGAAGTATCACAAGAATCACTTTGAAACGTCTTAAACCTAGGTGAGTCATGGTGTAAATTCCACGCAACCAAGCCTAAAAGAACAGGCAACAAACTACGACTTGGTTCTTACAGTTTTTTGTATGATTATTTTAGAAAGCAAAAACAATAGTATTAGTGAAGTTCCAGTTTGGTGCCACTCCAACTTAGTGAGACGTAGGCAATAACCTCTACTAGTATTATAACGCTGAAGAGGTTGTAATGTTGAACGCGCTAATCTCGGGAAATACTGGTCCGAATTGAAATAATAATGTTTGTATATTTATTGTTGTATAAATATATATTGTTGTATAAAAATATTTATTTGCGAAGCAAACAATGAATAGTCCATTTATCGAGGAAGGTTATATAGGTGTAGGCTATATTATAGCATCACGCTACGACCAATAGGAACAACATCAATGCAAAATAATGCAAAAATGTATGTCTATCCTTTTTTAACACGCAGGAACTTTTCTATGCCCATCCTTTTCTATCCCTTAAAGATTTTTCTACAAACCCTACATTTTGCCAAAGTGTTCTTTGACAGAATGTTTTTAAATATTCCATAATTATTTAGAATATGACTAACCGGGCAACGCGCGTACTCACGGCTAGTCATCTATATTTTTGTCCCCAACGTTGTAAGTCTGTGGCTGAAACAAATGACTGCAGGGAGCATCATCCCTTCAGGATATTGGCTCGATATAAAATTACTTGAGCGCGCGTGCCTTGGGTCTTAATGTTTGCTAAAGAATTTTATAATCTTGGGGTAACGTTTAACTTTTGTGGGGACTCGTGTTGGTAGAAAATGAGGACTAAATTGACACGTACGAGTGAGAAGGCGGAGAGAGAAATAAGGTCAAAAATCGTTGTTCCCGGTAATGTGTGCTATGTTCACTGACATATTCAGACTAATGATGATAATGATAACTGTGGGATAAACGAATGATAGTGAAAATCACGGGAAGTCAGTGGTTAGTGGCCTAGTTTGTAACCACCTTCCGATCTAAAAATCGTCGGTTCAAATCCTGACTATCAATGAGTTTCTCTGTCTAAATATGCTATGTGCACTATGCCGGTAACTCTCAAACGGCGAAAAAAAACATTTTATGGATACCGGTATGTCGTAGTACTTAAAAAAGTTTGAAAACATGTGCCAAGTGCAGGGAAGGAGCCTCTTTTCTTCTTCTTCTCAGTCGCTTCACTCTTGTCAGAGCGGTCGTGGTCATCATGAATATATGATTATTTGTTTTTATCAGGGGCTGTGGCACGCCTCACGATATCTCGCCACTTCTCCCTACATGTCGTCATCCGGGAGCACTCTTGTAGGGTTCCACCCACTGCTGATTTGACCTGATCAGTCCAGCGCATGGGAGATCTTCCACGTGGTCTTGTACCCTCTACTTGTCCCTGAACCACGAAGCGCTCAATCGAGTCAGTGTCCCGCCGCGAGACGTGTCCGAAGTACTTTAGAATGCGGCACTGTACTAAGTTGGACAGACGCTGTTTGATGTTTAGTTCTTGGAGTATCGAAACATTAGTGCGAAATTCAGTCCACGGTACTCCAAGCAAGCCTCTTTTAGGCGCACTTAAAATCCTTTCACCTCGTTGGCTTGAAAAAACCAGGTACAAGAAAAGTAGAAGAGTGGTTAGAAAAGTTGGAAAAATCTCTCTGAAATGTAGTAGGCTTTTCAGCAGCGGATTTCTTTAGGCTGATGATGATGTAAACTGAAAACGTACTGTTACAATTAAACTTTACGACCAATCAGCTCGCAGAAGCCAGAGCTAGCACTTTTAGGGTTTGCCATAAAAATATTGATGAGGTTTGGTAAAGCGGTTTATATACCAGCCATTAGCCTGTGTTAGGTCTTGTAGGCTAGTTCTATAAAGCAAAGATGGTGAAACCAATTGGGGTGGAAAACATATTGAACTTCTATATTAAAAATGTACGAAAAAAAGGTAAACAGGCCTTTGCATCAGTAGATGATATTAATGTATAGCGTCTAAGGACACTGGTAACAAACACTGGTAAAAATCGAGATATTTATTGGAGAAACAAGTAACACAAGGCTAATAATAATGTACATAGGCTATGCCTACACAAAAAAACAACCAGAATTATTTTAGTGATTTCAAATTTTAAAACCTTTTACCCTCTGCCAATTCTGTTTAGTTTCTGTATCTACTTAAATCTATGGTTTAACTTGTTCAAGCTATGCATAAATTACTCGACGCACGAAATGCAACAACAGGCATAGGTATTTTTTTTGCTTCGTAGCAGAACGCACCTACTGCAACTTATTGGGTTGTTTAATTCAAAATGACGCCGCACGAACTGCAACTAATCCGAATTTAAGCCGAAGGATTTGTTTTTTTTTCACTAAACAAACGCCTATATCATTAAAAAATTGCGTGAAAAAGATATGTAGAATTAAAACTCCAACAGCGAAATAACTTTAAAATTGTGCTTAAAATTCTCAATCGCATTGAAAAAGACGTTCTCAATTGCATTGAAACGAATGAATCCCATTCTCCAATACCTTTACAGTAACCAATAAAAGGCTTAGCAAAATTGCAGGAATGTCTTCAGTTACTAAAAGGATTTTCCACCGGTTGGTTCCTGAAAACTACGGGACGGAAGATCAAATAGCATTAGAAACCTTATTTCGATCGAGTGCCTTATTTACCAAGAAGCCAATGACTTGGCGACGGCAAATAAACAGGCCAAAAAATCTTAACAAGCGCATAGTTTAATTATGCTTAATTATTATTTAACTTTGAACATAAGTATTTACTACAGGAACTGCCATAAAAATATACTGAACCGAAGGGAGGACCACTTGGGCAGTAGCTAATCTTCTTCTATCATGTCAATGGTACACGCAAGACAGTTTTTGAGTTATATTTTGCCACCTCAAATAACTAGGACACGGAAAAATTGTGTTTTAGGCTGGCAAATCCTTTCATTACAGTGGTTCACCGACAAATTCTGCCACCTCAGGGCCAACATCACCGTCTTCTCTGGCTTTGACAGTAGTCGCAAATTGTCACGTGTTTTTGAAAGAAAGAAAGAAAGAAGAATAGAAAACTTATTTATTCGTCACACGGTAGATATGAGAAACACGAACATTTTAGATACAAGAACACATTTACATAATACAAGAAGTGGAGTGATAGAAGAAGAACACAGATACATTGAAAAGATGTCTCTCAGTCCCACGTGAAGACGTTACAAAATGGTATCCAACTCAGCTTGATGTTGTGTTTGGTGTAGGCAACACTTTGAAGTTAAGCTTCTTTGTGAATAAGAGGGCTGAGTGAAGTGCAGAGCTAGCTGTAAGTACTCTGAAACGCAATCTTGCGATGTCGTCGATTGAAATGTTGCGTTTTGAAATACTTAGTTTGCACAGTTCGTTGACCCTTCTTATCATATTTGAAGCTATTGAATGTGCACATCTAGGCGTTGGCAATGGTGATCAGTAAAATGCTGTCTTGTATCGCTCTCTAATTTGACTATGTCAAATTTGGCGATTAGTTTTCACTGACCGCCATCGCCACGCTTACATGTGCGCAAGGTTTTACTCATAAAAATATGTCTAAAGATAAACAGTGTTTAAACTATTGCTATCTCTTACTATTGGGTAATGCCGAACAGTGACAAGGTTAGCTTTATGCAATTATTAAATTAAAATTGCAATTATGTATCAGAATGGTACTAAAATAAAAACGAATCTCGGTAAAATTTTGACATGTCATAAGCATATTTGTCAATGCCTTGGGCAGATCTAAGCGTTCTGTGGTAGTGATCAGTGAACGGTGAACGCTGTCAAATATAACACCTTCTTTTTTATAACGCTTTTATTAGCTTCACCTGTATGTATGTAGGTATGTATGTATGTAACCGACCCCTTTGAGCTCGATTTTGTCCTACTTTGAACGATCAGATTTGATTCAAACTTTGCACACCTGTCAAAGGTCGATGACAATGCAATAATATGAAAAAAAAATAAAAAAAAATGAAAAGAAATAATTTTTAAAAAAAAAAACCTACTTTGAACGATCAGATTTGATTCAAACTTTGCACACCTGTCAAAGGTCGATGACAATGCAATAATATGAAAAAAAAATAAAAAAAAATGAAAAGAAATAATTTTTTTTAAAAAAAACCTACTTTGAACGATCAGATTTGATTCAAACTTTGCACACCTGTCAAAGGTCGATGACAATGCAATAATATGAAAAAACTAACAAGTAAAAAATAAATTATAGTTTAAAAAACTAAAAAAAAACGCTTTTATAACTAATTGAACTAAAAAGTTAAAAATAAAACTGTAATAATCAATTGAAAATTTACATTATTGTACAAAAAGCGTGGGGGGCTTGATTTTGATTGTTGTAACTATTTTATCAATAGTTTATTATATCTGAAGTTATTATAAAAAGCACCCCACGCTTTTTTACAATAATATAAATTTTCAATTGATTATTACAGTTTTGTTTTTAACTTTTTAGTTCAATTAGTTATAAAAGCGTTTTTTTTTAGTTTTTTAAACTATAATTTATTTTAATGAATGACATCAGTCCATTTCAGATCAATTCTGCCAGTGTCGACTAGTGAGGATATATTACAGAGATAAAATACTTATTCATCAAGATAAGTCAGTCATAGACAAGTCGGCCCTACCCTAATTGGCTTTGAAAACAAAGATGGCCGTTTTTTCCAAAACCATCTAAAACATTTTCGATCAAATCAGAATATTACTTCAACACTTACTAATAAGTTATTAGTAAGTGTTGAATAATAACACTTTGATCTAAAACCTGAAATAATGTTGTTTAAAATACCACCGAAATTACACAACAGAACAGTGCGTCGGTTCCACCAACACGGCTCGATTGAGTGATCGCTGAATCCACGTTCCATTTTCAAATTTTTCAAAGAAAAATTTACAACTCACATCGATTTACGCGGTCGCTTGATTGATTTGTGTTGCTAGAATCGACGCCCGACTTCCCAAAATGACAAAAAACGAATCCAAATATAACAGCAATATTTGACAGTGTTTCAGTTCATTCAGCGTTCGTGTTGTCAGTGTACGATACATTTTTATAACAGCTATTTTTTTTTCTCTATGACCCAACGCAATAAAACTACAGCTCGCTGCAGTATTTAAAAGCCGCTGAATAGAAGCATTTTTATAATGTTGCCATGTCAAAAATATCATCTAAAAGTTTATAGTAGTACTAAAACCAGAATACAGTTAAATAAAAACGTGAAAATACTCGTTTTTAACGGCTTCATTCATAAAGTGCGCAATAAAATAATGTCGTTGGCGCATTTAACATTCTATACTTTTATGTTGATGGTGGTTTCATGGCGCAAATTATTTTTCTTAATGGTTCACCTTTATTATGACGTCACTTCTACAACAGGTTGTTTAGTTCGCTTTTTTACGGCTCATTATTTGACGGACCGTCTTGCCAGTTGGGAAGTAAAATAATAAAAAGTCCTAAGTAAAAAATTAAAACCGTCTGTCCATTGTTTTGAAGAGAGAAATAGCATTCCCTGCTGTTATTCCAATCTTTGTTCAAGTCAAAGTCAAAAATGTATTTATTCAGTAGACAAAGTAGAGAAGAAACGTCTTAAAACAAAGTGAGTCTAGGTGCCAGTCCATGAGACCAATTAATGGCCTTTATTAAAAAACAAAAAAAGTGTAGGCTATCTTCTTCCTATCGTGTCACTGATTCTTTTAAACCAAGTGTGGTGAAAGGATTTTAAGTGCGCCTCAGAGAAGCTCCTTTCGCAATTGATATATATTTTCGAACTTTTTAGGTTCTACGTTATGCCGGTTTCCTCACGATGTTTTCCTTCACCGTTTGAGAGGACTGGCATAGTGTTCATACATTTTTGGGCAGAAAAATTCATTGGTACATGACTGGATTTGAACCCTCGACCTTAGAAATGGAAGGCGGGGCCGCTACCACTAAGCCACCAGCGCTCTTAAATGTAGTGTAGGCCATAATGGGTACCAAATAACCTAAATATAAAAAATATTATACAGACATTTTGTTAAGCATACTATTGGTCAATAAATCCTCTCTTGTCGAGTTTCTAAGATAATCTTCCGCCAAAAGCAAGCTTTAACAAAAAAGGGGTCAGAACACAGAACCCACAAAATGTCTTTGAATAATTCCTCTGTTTGCAAACAGTTTGACCCTTACCAGTGTTTTTCTTTGTCGTGTCACTAATTCTTTTGAACCAGTAGTGTGGTGAAAGGAGTTTCAGCCTCAAAAAGGCCTTTCGTACACTGCAGACATGTTTTCGAAGTTTTTAGATCATACGACATGCTGGTTTTCTCACGAAGTTTTCCTTCACCGTTTGGAAGTGCTTGCATAGTGCACTCTTCTTCTTATCGTGTCACATCAGTTTTTTTTAAACCAGTGTGGTGATAGGATTTTAAGTGCGCCTCAGAAAGAATTTAGTCATTTTTTTTTGTAGCATTTAAAAGTAAAGTAGTATTAAAATAACGCCAATCATATTTTGCAATGAAAAAATTTGTAAAATGCGATTGGTGTTTATTTCATTCTAAGTAAGTAATTTAAAATAAAAGCTGTTCAGGAACCTAGATAAATACTATACTAATACAGTTATTACAATAATATAGTGAAAATCTGCCTATATAATATAGTAATCATTAAGGTATTACGTTTGTATGAAAATTCGCCCTCCGCCGGCCTCTTAAGTGCATTGTAACATTTAAGTAGTTATGTTTAGACAGAAACACTCCCGACTAGGTTTGTATACACGATGATTGAGTCGGAAAAGGGGGCTACCAAGACTGGATTTGAACCCACGACGTTAGGGTTGGAAGACGAGGCACTAAGCCAACAGTGCTCTCAAATTAGTAGTACAAAGTCGGTAGCACACTGCAGATTGTACAATTTATTCAGCAACCGCACTGTTACGTCAGGGGACGATGTCGTCCTAACCAAACTTTAATTTGTCTCCGCCTATCCCGCACTGCTTTGTGATATGTTACAAGAAGATTAGAATTTGGAAGGAAATTGCCTGTTTGCAAGGTAAACTAAACAAAATCGAAGCCAATGTAGTAGTAGATCTCTCTATAGATAGTGCAATCCACGAAAGCGCGCCCCACTATTCCTCCTAACCGTTTAAAGTATATGTGTGCAAGCTTCCGTCAATGTTTGAGTGTTATCGGTACACACTAATTACCTATGAGTGCACACGCACACTACAATGACTACGGTTCGCGACTGCCGCTCGGAGCAAACTCCCTGCACCCCGCAATCCCCTCAACCGAAACATGGTGGGGCGCGTCTTCGTGAATTGCACTATCCATATGCAGGGTTTGTCCGGGGAAGTACTACCACCATGCCAATTTCTGCCGTCAAACAGCATAGCTGTGTTTCTGTTTGGGTGCCAGTGAAATTACTGGCACGCCAGGCTGAATATCTGTATGGCCTCAAGTTGATGGACGCAAAACAATGCATCGTAGGGCATTGCTGTGTTTCGGTTTGAAGGGTGGGTGCCGGTGAAATTACTGGCAATTACTGCAGGGCACGTATGCTTCAAGTTTATAGAAGAAAGGCAGTGCATCGTAGGGCACGTTTTTAACGAGCGTGACCTACGAAGCAATGCTTTGTCGATGGTCATCAAATGGGCTATAGTATATGCCTGTTCTATAAGCTATTAGTTTAATAAAAAAACAAGCTTTTCGGAATTACTAAATGAAATACGCACAGCAAAAACTTTATTCACTTGTTTCAGGTTTTCCATTTTCTTTAAATTTCCCATCATTTCTTTAAATAAAGCTGTATTTTAGCAATCAGATAAATTATGAGCAAACATTTAAATCCATTAGCGCTACGGGTATTACTAATGAGTCTAGTATTTACGTAGTTAGAGAGGTACGAATAAATGCACACGGAATGGATTCGTTCTTATTAAGGCTTAAATTATTTTAAGTTTCATCTAAATCAAATCAGTTAAACATGATTTAGCCACAAACAAGTATACGACGTCGTCAGTATATCAGGTGGGACCTGATGAACTGACGACGTCCAGCAGTAAGCTTCACAGACAACTTTTACAGATACCTTAATCATGTAAGCTTAACTAAAATTGGAATACTTACACTTGAAATAGGTACTTGATTTCCCTGACAGGCATCACATCACAGTTGGTAGTATACCGGTCTCTGATAAATCTGGTTCCCATCGTACAAGCTCTGCTTAGTTTTGGGCTAGATAGTGTTGTGTAGATTGTCCACAATATTTCTAATTATTTTTTATTGTATACAATATTTCTAATTATTTTTTATTGTATATTTTTTCCCAGGACTTAACATCAGTAGAGTCTCTTAGAGGTAAACTCACTCATTTACTTCCCCCTGATCTATTTATTCTTCTAAAATGGAGGAAGTTTGTTGACCTATTCAAATATATGTTTGCATTGACTGCAACCCATCAAGTTCCTGTCCATTATCCCTTATCTGTTTGTGTGAGGCGTGTCAACTCACGCGTGTCATAGCAATCGATACATGCCAGTATCCGTAATTACACTCGGTCGTGAACTAAGCAAGCTGAGCTAAATCACTTCATCTATAAAAAACTAGCAATTCACCCGTGCTTTACAAGGGTGGAAAAATTACACTCGTGCCAAGAACTAAAAATTCTGATGTTCTACCCCTACTACATTACCCTTTTTTTTTGGTAGTTACAAAATAGTGGTGTATACCTATAATAATGTAGCTTTTTAATGGCATTTTAGAAAGCTACATAAAAAAATAGAAGAATAAGATACCAGAATAGTTACTACTAGAGCATTTTATGAAGGGCTCGTCTAAGTAAAGTTTAGCCTGCATTGTCTAATAAAAAAACGCTTGAAGAAAAATACTCTCATACTAGGCTTCGGAGTTGAAAAAGTTCGCAGACAAACTTAAATTGAATATTCAAATTCAAATTTTTTTTACACATGGATTACTTAAAATGTCGAGTGAGCTATCTGTTTCGACAGTTCAACAATGCAGCACGATAAGAAGTAACGATTCGATTTGATTTACTAGACTGATAATACTAGAGCTGATTAACGGTCCATCCCCACATAATAATATCAGTGCCGTGTCAGGGACGTGTTTCGTCAGGAGGCTAAACTCAAATAAGTAAAAAAGTAAACAGGCTTTTGCATCTACAGGGTTATTCATTATTAGCTACACAAACTGACAGGGCCTAATTTTTGGGTCGTGAATATTTGTTTGGCCGAATCAATTTAATTCCTAAACTGATTTAAGTATTTGTATCAAAATTTTATTTTTATTAACTTCTTTACGGCTATTGCATAATGATTGCCACGGAGAACAGGACGATGACCCACCCAGACGGTGACTGAACGTAGAGTGTCGCTCACGGCGCGCGGGCGCGTATCAAAGGACAAAATAGGTCAGGCGCCAATGATTCCTAAGGTTATTCTTTATCGATTTTCTCGGGATTTTCATAACAAAACTTTTAAAAAACATTTCATAAATATTTTTATTTTATTTGTTGAACCTAATTCCTGAGTATTTGCAGCTAATAATGAATAACCCTGTATTGTGTATGATTTACAGGGACAGCTGGTCAAGCCCTACGGCGCGAGACGCTATAGTGCCTGGCTCAGGATTTTTGATGGATTTAAGACATAGATGACTTCATAGAACTTACTTTACTACAACTTTATGTATGTTACAACCACTGGGGAGTGAAAGTTTTTGAATAAAAAAGCAGCCAAGTGCGAGTCGGACTCGCCCATGAAGGGTTCCGTAGCACGACGAACTACAAAAACCTGTATATTATGTTACTTGATGTAACATAATAAGGTTCTTGTAGTTTCTTCGAAAGGTAAATTGCGGTTTACGGTTTATGACGTATAAAAAAAAAACTGCTGACTAGATCTCGTTCAAACCAAAAATCGTTGGAAGTTTACATAGTAATGTACAACATATATTTTTCTTAGTATTATCATTCTCTTACTTTAGAAGTTAGAGGGGGGGGGACAAACTTTTTTCCACTTTGGAAGTGTCTCTCGCGCAAACTATTCAGTTTAGAAAAAAACAATATTACAAACCTCAACATCATTTTTGAAGACCTATTCATAGATACCCCACACGTATGGGTTCGATGAAAAAAAAAATGTTGAGTTTCAGTTTCAAGTATGGGGACCCCCGAAATGTATAGTTTTTTTTTTATTTTTATGTTTAAATCTTAATGCGGTTCACAGAATACATCTACTCGCCAAGTTTCATCAGTCTAGCTCTTACCGTTTCGGAGAAAAATGGCTGTGACATACGGACGGACAGACAGACAGACAGACAGACAGACATGACGAATCTATAAGGGTTCCGTTTTTGCCATTTGGCTACGGAACCCTAAAAACCGATGGGCCAGCCAATAGACTGACGACATGGTAAAGATCGCAGAACTTTGTGATTGAGTTCTTCCTGAAAATGTAGGTATTTTGTCCAGAAGTAGACTTTTTCAGACAATAAAGTAAGAAAGAAAACTTGTTCATTAGACCCACGCTAATTATACAAATAAATAGGTATCAAAAAACTTAAAAGTAAAAATAAAAGGAAAAGAAAGTAAGTAAAACATGAAGCTAACAAAAACTAATACTAGGAATGAATGTGCATGTTATTGTTTTTGCAAGTGTAAATTTGAAATAGAATAGAGGAAACTAAAAGTCTTTGGGGAAGGCTTCTGCCCAGCAGTGGGACGAAATAAGCTAGTCAAAAATAAAAGTGTAGTTTGTACAATTAATTACCTCCAGTGCAACTAATTCTATTTTACCACAGTGAATTTTTTTCAGTCACAGTTAGATTTTTAACTTATCCTCAAGATACATTATTTTAGTGGCCTAACAAATAACGGTTTTTAGGGTTCCGTAGCCAAATGGCAAAAACGGAACCCTTATAGATTCGTCATGTCTGTCTGTCTGTCTGTCTGTCTGTCCGTCCGTATGTCACAGCCATTTTTCTCCGAAACGGTAAGAGCTAGACTGATGAAACTTGGCGAGTAGATGTATTCTGTGAACCGCATTAAGATTTAAACATAAAAATAAAAAAAAAACTATACATTTCGGGGGTCCCCATACTTGAAACTGAAACTCAACATTTTTTTTTTCATCGAACCCATACGTGTGGGGTATCTATGAATAGGTCTTCAAAAATGATGTTGAGGTTTGTAATATTGTTTTTTTCTAAACTGAATAGTTTGCGCGAGAGACACTTCCAAAGTTGAAAAAAGTTGGTCCCCCCCTCTAACTTCTAAAATAAGGGAATGATAAAACTAAAAAAAATATATGTTGTACATTACTATGCAAACTTTCAACGATATTTGGTTTGAACGAGATCTAGTGAGTAGTTTTTTTTTTATACGTCATAAACCGTAAACCGCAATTTACCTTTCGAAGAAACTACAAGAACCTTATTATGTTACATCAAGTAACATAATATACAGGTTTTTGTAGTTCGTCGTGCTACGGAACCCTTCATGGGCGAGTCCGACTCGCACTTGGCTGCTTTTTTATTTCTTACTAAGCTTAAAAGCTATTAAGCTACGTAAGATATAATAATCCGTGCATTGTTGAAAAAGCGAAATACATTTTATTTATTCCCCTTTCTGACGAAACAAGCAAAAAACATAACGCTCTCCGAAGCTATTAACAACGGCGGTAATCCCCCGGGATTACACGTACAATAAAACGTGTCGTATGAGATACCTACAGCGATTCAATCACATAAACATACGTACCGACAATAGGTACATAAGACTTATTGTCCTAGTGTTGAGAAAATAACTCATGGACACTAATATAAACGTGACTTCGCATCAGACAAAAAAAATTAATTCTCATAAATTCGCGTAAATTTTGTTGCGGTCAAAACCTAGTTGCATCTGTCAGTTTTAACATTGTTTCAATTAGTTTTTAACCGACTTCCAATCAAAAAGGAGGAGGTTCTCAATTCGGTTTTTATTTTTTTTTAATGTTTGTTACCTCATTACTTCGTTATTTGTGAGCCGATTTAAAAAAATATTTTTTTATCTGAAAGGTACTGCTTCCAGATTGGTCTCATTTTAATTTTATTAAAATCGGTCGGCTATTGTTTTTAAATATTTTTTTAAATGTTTGTAACTGCATGCCTCCGTCATTTATGAACCGATTTAGAAAACTATTTTTTATTTGGAAGGTTATTCTTACGTCCAGATTGTCCCAAACAAATTTCATTAAAATCGGTCTAGCCATTTGACAATGAAGTCGGTTTCTCTAGTTTTTTAAACTTATAATTATTATTTCTTTAACAAGGAACGATTTCAAAAAGACTGAATGTTGATCTAATAACCAGAGTGAGCGAATAGGGACTACGCTATAAAAAACTAGTAAAGCAACAAATTAGCAGGTAACAAAGTATTTGATTGCTGTTCCTTGTTTAGTATTAAACTTTTGATTGCAACAGAATTACACTTTCGCCTAGCTGTTTAATTTTTTCTAGTTTTAACAACTGTAAAAAGACAACTAGGCTTAGTTTTGTTTTTTTTTTCTGTAAAAAAAAAACAATTGTCTATAAAGTCGGTTTACTGACGATAATTTTATTGAATGTGACAACGTCATACAGCTGTTCACGCAGATGCATGGCTCACTCAAGTAGGAGAAAGACAGATGTCAAACGCTGCCAAACGCGGGGGCCGATTGTGCCTCTTTGTCGCTCGTTCCGTGCTCTCGCTTGCACTTCAAGCCTTTAATGGAACGTCTCAGAGTGAGGTAACGCCGCATGAGTCATGTTTTTTCGTGCGTGCAGCCGGCTCCAATAAATTATAAGACGTTGTCACGTCAAAAATAATATAGAGAAGCTCTAGTATAATATCAGTACTTATAACAATATTTCACAGTCCATTAGTATCCACTCCACGGTTATTTCCCTTGGCAAAAATTGCGTAATTCGATTATACCTATCTCGATATATTTGTTTGGATAGCTGATTTATTGGGCTGTGTTTGGTTTGTAAGCATGTGTTGGCATGTGGGGTCGGAGAGAGGTTGATTTTGTGACTGACGATTGGTGGTTTATCTATGAAGTGTACGTGATTAGTTTCAACTCAGTTTATACCTTTATTTTATATTTCTCAACCATCCAATAGAGTACTACTCGAGTTGTCTTCGCATTGGCTAATGTATAGGCAGTGGCACATAACTTTAGCGCTGACCATTATTGCGCAGAAGTAAAAAATAAGGCACCTTGAGAACAAATATTGTTTGTTAAGATGTAAAGAAGGAGCCCTTAAGTGGTTTTTTATATAATTACCAATAACCCTGTATACTGTTACTTCTTGAAGCGCAAGAAAGTATAAGAGGAAGTTTCTTCGTAAAACTGTTTGCATGTGGAAATACATAGTTTTATGTTCACGTCCAAAAGGCGATCGTAAAAACTGTGATATTTAATGAAGCGTAGCACGAATTTTCATAAAAACTTTGGTAAAAGTATAGATAAAAATATAAAGGTTAGGCAAAATCTAGTCCAAGCATAAAAATAATTATTAGATAGAAATTTTTTTTTGGCTCCAAAACAGAAAGTTATAGCACAACTTATCAATTAAACAAAACAACAGAAAATGAAAAACATCGAATAGAGATACGGCTACACAAGAAATCAAAATAGAAAAAAATATTGAACACATACAGAAACGCAGAAACGAGTACCAGATAATCTTATGTTCTAATCTTGAAAAGGAATTATTGAGGGGCTAATGTAGTAACGAGTCCGGTTGAGGTTCACTGGTGAGACAATAAGTTACAGTTTGGTTGTCGTGATTTTGAATTCAGTTTTACTTGTTCATGTAAGTAAAATGCGAATTATAGAAAACATATGTAAAACATAAAGGAAGTAGGTGAAAAGGTAAAATTAAAAAAACATATTATTTCAATCAATTATAGGCTTACTTGCCTACATTATATCCGGTAAGGTGGGGTGACGATCTGCGAAATGTAACAGGCAAGCACTGGAGGCGAAGAGCCGAAGACCGGGCTCAGTGGCACGCCTTGGGAAAGATCTACGTCTAGCAGGTGGACTGATATTATAAGTTTTATGGTGATATAACTAAGCTTAGATACGAGTACTTATCATAATGTGTATGCAATTACCAAATAATGTAATGTTTGGACTTTTCACTAATTACTCTAATAAGACAGCAAAATAATGATTTTGAGTGGGTAGTTTGAGCAGTAATTTTAAGGGATGGTTACCGTTCCGTGCAGTCGTAAGCCTTTTTTTGCGAACAACATTTAACATTATAATTATTTTGTAAAACAATTTTGGCATAAAGTAAGCCTTAACGCCACCAGTCTAAGGTTGGAATTAGCTTGCTGCAGTATTAGCTTAACCAGAAGCAACGGTATAGAAAGAAAAACCACAAAAGTATTTTGCTGATAAGACGGCTCATTGAACTGAGCATCAACCTAACTTAGAACAAAACGACGGCGGTTCTTGACAATTCTTTCTTCATAATAATTTCCTCAAAAAATATTTAATACATAAAGTACTGACTGACTTTGACACACCAAAAAAATATGAGAGTAAATGCGTCAAATTAAAAAAAAAATGTTAGGTCTATTAATTATTAAATTATAACAAGTCGCGTTTTCGTCAACTCTTGACGACATCGTATCATCATCAACCTGAAGAAGTCCACTACTACGCGTAGGCCGCTTCCACACATTTCCATCCATCAACTTTCCGCGATCTTAATGTCGTGGGTCCAGCTGGTGGGTGGACGCCGGTTCGTGATCTCCATTTGAGAACATTCATTCTCCAACGGCTCTCAGTTTTTCGAGCTTTAGGACCTACCCATTGCCACTTCAACTTACTTATTCTACGAGCTAAATCAGTGACCTTGGTTTTATCTGTAAATTAGGCCAGACTGCTGGATAGTGTTACTAAGCGATTCTGTTATCCGGAAATATCTCCAATTCCCCATCTTATCCAAAGTTGTCCCAAACACAATTAGCGTTAGGACAGCAGGCTTGTGTTTTGAATAAACGATTATCATGGTACCAATAGTTCGTTAGTTGACCCATTTGAGCTTTGGCTCCGAGCGAAGTGGACGTCTCAAACCCCTGACAGTAAGGGCGCTTGTACACGCTAAGAAAAAACACCGGGTCTACCCAAGAATTCGTGTCGTAACTAGAAAATAACTGTGTACACTGTTCGCAGCGGTGCACGAAAAAAATCTTATCTGTGCATGCAAGACACGACGCGGCGAACGTTGTTGCGTTTTCGTGTGTGGAAAAGACAAAATTCTTGTCGTCTACACGAAGAATTTGTCTTGTCTGCCGCAGGAACGGCAAATTTTCTTAGCGTGTACAAGCGCCCTAAAGGTCTGTGTATTTTTTTTATTGGAAAAGCAGTACATAACAGGGTCCATCAACAAAAAGTCGCTCATGATGTTGACTGTCCATATTTTAAACTTTTTTTAAACAACATGCTGATTATAGACGCATTTGGCCCACCTAATGTTAATGGTTGGCATTATGGGGTTTTTCAAAAAAGGGCCGTTTTAGAATATTAAAATGTTGATTAAAAGGGTCAGCAGCACGCGAGTAATGCCTAGTGTTGCAAGCGTCGATACACTACGGTAACCGCTGTCCATCAGGTGAGCCGTATGCTTGTTTGTCAACTTAGTTGTATAAAAAAAAAAACTGAAAAATACACCTAAAACAATGTGTGGAAAGAACAACAGTTAAAACAACTGTAAAATGTAAACAGTTTAGCGTTCCCGAGCGACAAGAGAATCATCGTCAGCTTTCTGATCCACTTGGTAACCGCTGATCGTGAAATTTCAAGCGCTGCACTGAAGCTTAACGTTCTGGACTGAAGATTTTTACTGTGGCATTTAGTTAAAACGAAAAACTTATAAAAATTGATTGTCTGTAAACGTGGTTTACTGACGATAGTTGAACGTGCCAACGTCATACAGCTGTCCATGCGGACGCATCGCTCACTCAAGTAGGAGAGAGACAGATGTCGAACGCTGCCGAACGCGGAGGCCGATTGTGCCTCTTTGTCGCTCGTTCCGCGCTCTCGCTTGCACTTCAAGCCTTAAATGGAACGCCTCAGAGTGAGGTAACGCCGCATGAGTCATGTTTTTTCATGCGCGCAGCTGGCTCCATCGAATTATAAGACGTTGTTACGTCAAAAATGCATTCTTTATTTTCGAATCATATTGTCCAGTTTTGGTCAACACGTCATGATTTTAATGTTCAAAGTTCACTGCTGGACATAGGTCTCTCAGGTACTCGTTATGTAATGCAGCATATTTTTGTTTGTATAGGCTGATGAACCAATGATGGTCCACCGAATGGCTTATGGCTTATGGTCCACCTAATGTTAAGTGTTCATTAACAAGACACGCACATTGGTGGTTATACACTAAGATGTTGTTGCTTATAGAGTATACGTCGTGGTCTCGGCATAGAATACTATAGAGGGTATTCTATTCTATTTACTATATACCTAGGGTTTTTATGCCAAGACCACTACAAAAAATAGAGTGGTAAGGTAGTATTTTGTGAAAATTAAACTGGATCCAGAGTTAGTCGGTCCGCGCAGGTCCGCATCCCGGAAAGTGTGTCATTTATATCTGTTTTCCGGCCGGCCGAGCTAAATAATGCAGGTACGAGCAAAAAGGCCATTAGTGCTTAAAAGCACTTACGGACATGCAACGGGTTTGTTTAAAAAATTGACACGGCCTTTTAGTTTGACAGGTAGGACGGTAATTGACTTGAGTGGATTTATGGACGTGCATAGTGGCAGGCGGTTTATATCGAGTGTGACATCTCCACTCAGTCTGGAACTACGCATTACATCTCTGGGACTCTAGAAAATATAAAATTGGTGGACTACGTTGAATTTGTGCTTATAATAGATAACGATTTAAGATATACCTAATAGATAAATTTAAACCTAACTAAAGATGGTATCGTATAAATATAATGCAATTTGCATTCACATTTTTTTTAGATTTAGATTATTTATGCCAGCATGCCCATTTTTAAAATCTGTCAAACACACAGAAAACAGACAGAGAACAAAAGATCTACGATCACTATTCAAATATTTGTTCTCGGTGGGGATCAAAACTTCGACCTACGGCGCAGAAAGCAGAGCTACTACCAACTGAGCTGTAAGTTGAAACGAAAAATTAGAGCACGGAAATATCATAGTCTATCCCAAATATTTGAACATGTAACAGATCTGTCTTTGTTAAAGATTATTCTGATGCGACATCGAACAAAGAATTATGGGATTCACTTGAACGGGTAGTCAGAGCGCCAGAAATAATCGTGATATTGATTGGAGCTGACGTGTTTTATGGATTGAACTAGATTCAGTATATTTATTGCCTTATTTTGCATGTAAATTTAACAGATACATATTTTAAGGCTGGTATACTAAATGAAAGTTATAAAATATCAAATTCAAAGTCATCATCATCATCATTATCAGCCTAAAGAAGTCCACTGCTGGACATAGGCCTCCCCTACACGTTTCCAGGAAGAACAATTCTGAGCTTTTTCCAGCCACTGACTTCCCGCAATCTTAACAATGTTGTCGGTCCATCTGGTGGGTAGGCTCCCTACGTCCATGGCGACGTAGTAGTAGCCACATTTAAGACAACTATCGTTGTCGGGGTTTTGATACAGTTTCCTCCAATTGAGCCTTTCGAATGCGGACTCTTTGACTTCCCTAAACGACATGACAGCGACCTTTTTTATCATAAACGGGAACTTAAAAATAACTAAACAATTTTACTCCAAAGAACTCCAAGTTGTATCGATAACTTTACAACATGATCTTACTTATTTAGATTGCCTTGCTTTTAGCATACGCTGCAATATCACACAGCAGAACTTCCAAACTCAATAACATAAAACTGTATGGGAAACTGAGTCCGTATGCAATTGCAGGCATTACAAGTTACTTAGCTCGCAACAATTCTGTTTATAACTCCAAATGTTGTCCAACTTAAATTGAATTCTATCTCGTTGTTGCTTACGGTGAATGTAGCTAGTTTTCATGCTTATTAAATGAATTTTAGTAGTTAGTTCTTAAGCCTGTCTCACAACTAGGCGATCAGCAGCGACTCGCGATGGCAATCAGTTGCGGCATAGGGTTTCGCATAAAAAAATATGTTTAATATGATACTTGTTGAACTAAAAACTGTTTATTTGCATCTGCTTTCTATATGTATTCGCTCTATATCCGTATCTTTTGCATGAGCTGGGTGTTTTTTTTATTCAGCTAACAATACTAACAATAATAATGTTTAGACAGCTTTATAAAAAATGTATGCTTCATACATATTTTTTCAAACTCCGCACTCATTTTCATCTCATTCGTGAAGTAATACAATATTCGAGATGAAATGTTTTGCCAAGGAATGAATCTTCGCCTCGTACGAAATTGATATTTTCCGCTGCATTTATATTTTTCTTCCAAATTAAATTCTGTTTGCATTGCCTAATGGAAACGAAAATATCATTGAAGAAACGTTAGGTTTTTGTGATCCTTGAAATCAAAGGAAGAATTATTTTATTTTGCGGTAATATATTTTTTCTATATTCTTGAGTTACCTCTATGTTTACTTATAATTTACTGGCATATTAAAAACCCTCATTATATAATGTAAATTTCCCAAGCTGTTGTGGAATAAATTATTGTACTGCAGGGGTTGACATTTGGAGCTTGAAAAAAGCTTAGGTAGTAGAAAAAGTAGCTCAAAGTTTTTGAATAATCGCAAATAGTTATTTACTTTTGGAATTGTACTCTAATATTATATAATTTAGTAGTAGTATCATATTTATGTATTATTTATATTAGTTAGCTGAGACCTAGATTCTGTTGGTGCTAGCCTAGATTAATTATGTTTTGACAGATATATAAATAGAGCCGTAAATGTTTGTTTGCGTGTTATATCTACTCTGTTGCCATTCGTGAGGACCGCTTATTGGCTGCTCTGATAACTTAGACTAGATTAATTAGTTATTAACCGCCCGCGGCTGCACTCGCCCAGTTCCCGTTACTTTTTTTGGATAATAAGTATTCTTTGTCTGTTTTCTGGTTTTAAACTATCTAGCTATCTAAAGTATAGTACGCTTTTTATAACGCTTTTATTAGCTTCATCTGTATGTATGTATGGGTGTATATTGTATGTATGTATGTATGTAACCGACCTCTTTGAGCTCGATTTTGTCCTACTTTAAACGATCAGATTTGATTCAAACTTTGCACACCTGTCAAAGGTCGTTGACAATGCAGATTGCAGATGCAGATTCATATTATTATGAAAAAAAAGGAAAAAAAATGAAAAAAAAACTAAAAAGTAAAAAATAAATTATAGTTTTAAGAACTAAAAAAAAACGCTTTTATAACTAATTCAACTAAAAAGTTGAAAATAAAACTGTAATAATCAATTAAAAAATTTATATTATTGTACAAAAAGCGTGGTTTTTTTTTAATTTTTAAAACTATAATTTATTTTACTTCAGGCACGCAACTGTCTATAGCGTAAAGGCAACATACAACCTTAGCTAATGATATTTTACCTACAAACCTCGTGCGGAGGTCCCCATAGAAACGTAAAAAGGTGCTAAGTTGCGAATTCACAAGCTCTGTAATGAATATTTACCTCAGGCAGGAACGAAAGGTCTTTTGTACCTAATGATGATATATCTCGACGCTTATTTTTCTCTTTGTTTGCATAGTGTGAGTATTTAGGCAACTTTGTGAAACCTTGTGTGCTTATTACGGGAAATGAAATAATATGTCACGCTATAGCAAATTGCTTCTTTCGGGAGACATATTTATCATCATCATCAGCCTGAAGAAGCCCCCTAATTAATGTTGTATTAATTGAAGTAATTTGCTTCCACTTTGCATTTGTATATCAAGAAAGAATGATTTTGAGCTCTGTCCATCTACTTCCCGCAATTTTAATAATGTCGTCAGTCCATCGGATGGGTCCTACGTTGTGCGGTTTGTGAACACAACATCATGAGACAGCGTCAATATAAATAGTCAGTATAATTTTGGGCCAAGAAGACTGTTAAACTTACTTATGTCAGAACTAGAGGGCGCTAGTAGAAATGTAAAAATATAACTGTACTGGATCGCGGTGACAAAAACCCGCAGCGTTTCTATAATATTGTTAATAGGGATTTTAAGAAAATGTGCTCATGTACTTACTTAGACAATTTTTTTTTTGTGAACTGGGAATGTTATTTTTATCGTTACCGTTTTATAGGTACCCAAATGAAAATGCAAAAAATAAGCACACAATTATCCAGTTCAATCTGAGTTTAAATTTAAATTATGAATAAGGAACCTACATTTTACAATTTACTGAGCCAATATTTTGCACGAGCACCAACAAATTTAAAATTTACCATCCACCTCGTAAACTTAGAGTCATTTTAAGCCCAGCAAGGTGGAAATAAACACATTTTTCGTGGGAAGAACCCATTGGAACTTTTGTCACGTTTTTTGAGCAAACAAATGGGCGACAACAGTACAGGTACCCACTAGTATCCAGGTTTACCATTTTTAGCCGTAGAACCTTTGGAATATAGGTCTCTTTGATTTAAGGCCTTGCGCACATCTAGATCAACTGCGATGGCGATCAGTGTATCGCTGTCAAAGTTCGCGGCAGTGTGTTGTGTGAAAACTTTATGCTGAAACTGATCGTCATCGCAGATCGCCTAGATTTTCCCAAGGTTTAAAGCCAGAAAAAAAAAAATATTAACTTTCATCGTAGGAACCATTTTGTACCGAAAAAGTAACTTTAGGAACAATTTTTTTTTAAACGACTATCAGATGGAACAAGCTTAAAGACCATTTAAATAACTTGATTAAGTGTTAACCATCGGCTATAACAAAGCATTGCCTCCTAGGTCACGCAAGCCAGGGACGTGCCCTACGATGCACTGTCATCACACTATCGTCAAGAAAGATTCGAATTGTGTAAACTCTAGTGCAGCCGACTGCATGTTACAAACCCGCTGCCACCGTTGAAAATAACATCCAGTTGCCATTAACCACCCAATCAAATAAAAATAAAACGTTCGGCGGAACGAGAAAGTATGTTTTAGGACTGGTTTCACGGATTGCTAATCGACTAATTAAATATTTGACACGCAAGCTAGGGACGTGCCCTACGATACACTGTCATCAACTCATCACACTATCATCAAGAAAGATTCGAATTGTTTATACTCTAGTGCAGCCAACTGCATGTTACAAACCCGCTGCCACCGTTGAAAATAACATCCAGTTGCCATTAACCACCCAATCAAATAAAAATAAAACGTTCGGCGGAACGAGAAAGTATGTTTTAGGGCTGGTTTCACGGATTGCTAATCGACTAATTAAATATTTGACACGCAAGCTAGGGACGTGCCCTACGATACACTGTCATCAACTCATCACACTATCATCAAGAAAGATTCGAATTGTTTATACTCTAGTGCAGCCGACTGCATGTTGCAAACCCGCTTCCACCGTTGAAAATAACATCCAGTTGCCATTAACCACCCAATCAAATAAAAATAAAAGAGCAAAAATTCCCTAATTAATTCCAAAGTGCTGCTAAAAGTGTCCGAGTAACTGTAAAATGAAATGAAATTACCCCGCGTTCGGCGTAACGAGAAAGTATGTTTTAGGGCTGGTTTCACGGATTGCTAATCGACTAATTAAATATTTGACAGCTGTTTATCCAATTTGAGCTCAAATTTGACACGCAAAAACTTGTGTTTCACAGCTGTCACATAATAAATTGGTCGATTAGAAATCCGTTAAACCAGCTTTTAATACGAAGTCCTAAAACGCTAAGAACAAATATATGATTCAATGATATGATTCAAAGATACTATGTTTTTAAATAATGATGCAAAGGACTATGATTAAAAGATACATTGTATAATGATAAATAAATAAATAAATAAACGGTAGGAACTGAGCCTACCGTTTATTTATTTATTTCAAAGTGATTCTTGCAATTCAAAGCGAATAGGAACTTAGCTTATTATAACTAGCGGCACATAACTTTAGCGGTGAGCGATACGCGCTGCGCATGAGTCGTAAAAGTGTGGATGTCGCGCACACTGGATGTGTGGATGTGCAGAGTGTTCTATTGGTACAGAGAGTGGAGTGCGACTGGAGAGCCAATCGGTGCTACGCACGCCCGCCCTTCATCCCGCTAGCCCTCCTCAGGTACCTTATGTTTGACTTCTGCGCAATAACGGTCACCGCTAAAGTCATATGCCGCTACCTATAAAACTAGTATGGCAACAGATAGATAGTGGTTGAAAAATGATTGCAACAAGTTATTTGTGATCGCTGTTCTTTGATAGTATCATTTATTTAATTTTGTTAGTATAACATTTTTGATGCCATCAAAATTTTACAATCACCCAGCAGATCTACAGTTCCTTTCTTTACAACCGTTGAACAGTTTTAGTTAACATTTTGAGTTGATAATTTTGTGCATGCTGTGGCATCCTATAACAGGAGGGACACATAGTTTTAAGATGTTTTGTTAATAGTATTTGTTATTCAAGAGTTTCCTTTGTCGGATGTCCTAATAAATAAATAAATAAATAAATAAACAGTAGATGCCATTAGTGGCAGATAACCATAGTGCGACCTCGCCCCTAATCCGATTTGGAAGTCGAATTAATATGCAAAGTCGCGCTTAAACCTATGTCTAGCTCGTCTCCGGTGTATTGTATTACAAATTATTAAATGTTTTTTGTATATTCGTTTATTTTAAGCAAAAAATCACGAGATTCTTTGAAATCCCTGTACATCAGATTAATAATGTTGTTTTAAGAATGATTCAATTTATATTTGGCAAGTTTTTCTTAATATCTTCAATCAAATGTTGCTACCGAAGATTTTTAAGAAATAAAATATATATTTTTATTATTATAGTATCTTGTAATTGTTGATCATACATTATTTTAAAACCTTGACCAATCATCATTTAGTTTTGATGCTAACAGTACTTACTCAATATACTTTGAATTCGAAGTGTGGTGAAAGGATTTCAAGTGCACCTCGGAAAGATCTTTTCAAACTCGGAATGATCTTTTTCGGAAAGATTTTGTCAGAATGGTACAAATGCTGGGCAAGCCTAATCAATCTAAAATCATGATGCACTGTAACGTCCCGCAAGTAGGGTTTGAGTAATCACCAGTTGCCCCTCATCTACAATAGATGCAAAAGCTGTTAACTATGGTCTAAAACATTGTATGTACTTAGTCATTAATTATTAGGTCCTTTGCTTATTTTTATCTATTTATCTTTTTTATCCGTTCAAGCAATACAGCGCAACAAAAGTTTTTTTTAAATTAAAATCAAAAACAACTTGAAACTTGACTGTTCTCTCGAAAATAACATTCATAGCAAATCGTTGAAAGCTACCTATAAATATGTCTCGTTGGAATTGTACACGCTTATTGCCTTTCCAGACGAGATTGTTCTGAGAATCTCATGACATCGTTGAGCGCCCGCAGCTTTGTGCGCAAGGATTTTTTTTCTTGAAATTGTGAGCTCTGAAAACCACTCGCAAAAATATTGAGTCAAGGTGATCTAGAGTAATACTCGTATTTTACGCACACCATGTACTCTCATGTGCACAGTTTAATACTTTTACAATTAGTATCGTTACACTTGTTTTTTTCTTACCCTTGCACCTTAAATAATAAATAAATATATTTGATTATATTTTTTAGGCTTATCAAAAAAGGGTTGAACGAACAACGTTATTGCGTAGATAGAAATATCAGATCAGCCCTTAGGAGTACTAGTTTGGAAGTCGCTTTGTAACAGCATTTAGCGGTTGGCTAAAGTTACCATAAGCTCTGTCTCTGGCTCTGGTTTGGAGTATGTGTGCCAGACAGAGCTTGTGGTAGGCCTAAAGGTTTGCCAATTTTCAGCTTGTCACTCACAAAAACCTACTCAAACACTGACCTCAACTACCCAACCTACTCAATCTACAAAGGACGACCTTCCTAAGTTTCTAGAACTAGTGGATTTAATTGGGTGTTGTTTACAGTCAGTCATCTAAGACATTGATTTTGATGTTAAACTAAGAGAAAATTTGTCTAGATTTCATGTCATGTTCAACAATGAAGGTAGGTACTCAGTTTGCGAAGCTGAAATATAATATTTGAAAGACTGGCTATACATAATAGAATTTCAGACTAAGCAATTTTCAGTTTCTGAAATTTCGTTATTTCATTATTGAAAACTATTATTATTATAATAGAAGTCATGATAAAGGATAAGCCAAGGGGACTATGGCGCGGGGTTCTTCAAAAATAGTGTTTTTAAAAGTTTAAAAAGGGTTGCCAACGCGCTTGTGATGCTTCTGGTATTGCAGGCGTCCATAGACTACGGTGCCACTGAGGCACGTCAGTGGCACGTCTTGGGAGAAACCAACGCCCAGTAGTGGACTGATATAGGTTGATGATGATGATGATGATGATAGACTACGGTAACCCATTAGTAGGCCGTATGTTTGTTTGCCTACTTAGTTATATAAAAAAAGTACTCCCCGCATTATTAAAATAAAGTTAGTTAGTGCTTATAATTCGATGGAGCAGGCTGCACGCACGAAAAAACATGACACATGCGACGTTACCTCACTCTGAGGCGTTCCTTTTAAGGCTCTTTTTTTCCGCGCTCTCACTTGCACTTGCAAGTGAGAGCGCGGAACGAACGACAAAGGAGCACAATCGGCCTCCGCGTTCGGCAGCGTACGACATCTGTGTATTTTCTTGTGACGTTGCCACGTTCAACTATCGTCAGTAAACCGATTTTTTTTAACATAAAAATGATAGAAGCAGATCCAGTTTCACTCAAAACCAGCATCGTCATCCAGCAGACAAAATCCAAACAGGGATTTCGCAACAAAAATACCGAACAAGAGATATTTCCAATAACCCGGCAGATGTTTACTCACGTACTGAATTAGTCCCACGAGATGCAATCCTGCTATACGACGCAGTGGCGCAGTGGAATGATGGAGTTTTGAAACGATCGTGGGTTCGAATGTAATAAGTTAAATATTTTTAAACCAAGCATATCTAAGGAGACATTATTTTTTGCTTGTGTATATCGATCGGTAATGCTTCTTCATAGTAAATATTGCAAAAAATAAGAAAAATCACAACATTTTATGGTAGGTTTTATTACGCTACCAAGTATTTGTCTGGGAATGCTTATGGTTGACCCAATCATGTAACTCATGACTAAAAATACAGTATTATGGGGTCAGGATCGTAACTATACGAACACAGCCCATGAATATTCTGAAATAAGCGGTTGGGTTTTATGATATTTATGTCACATATTTTTTGTGGATATTTGTACATCGTAAAACGGGTTATAAATGTATGTAACCAATACCAATCCCAGGCGTGCGAAACGAATTTGTAAATTTCTCCCTGAACGCGGGGCTTATTTTCTTTTTAGGCAAAATGCCGCATATATTTTGACTTCCTTCTATGAAATGTGTTTCCCTTGACGTTTTACGAACATTTCAATAGGAAATCGTGCAAAAATGCTTTTGTATGAAAATCAGAATCTTAGGTTTGTTTTGGTGAAGAATACTATAAACTGTGACAAAATTGCAAAGCAAAGTTTCTGTGTGTTTTCTTATACGACTAGCTGGTAAAAGTTAAAGTCAAAGAGGCTTTATTCAGTAGTAACACAAGGATCACTTTGAAACGTCTTAAGGCCTGCGCACACCTAGATCGCTGGCGGTAGCGATCAGTGAAACGCTGTCAAATATCGCTGTCAAATTTGACAGCGTTTCACTGATCACTGACGCCAGCAGCCTAGGTGTGCGCAGGCTTTTAAAGCTAGGTGAGTGTATAGGTGCCAGTTCCACGCTTATAGAAGAAACTTAGAAGAAGAAGAACGTTTCGGGGTTTGGTTTTGATTTGATGATTAACATTATTAGCACCTAAAAGCAGGTCATGAATCGTAGGGCATGGTCTGTTTGCGTGACCTTTGAGGCAATGTTTGACAGCAATTGGCTTTTGTAAAATCAATATTTTGACCAGTTTTTCCCGTGAATTTGCGAAAACGTTATTGTTTTAACGAGATGAGAAATACTGATGAATTTCTAATCTTGTTAAAATAATATTGTTTATTTATTATACTGAATTTCTTGGCCTTTCTTTGAAATATCTACTGCTTATTTAGGAAAACAGTTAACAAGTTTTTGGAAGCTCCCTTTGCCCTTTAAACGTCATTCACTGGCAGATCATTTACAATTGTAAACAAAACAGTTTTTAGCTAAGCCTTAACCCAAAGCAGTAAGGCTCAAAATCCAATTGCCATCACTCATTTGGTCCACAGATCCTTAATTCGTGGCTTTTGTGTGCGAACAAAGCGCAATGACAATTAAACCATCACATTCACGATTTGTGGTAATGAGTTCCGGTTTAAACTGATATATCATTACTAAGCTTGTTGTTCGATGGATGGTTATTTTAAACCGACTGATATAGTGCCTAACTAATGTATGATGTACCTTAGAATCACCTACTCGTTGTGGTCCGACAACTTCATCATTACTTAACATCAGGTGGGACAGCGAGCTTTTGCAAAATTTTTTTTCTAAGCTATATCGTCCCACTGCTAGGCAAAGGTCTCCTCCAAACCCTTCCAACAGTTTCTATCCATCGCTTTACCAATTATGTCAAGAAAATTGTATTTACTTAGGTGGTTTGTGGTACTAATAAACATTGTGGACAAAATCATATATTATCACAAGGATCACTTTGAAACGGCTTAAAGATAGGTGAGTCTAAGTGCCAGTTCTACGACCTACGCGCAGCAGAAAGAAAGAAAGAAAGAAAAGAAAGAAAAGCATTTTATTGACCTACTCATATACACAGAAATACCTATAAAAAATAAAATCACATAAAAAATTATAAAAAAGAAAATGATCATTATAGGATAGGCAGGTAGGCAGCTGTCTTTAGATACTACACTACAGGTCAATTAGGCCCCGGCTCAGTATTTGTTGCACTGTGTAGGTCACCCCACTCAGTGCAACACTGGTATTCTGCAGCAGTGGACTGATATAAGTTGATGATGATGATGATAAGTATAGTACAGTAGTATAGTTCATCATTAGTATGAATTAGTCCACTATTAGACAGGCCTTCGCTTTACTTTTTTTTTTTTTATACAACAAAGTTAGCTAACAAGCATACGGCTCACCTGATGGAAAGTGGTTACAGTAGCCTATGGACGCTTGCAACACCAGAGGCATCACTCGCGCGTTACTGACCATTTATATATTTTAAAACGCCCTTCTTGAAAAGCCCCATTGTAATTTAATTTTCATTACTCATACTCTGAAAGTAGGTCTGAAGTTGCCTGAGGGGCCTAATTGAAAGTAAAACTTTCAGCCCTAGGGAGAATCGCTTTCTACTGACAGCTGTCAAATTATAAAAAAAACAAGTTCGTTTTTATTCAACCATGTTCCAACTTTCTAAAGTCTTTCTAACTGCAAGGAGGTCGTTGAAATTCCAACTTTTTATTCAGCAAGTAGGTTGGAAACCCATTACAACGGTAAGAAGTTTTTATAAAGTCTAATTAAAGCGCAATGTAAAATTTTAATAACATAAAGATAGTATTAAATAAATAATATATCTTCTAAATTACTTGATTAATATATAGCTTCAACTATTTATTTAAAATAACATAGATTTGAGCAAACAATTTACAACTTTATAAATTATGAGAATGAAAATAATGGCTGAATAATGCTGGCGAGCCGAAGCCGAAGGCCCGCCAGAGAAAAAGAAAAAAAAAACCGGGAAGGCGGCAATTCAATCTTCATTTTCACTAATTTTTCCTTCATGTTTTTATTTTTACTTTCCTTGTATTCGTAATGAAAAGCACAGTGTTTACCTCGGGTGAAAGTCTTTTTAGTCCCTCAAGCTCTCCATTGGCGCCCTCGCTATCGCTCTGGCGCCAAACCCGTCTCGGGACTCAAAAAAAGTGACTTTCAACACTCGGGTAACAATGTACTATTATAGCAGCTGTAATTTATAGGGAAAGCCTCGGCAGGAAGTGTATTCCACAACCTTAGAGTGCGCGGGAGGAAGTTCCTCTGGAACCGGACGGTGCGCGACCATGCCGGCTCCAAGGTATGTGGATGAGCCCTCTCCCCTGTGATTACTTTGGGAGGTTTGCTTTACAGCAGGCAGCAGACAGCTCAAAAGATGCTAAAGACATTCATGAAAAATAACGGAGTGATCTTATCCTAAAAATATACCACTACGGCAATAATCGTTGCCAGGTAAAAACTACATTCTTTATAACTTTATTGCGAAGTAGGATTATGATGATCAGAGTCAGGGTCAGATGTCAGGCTTTTGTGTATTCAATACCATATTCAACTAATCATAGCATACAACAAATTAAAATTAAAAAGTACAAAGTGTACAGATTGATAAACGCCATATTTTTTCATCTTCAGACGTGTTTAGGATAATATTATGCATATTTGATTCAGCGTTTTATGAAAATAAAATACTAACCTCTCGAGAGCCAGCCTATCAGAACAGTGCCTACCACAAGCTTTGTCTGGCTCTGGTTTTGAGTCTGTGAGTGCTCACTAGTGTATAATAGCCTCTTTCCACCGGTGTGTGATATCGCGTACGGAGGCGGATCAGCTCGCACGACATACCATGGGAACGGTCTAGTGCGCCGAGGTGCGCGGTAGCACAGGAGCCCTTTCTGTGTGCGTTGCCGTGCGTCGTCGTGCGCTGTGCGTGATGATCTGCAGAACCACGCACCGTAGGAAGGCAGCATAATACGGTGTGTGTGACGTTTTGATGTAGGATTTATTTAGTCAACACTCACACAGACTCAAAACCAGAACCAGAGACAGAGCTTGTGGTAGGCTTACAGGATCCAAGGTTTAAATTGTCTCAAAGCATGATCCTGACGAAGTCTTTGTCATCCACACGACTCTTTGCCTCCTGGGAAATTAGTACTCAAGTTACAGCCGATAGAAGTATTTTGCACGTTGTCACTCGAGAATGAAAAATTATGTTTTTAAATTTTGTAGGCTGAAGTTTTTATGAAAAAACTTACTGGAGTTGAAGCTATCATTTTGTTGAATGGACTTTTTTATTGTTCTATTGCTGGCATAAGTTGAAATGGCACCCCAAGTGAAGCTTGATATTTTATAGAATCATAGAAAATAACATAAATGCCTGTTCTTCTAGACTTAGTCAAGAAGATCAGGCACAAATCCTCAAGTCTATAGACGTTTAAGTCTATAATGTTTCTTTCGTTTTCTTTCTCTAAATAACCTTGCTTTGCCTATGTGTTTAGAAAGATAATGTTGCCTACATACCTACTTACTTTTTATCTACCAAGCTTCCTATATACCTCACATTTTTTGCTCACATAATGTAGATTTGAATTAGTTAATGTATAGATAATCGAATAGTTTAAGAAAAACAATATTGTAACTGTGAGTAACTAAACTAATAAGAATAAATAAAATAAAATAAAATAAACAATGTGAACAATCCACACAACACTATCTAGTCCCAAACTAGATATACAGATACACTTTTTTATACATACTTGGAATACAATAAAACACCCAGACAGAAAACAAACATCTATGTTCACCACACTAATATTTGTTCTCGCTGGGGATCGAACCCACGCCCTCAGTCGCTGAAAGCAGAGCTACTACCAACTGAGCTATGAAGGCAGTCAAAATGTAAAGTTTTGTTAAATTTTATTAGTTTTTTAGAAGTGTATAACTTAGTTTTGTTTTCTTTTCTTGCTAAGATTTTTCTATTTTAGTAACGCCTATTGTACCTGTACCTGTCATACTATTAAATAAAAAGTCAAAATAAATAAAAATAAACATAAACAAACATCCAAATGCATAAACTTTCGAATTTTCACCATACGTAGAAAAGTAGTCAGTCTTGAGAAAAATCTGTATTCATTTTTCCGAAGTTATCTTCACACGGACCGTATTTGGAGCTTTACAAAGTTATGCAGATTCAAAGCCTTATCGAAACATTTTTCCATTCTGGCCTCGATCTGAAGGTGCACTACCATCAATCTTCAAGAGATAAGCACTGTATTGGGAGAATAAATATTACTAGAGCCTTGTTTCTTAAGAAACAGTGGCCAGAACTTTTAAGGCTTGCACACATCGGGCTTTACAGCAGAGTGGCAAAATGTCAGTCATGATGTTTGAAAATTGACTAGCTTCTTGATGAAATTGAGTAAGTATTGCTGTCTTCCTACGGTGCGTGATTCTGCAGATCATCACGCACAGCCGACGACGACGCACGGCAACGCACACAGACAGGGCTCCTGTGCTACCGCGCACCTCGGCGCACGAGACCGTCCTCATTGTGTGTCGTGCGAGCTGGGGCTCAATTCTAGACCAGCGACTTTTTTGTCACTGTAGATGTATATCAAAAGAACTGTCAGTTTCTTTAGTGAATTTGACAGTTCTTGTGATATATATCTACCGTGACAAAAAAGTCACTGGTCTAGAATTGAGCCCCTGATCCGCCTCTCCGTGCGCGATATCACAGACCGTGGGAAGGGACTATTTTTTTTTTTGAAAATATTGATTTAATTCAATATGCGGGGTATTCTTTTATTATCAAATTAAGATGATGAATACCGCCTAAGTCACTTCTAAATTAAATTCACTGACACACATTTAAAAATTACTGATCTGACTTTTTGAGAGATATAAATCTTTCAAAAGGTAAGGTGTATGGTCATCAACGGCGGTCTGAGCCTTAAGCAACATGATACAAAGACCAACTATATTCATGTGACTAAAGAGAAACTTACAATTAAATACAAGTATTTACAAAATACACAACAGTAGTACAAAATACAAAAACCAGTTGAGCTATCTGCAGACCGTTACAAACTATCTAGAGATAAATAATGACTCATCAGTTTTGTCCATCATTTAGCAACGTTTTATGACAGTAACCGCTTTTCAGAAAATGGAGGCCAAGTATTGGGTAAATAAAATACTGTCCATACATAATATTTTTGCAGTGAATCATAGCGGAACGTTCGTGATGCTTCGAAAATAGGCAACGCTATTTTGCTATGAAAATATGTCTTATCTTGAATTCAAGAATATAATGCTATTGTAAAATATTAAAATAGATGTATGGATATGGTGACCAACATTTTTCGTTTGCAGTTTATTGACTTATTGCAACAATCTTCTTCTTAGCGTGTCACTGATTCTTTCGAACCAAGTGTGGTAAAAGGATTTTAAGTGCACCTCAAAGAGGCTCCTTTCGTGCACTTGACACATTTTCGTACTTTTTAGGTTCTACGATATGCCAGTTTCCTCACGATGTTTTCCTTCACCGTTTGAGAGCACTGGCATGGTGTACATACATTTTTGGTAAGTAAAACTCATTGGTACACGACTGGATTTGAACCCACGACCTTAGGATCGGAAGGCGGGGCCGCTACCACTAGGCCACCAGCGCTCTTAATGCAACAATGTTGTAGGTAGATGACCAGGGACATCTTTTTACATGCCTTAATAACTGACTTTAAATAAAAAATGAGGTTCTCAATACCGTTTTCTTTAGCATAATTTTGTCATTAATTAGGGTACACCTGTAAAGATAGGGCAATGGTTATAAATAAATAAATAAACAAATAATAAATAAATTTATGAGCCGATTTGAAAAACACTGTTTTTAATCTAAAAGTTAACATAGATTGGTTCCAATTTTTTTAATTAAAATCGGTTCAGCCGTTTGACCATGAACTCGGTTTCTTAAGTTTGTTAAACTTGCATTATATTAAGGCTTACCACAAGCTCTGTCAATGACACAAAAATTGGTCAACACTCAACATAATCTATAGTAGCGAGTACCACTATAACGTTGGTCTTCCGTGACAACAACTAAATACAACCAAATTACGTTTTATTTCCATGCATTTTGCCCGACCGTGTCCGTGCCCGACGCCTTTTTAGTCACCCGCACCTCAAATTCAAACAAATATAGCAGAAATGCTGAAGACAGCTTCCTTTAAAACATTAGGAAACAAACAATTCTAGTAAATGTTTTATTCTTTTGCGAGTGTTTCAGACCAGTTTCATTTCCTTTGTAATACCTTACGAGTTGCAGCACACTGATTTTCTCAATAAGTAGACCATTCTGTTCAGTTCTCGATTAAGTTAAATAGTATTGAACCGATACTAGTAAAATAGTAATTGTGGTTTAATTGAATAAATTCCCTTTGGTTTTGGAGTCAAGACTGTGCTTAGTTAGATTCACAAAAAGACACCGTCAAGTTACATGATGTGAATAGTTATTTAACATAAAATAATAACTGTGCTTAGTAGTTAGGTAGGTAGGTAGTGGTTCAATTATTATTAGGAATATACTTATTAGATAATAAAGTACCTATACGTTACGTAGCTAGGTAGGTAGTACGTACTCGTAGGTAACGTGACATTAAGTAATAGATTACAATTTAATATTTTTTGTCAGACCCTATAGCTCAATTTACAGTATCTCTAACTTCTGCCTTGAAAGCTTTGATCATATTTTTTAGGTTCTCAAAAAAATACACTATTGATTTTCCCTTTAATTTTAAAGATTTTTAAACGTTTTACGCTTGCGGTTTGCTAAAGTAAAACCTCAGTGCTAAAACTACAATGTTTTAAGTAGATACTCGGCTGAGAATCATTAGCTAAGCAAAAAGTGCAGTGTGTACGCGTTTGTAGGGTCGACAGAGTGGCTGTGGCCATGGGATGGGTAATTACGCGGGACAGGCTGATATTAGCAGCAATTACTATCACAACAGTGTGCTTATTTGTTTTTAAAATTCCTCAATTGAATTCAATATTTGGAACTGAAAACGTGACATACATTATGTATCTACTGGAAACGAAAACAAAATTTGAACTCCAAGGCCTTGCAACTTTACAGCTAATGGTGGGGTTATTCGTACCTTTAAAGCGGTGTTGGAACTTTTGTGTAAAGGTATTTTGAACCGAAAAAAAATAATTTAAAATAAAAAAAATACCCCGTTTCGCTGACGACATAGTCCTTTTTGCAAACACTGCTCAGGAACTACAATCTATGCTCGAACACCTGAGCAATGCAAGCCTTGAAGTTGGATTGATGATGAATATGTCAAAGACCAAAGTCATGACCAACAGCACTGCTTATAGCATAACAGTGAACGGTGAGAGGATGCACTACGTCCATGAATACATCTATCTTGGCCAAGTAGTATCCCTCCAAACAGGCAGACAGGACAAAGAAATTTCCAGACGCACTGAGAACGCCTGGAGGAGCTACTGGTCAATGAAGGAGCTACTGAAGGGAAACCTTCCCATGACACTCAAACGCAAACTCATGGACATGTGCATCCTTCCCGTTCTTACATATGGCTCGCAGACTTGGTCTTTGACAAATATTCAAAAATCCAAACTCAAGGTTTGCCAACGGGCAATGGAGCGCAGCATCTTAGGAATTAAACGGACAGATCGCGTCCGAAACACTATCTTGCGCTCCAAAACAAAAATTACAGACGTGGGCGATAAAGCCGCTAAACTGAAATGGGACTGGGCCGGCCACGTCTGCCGCATGCTGGATGACCTGTGGGCCAAAACCACTACCAAGTGGTGCCCTGACACAGCGAGGCGGCGTCGCGGCAGGCCTCGCATGAGATGGAGGGACGAGCTGGACGCTTTTGAGCGGGACTGGCAACTTAAAGCAGAAGATCGTAGTGACTGGCGTAAATGGGGGGAGGCCTTTGCCCAACAGTGGGACACTACAGGCTAGTAGTAATAGTAATAGTAGTAATAAAAAAAATACAATTTTTCAGTTTTTTTCGGGTTTTTTTTGACGAGCCTAAAAAAACACGGAGACTTCAGAGACGGCTCAGAGATGGTTTAATCAACACTTGTTAGTCTGAAATTTATTTTTATTTCAACACAAATGATTGTATTATCATGAGTAAGAAGTAAGCACCGAAAGAGATGAGATCCTATTAGTACAAGTCCGTCATCAATGGAACATACGGAGAAAGGCCTATACCCAGCAGTGAGTGAAGTCGGACTGTGGATGATGATGATGAAGCACCGAGATGATGAATGATAGAAGTGAGTGGAAAATGAAACCCTAATGCGCCGACCCCACTTAGCATGGGATAAGGGTAGGAAAATGATGATAAACAAAATATTTTCCCGTCCCTCTGTTTCGCAAAGTGTGGGCGCCCTATTACTCGTGAAGTGCTCACGTCGTTAGACGTTAACGACGGCGCAGGGCGGTGTCGGAGATTCATTCTACACTCAGGCGGCACGTTATATGCTTCCCTGATTTTGTCAATGCAATTCTGGTTTTTAGAACTGAAGGGTGTTGTAAGAGAAACCTTTACTTAGCAGACGTGCCAAATAAAATTTAGATAAATAGGTACGTTTTTATAGGCAGAGGCCACCTTGCTGACGTAATTTTAAATATTGCGCAAATTTGCCATCAAAATATTTTTATTTGACATTCGATCAAATTTACGTAGTATTCAAAGATTCCTTTATCCCTTTAGCCACACAATCCAGCTTTGATCTACATCTCTTGAAGGAGATTATTTAACCACACTGTTTTCAATGATCATCCCTACATTTTGGATACATGGGTTTCTCGTACATCTAGCTTCTCGAGATCATTTAATTGACTTCTTCATACCCATAAATTGTGGGATGAGTTACCAGATGTTTACCCCCATAGGTACAACAGAGAGAGAGCCGAGAGGCCAGTCAAAGAAGAATGAATAAAGTCACGGGCTGTTACACAGTCTAGCAAATTATATTATTCGCAGCTTGCCTTTATTGCTACGTACCTCACGCGTATTTCCCCAAAACTAATTTTCCTCCATTATTTTCCCGCAAATGTCATTTTGGCGCAATATCGCACACGCACTGCGGCTTTACTAAAATGTTTTACTATTGCTAAGTGTTGCCACAGTTCAGATAATACTATAATAGTAGTGTGGCTAAGTAAATGAAGTAGGCTTGGTCGTGGGGCATCTGGCGTTTAGTATAGTCAGCGTCAAAAGTATAGATTTAGTCTTTTTTATTTTGTAAAGTTCATACAGGGCTATTCATTATTAGCTGCAAATACTCAGGAATTAGGTTCAACAAATAAAATAAAAAATATTTATGAAATGATTTTTTTTAAGTTTTGTTATGAAAATCCGGAGAAAATCGATCAAGGAATCATTGGCGCCTGACCTATTTTGACCTTTGATCCGCGCCCGCGCGCCGTGAGTGACACTCTGCGTTCAGTCACCGCCTGGGTGGGTCATCGTCCTGTTCTCCGTGGCAATCATTATGCAATAGCCGTAAATAAATTATTAAAAATAAAATTTTGATACAAAAACTTGAAAAAATTTTTGATCAAATTTAAAAAAAATAATTTCATAAATATTTTTTATTCTATTTGTTGAACCTAATTCCTGAGTATTTGCAGTTAATAATGAATAACCCTGTATATTTCTCAAGCCGATTTGAAATAAAAAAGGAGAAGGTTCTCAATTCGGTTTTTTTTATGTTTGTCATCGCATTACTTCATCTAAATGTACTTATATTATAAACAGGAATGATTTGTATTTTTGTGTGCATGTTTGTAATGAATAAACTCAAAAACTGCTGTGCCCATTTCAAAAATTCTTTCACCATTGGAAAACTACATTCATATTGAGCAACATAAGCTATTTATGTGTTTAAAAAATAAATGCACACCGTGCGAAGCCGGGACAGGCCGCTAGTCATCTAAAAACCGATTTGAAAATGTGCTTTAATCTGAAAGGTAATGCTACTTATAGACATTTTTAATAGACATTATAGAAATTTTTAACTATAGTATTGTCATTGCCACTGCTCTATTTAATTTCAGCTAAGGTAATCGTACAAAATATAGTATCACTTGCAGGTCAAACCTAAGGTTTAGAAGACGCTTAGTAATACTGATGCAAAGGAAGTAATATCCGAGCTCTCGGAAGCATCGCTTTTGTATTCTAAGACCACGTTCACACCGTACGTATACTTAGTAGTGATTATAAGCCGACTCACTGTGATCATCAAAGAACGTGAAAAAAAAGAGTGAATAGGTATCTTCTAGGTGAGCGCGCTACACCGTCGATCGCATCATCACTTAACATCAGGTGAGATTGCGGTCAAGCGCTATCCTATAAATTGTAAAAAAAAAAAAAAAAAAAACACGTTACGTATTAATGACCGTTCGGCGTAAAAAAACGTTTTGTTCGGGATCACTGAATCCACGTTTGATTTTCAAATTGCAAAAGCAGCACTAAATACCTTATTCGTACTCATATGTTTTTTTAAAATCATGTTTGTATTAGCAAGTCGTTTTTTTTCTTCAAAATAGTCTATGTTAGTACCCTTTACTTGTAATTAAGAATGATCTCATTCCAGATATTTGAGAGTCAAGATATTTGTAAAAACAAAAGCTCTATTCAGATTTTATATGCGGTAACTCCCTACTAGTAGTAATAGGTACCAGTAGAGATAAATTAGTAGGGATATGCTGGTCTGGCGTAACTGATGACGTCACATTTTCTCCGCTTTCTCTTTGCATTTTTGCATGGACAAAATGTGAGCCTGTAACCATTCACGAGCGCAAAAGTTCGAATATACCTTTAGTAAGCTACGTAACGCTCACTCATAGCTCAACTGCATTTGGTGTGAACGTGGCCTAACACCCGACGATATTCTGCAGAGTTGCTGCTAAAATCTTGGCTGAAATAATTCTGAACGAAAACCACTTTCAACCGCAGTCATGGAAATATATTTTTGGGTTTGTGGATGAATGATTGGTTATATCTATTATTATGATCGACTCGAAAGAATATTAAAGAGATTAATATTCGATATAGGTATATCATAGTTTATTTTATTGCCAAGCGTGGTGACTTGGTAAACTCTGTTATGGGGTATGTCTATTCCAGCAGGACCTATAATTAGGCTAATGATGATTATTCCTTGTCAATAATCAAATTTAAAATGCGTTTATTCACAAGAATAAGTGCCCATAGCATCGCAAGGATAACTTTCAAACGTTGCCTATAGTAGTGAATCTTAGTGCTAGTTTCAAGCTTTTAGCTTGGTTCCTTCTGTTATTTTGTATGATCCTTGTTAAGACTTGCGCACATTTAGCGCGATGGCGATGGCAAAAAGTGAAACGCAGTCAAATACGATAGCGACATTTGACAGCGTTTCACTGATTGCCTAGTTGTCCGCAGTTCTTTATAACCAGTATTTTATAAGTGAATCTTAGTACTAGTTTCAAGCTTATATAGCTTGGTTCCTACAGTTTTTTTGTATAACCCTTGTTAAAAAATAATAATAAAGCTCCATGATCTTACACGGTTACTATTTTTGAGCGCTTTCGTAATTCAGAAGAAAGGTCAACTACCTTTCTTTCTTTTTTTTCTTTCTTGGTCCTCCAGCAGCCGTAAGCCATGATAGAATCCTTAAGACGTCTCTAAACTATGTCTCCAGAGACTTCCACTAGCTCATACAAAGTTCTGCGCTGTTCAGGAAGTGTTGAACAGGTTCCCTTGACAATGCAATAACCAGGTAAGTATGCGTAGTGCACCGTGCATTGTTTCCTAGTACTTGTTGTCTAAGTATTTAATACGTGTACTCACGGAGCTAGGTTCTAACCAACATTTCTATTTAGTCACCATACGCGTAGGTTAGTGCTAAGCGTAGGGTAGTGCGGAGCGTAGGGCGCCCACCCACCAGATGGACCGACGACATTGTTAAGATCGCGGGAAGTCGATGGATGGAAAGGGCTCAGAATCGTACTTCCTGGAAATGTGTAGGGGAGGCCTATGTCCAGCAGTAGACTTCTTCAGGCTTATAATTATGATGATGATGATGATGACGCATAGGTTTTGTTACCTTGAATCTTGAAAATAGATTTGGTAATTTATACTAGACTTGAATTTTTTGAGTATCTTCAAATGGCCATAAAATTGACTTGCTTGTCTTGAATAGGATATAAAATCGTTATTTTTTGGACTGGAATGGCTAAAAGTAAAGTTTGTTCATGAGAAACCGCTGTCAAAGCATCCCTGCTAGGTAACCTCTGGCTACCAAATTGCACACCTCATAAGGCACGTGCTCTATGCCTCTTATTTGTGACAATGCACTGCGTCTGTCTAAAAATTTAGGGCTAATTGTGTGCAATCGGAGTGATTTTATATCTTTCAAAGAGACAAAATGTGTGAGCGAGTACATTGACGGGTGGTCTTTGTCTTAATAGCAGCATAGGCACTCATTTTCTTACCTTCTATATGTTCCATTAAATGTAATAAAATCCCTTGTAATTCTACTAGTTTGAAATTGTAATTACGAGTGTGTTCCTTGAACTTGTTTGTCAGTTTATTTCTCCGTATATTTTTGGAAAATTAATTATTTATTCTGCAATATCAACAACTTTAGTATGCTTCAGCCTCAGTATAAACCTGTAACAAACGATGCGCTTACAGAAATTACTAAATTTGTTCTTTGGTCTAAGTAGCTAAAGATAATATTATTTCCAGGAAAAGCTAGAAGTTTGCATTTAAGCTAATTTCTTTTGAACATGCCATAGTACCTATTACTCCTCATTGTCCCTATACAGGCCTTGCTTTGAGACTTTCTCTAATATACTCATTCCTTGTTATATCCATCCTTATCACTCCAAAGAGTACATTACAACATTCGGATTAAAATATACAAGACATTTAAATTATAAACTATGTATACCATTATAAACTAAACTGTATATTCCATTATAAACTAAACTAATTATATAACTATATAAACCATTCTAAACTAAACTGACGTGCATATTTAAATAAACTTTAAAAACTTATAATATTTCATTACAAATACAAGAAAAGTACATCCCTAAATTATTATTTACATTAACTTTCAAAATTCTTATTCATTTTATTAAAAACCAAGGAACAAAGTATACATTTCCAACTTTCCTGCACCAAAGCGCAAACAAGAAAAGACGGTGCAATTCGAAATTCTCTATAAAATAATTTGAAATGCTGTGGCAAAGCTTATGATAACAGTCCCGTGGGATCTGGGTACCAAATGCAACCTAGATCTAGGCAAGACATTTGAACGTTCAAGACGCTTTGTAGAACTAGAGCCTAGGGACTCTGTTGAACAACATTTCACTGGGTTTTGAAGCGTCTATGGCATTTTTTTTAAACGTATGCATAGAAACAGAGGGGTCTTCGTTGACGGCGTTTGTTTTTTAAAATACAATCTGGATGACTTTACTACAAAAGTGAATACAAAATTTGAAACAAGCAACTACATGAGAGAGTATGTGGACAAGTATTTGCTTATAAATTACAAAAGAACAGGTAAGTGAGGAAGCAAGTCCACGGCCCACCTGAGGGAAGAGTTTATTGTATTAACTCTAAAAACAGGCACAATACATAATCATTAATTTAAAAATAATAATATAAATCAGGTATACATAATTATATAATTATAATATATGATGGTTTGGGCATGTAGAGAGAATGGATGAAAGGAGATTGACAAAACAAGTGCATCAGGCGAGTGTGAATGGAACTGCTGGAAGGGGAAGACTCGGCGCATGTATCTCGATCAGATCGCAGACGTTTTAGAGAAAGGCCAGGTCAGGAGTACCCTAAACCAACGAGTATGTATGAAGAAAATTATGCGAGCGAATGAAGCGAAAGAGATTTGTCTCTGGAAATCCGTGATCTCTGCCTACCCCCATGGGAATTAAAAATGATTTAATGATGAGATAAACTATTTACAAAATTAATAGCTGCCTGTCCCGGCTTCGCACGGATGGACATTTATTTTTTAAACACATAAATATAGCCTATGTTACTCAAGGTGAACCTAAGCAGTGGACTGATATCAATCGATGATGATGATGAAAGAACATTCTATAACGTTAGGAGCACTATTTTCTAGAACATTTTGTCCAAATCTAGAATTCAGAACCGTTTGCATGGGTATATTTGAGTATTCTAGATAGTTCTGGATTACTAACGTTTGGGTGGGCATTCCGGATGCTAACCGACTTTAAATTTGATTATTCCAGATCATTCTAGAGCGTCTATGTGCATTCTGTTCTCGTCAAAGCCAAGAATTTTCAGAAAAATCCATAATTGATAGATGAGGATAGACATAGAGTAGTCCCTACGTGTTAGAAAAGGATAGACATAGATTTCGAAACTTTTGCCCCTTATAAATTAATAACACCTAAATATTGAATATAAACTATCCTATCTTTTAAGTTAGACCATATTATAGACGGTTACAAAATTTTATCGAAATCCGTTCAGTAGTTTCGGAGTTTAACGCGTTCTAAATTAGGCCAGGAATTTTTTATATATATAGATGAGTCGTGATTTTATGTATGTAGGAATATGTATAATGAGATAATATTATTTACAAAACGCAAGAAACAGATGACCTGCAGACTATTGCAAAGAGATTTAATCAGGTACATATTTTGCAAAGTGCTTCTAGACTACTCGGTTTATCCAAAGGAGGTAACGTTGTAAAGGAATTTCTGTGAAAATGGAACATTCTGCGCAGCTTCAGAGCGGCTATTATTTAAAAACTTTATTCATAAATTAATTAGTAGAATTTCGCTTTGATATTTAATTAAAAGAACAGACACTGAGGAATTATGATTTATGTATTTTAACATAAAGCAAGACTTCTTGAGCTGCTTTTTTGCTATAATTAGATTTTATTTTATTAAAAAACTTCCATCTGTGGTTGGATCACGTAACATCCTTGATGCTATTCCAGGACACAAACTATTATGAATTTAAACTCTTTCAGTTTCAGGTGCACTTAAAAGAACCAGTTTCGTTGGTTGTATAATATATAATTCACTTATTTATGTATTTAATAAAAAATGTTTTTATAAACCTTTTTACCTAGTAAAGCATAATTTCAATTTGAAGATCACCCAGCTACTATAACAGTGTAAACCCTTAATTACTACCTATGGGAACCAGATATCTGTTCAAGCTCGGCCTTATTTGGGGCTTAATCGTACTGTTTTTTTTTATGCAAATGATGGTAAGCGGTCACCGTCACCCATAGACACCAACAACACCAAGGGTGCTGTCGTTGCGTTGCCTACCCTGAAGGAACTTTTTTACATTTTTCTTGAATCTATTCATGTTATAGCTGATGGGAAAGACCTCTTGCGGTGGTTGTGTCCATTTTCCACAACATTTATTTATTTCTAGGTACTATTGGAATCTCTCAGAACTTTGCTAGCGTGAAGCAATATCTATACAATTTTTGACACCCCTTCTCAATACAAATTTCTTCGTAAAGGGGGTGATCATCATCATTGGCCTGTACCATCTGTTACAAATTATTTAGGTGGCGTCAGTCAGGTTATTTCACTTGAACCAGAAGTAGAACACTTCCGTTCATGGCTATGAAGACCGATACGAGAGTGGCAGGCAGGCATTTACCGCAGATGAAAGAACCCGGAGATGTTACAAGGTCAAAGCGAGTGATATTTTCGCAATAAAAGTGCCTCAAGTATACTGGAAAAAACTTGACAGTTAAACAAGTTTAAACAGAGTTCACTGAACGACTCGCCATGCGCGATGATAGATGGTCTTGTTCCGTTTATAGTGTGGAAGCTGATTGTTAGAACCCCTACGTTACATATTAGTACAAGATTTGCTTAGATTGTAGCTAGAATGCACTGTAAAAATAAATATAAATAAACATTTTGGACATTCCACACTAAACTGTATAATGTTTCTTTCAATCCAAAGGTTGTCTGGAAGAAATCGCTATTAGCGATAAGACCGCCCATTGTACCTTTAGTTTTTAAATATTCTTTTAGACCTTGTTTACCTTGAAATTTTTGGTGTACAATAAAGTTGTGTTCTATTCTATTCTTTCTAAACTATATAGCCCCATATTAAGCAGAGCTTGAAATATGGCAACTAGAAAGCTGGTATAATACATTTGTATTTTTTGTTGTTATAAATACATACCTCGCATACAATATACTAAAAGACACAGAACAAATATACTACGTATCTTTGTTAACCGCATACCCAGATAGAGAACAAATATCTACGTTCGCCGCACAAAAAAATGTTCTAGGTGGGTTTTGAGCCCACACTCTCCAGCGCAGAGTTGGGAGGGCTCTCATGAAACACTGTGTGAAAATGTATGTAAACACTTATTAATTTATTTAACTATAGGCCAAACATACAGAAAAATGTTGCTAGAGACGAAACTTTTAGAAACTGTTATGGAAACTTTTGAGGGAAAAGTTGGGAAAATCGTTTAATACTTATATATTTTTTTTTAAACTAATTAAATTGTCGCTGAAAGTACTTTGTAGACGGTTCCAAGGTATGGTGGCCGATGCCATGAAGCTTATTCCTGCATCAAATAGCGTAGGCGTCGGATAGCGTAAGTGATCTTAACTGTAGTTTCCCGTACTACAATGTCTGCGCGTTCCCTTGTTCAAGATAAATGGAAACTCCTGTTTTATAGAAACTCAGCTAAATTACTGTATCTTTCGTTTATTTGTACAAAAGTAGGTACTTGTGACTTTGTTTTCAGTCAGTTTCAGTTTATAACAGTCATGAGCGCTAGTGGCCTAGTGGTAGCATCCCCGCCTCCCGATCCAAAGATCGTGGGCTCAAATGCTGTCTTGTATGAATGAGTTTATCTGCCCAAAAAAATTACACAATGCTCTCAAACAGTGAAGGAAAACATCGTGAGGAAACCGGCATGCCGTAGAAACTAAAAAGTTCGAACGTATGTATCAAGTGCACGAAAAGAACCTCTTTGAGGCGCCCTAAAAACCCTTTCACCACACTTGGATGAACGAAAGAACAGTCATTTAGCTTAGCAGGCTGCTAAGTCTGTTGCCATCTCTATTTGTTGTCATGAAAGTGACAACGACAAGAGAATTAGCAAATCACAAAAAAAAATCGGTTGTCTGTAAGGTCAGCTTACTAACGATAGTTGAACGTAACAACGTCGTACAGCTGTCCACGCGGAAGCGTCGCTCACTCAAGTAGGAGAGAGACAGATGTCGAACGCTGCCGAACGCGGTGACCGATTTGGGCCTCTTTGTCACTTGATCCGCGCTCTCGCTTGCACTTCAAGCCTTAAATGGAACAACTCAGAGCGAGGTAACGCCGCATGACGTCATGTTTTTCATGCGTGCAGCCGGCTCCATCGAATTATAAGACGTTGTCACGTCAAAAACGTCAGGTATAGGCATAGGTATGGGCCTCGCCCATACCTATTATGATCGAGAGGGCAAGTTTAGCTGTCAGTGTTGTCAAAGTTAAAGAATAAAATATAATGAATTACGAGTTGACTAAAGTAAACGTCTATCAAAAAGTTAAACAAAATTATTATTCTTGTCAATTTCAGGAAGGTTTATGATTTATTCATGGGACTTTTGCTTGGCGCCAGTATTTATTTTGACAAGAACAAAGTAATAAGTATACATTGGTAGACGAAGCGTAGGACTCATTGGACTACTGGCATTGCAAAGATTTAAAAAAATTGGAGTAACGAGACTCAAAGTCTTTCTTCCAGAAGTTGATTTCTTTAGGCTTATGATAATGTTAGTGAGTTTATATGCAACTGAGGACCGATATTTTTATTTGATAAGTACTTTATTTTGTCTGGGGCTCTTAGTGAAGGGCCTTCTGCGCCGTAGGTCGTGGGTTCAATCCCCATCGAAAACAAATATTTGTGTGGTGAACATGGATGTTTGATCTCTGTCTGAGTGTTATATAGTATTCTAAGTATGTATTTACAACAAAAAAATTATAAAATAATTATACCAGCTACCTAGATCTCATAGTATAAGTTCTGCTTAATTTGGGGTAGATAGTGTTGTGTGGATAGTTCACAATATTTATTAAATTATTTTATTTAAAATAAAATATTTTGGTTATTATTTCGTCTGCTTTGGTGATAATAAAAAATATAAGATCGATTGTGCCTGGAATGCAAACAGACAGGTTGAAACTTTTAAACTATTCGGAAACAAAAGTTAAGCGAAGCGTTATCTTACTCCGCTCATAAAATCGTTTTGTTCAGTAATTTTATATTAAGTGCCCTTAGCACCACAATCTGACTTTTAGGCTAAGGAGTGATTGTATGGAAGTGATCAGTAAAATGCTGCCAAATATTGCTGCCCTAGATGTGCGCAAGGTTCTACATGATAATCTGTGGTCTTTTGGTTCTAGAATACTCTATAAACGATGTTTTACATCATGAAGTGACAACCCCTCATATTTTTTGGTCTCATAACGATTTGAAAAATCTTGTTGTCTAAATAATTTCTAAACATTCTAATTGGTGTCATTAATATTTCAAAATCAGTTCAGCAGTTTGGATATTAAGCCAGTTTCTCAAGTTTTTAAACTTGTTTCAAACAACAGCCGTGAAGACTAGAAGAGTGCAAATGATGTTGAGTGGACAGATATTATCTCTCTCTGTCTCAATAACACTACCTTCCATAAACTTTCACCAATAACGTACCTATCATTAAAACGTTTTATGGCGAGATAAACTTGAAATAAGTACTCGATAACGTCAGTAACTAATGCTAGGCTCCGCAGTTAATTCACCGGCTGAATATTCAGTCTGTCGCCTGTGACGTCACTAATCGTATTACCAACAACTTGATGTGCGTAATTTTCTTTTGCATGATTTATCACGTGTACAAAGAACGAATGCTTTTATGGTGAGTGAATGTAGATTCGATCATGTTCATTCAATTAAATGATCGTGAATTTCAGTGCTGTTATAAAGAGAAATTGTAAGACACATAATTACTTTGTTTTTAATAAAATGAGCAAGTTTGTCTGTGAGTTACTTTTATTTATTTATTTATTCTTTACTAGCGGCCGCCCGCGGCTTCGCTCGCCCCGTTCCCGTTACGCCCCGTTTTCGTAACTTTTTCGGGATAAAAAGTATCATATACCCGTCTTCTGGTTCTTAGCTACCTTCCCACCAATTTTCATCAATTAGGTTCAGTCCAGCTTTTTTCTTTCTACCAATTTTGACTTTTGAGGTATTTATATAAATCTACTCCACGATATAATTCCTTCATAGCTCTGTCTAAACATACGTGTCAAATCTAAAGTTAAAATGGGACTGTACGGTTAAATGGGACGGAACACCTCAGTTCTGTAGTTGGGTTAACTAGGACCGTGGTTTAGGGACGCTGTTCATCCATTTGGATATTGTGGTGCAAGTTGGAGGGTTTGGCAGATCATGATTTTCTTGTCCTTATTCTAGAATTCTAGAGTTAGGTTCTAGAGCTCTAGAATCCGACAACCGTTGGGGTAAATAAAGGTTCTTGAATGGTGACCATGAACCAGAAGACGAAACGTAGGGCGCCCACCCACCAGAAGGACCGACGACATTGTTAAGATCACGGGAAGTTGGTGGATGGAAAGAGCTCAGAATTGTTCTTCCTGAAAATGTGTAGGGGAGGCCTTTGTGTAAAGAAATAAAGAAAGAAAGAAAGAAAGAAAGAAAGAAATATTGAAACAAGGGCAGGAAGAAGAAGAGTTCATTCGCTTCTAACATTCGTGTCTTCCTATTCTAGCTGGCTTTACCAAGAGTAGCACATTATAATTGCTTCAGATTATGACTTAAAACAAGTTAAAACTCATCTTTCTAAATAGTCCAGTTGACACAGGCCAAGGGTTAAATAGCAGTCTGGCTTGTAACGACAGGAATTCATTTATTATCCGAAATTACTCTCATAGAATTAATTAAGTTTGTATCTATTTAAGGGATTTAAGGGCCTTTGTAATTAATGTTTTTTAAATATCAAAGTGATAGGTATACAATATAAAACAGAAACACTAAAGCTTTGCGCACATAATAAGCGATCTGCGATTCACTTAAATTCAATAAATTTATTTCAGAAAATATTTAATTTGTTGGTACCACCACACCGAAATAAAAAAACTTAAGAAACTAATGTTAGCAAAATTTAATTTTGTTCTCGGTGGGGATCGAACCCTCGACTTACGGCGCAAAGAGCAACTGAGCTGAGATCTAGTTAAACCAACACATTTCCAGGAAAAACGATTCCGAGCTCTTTCCATCCACCGACTTCCCGCGATCTTAACAATGTCGGTTCATCTTGTGGGTGGGCGCCCTACTCTTCGTCTATTCGTTATAGTAGTATAGTATAGCCACTATATACCACTAGACCACCAGTGCTCTATCACCCGTAGGTACACTCAGAGTAATGATATATCTAGCCACACATTGCCATGACATTTGAAATACCTCGTACAATATCCTTGCCATTCGAGGAACAATATCAGGTACAGACCACAACGTAACACACTCAATCGGCTTTTGTGGTTTTCATTTCTCACTCAATGTGAGACTAAGAATATCATATATCAATTTATTCCATGTAGTCCTTCCAGTTCGATTATCTTCCTGTTAGGCCTAAAACATACACAAGCGACGTGGCGTGGAACAGGCGTGGCGCAGGTTTATTATAGAACGTTTTCAACAGCAGGTGACCGCAGACACGCCGTTTCGTTGCCTGCGCCGTGTCGCTTCAGTATAATTCAAAAACGTCGCCTGCATACATTTTGTATGAAATCGTTTTGAAGCGGCGCACGCCTGCGCCATGCCTGTTCCACGCCTGCTGCCTTACGTCGCTTGTGTGGATTTTAGGCCTTAGGTGGAAATATCCCAAATTGTTTGACTTTTCATAAGTCATTATAATTTAATGTATTGTTTTTCGTGTACACATGTTTCCATACTTTTAGGATAGACTAGTGAGACAAACATAATAAAAATTATTATTATTATTATTATTATACACCACTATTTTTTAATTACCAAAAAAAAAAAAAGGGTAATGAAGTAGGGGTAGAACATTATGAATGTGCAATCAGAATTTTTAGTTTCAATAAAATTACAAAGTTATTAAATGTTAAAGTTTTCAGAAATACTGCATAAAATTATGGACACATTAGTTACGTAGTACTAGAGATAAAAAAAAATACGCTGTTCGGTTCCGCTTGGTATTTAGCGTTTATGAATGAAATCATTTTTGCTTGTTGAATCATTTCTCAATATTTGACTAAAAATTTTGGTTATTTAAAAATATATTTTTCATGTCTCAAAAAAAATTTTTTTTTCGTGGATGTGTTCAGTATCAGCAGCCAATATCGGCATTTTTTTTTTTTTGGTAATTAAAAAGTAGTGGTGTATAACACCACACTTTGTACTTAGTTTCATCGATAGTAAAGGTTGTCTAGAAGGATCGCTTTTAGCGAAGGCTGCCCAATAATTGTACCCAAATTTTTTGTTTTAATTTCTGTATGCATGTCTTATGTACAATAAAGAGTTAATCTAGGTATCTATCTATCTATAATAAATATCTCTAAACTCACAAAGATTCTTATAATATCCCAAAAGTTAAGATCCAAGCGGGATTTGAACCCACGACCTTCCCCTTGATACGGCGGGTTCAAATCCCGCTCGGCTCTTAACTTTTGGGACATTATTATCTTTGTTATTTCCTTAAGTGCAGTAAACACTATAAAAATCAATAAAAAAAGATATCTCTAAACTTTTAATCGTTTTAAACTGTTAAATACGATTGCAGGCTGGCATGTTGGGTAAGCCTAACGAGGCCCAGAGATGTTCACGATGTGCGTACCTAATACACTCATCCTGTTTACTATTCACTATTAGCTGTCATAGTTTATATCTGACAGCTAGATCATTTATGCCTTGCGCACATCTGTTGGCACTGTCAAATATGACAGCAATATTTGACAGCATTTCACTGATGACACCGCAGAAGCAAGGTTTTATAAGGGTCCGTTCATACAGACCGGCTCGGAGAGGAGAGCAGATTTTTATCACGTTGAAAACAAAGTTTTTAGTATTTGTTGTAAGGTTTATTTTAGCATCTGCACTGCTTTTGCTATTAAGAATGTTTGAACGCGCTTGGTGTGAAATAATAAGAGGAGCTGACCGGCTCCGATCGTACTTTTCTCGTCGGCTGCGAGTGCATCCGCTTTAAGTACCCGAAGTCCCAGTGCATTTACAACATTTCGTTACCAAATGTTGTTTTCGTTTCGCCTATTTGTCTCTGTCTATTGTATGGAGAAAAGATGAGACACCAACTCTAACTACGTAACGTATTTTTGCCGTCTCATATTTTCTCCATGCAATAGAGAGAGACAAAAAGGCGAAACGAAAACAACATATTTGGTAACAAAATGTGGTAGCAAAACTCCGACTTCGGGTTCTGATCGCTTCCAGCCGGTCTATGTGAAATAGTTGGCGGCTCCGCTCCGAACAACAAGCGTATACGATCCGGTCTGTGTGAAAAGAAAAATGCGCGCCGATGCTCTCTGAGCCGGTCTGTGTGAACGGACCCTAAGAGCCACTAGCGGCCGCCCGCAGCTTTGTTCGCCAAAGTCAAAGTCAAAGTCAATAATTTTTTATTCAGTACGATGCAAGAATTACTTTGAAACGTCTTAAAGCTAGGTGAGTCTAGGTGCCAAGTGACCAAGCGTAGAAGAACAAGCAACAAACTACGTCTCGGTTCCTACCGTTTCTTTATATGATCCTTTTACAAATCAAAAATAGTCTAAAATAATAGCAGTGAAGTTCCAGTGTGGTGCCACTTCACTTAGTCAGACGTAAGCAATGTAATTATACAAAAGCAAATGTTTCAAAGACAGCACACGCTACGCTTCAAAGTTATACTATAGTATCTACACACGCCCCGTTCCCGTTTCTTACATCCGTTCTCCGCTACAGTTCCCAAGCTGTTTATAATGTTCAATCTAAAATACGCACAACATAATCAAGTTTTGTTAATATGGATATTATGTATATGCATGATATTAATTAGTGAATATCACTTAACACGGATTAAACGGGTATTTATACATTTAGATAGGAGTTTAGAGGATATTAATAATTTAAATACATTATTAATTTAAGTACCTACATTATCTGTTCCTGAATAACTAAAATGTGGAATAGATACACAACATTTAGTCGTGGAAGAAATCGGTATTAGCGATAAGACCGCTAATTGCACACTTAGTTTTAAGTAGTAGTTCTTAATTCCATGTTTTACCTCTTTATTTTGGTGTACAATAAACCCAGTTTTATTATTATTGTGCCAAACTAACAAGATTTATTACTTACTATTATTATTAATATTCAAATTCAAAAAATAACATTTACAAATTTAAAAAAGCATTCAACCCTTTAACCAAAGGGCACCATTTCTAACGTGCATGACCTACGAGGCAATGCTTTGTTATAGGCGATGGTTACCACTTTAATAAAACTTTCTAAATTCAGTAAATATAAAGATAATAATTCTTTACACCCTGAATTTTAAAGAAAGATAGATTTGGGCTTGGAAGCATTGGCAGTAAGCCAACTTCACATGTATGTCTCGATACCGCTGTGTAGGTGTCATTGGTGAAAAATTTTAAGTCTGATAACTTCAGTGTTGATAGATGGACATAAATTTGGGAAAATAAACAGCAATTTTAAGTTATACGAAATATCTAAGGAGAATTTAAAATTGCTGTTTCGTTTCACCAATTTGTCTATACGTTCATGAGATATGCTCATGAACAAATATATAGGTTGTAGAATGATTACTTAGGTGGTAGAATAAATTAGTATTTTGGACATTCCACACAATACTACCTAGCCCCAAACTAAGCAGAGCTTGTACTATGGGAACCAGATAGTTGAGATAGTTGATAATAATACTTAAATATATATTTTTTGTAAATAAATACTCAGAATACAATATAACACCCAGACAGAGAACAAACATCTAGGTTCACCACACGAATATTTGTTCTCGGTGGGGATCGAACCCACGACCCACGACCGAACAGAACGAGAAGAAACAATAGACCCGATGACGCAGTAGCCCGTACTAAGTGGATGGTCGTTGGTTCAAATTCCACTCATAACTTAACTTTTAAAATTCTAAAGGGAGTTTTCAAAAAGGTGTCACGAGTTTACAGGCATTTAGGGGACGATTTTCATCAGGTGGGCCATATGCTTATTTATTTAATTTGTCGTATAAAAAACTACGTGAATAAAACTATGAAAAACAAAATCTCGAGCTGTTTGTTAATATAATAAGATCTGAGTTATGTGCGTTCTTCGCAAGATAACTTTATTTTTCTCTGTATTATTCAGTCTCTTCTATGGTTTTGTGATGAAAAAAATAGTTACTGGAAAATGTCATCTTCATTATATCGTTGCCTAACAAAATACTTAAAGCCTGTGCACATCTAAGCGATGGCGATGGCGGTTAGCTGAAACGCTGTCAAATATGACAGCTATATTTGACAGAGTTTCAGCTGATCGCCATAGATGTGCGCAGGCCTAGATCAAAATCCTGGCGAGCAATTTGTAAATCAAACTTCTAAGCCCCTGTTACAGAAACCAATCAAAACTGCCTGCATGTCCCGAACATAGCTTATCCAAAAACGCTAGTTCAATCGACACAAAGTGCCAAACAAAGCCTATGATAACCACATGGACCAGCTACTATTAGTCACTTGGTGCAATGGTTTTATTGCTGTAGTTTATTTTTAGATGTTTAAGCTCTGATATTGATCTATTTTTTATTGATTTAATATGTAGTGTTTATTACACTTCACAGAAATCATAAAGATATAAAAAAGCAAGGTGACATCTCTCGTCGATTCAATTGAATGCAACTTCGGTTATCGAGCAGATAAGTAGTTGACTGTAACGTCAAACCTGTAGATGAAGCCACGGTCGCGTTAGTGCCGTATTACAGCCCCTAAGAGTTATTCGTCGAGAGTGATTAGGATCCGATAGCGTTGCGGTCAACGCAGCCTCGTACAATAAGATCACGGGCTCAAATCCTGTTCGGCTCTTAACTTTTGGGACATAATATCGACCCTTCTGGGATCAAATGTCGTAAAAGCCAACTCATTCTGGGATCAAATGTCGTAACAGCCTAGTCATGAGTTGGCTGTTACGACATTTTATCCCAGAAGGGTCGATATGGCCTTACTTATGTGTGACGTATTGCTTAAAGTTCGCCCTGTCACTGTTTGACATTACCGGATGGTAAGAGATGACAGTTGCTTAAACACAGATTATCTATTGAAAAACGTTTGTAAGTAATGGGTATAGTGTCCCAAAAGTTAAGAGCCGAGCGGGATCTTTAAAAATCTTTGGAAAACCTTTGAAATATAAATCTAATCTATCAAATGAATGATAGTCAGAAACTAGCTTATCTCCTGCGTGTAAGTCCTGAGTCGATCTGGTATCTGGTTGGCGTGAAGCCAGGGTTCTGCAAACGTCACTATGATTTATTGCTTTCAAGATCAGACTTCTAAATGGTAAAAGTTTAGAGGTATTCCACTGGTTCCAATATCCATCAGTATAAGGTGATTGTGTCTTCTGTTGCCTTCAAAACCTAGTCGCATCTGTCAGTTTTGATATAATTTTGTCTTTCAGTTGCAATCACACGAATTGAAACATGTTTTTGACTAGGAACAATAAAAACATAAGGATCATAATTATAAACAAACGGTCAAAACCAAGCCGTAGTTTGTTGCCTGTTCTTCTAGGCTTGGTCGCGTAGAACTGGCACCTGGACTCACCTAGTTCTAAAACGTTTCAAAGTGATCCTTGTGATTCTACTGAATAAATGAACTTTGATTTAGATTTAGATTTTTGAACAATAAGGTTAGGTAATTTTGTTGGTTGAAAGAGCTGAAGTGACACGACAAGAAAATCAAGAAGATTTTTTTGTGTTTTTCTGTATACCTGTCCAAATTATACAAACGAAAACATACAAATTTACATCCCAGTATAATGTGGTGGGGTATGAGTGCAACTTATTTTATTATAATATAAGATTATTTTGTATGCATCACTATTAAAACAAAAAAAAATGATTTATGATTAAACCCTGTTTCAAAGTGACCCTTATTTTACAACTGACTAAAATCCGTTTTGATTTTGATTTCGCCTGTTAGTAGAGAATTCATGCATATTCGATTGCAGCTATAATCTGCATTGTACCACGGATTGGCAAAGCTTTGCCCAACGTGTCTGGTTTAGTAAAGCGAATAGTTTGTTTGTCACCAAACCGAGAACGGATTTGTTGTTCACGATAGTATTCAACAACAAACCGGAACAAACCGGTTTTACAATAACGTTATTTGCGACGAGGTATCGATAGGCGTAAAATTTTGCAATGCTCCTTGTCAAACAGACTTTAAAGACCTCGTACACTTAGGTCGCTGGCGGTAGTGATCAGTGAAACGCTGTCAAATATGACAGCAATATTTGATAGCGCTTCAGCTGATCGCCATCGCTATCGCCTAGATGTGCGCAGGCCTTAATACGATCAACACCAAAACAATCGAATTGCAACTGCAGTAGACAAACAGAAGCCCATTGGGTTTTGTCGGAAAATCGGTGTACTAAAATGTACTAAAAGGCGGTTAAACTAAAATGTACAATTTAAAATAAGCGTCGCAATAATTATGGGCATGTTAAATATAGGACAAATTCTTATCAAAATAGTGAGTTTATTATTGAATTTCATGATGTTTTTGCCATTGTAAAAATCTATTGTATTGAAAAATAGTAGAAGAAGTAGTAGAAGTAGTAGTAGTTTTAGACATAGTTTTAGACGTAGTAGTAGCAGTAGTAGACGTAGTAGTAGTAGACGTAGCAGTAGTAGTTGTTAGTTTAATTAAATTAAGATGGAAATTACGAATTGCATAAGTAAATTATGTGCAACCAAATATAATTTTACAAGAAAACACAAACAGATAACAATGAGATTATGAAGGTAACCGCAATCACAGAATAGAAATATTGTATAATACCCTCAACTAAACTTTGACGAGGTGCTGAGTGCTAGACGTTTCTACAAATACGATCGTAGTTGGACTGGAACGTGGTATTATTTCATCCTTCTGTTTGCTCATGATGTTTTTGATGAAGAGTGTTTTGAGTGATGGGCTAAAACAGAGTTCAAAAGATAAAACATGTTTTATGAACTGACACGCGTGTTTTTATGACACGAATGTTCTCTTTCTTAGCCTGGCATGGAAGACTTAAAATAAATAGGTATGGTTCAGCAGAAGCATAATTTATTTTATAAGCACTTAGGTTTTAGAGTACTGAGTAAGCGTTCATAAAACTCGTAGCTATGTGCTACGGATAGTGCTACGAAGAGCTCTACGCAAACTGCTACGGGGCACTTGAACATGAGTTTTACCGACAAAATTAAATGAAAAAAAATAGCTTACATTTTGACTAGTTCTTAGAAAACTACGTTAAAAAGAAAAAATGCTACAATGAGCAGAAAATTGCGTAAGAAAAACTATTTCTCACAAACGTAGGCAATAGTTCTAAGAATTTAGCGACGTAAAGTACATTTGACATTTTCATAAGAAAATACCTTATTTAATAATTTCCTCTGTGTAGTAAGATTTTTATTAAGTTTCCTTGGTCAAGTAGATTTATTTATTTTCTGCAATTACTAACCATTTTTTGTAGTCCATTTTGAAAAAAAAGAGTAAAACATTTATACTTAAATATTTTAAAATAGTTATGATAAAATTACATTTAGACAAAACTTTATTACATTTTTAAAATTATATAAATTGATATAAATTATTATTCCATGCTCTCACTTAAAATGTTGGAACTGTACGAAACAATAACGAAAATGTTTGTGCATCGAACTGTTTCAGAACTGCTCAGATATGGCGCAACTTGGTGTCTGGGATTATTATACAAGGTGTTACAGTAAAGTTACAAACAACTACAAATTTATTGACAAAAGATTTTAAAAACTTATTATTATTTAATAATCTTACGTTAATAAATAAAATAAAATAAATAATATGAACAACCAACACAATACTGTCTAGCCCCAAACTAAACTGACCTTATTTTAAGGAAACCAAATAGCTGATATTACAGTTATGTATTTTTTTTTGTAAATACATACTTAAAGTACAATGTAACACCCAGAAAGAGAACAAATATTACCACCACACACATATTTTGTTCTCAGTGGGGTTATAACCCAAAGCCTACGGCGCAAAAAGCAGGGCTACCAACTGAGCCAAAAAGTAAAGACCCCACTTAGTGTTGTCATAATTATTATACTTATTAAATATAATAATGTAATGTGTATTATACTTATTAAGTAGGTATATTATGTATAGAAAAAGAACAATAACAATTGGAGTAAAATAGAAAATCATGACCAGTTTTAGCTTACTACCTCAAGCCGACTTATTGACGTGACAACGTCTTATAATTCGATGGAGCCGGCTGCACGCACGATAAAACATGACTCATGCGGCGTTACCTCGCTCTGATGCGTTCGATTTAAGGCAAGCGAGAGCGCTGAACGATCGACAAAGAGCCACAATCTGCCTCCGCGTTCGGCCTTCAACATCAGTGTATTTTTTTAAGACGTTGTCACGTTCAACTATCGTCAGTAAACCGACTTTACAGACAACAGATTTTTTAAATACACCCTGTATACAGCTTAGTAAGCCGTAGTTTAGCTCACATCTCCATCCCGATGAACATCAAAGCATTAGCATGAACACAGTTTCGAATTTATATGCAAGTAGTATGTGCTTTGAAGAGGCTTTTCATGCATTTGACACATATTTGGTTAATCCCAATTAATCTGAGGTTTATTTTTATAAACTTGGAGATTTTTGTCAACATCTTATCATTATTTTATTCTTCTACTCAGCATAAAGTAGTTCTGCTCTCTGCGCTGAAGAGCGTGGGTTCGATCTCTACCGAGCACCAATACTTGTGTGTTGAACACAGATGTTTGTTCTCTGTCTGGGTGTTATACTTAGTTATGTATATTGTTATAAAAGTACGTATTCCCAAAAAAAATATGTATATAAGTACTACTACATCAGCGATCAGGTTCCCAAACTACAAGCTTTGCTTAGTAAGGGGCTAAATGGTGATTTGTAGATTGTTCATAATAATTATTATTTATTTATTTATTAGGTCCCTCCCTCGTGTGTTTATTAATAGTTTACTTGGAATTTTAATCGGAAAAATTAACAAAATGTACTAAAGTAATGGTTGTTTATTAATATTAATAAAATAAGAAGAAGAAGTTCCGCAAAAAGCTTTCTAAGAAACGAGTTAGAAGTATTCGTAAGCGCGGTGTAAGTAAGTGCATAGTCAGCATGTGCTGGCGAAAATTGCCAGCATTATTCCGCGTAAGAGAATATAAATCTTGGGAATTCTTTCTGGATTCCTGTAGGCCTTACCACAAGCTCTGTCTGGCTTTAGTTTCAAGTCTGTGTGAGTGCTCAGCAATTTCGGCAATTTTTTATCATCCGCACTTGAGGTGGGCTGGTTTTTCCGCAAGTAGGCCGATGGCGGGCTTTTTTTGCATGATCCTTGACACGAGTTGCTCGAACTTTTTTAGGTTCTACGACACGTCGGTTTCCTTACGATGTTTTCCTTCACCGTTTGAGAGTACTGGCATAGTGCACATAAATTTTTCGACAGTAAAACTCATTGGTACACGACTGGATTTGAACCCACGACCTTCGGATCAGAAGGCGGGCTAGACCACCAGTGCTCTGTGTGAGTGCTCACCAGTGTATTATGCTGCGTGATGTTTCAACGTAAGATTTATTAAGACAGCACTCACCCAGACTTAAAACCAGAGCCAGACAGAACTTGTGGTAGGCTTACTGAAATGACACGTCATGCCGAAAATTGTTTTAGCATCGTATTACCCATGGCATAGCGGAAGTGATGTTTTGCGTTTGAGGGTAGGTTCTTATTGTGTTATTATATTAGTGAAATTTATTATTATTCGCCATGATGAAGCATTGTTGTGTTTCGGTTTGAAGGGTGTGGATGACGGTGAAATTACTAACATGTGCGGCTGAACATCTGTATGCTTCAAGCTGATGGACGCAGGGCAGTGCATCATAGGGCACGTTCCTGGCGTGCGTAAGCTAAAAAGCTTTGCTTTGTTATAGTAGGTGATGGTTACCACTTAACATCAGGTGGGCCATATGCTTGTCCCATCAGAAAAACGGTTAAAAATACTTTTTTAACTCACAAGATTGTTTAAAACGAATACCTATTAGTAATAAAAAATAATAAATAAATATTGTAGACAATCCACAAAAAACTATCTAGCCTCAAACTAAGCATATCTTGTACTATGGGAACCCAATGGCTCATGTTTTTTTGTAAATACATACTAAAATATACAATTTAACACCTAGACATAGAACAAAGGTCTGTATTCACCACACTAATATTAGTTCTCAGTGGGAATCAAACCCGCGACCTACGGCGTAGAAGGCAGAGCTACTACCAACTGAGCTGAGAGGCCAGTCAAAAATATTATGCTAACCTACTTAAAGCCCTGTCTGGCTCTGTCTCTGGCTCTGGTTTTGTGTCTGTTTATCTGTTTGAGTGTTCGCCAATGTCACTGCCAATGTAATCGGTTGTGTGACGTGTCACCGTAGGATTTATTCATTCAACACTCAGAACCAGAGACAGAGCCATACAAAGCTTGTAGTAAGCCTAAAGATGCTCACTGAAACCAAAAATATTATATTTCTTTCTCCGTGTTACTCAGGCCTAAATATATTTCGACTACCTTCAACCAATCTTCATTATAATCTATCACACTACGTCATTAATCTTACTCTGACGTAGACTTATAGCGGTAATTATTTCTTACTATTGTGATGGCGCCTTCACACGACCACGACCTCTCCGAAGACAGAGCTACTACCAAATGAGCTGAGAGGCCAGTCAAATCATAATCATAAAGAATGCATCGTAGGGCACGTTCCTGACGTGCGTGACCTGCGAGGCAATGCTTTGTTATAGGCGATGGTTACCACTCAACTTCAGGTGGGCCATATGCTTGTTCCAAAGTTGTATAAAAAAATAAAAATATATGATAGCCACTGAAAGCTCCAAAACCATTTCTTTTTGTTGAATTAAAAGTCACAGGGTCAAGAATAATATAAAATGCCAGGAAATTAGAAAAAATGGTAGTATTAAATTGTGAAAAAAATTGAAAATACCTATACAAAAGCCGTACGTACACTGATATTATCGCCGTAGTTTCAGTATTTACTCTCCATAGTTTCTGTATTAACTGGATAAATGCGGACCGGCCATTATCCCAGGCCAAGTTTTAAACGATACGCAAAATAGTAAAAACAGGGTTTTATGGACTGAAAGTTCATATTTAAGTAACAAGTTTATTAAGTTAAACCACAAAGTAAGGTAGGGTTCAGTATTTATATAGTCAACTTTAGGGTTCAGCCTTAAAATGTTAGAATATGTAATGATGATGACATTAAGGCATGAGGAAGTACACTATTGGACTGGAAAATAACTATACATTTACTATATTATGGGTGATTTTGTTGTGACTTATGTGTTACAAACTTTGAGTCCCACCACATTGGCATCATTGCTATGTTTTTATTAAAAAATCGGTTGTCTGCATATAAAATGGTTGAACGTGTCAACGTCATACAGCTGTCCACGCGGACGCATCGCTCACTCAAGTAGGAGAGAGACAGATGTCGAACGCTGCCAAACGCGGAGACCGATTGTGCCTCTTTGTCGCTCGTTCCGCGCTCTCGCTTGCACTTCAAGCCTTAAATGGAACACCTCAGAGCAAGGTAACGCCGCATGAGTCATGTTGGTTCGTGCGTGCAGCCGGTTCCATCGAATTATAAGACGTTGTCACGTCAAAAAAGGTTCATGCAAAAAAGCAGTAGGAACTAAGCTGTATGTTGCCTGTTTCTCACTTGCTTGAAGCTTGTTAAAGCTTGGTCACGTGAAACAGGAAGCTTACAGAGACTTGTAGAGTTTTTTTATACATACATACATACATAAAATCACGCCTTATTCCCATGGGGGTAGGCAGAGATCACGGATTTCCACTTGCTACGATCCTGACACACCTTTTTTGCTTCATTCACTCTCATAACAACTGAGTTTTTTTATTTGACTTTAAAATTTGTTTTCATACTCAGGAAATTGTGAAGCCTTTCCAGTGATGGTATTTCCTCAGTCGACACTTCTGCCATCTACTAGAGATGATGAAGTGGTCCTATCCTGTCATGACCACCAACACTTAGAACTACATGTTTTTAATTTGTGTGTATTTAATATTTTACCACGCTTCGTGCACCGCCGTCCGTTTCTGCTTCTTCACTACTTTCCATCCTAAGGTTGCCTGGAAGAAATCGCTTTCAGCGATAAGGCCGCCCATTGTACTTTATTTTTTTACGCTGTTACTTGTGATGTATCCTTGTGTACAATAAAGTGTTATCTATCTATCTATCTATCTACATATTTTCAACTACTTCAAATTATTATTATTTGATGCTATCAAAACTTCAGGGCATAGGTCTCCTTTCTCTTTTTCCACACCTCTGGATTTTTGACAGAACTTCAAGGCAAATGCCTATATCCCCTTTTTCATCTTTGGCTACAGTAGGCCCGTCATTCAATGACAATCGAGATCATCTCGCCATCTTCTCCGGAGACTTCTTCTACGACACTGACCTCTACGACCTCTTTGACCTCTACGAATTTAATGATGATTTTCGGGGAGGCTTGAAATAATCTGGCGCTATCAGAGTTTTGTGATAATGGAAAACATACGTGGCTATTGATTTCCATTAATGGAACATTGCTTGGGCTGGGATTATTCACAATATATTGCATTCAGTAACTCAACTCATTTTTTACCTACTTTTATAAAAAGTATACATTTTTAATCGCGAAACACGGCGTATATCTTTTATTATGTGATAAAAATATTCCATAAGAAACTTTACGATATTTCGTAAATTTTTTAATTATTGTATACCTACTGTATGCTAAAAATCAGCGCTGAACTAGTTTTTTGAACAAGGATGTGACCCACCTAATGTTAAGTGGTAACCATTTGTATTGCTTCTGCAATAGGTTAGCGTGGTACGGGCACGTCATGCAAAGGGAAGAATGTCATGTAACGAGAAGATAGCTAGATATGAATGTGGATGGGTATAGAAGTAGAGGTAGGCCAAAGAAAAGATGGATGGATTGTGTGAAGAATGACATGAGTAAGAAAGGAGTGACTGCTGAAATTACGGCTCATAGAGGAGAGTGAAGAACGAAAACCTGTTGTGCCGACCCCATATGAAGTGAGTTAAGGACAAGAAAATTCATCATCATCATTATCTGCAGCCTGACTTAACCCACTGCTGGGCATACGCCTCTCTTTGCTCTTGTCTTTCACCAGGATCTTGGGCTACCCTCATCCATCTGCGGTTCACGACGCTGACAATGTCGTCAACCCATCGTGCTAATGGGTGGTTAAATTATTATCTTAGTAGTAGTAGAGCTCTTTGTGAAGGGCTCGTCCGGGGAAGTACTACCACCATGCCTATTTCTGCCGTGAAGCAGCATTGCTGTGTTTCGGTATGAATGTTGTGGGTGCTGGTGTAATTACTGTCACGTGAGGCTGAATATCTGTATGCCTCCAATTGATGGACGCAGGACAGTGCATCGTAGGGCACGTTCCTTATGTGCGTGACCTACGAGGCATTACTTTGTTATAGGCGATAGTTACCACCTAACATCAGGTGGGCCATATGCTTGTTCCATCAGATAGTTACATTAAAAAAAAACTTCTTCTGCTTTTTATCGTGTCACTGGTTTTTTCGAACGAAGTGTGGTGAAATGATTTTAAATACAATCTTTATTATGATCTTTATTTACTGGTATTAAGTAATACTGTGCTCTTTGAGCGAGTCATTACGTTTTCACGGCTGTTTATTTCGACTGGTCCAGATGCTCTCAGGAATTGTATAAGGAAAATAGTTCGGGTTTCTCTAATGGGACGGCCGGTAGTTTTTATAAACACTATCCATTACTGGGATACCCAGTGTTTTAACCGCTCCAGACGCGACTTAAGTACGGTTCACATGTTATGGAAAGTTTGAACGCTATAATGAAATTACGGAAAATATATCTTTCAAAATTACTCAGGGATCCAGCCGACGTGTATCAATCAGTTAGTTAGGTCCCTAGCAAAGACCTAGATGTATGAAAATAGCCAAATATTTTTGTACCAAGGTGTTTTAATGGGATTGAGTTTTTAAAAATCATCAAGTGGCTTCAACTTGGCCAAGAGTTAATTTGAGTTTACTGAGTTTCTGATGCATCTAGTAAGATTCTAATAATATCTTTGATCAAAATACATGGGAAAGATAAAGGTGAAGAAGGCATTAGCTGGATAACCTCTTATTATCTCAAACAATTCGGCTTAAATAAACAAATAAACTGAAATATTTGTTCTTTGTTGGGGATCGAACCCACGACCTACGGTGCAGAAGGCAGAGCTACTGTCAACTGAGCTGAGAGGCTAGTCAAATACAAATTACATGGTCAATACGTGCAAAGCCGACTAAACCAAGGGGACAAAAACTAATACATCGATTGTTCAATTGTACATGTCAAGGATTTGTACTTACTTAAATAATTGTGGCAATTTCAATAAAACTCAGCAACAAAATAGCGAAATTGCGAAGGTTGTGTTTGTAAATTATGCAAATCTCTGTTCCGGAAGCAAAGTTAAATAAATATTAGGAGATAGGGTAAAAGAGTGCGGGGTATCGGGCCGTAAATCTATTGTAGATGATTTGTACAGCTTTATTTTACTCCTTTTTTATACCGTAAATCATTATATATCACAGCGTGAAAAATCGTTATTTTTGGAGTTTACTCCTGAAGAATCGGTTTTTTGATATAAGGCGCCCGGAGAAAAATGTGGAGAGTAAAATGTACTGAAAGAATGACCTCGTTACGTTTTTGGTGCGCAACCTATCATGCGCAACTTTCTAATTTGGTGTGAGCAGTGCAGCTAAATCGTGTGAGTAGTGTGTACCCTTACTTTGCCTTTAGAGAGTAAACTCCAGTCGTGCGTTGGAGCTGACACGCACAATTTTTTTTTTGTTGTATCTCTATTTTTTTCTAACCTATCTGTAAAACAGATTTTAAGTCCACCGCAAAGTGACTTCATGCATTGATTGAACGTTAAAATAATATTTTCAATCCTTTTAGTTCTAAAAAATGCCGATTCATCTTTTCAGAGTATTCTGATGTAGTAGGTACACTGAACTGAACATTAACCGCAAAAGTCATTGTTGCTATTTTGGTTAAAACCATGTGGAAACCGCCCGCCAATCACGTTGTCGCTGCCACTTAGTTTAACTCAAAATATGAAATTTTAACAGTGAATTTAGTATTTATTTATTACCCTATTTTTAAAGGAATAACACCTAATGCGATATCGTCCCATTTATCCATAATACTTCATAATTTATGCCAAGGCACAAAAATACCCCCGTGATAATCAAAATGGGCCATCTCCTTTGCGTAACTGATCAGTGGCTTGAAGCGGTTGGTCCAGGGACAATTGTGTTTATTTGGGCTTGAGTGCTTAGGGCCTCTGTTCCGCCTCCCAGGTACAGTCGCGTGTACAGTTCAAGACCTTGCTTAAGAATTCACGGCTTTATTTACAATTGTTTCAATTTTTTTGGGTAATACTAAAAAGTTGTATTTTTCTTGCTTTTTTTAGAGACTTGGGATCAGTTAGAATGAGAATATTCTAGCTACGTTAAAAATAAATTGAAATTGTTGTGAGCAGAGTAAGCCAGTAGACCACAAGCTCAGTCTGGCTCTGGTTTTGATTCTGTGTGAGTGTTGACTAAAAAAATCCTACGTCAAAACGTCACACGCTATAACACACTGGTGAGCACTCACACAGACTCAAAACCAGAGCCAGAGACAGAGCTTGTGGTAGGCCAACTGGTCACGGACCACTTAGTTACAAAAGAAGTGTTTCTCTCCAAGTTTTCATCTCGACCACATTTTATTTCCAGGTAGTCGAGGTGCAAATGAAAACGCTAAAAACAATCTTGCCCACGGCTTTTGGCACGGATATAAAAGTAGGAGTTGGCGTTTGTCCAAATTGTTTTTCATCGAGTGAATTTTTCATCATTATTTCCTTTTAATTGCAGTCGGTCATTCTTTGGGAATAGGTAAATAATTTGTAGTCGTACAAATTGCTTTGAAACAATATTTTTTGTACAGAATTTTATTTTAAGAATATTATATTATTTTGTATACTTGCAGTGTTCAACTGGGCGATTGTATAGTTTTTGCAATCTTTTTAACATACTAGTTTTAAAACTGAAGTTCCTATTCCAATCTCATGTTTATTACGTCAACATTAAGTATTGTTGCTATCGTTGCTTGTCAAAGATAAGTTTAGTTTCAATTCGTTTTTATTGCAATCAAAGCTCTAAATAATGTCTTAACTGAGAGATGTGACTAAGTATTGATTACAACAAAAGAAAAGCAATCACTCCACTGTTGTTTTTCGGATTTAAGCTTCGATTATTCTTAAACGGTGTCAAAAGTATGATTTAGACATGAAAGCAAAGTAACTTTATTCCATACTTTGTAAGTGATACGAAAACTAATTTCAATATTATAACAATATACCACACGTGCACACAATATTAAATATTTATCATGAGCTCTATCCGGGCAATGTTTGTTTTACAAACAATAACAAAGCATAAAATCAATATTTAATTTTATTTCAAGTTTATTATAATATTATACTTCTATGTATGTTAATAATTTTTTTGAATTATGTTTAAACGCTGTAAAAAAAACATTACACAATGCTATATAAAGTGTTTCTGTGGGGCCTTCTAGATGCTCTATTTTTATGAAACAACGGGATATTTACCATGATGACATTTTTGAGTTGACTTTCGATATTCTTCTAGTATAATTATTGACTTCTAGATGCTGTTTTTACTTCAAAATAAGAAAAAACACTAAAATAAAATTTAAATAAGGTGAAAACCAAGAACAATAATTTCCAACAGCGTTCGTCAGTCTTGTCAGAGCAAAAAACTACCCCTTTCAAACGTTAACCCAAATAATATTTCTTTAACATTTTTTGCGCGCCTTTTTAGTCTTAAAAAACTTGTTTTCTCTCTTTGGTAACAAAAATTTAATTAACCGATCAAAGCCTTCGTTGTTTTTCAGTTCACTGGGTTATTCATTTTCAAAGCGTTAGTTCAATTTTTTTCATGCTGAAATGTATTCTTGGCTAAAATAGCTTTTTACTATACATTACTACTATTACTACATGAGAAGTAATCGGCTGGCGTGGTATGGACATGTTATGAGGAGAGAAGAAGGTCATATTGTGACGAAAAGAGTGATAAGCATGAATGTTGATGGATATAAAAGTAGAGGTAGGCCTAAGAAAAGATGGATGGATTGTGTGAAAGATGATATGTCCAAAAAAGGAGCGAGTACTGAGATGGCGAGTGATAGGGGAGAATGGAAGAAAAATACATGTTGTGCCGACCCCACCTAGTGGGATAAGGGCAGGAAGAAGACTACTAGCCTGTAGTGTCCCACTGTTGGGCAAAAGCCTCTCCACATTATCGCCCGTCACTACGATCTTCTGCTTTAAGTTGCCAGTCCCACTCATAAGCAACCAGCTTATCTCTTCATCACACATGAGGCTTGCCGCGACGCCGTCTCACTGTGTCAGGGCACCACTCAAATTAAAATAGATTTTTATTTGAGAAAACAAATTCAAAGTTTCACAAGGATTACTTTGAAAAATCTTCTTCCAGCTTATTTCAGGCATGTGTACATCATTAGCCTGCCTTACCCAAGGTTTTTTTATGCCAGTAGCTTAGAGAACAAATTTTATTTTATCCTATCTTGCAAAAAAATTGATCACATTATCTCAGCAATGATCATGATTACATCATTATGATAGTCGAGAAATAGAGAAGGCTAAAAATAGTTTTTCTGGAAACGTAACAACACTTCAGATCAATGATTGTGTGAAATAATAAAGATATAGTGAATGACGCTAGACATAAACCACCTAGTTTGTAAATATTCTACCTTTCATATAAATTAAGATTTTGCTGTCTTCATTTATCAAATACACACAACATCATCTCAGCAACGCGTGGGCGGTGCAAGTGTGATTTATAAAAGGGCTTGAGTTTAGCCCACACTATAACATACATTTTCGCACTTTAAAAAACCTACATGCGAGTGACTTTTACTCCCCTACAAAGTGGTAGTCATCGCATCTAATGCTGCCTTCCTACGGTGCGTGGTTCTGCAGATCATCACGCACAGCCGACGACGACGCACGGCAACGCACACAGAAAGGGCTCCTGTGTTACCGCACACCTCGGCGCACGTGACCGTTCTCATGGTGTGTCGTGCGAGCTGATCCTCCGTGTGCGATATCACACACCGGTGGGAGGGGGCTATCAGATGTCAGAAACGTGCTCTACGATGCACTGGCCTGCTTTTATCAACTTGAGGTGTACAGACGTACAGCCTCACGTGCCAGTAATTTCACCAGCACCCACACTTTAATAATAAAGAAATGTGCAATAGTTATTTGTTATACAAGAGTGCAAAGCTGCTTTTTAACCGCGTGCTCAATTTTGATGACTGAGCAAGCGCAGGACTCTAAAGTTTAACCACAAGCGTAGTGAGTGGTTTAAAAGTTAGAATCCTAAGCGTTCGCGAAGGAATCAAAAGAGCACAAGGTGAAAAATCTTTGCACTCGAGTGTAACACGTAACTTTTCATCCCACCTCAGCGAGGAAATGACCTATAAATGCAAAAAAGAACATGGCGCGACTAAAAGTAACACACCAAGAAGGTTCCGAGTATGAGTTATTAACAAATTTAAAAAGGTTGTATGATAAATTCGGCACCATGCAGGTAGAAGTAAATAGGTTTAATGGTGTTTTGAATTCACAAATACACCAAGAAGGTTACGAGTGCGAGATTTTAACAAAATAAAAAAGGTTGTATGATAAGTTCGGCACCATGGAGGTAGAAGTAAATAGGTTGTGTATTCACAAACTTATTGAACACGATATTCTAAATTCAAATTTACTTTATCCTCTAGCGGATAAAAACGGCTTTTCCAGTCAGAAATTAAACAGCAAAAACACACTTTCAGAGCTGGTGGGATGAAAAAGTATTATATCAGCTATCCAGTTTTCATAGTACAAGCTCTGCTTAATTAGTGGCTAGATAGTGATGTGCAGATTGTCTATAATATTTATTTATTTTATTAGGATGCAATTTTTTTTATGTTAAAGATAGACAAACGAGCTTACGGCGCACCTGATGGTAAGCGGTCACCGTCGCCTATAGACACCAACAACACCAAGGGTGCTGTCGCTACGTTGCCTAGCTTGGGAGAGGTTTTTAGCGTTTAACGTTTCGGTATTTGCCTTGTAATTGATTCAATTTCAGACACATGAAGTACGTATCCACGCTGTAAAGTTTGGCTCAACCCTAATTCGGTACAAAATTGCTTACACACACCCGTCTTGACAATGATAAAGGTGTAATGTCACTGACATTTAGGGGGGCCCATCAACCTTTACAGCTAAGTAGCATTGCGTTATCATAGCTGTTTTGTATTAGGCATGCCTCAGCATGTTTTAAACAGTGACCTATAAAATAAAAGCAGATAAATTTTAAAATAATAATTTGAAGTATTTTTTTTTTATCTTGTTTAGACCAACACTTATAATAAAGTAAAAAAGATCAAAAGAAAGACCATTGACGAACCCTTGCAGGTGATTTATACCACCGAAGGTGGTCCATACTAAAACTTAATTTAGTTTTAGTTTATTTTAAAGATTTTTAAGTGCATAGAGTTTTAGGGGTAGTATAGCTTTTTTTTATTAAATTTATTTTATATTTAAAAACTTGCTTTATTTGAAGTTTTTCTATTTTATTATAAGTACTTATGATTCTAAAAAAAACTAGTTTAAATATCTCTTGGGCGTTTTATCACTCACATTTTGAATCTTTCTGCTAAAAAGCTTACCTACACTTTAAAAATCATCCAGAACATTTTTCACTCAACTTGTTGAAATGGAAACTGGCTTTACGTCATTACGTCTAGACGAAGTGTTCAGACGAAAATCTAATTATAAAACTTTGCGGACTGCAAGGAGGCATTTACGTTACTCTAATTACATCACGGGAATTTGTTTTTCATTGCGATTATGGCAGGCAGTTTTAGCATAGCTTGGAAATAATAGCTGGTCCAGAAATTCATTAATTCGTCAACAACGCTGTCTTTCAAAGTGTAGAAGTTTTAGAAGTAAACTAAATTAGTTAAATTAATTAATTTAATTAGTTTAAGCTTAGTAGTAGTTTAGTTCTTCTAAAACTTTTACACACTCGTCGTACAGGTCGTGGGTTCAAATCAAGTCATGTACCAAATTGTTTTTCTTTCCGAAAATGTATTTGCACTATGCTAGTACTTTCAAACGATGAAGGAAATCATCGTGAGGAAACCGGCATGACGTAGAATCTAAAAAAGTTCGAGAATATGTGTGGAGTGTACCTACGAAAGGAGCCTCCCTGAGGCGCCCTTGAAATCCTTTCATCACTGGCACACGCAAAAAAAACAGCAACACGTTATGAAGAAGAATTAGTAGTAGAACTCTTTGTAAAGGGTTACCACCATGCCTATTTCTGCCATGAAGCAGCATCGCTGTGTTTCGATTTAAAAGGTGTGGATGCAGGTGAAATTACTGGCACTAGTACTGTATGCCTCAAGTTGATGGACGCAGGGCAGTGCATTGTAGAGCATGATCATCATGTACGTGACCTACAAGGCAATGCTTTGTTATAGGCAAAGGCTACCACCTAACTTCAAGAGGGCCATTGCTTGTTCCATCAGCTAATAACATTAAAAAAAATCGGTTGTATGTAAAGTCGGTTTACTGACGATAGTTGAACGTGACAACGTCATACAGCTGTCCACGCGGACGCATCGCTCACTCAAGTAGGAGAGAGACAGATGTCGAACGCTGCCGAACGCGGAGGCCGATTGTGCTTCTTTGTCGCTCGTTCCGTGCTTTCGCTTGCACTTCAAGCCTTAAATGGAACGCCTGAGAGCGAGTTAACGCCGCATGAGTCTTGTTTTTCCGTGCGTGCAGCCGGCTCCATCGAATTATAAGACGTTGTCACGTCAAAAAGTTTCATATTATACGGTTACCCAGCTGATTTACATGCACTGTGGCTTGATGCGGTCAAAATTAAGGCTTCTTTTGCAATGTTTCAGCTTAATAGCTAAGAATGTTTCGGTTGAATGAGAGCAAATGACCGTAAAAAAGCTCTCTTTAAAGGTCCCGAGGCTTACCGACTTGATTTTTCATGGCTTATATTTTAAGGAAAAATGAATAAATTTGGGAGCAAAAATATTTTTTTAAGACAGAAAAATTTTAATTTTGATTCGTGTACCTGAAAAATGTAGACATGTCAGTTAATTGTTTTTTTTAGCATGTCTATGATGTTTTTAACTATTTGTAATAAAAATTGAGAATTTATAATTTATTTTAAAACGTGTACCTAGTACCTACATGTTATACTGGTTACACGAACGTTTTTCATTTTCTTATTAGGTATCTGTAAAAAACCATTAGATCTAAAATTAAATAAACAATAAATATTGTTTTACTTCATTATGTAATATAAGCTTAAAAACTTAAGAAACCAATATCATGGCTAAACTGCTGAAATAAAAAATATTTCAAGTTATCATTTAAAAAAAAAATATTGAGAACCTTCTTCTTTATTATTTGAAGTGGGTTAAAAAATAACCAAAGACACAGGTAGCCCTGTAAGTAAAAAGGGTATTGCATACCCTCATACTCCAACGCATTCGGACCAGCAGCTGTCCAATCCTGATTAACGGTATTCCGTTCCAGCACAGCATGGAACTACAGAAATGTGAGACTAAAATGCTACTATCAAAAACAATATAATATGAATATTCTGAATTTGACTCCCAGGCATGCATAGTTTCATTCTGGTCTATTATGTACCAAGCTCCAACCCAAAATTATTTTAGAGTAGAAAGCCACTATCCTCGTGAAGCTTATTGCCGGCTGTTTTTTCTGACCACTACAATCTAGACCTCTTCAAGGGACGAAAGTTAATGGATGACTTCTAGACCATCTTCTTGTTCCATCGTCGGCTACATCGTCATCACTTACGATCAGGTGAGATTGTAGCCAAAGCACAATCTATATCATGTGAAAAAAAAAAATTAAGCCTCGCACACCTCAGCGTTCTGCGGTGGCAATCAGTAAGACGGTGTCAAATATTACTATCATTTTTGACACCGTTAAAATTAGTTCAAAATCATCCTTAATCGAAGTGATGTAAATACTTGTAAATAGCCATCAGTGATCAAATGAAAATGAAATGAAAAAGTTTATTGAATGAACACAGTAGACTTCTCGCAATTGATAATGATGATGATGAGACTATAAACGGCAGGGCATTTTAGGCCCCCAAACATACGGGACTGTTGTTTAACATTTCTGTTTTCCGATCCCGCGGAATTCCCCAAATTGAATGCAAGTTCGTGAATACCACCTGATGCAGCTTTTGATCCGGTATGATTGCACAGTTGCAACTGTGCGTGTACACAGTTTGTTTTTGAGGGTGAAAGTTTGACGTGTTTTAGCTGGAACCCGAAATTGAAAAAGTTATGCAGGTAAATGGTTAAATAATTCAATAGGAATGGATCACGAGTGTAACCCCTATTAGGTATGGTGGTAACTGTTATCCATCAGTAGGCTTACCATAAGCTCTGTCTGGCTTTGTCTCTGGTTCTGTTTTTGAGTCTGTGTGAGTGTTGAATAAAAAAAACCTACGTCAAAACATCACACACACAGTATAATGCACTGGTGAGCACTCACACAGGCTCAAAACCAGAACCAGAGACAGAGCCAGACAGAGCTCATGGTAGGCCTACAGGTGGCCCATCTACTCGTCTGCCAGAATATGGCATGAAAAAAAAATTCTCTATAATCAAGCTCTAAAAATGACAGAACTACAAACCACTTTTTATCGTTTACAATCCCCGCAAACTTTTCAAAAGGTTATTTGGGGTAATTTCTTTTTTGCTATTCAGCGTGACTATGCTGCCAGTATCGCTTAAGCCTGGCACTGATTTGGATCAGTTAAGCTATCTCTAGATCGATGCAACGGTCTGCAAATAATTCAACTTTTTCTTTTGTAATTTGAACGCTTTGTAAATATTTCGTTAATTTTAAGTTTCTTTGTGAAAATAAATCGTTTTATTCAAATCATTTGGAGTAAAACACAATGGAGTTCCCACAACGACATATTAATCTGACATTTAATTTAAATCATTTCCGGCCTTTTCATCAGAACCCAAGCAGAAACCACATTATTAATTAAAACTGACAAACGTCCAATTCAAATGTATTATGAATTGAGTTGAAACTACTAGAAAGTAAGGCCCAGTACAGACGTGGAAAATAGTAGCATTCTGTTTAGTAGTTTTTGACATGACAACGTCTTATAATTCGATGGAGCCGGCTGCACGCACGAAAAAACATGACTAATGCGGCGTTACCTCGCTCTGAGGCGTTCCATTTAAGGCTTGGAGTGCAAGTGAGAGCGCGGAACGAGCGACAAAGAGGCACAATCGGCCTCCGCGTTTGGCAGCGTTCGACATCTTTTTATTTTCTTATGACGTTGTCTCGTTCAACTATCGTCAGTAAATCGACTTTACAGACAACCGAATTTTTTTTAGTTCCACTTCGATAAACAAGCATTATCATCATGATTTTCCTGCCCTTATCCCACGCTGCATGCGGGGTTGGCACAACAAGTTTTATTCTTCCACTTGCTTCTATCATTCGTCATCTCAGTGCTCACTCCTTTCTTGTCCATGTCATCTTTGACACAGTCCAACCATCCATTCTTTGGTCAATGTATCAATTTTGTATGTTTAAACCAAACGTTTGTAGGTACAAAGTTCATCAAGTATCAAGAAGTAGTAGCAGAGCTCTTTGTGAAGGGCTCGTCAGATGAAGTACTACTACCATGCCTATGGCTGCCGGGAAGCAGCATTGCTGTGTTTCAGTTTGAAGGGTATGGCTATTACGGTATGGAAATTACTAGCACGAAAGGCTGAATATCTGCATTCTCAAGTTGATGCACGCAGGGCAGTGCATTGTAGGGCACATTTCTGACGTGCGTGATCTGCGAGGCTTTGTTATAGGCTACCACTTACCATCAGGTGAGCTATAAGCTTGATCCATCAACTAGTTGTATATAAAAACCCCTTTTAATGGACTTAATTTAATTAATGCTTGTTCTAAGTTCAAACATTTTACTAGCGTGACTACTTTGTGTACTTACTTTTGACGTTACTGGCTCGTGTATAACGGTCCTAGTGAAATTCCAAATTATCATGAACACTGGAAATCAGTTTTATGCTCAATGTATTCTATGTGATCCATCACAGTGTCTCATAACCAGGGATATCCGATTAGTTTCAATGAACAGCTGCAGTGGACGGACTAAGGACACAATAGAGATAGACAGAAGATGGAAGAAAATACTTTATAGCACACAACAAATTATAAAAGTATAGGTTTAAAAAAAAAACTATTTGCCTCTAATTATCACGAGTCCATTAACAAGTTGTCTGGTAGAGATCGCTGTTTATCGATGAGACCGTGTCGTAACGAAAGAAAAAAACTAGTGAGGTCAACAAAATTGAGAAAAAAAAACCTTCATGGCCAAACTGCTCAAACGATTTTGAAAAAAAATTGTATGGGGTCAATCCCCCCCACACAAAAAAAATACCTTTTCATTGCTCATACTCTGAAAGTAGGTCTGAAGTTGCCTGAGGGGCCTAATTGAAAGTAATACTTTCAGCACTAGGGAGAATCGCTTTCTACTGACAGCTGTCAAATTATAAAAAAAAAACAAGTTCTATTTTATTCAACCATGTTCCAACTTTCTAAAGTCTTTCTAACTGCAAGGAGGTTGTTCAACCAAATTCCAACTTTTTATTCAGCAAGTAGGTTGGAAACCCATTACAACGGTAAGAAGTTTAAAAAGTCTAATTAGAGCGCAATGTAAAATTTAAATTTAAATAACATAAAGATAGTATTAAATAAATAATATATCTTCTAAATTACTTGATTAAGCTTCAACTATTTATTTAAAATAACATAGATTTGAGCAAACAATTTACTATTTTTTAAATTATGAAAATAATGGCTGAATAATGCTGGCGAGCCGTAGCCGAAGGCCCGCCAGAGAAAAAGAAAAAAAAAACCGGGAAGGCGGCAATTCAATCTTCATTTTCACAAATTTTTCTTTCATGTTTTTATTTTTACTTTCCTTGTATTCGTAATGAAAAGCACAGTGTTTACCTCGGGTGAAAGTCTTTTAAGTCCCTCAAGCTCCATTGGCGCCCTCGCTACGCTCTGGCGCCAAACCCGTCTCGGGACTCAAAAAACGTGACTTTCAACACTCAGGTAACAATGTACTATTCTGGTAATGAAATAATTTTTCAAATTGGTTGATATACGAAAAATTTATGCAATAACCAATATTAAAAGCAATACAACCAAATTGAGAACCTTCTCCTTTATTAGATTAAGTCGCCCAAAGCACAAACCTTAGTGGTTTTTTGACCAACATAATATAAAAATGAGAAGGTATTGTTTGTAATGTTTGTTATTGCATAACTTTGTCGTATATCAACCGATTTGAAATACATTATAATGAGTAGATAAACTGAAAGTTGTAAAGCCATAACATATTATTTTGAGTAGTACCCTGGATCCCAGACCACTGCATGTGATCCATCACGTTTAATTGACAAGTCAAACGCAGCCCCGACTAGTTAGCGCTACATTTTGCGGCCGAAGAGCTTTGACGTCTCATAATTAGATGTATTTTTACATTGGCAAAATGAGCAGACAGGCGACGTGATAGAGAGCAGACACTGTCCTCACATAGAGGGGGGACAATGGAGGAGACAGGAGGGTTTATGGGGGCAGTACAGGTGGTGATGCGTTGCTGGCCTTTTAAGAGAGATAATCCCGCTTTTCGAAGGACCCCATGTCAAAATTCCGAGGGAAAACAGGCGAAGGCAGTTCATTCCACAACTTGACTGGCCTCTCAGCTCAGTTGGTAGTAGCTCTGCCTTCTGCGCGGTAGGCCGTGGGTTTGATCCCCACTGAGAACAATATTTGTGTGGTGAACGCATATGTTTGTTCTCTGTCTGGGTGTTATATTGTATTTTAAGATATGGATTTAAAAAAATAAATATAAGTCTTATAAATCAGCTATCTAGTTCTCATAGTATAAGCTTTGCTTAGTTTGGGGCTAGATAGTGTTGTGAGGATTGTCTACAATATTTATTTATTTTAACTTAGTAGAGTGCGCGGCGAAGTAAAAAGACCGCGAAAATCTGAGCAGTTGTGGAAAACCAGCTATCCAGGTGGTGAGGACCACTGAAAGAACGAGTTAATTTTGCAACTGCTGTAAAGTGGCAGCAATCACTACGTGGCACTGTTTTGTTAATAGTTACTTCAATAACATCAGGTTATTATGCTCTGCTTATTCCATCAGTAAAATGAGCTGAGTACTGGTGGGCTAGTGGTAGCGACCCAGCCTTCCGATCCTTAGGTCGTGGGTTTAAATCCAGTCCACCAATGAGTTTTTCTGCAAAAAATTATGTACACTATGCCAGTGCTCTCAAACGGTGAAGGAAAACATCGTGAGGAAACCGGCATGTCGTAGAACCTAAATAGTTCGAAAATATGTGTCAAGTGCACGAAAAGAGCCTCTTTGAGGCGCACATAAAATCCTTTCACCACACTTGGCTTGAAAGAACCAGTGGAGAAGGTCTATTAGTCAGGATACTTAGGCTCTTTGTATACTTATAGGCAAGGAATCAGGTTTTAGGGCAAGATAGTCTAGATAGAATACGCCCATCTATCACCCGGGTTCTAAGTCTGAGCCTAAGTTGGTTAATGTATTGGTAGTTACTCAGCCTTTATTTTTTAGGGTTCCTTACGTCAACGAAAAAATGGACATCTTAAAGTGTTAAAAACCTTTTATCAAATGTTATTTATTTTACATTTGTGTCTCAGTACATTTTTTTTAATAAATAAATAAATAGATTTTATAAACAACCCACACAACACTACCTTACCCTAAATTAAGCCGAGCTTGTACTACTTAAAGTAATCAGATGGCTGATTATAATACTTAAATACATTTTTTTTTGTAAAAAAATACTTAGAATACAATGTAACACCCAGACAGAGAACAAAATTACAATATTGTATACGGTCTGGGTGATATATTGCATACCAAGTATGTATTTACAAAACAAATGCATATTTAGTCTACATGTGGATTGTTCAAAATATATATTTTTTTACGTATTTTTTTTATACATCTAGATGACAGTAAGTAAGCTGAGAAGTAAATTACGCACGTCAGAAACGTGCCCTACGATGCACTATCAATGAGCTTGAAGTTGAAATAAGCTGGTAATGCAACACCAATCCCTCGCTGGGCGTTATTAACGCTCTGATGCGCCAAAAATGCGTTCAGTTTGCCAAAGCCCTTAAGTTTTAGGAACCTCATGAATTTTCTGGTGTCAAAAACAAAATGTATAGCTCGCATATCTTCAATCCTCATGGCGTTATTACAAAACCCGCAGAGTGATTTACAATGGCGATAAATTTAACCCGAACTTATCTGTACAAATAGATTCACATTTGCTATCTGCTAAATGATTAACTGCTTTAATAGTGATAGAATATTCCAGTTATTCTAGGCTGAATTTTGAGCAATTAAAATTTTTTTCATTATCTTGGATCTTGGATTTTGAATTTTAAAAAACGAAAATTTCTTGATCTAAGTAAGGTAAATAGGTAATAATGGGTTGATTTGACATGCAAAAGGTTACTTTACTCTAATATTATTTTTTACTAGCGTCTGACCACGGCTTCGCTCGCCCCGTTTCCGTTACTTCAATCTAATTAAAGATTTTTTAACTTTTAACTTTTATAACTTTTTTGTTTTATTTTAGATTTTTGTTTACAATTTTTTTATTCAATTTTCTTAATTTATCTTTCAGAAGAATCTTCTCCAGATAATAAAAAAAACATAGCAAATACTCACGCGTAATGGTGTGACCAAGATAAATCAGGGATTATTTTTATTTATTAAGATTATGTCATAATGAAACCCATAATTATAGCTGAAAATAGATATGTGGCAAGCAAACACGACGACCCCTATATTACCCCTAAATTACACGTTTCCATGCCAAGTACGGCTTTAAATTTTAATATCGAAGAGAAACGAAGCTATAGCTTTATTTGTATCAATATTGAGCCGAATTTAATAACTCGAATGAACCCAAAAAAAGCTTTTAATACCAAAAGCGCTCCCGAAACGGTATTACCCGACTACTGAAAGAAGGTTACATGTTTATATTAGACTGTTGTTTGAACTTTATGAACCCGGATCCTTTATACCTTGTGTTATGAGGATAAGCCATTGAAAACAGGATATTACAACTGTAGGCATACCACAAGTTCTGTCTGGCTCTGTCTCTGGCTCTGGTTTTTAGCCAGTATGAGTGCCGACTAAATAAAACCTACGAAACGTCACACACACAGAATAATACACTGGTGAGCATTCACACAGACTCAAAGCCAGAGCCAGAGTCAAAGCGAGACAGAGCTTATGGTAGACCTACTAAAAGCCAAAAAACACAGATATTGAAAAAAATAACTGAATACGTATTACAGTGTAACACAGTCAATCACATGAAGGGATTTAGGAACGTGATGTTTAAATTAGGGATGAAAATATTATATTATATGGATTATATTTAATGCATGGATGGATTTATTAAATATTTTATTATATGGATTACAAATTTGCGTTGTTAGCTGGAAGCTATCGTCAAATTCGACGGTTGGAAGTAATAATCTTATGAAAAAACATATTATTATTCCAACAAAACGAAGTTCAAAAAACTTTGGAAAACGACGTCATGGCTAAACTGCTGAACCGATTGTGATAAAATATAAATGGAACTAATCTGAGAATATAACCTAAAAACAAAAAAATAACATTGGTTCATAAAATATGAATGCAATGACAAATATAAAAAAAAATTACAACCGAATTGAGAACCTCCTCTTTTATTATTTGAAGTCGGTTATTAAATACTCCCATTTTCATCACGTATAGCAGACAAATTGGTGATCTTATTGTTTTAAAGTACCTATATGATGCTGCCAACTTCTGGTTCCCATAAAAAATATCCCAAATATACAATTTATTTTACAATTTGTCACAGGTTTTTTTACATCTGTCACCTCTAACTCTAACGTTCCCTTTCGTTAGACCCCAAAATGCAAACACACGGGGACAATACATCATCTTTATAAGTGCCACTTATTCTCTATGCCTGATCCGTGACAAATAGAATATATTCAACGTCACTGTAAAGGTTTTATGACAAATTGGGTTACGTAAAAATATGCAGCTACAAATGAAAGAAGGTGAAAAATGAAAAAATAGCGTCCAAAGTAGCTTTTTTCTTAAAAACCTACACATCTGTACCTACACGGCTATAGTTTTAAATGTATAAATGAATTAAATTTATAAAAGTAGAAGATTAACAGACGACTCACACAGCGTTATAGCAAATTAAAAAATATCAGAAAACAATTCACACAGCGCCATCTAACGCTAAACTAAGCACAGCTTTTCAACTGAAATTTATCTGTAGATAGCTGTTATTTTATGGTTATTTGTATTATTTTGATTTTCCCCGTATTCTATGACAAGGTACGACTAGCATAGTTGAAACTTCACTAACAAAACTTTCCTAAACTATAGAACTCTAGACGCTGGGGGCAAAGAACAACAAGTCATGGAACAAAATGAGCTTCCTGAGAAGCTACCACAGTATCTAAGAAACGGTGTATTAGATACTCATATACTTTATTCTTGAACAAAGTAAATAAAATAACTTGGTACTCATATTACTGCAAACAAATCAGCAAATTATGCACATACTTGATCTCAGTTAAAAAAGACGCGATCACTTTTTCTTTATGAGCAATGCTCCTGTAGGCGTAATGGATACATTTTCTCCAGCTTTTTCTTTTGGAAGCAACTTCTTTGACTTCGTTATACGACGTGTAGCTTACTACATGAGCCAAATAAAAGCGAAGATCGCCGTCATGTCGTATAAAGAATTAGAGGAAGGAGAAGACCAAGGATAAGTCCTGGGTCTTCTCCTTCTTCTTATTCTTTCTACCTATCCTTCCTTCTAACTTCCACCATGATCACACCAAACCTTTTTCCCAAAGTATCGCTGTCACATTTGGCAGCATTTCGACAGTATTTCACTGGTTTTCGTACACAGTCATGACAACTTATAAGTAGAAAATAGTATATTATGTAACTAGTGAATAAAAGACTGATTTAAATCGAGGGCCGTAGATGAATCACAAGCAAATGAAGGATTCTAACGAATGAATCACGACCGTAGGGAGTGATTCATTAGCGAGTGATTCAAGTGTTAGAATCCTAAACGACGCCAGTGATTCATGGCCCTCGATATAAATCCGTTTTATTCAAGAGTTGCATACTATATTTTATACCAAGACTTCGAGAAAAAGAAAGATTTAAGCGAAAAGGGATTAAAAACTACGAACTTTGTTTATACTATTCTTAAATGACATAAAACAAATAATTTTTGATTTTGTTTTGATTTGTAAAAAAAGAAGGATAAATAAATTTAAGTTTTCTACTAAAACAGTATATAATCCAACGCTAAACTCCTTGTCAAAAATTCATATCCAAAGTATTTATGGCGCAAGAAGGTTTTAAGGTATTGAGATGGACGTTGACCTTATTAGTGTGTTCCAAATTCAAACACCAAAACAGTGATTAAATAGTACATTGTTACCCGAGTGTTGAAAGTCACGTTTTTTGAGTCCCGAGACGGGTTTGGCGCCAGAGCGTAGCGAGGGCGCCAATGGAGCTTGAGGGACTTAAAAGACTTTCATCCGAGGTAAACACTGTGCTTTTCATTACGAATACAAGGAAAGTAACAATAAAAACATGAAAGAAAAATTTGTGAAAATGAAGATTGAATTGCCGCCTTCCCGGTTTTTTTTTTATTTTTCTCTGGCGGGCCTTCGGCTTCGGTTCGCCAGCATTATTCAGCCAAAATTGTCATTTTCGTAATTTAAAAAATGGTAAATTGTTTGCTCAAATCTATGTTATTTTAAAGAAATAGTTGAACGTACGAGTACGAATATAATAATTAAGCCGTATAAGGAATCAACACACGAGGATAGTAGGCAGTGCTAATTTTTATCATATTTTTTATAAATATTGTTGACATGGATGATATATTAATAAAGTAATTTAGAAGATATATTATTTATTTAATACTATCTTTATGTTATTTAAATTTAAATTTTACATTGCGCTCTAATTAGACTTTTTAAACTTCATACCGTTGTAATGGGTTTCCAACCTACTTGCTGAATAAAAAGTTGGAATTTGGTTGAACAACCTCCTTGCAGTTAGAAAGACTTTAGAAAGTTGGAACCTGGTTGAATAAAATAGAACTTGTTTTTTTTTATAATTTGACAGCTGTCAGTAGAAAGCGATTCTCCTTAAGGCTGAAAGTTTTACTTTCAATTAGGCCCCTCAGGCAACTTCAGACTTACTTTCAGAGTATGAGCAATGAAAAGGGCTTTTTATTCACTGTTTGCAGTGAATTAAATAAGCTTTTTAGAGGGGGTATGGTATAAACTACTTTTTTTTCAATTGGATACAAGATAGCTACTGGCAACTTTATAAAAAACTGATAAAGAAGTTCAGCGATTTTATTTCTTTTTTTATCGTTCCGATCAGTAAATGTGTTTTTTTGAGCGGCAATATCACCAAGATTTGACGTATGAAAATGTTTCGAGTATCTTTACTGCTTATTATCTACACTGTGTAGCCATTATTAACGGTAGGTACCAATTCTGGAGCAATTTGCCTTTGACGGGCTAAAATATAAGAAGGGTACCTTATCCCTGGAAAATAGAAAATTTTCCTTTACACCTACTTTAAGACTTACTTATAAGACAATGTAGCTGTAGGCCTACCATGAGCTTTGTCTGTCTCTGTCTCTGGTTCTGTTTTTGAGTCTGTGTGAGTGTTGACTAAATAAATCCTACGTCAAAACTTTACACACACAGTATAATGCACTGGTGAGCAGTCAGACCGACTCAAAACCAGAGCCAGAGACAGAGCCAGAGAGAGCTCATGGTAGGCCTACTGTTGTTAATAATACAGGCATGTTTAAGTTAGAGTTAAGACCTTTAGGGTTCCGTAAATGTTGGTAAGACAACTTCTAAGGTATAATTGCAAAAAAAAAAATTGATAAAAAAAAAACTTTCTGGTTCATTAAATATTTACACAATCTACAAAATACACAAGAAATAGTTAAGCTATCTAAAGACCATAACAAACGCTCTGTAGATAGCTCAACTGATCCAAATCAGTGCAAGCGTCCCCAAGACGTTGGCGGTATCGCCACGCTGAATAGCAATGCTTTTGCGTTGCGCCAGCAGATACCTACTAGCACCAAGGTTACGTGTCGCTTCGATCAGTCGCCTAGACAACATGACTTTTGCTGTGTTGATTTTGTGATCTCCTTTCCACCATAGGACTAGCAGACGCACGGCCCATTACTACCCATTCGAACCAAACGTTTTGGTCCCACTTTTATCATGCGACAAACCAAAGAGTAGAACTCACTGCCGTCGTCTGTTTTTCCTGACAAATACAACCTGGGCCTCTTTAAGGTTAGAGTGAATAGGTGTCTTCTAGACTGTCCCGCTACATCGTCGGCTACATCGTCGCTTACCATCAGGTGAGATCGTAGCCAAAGGTAAAAAAAAACCCGCAAGGCTCTAAAAAATTGTTACAGGCATTTTCGAACCTCAACAGCTTTTTACTACCACCACCATTTTCTAGTTTAAAAACTAAATTTTTCCAAGACATCTTCCGATCCGTTTCCAAGAGATAAAACGGTAAAAACCTTAAAATATGAAGTCCAGCTGATACAGCATCCATGGCAGCTACAGTTTAATGGCGGTGCGAAACGAACCAAAATTAATATTTTTCCGTAAAGTCTTACCGACAGGCGTAAGCCAGCGGCTTTGTAACTTTTAAATAACGTCAAACTTCATTGCAGGAGACGAGGAACGGTTTTACTACGAGAAGAACTGACGAGTTTATACTTTTTTTTTTTTTTAATCTATATAACTTCTAAAAAAAATCGGTTGCCTGTAAAGTTTGTTTTCCTTCACCGTTTGAGAGCAATAGCATTGTGAATACATATTTTTCGAGCAGAAAAATCCTGATGAAAGATGTATGATCTTGTTTCCTTACTTCTTTAAGAGCGGGTCGTGCGAAAATTTGAGATTTGTTGTTAAAAAATTCATAACTAAATAACTAAGTGACATTTTAAAAATAAAATCAAAATCAAATCAAATCAAATCAAAACATTTATTTGCAACTTTGTAAACTAAAATAGGTTACACATAACTTATAACTAAACATTAAATATAAACATAGTGAGTAGATCAAAACAAAATCGCAAAAGGACTAATTGTAGACTATACACACAGAAAAAAATGGGTCAACAAAGTCACAATAAATGCATTGTCAGAAATTTCCTGTCGGAGCAACTAAATACTCTGTTATTTTAGCAGAAAGAGCTTTGTTGGGTTCAGCAACTTTTTTATTGTCCGCTGATTTTCCTTCGTTTAATGTGCAAGGAACAATTTAGCTTTGTCCTTACATCAAAGTTAATAAAAAAATTGATTATACAACAATAAAACGTTTTAAGTGTGTCAATGTTAGATTTATTAACAATGTGTGAACATTGTTAATAAATCTAACAAAGTAATTATAGTCGTACCATTTAACTACCATTTGACATGCAATAGATACGTTGCTGTAGTGAAAATGGAACGTTGCTAGCGTGTCAATGTGAACATTGTTAAAAGACGTAGCAAAGTAACTATAGTAGTGGCATTTGAGTACTTTTTGTCATACAATAAGTATGTTGCTGAGGTGAAAATGGAACTGGCATGTGTGTCAATGCGACATTTTTTAATGAATCTAACAAAAGACCTCTATAGTCGGAGCATGTGACTACTCAAACTCATACTCATATTCTTTATTGCAATTATTATGTTACATGGGTGAAGTTTTAAAGTTAAAAATGGTGAATACAAATAAGCCCTTAAGTTTAGGGCATAGCAATATTTGGAGTAGAAGTGGGCCAGTGTTATACAACAAATATATTACTGTGATGACAATGGATCGTTGCAAATGTGTAAATGTAAACATTGTAAATCAATTTAGCAAAATAACTAAAGCGTATAGTTCAACTACGTTTTGTCATGCAATAAGTAAGTCGTTGTGGTGACAATAGAACGTTGCTAGTGTATCAATGTGAACATTGTAAAACAACCTAGCAAAATAACTATAGTCGTAGTATTCAACTACCTTTTGTCATTCAATAAATATGTCGCCGAGGTGACAATAGAACGTTGCAAGTGTGTCAATGTGAACATTGTTAGTAAACTAACAAAAAAGCTGCTTACTAAATTTAGAACTAGATGGCGTGACTAAAATTGTAACGATCCTAGAACGCGCTGACGAAAACGCACGGCGTTTCTTTATATAGTAGAAGTGGTTTAATGAAATTGTATTCAACGGATTAATGAATCCGTTGAAGATTTGAGATGACTGGAGCTGATCCGATGAATGCATCGGATCAACTTCGGTCTTATCAAATCTTTTTTTTTTACCCCTCACACTTGGGATCTTTCGTACCTACTAGTTGTACATTTATAGTCCTTCGTTTTCAAAATTAGTTCCGCTGACAAAAGATACGTTGTTGTAGTATCAAAAACACGCCTTATTGATAAAATAGAAACATTGTTGCAATGACAATTAATTCTTGACAATAGAAACATTGTTGCAATGACAATTTTCTTCTTGTCAATAGAAATATTGTTGTACTGACAACTTGATCCATGACAATAAAAACATTGACGCACGGACTATACACCATGGTGGGCTCTCCCCTGTTAAAGTTTTATTGTTGGAGCCAACAATATTTTTTTCTGAGTGTACATTTGAGATTAATTCGAATTTAAGTGTGTTAAAAAAATATACTATTTAACATGACATTCTATTTAACGCTAATGAAAATCGTATTTCAGCGTTAAATAGAATGTCATGTTAAATAGTATATTTTTTTAACACACTTAAATTCGAATAAATCTCAAATGTATAGTCTACAATTAGTCCTTTTGCGATTTTTAAAATGTACAAAATAATTTCAGTTGCAGCCTCCGACATATAATGTTATAAAGGTCCGTAAAAGAAAATCCCCCAACTTTATAAAATAATTAATAAGGCCCTTAGAATATAACACAAAATTCGTGATGAAAAGGTTTGTCAATTATAAAGTTAATAAGATAAAAATGTCTGATTTACTGCTCGGAATAACGCAAAGGAATCGTGTATTTCTTTTGCAGGTTTTTAAGCTTTAAATTATTTTTCCTTAAAAACCTTTGTCATCCAACAATCTGCGTTATAAAAGTAAGTTACCTACCTTCTGTTCTGAATTAAGTTTGAATGATCTCTAAATTGGTATACTTAGACTTCTTGTCGTGTCACTTTCTGACTAGTGTGATGAAAGGACTTTTAAGTGCGACCCGAAGAGGCTGGTTTCGTGCGCTTGACTTTGGAACTTTTTTTTTACGAAATGCCGGTTTCCTCATGATTTTTTCTGTAAACCTTTAAGAATAGGTACTGGCATAGTGCACATAAATTTTTGGACTGAGAAACTCATTAGTGCTGGACTGGATTTGGACCCACGACGAGTATTGAAAGGTGGGGTTGATACCACTGGGCCACCAGCAGGGCTACCACGAGCTCCATATGGTTATGGCTATGGCTGTCAAATTGTGTATAAATAGGCTGACCCACACATTCATTTTCTTCTTGGGTTTGAATGTGTTGACACTGTTGACACAATTTTGACAGCCATAACCTTATGAAGCTCATGGTAGGCCAGCAGGGCTCTCATCAAGTCCTTATTTTAGCTAAACATGATTATTAGTAGAAGAAGTCCTTTGCAAATTATTTTTTCCGGAGAAGTATCACCGTTGCTATTTCTGACACTAAACAATGATGAGTGAATTTCTGTGTTCTAATTTGAAAATTATGGGCACAGTATAATGACACTTCTTTTTTATACGCAAAGGTAACCTTTCAACATCAGGTGGAGCAGCTGTTTATTTTCTTAGGTAAAAAAAAAACAATTTTTCACTTAAAACTTAAAGCTAAATTGCATCAATGTGAACAAGTTGCTAAGTCTTGCGAAATTGACAAAAGAATCTATAATAACTAGAAAAAATGCTGCGTTGTAAATTTTTCCATTAAATTAGTGTTACGAAAATATTTATCGGCCTAATGGCTGACTATAGACGGAAATGTCTATTTGATGGAAGTTTGTGGGCCAATGCACAGGCATGAGCGATTAAGTTACTTTAATGAATGAATATTTATACCTTGTTCATCATGACTAATGATGATGATTTAGTCCATTTTGGTTCATTCATTATTATGGTAAAAACAAACATTTATAATGTATATTTATTTTTTATGTATGTACCGAGGGCTATAATTATATTTTATTTTATTTTGTTTGTGTACTATGGACTCTGTAATGCCATATTTATAAGTCTGAAATAAAAATATTGGATTAAATTGAAAAACGCTGATCTTATTTAACTTGGTCTTTCCACAATTTTTTTCTGAGCGGTCTCTATTCCTCCAATTGATTGATTGCGTCCTTCGCAACTAAACGGATTCGCGCATTTTTCACCCGTGACGTGACGTGACGTGACGTGACAATTACTTTATTAAATGACGGACAGAATAAAACGTCTGATTTACTGGTTGGTTTGGTTTGGTAAAAATGTCAGTTGGAAAAATTTGACTTTATTCAAAAGAATTAACACATGTCACATCTCAGTGAAAAAAATCAGTTGTCTGTAAAGTCAGTTTACTGAAGATAGTTGAACGTGACAACGTCATAAACCGCAACTATCGTTGCTATTAACATTTGATACCACATTCACTTTTCACTGCACTTCATACTTGACAAAAACTTGTAAATGTATTATTGTATAGCAGCTGTCCACGCGGACGCATCGTTCACTCAAGTAAGAGAGAGACTGGATGTCGAACGCTGCCGAATGCGTAGGCCGTTTGTGCCTCTTTGTCGCTCGTTCCGCGCTCTGGCTTGCACTTCAAGCCTTAAAAGAAACGCCTCAGAGCGAGGTAACGCCGCATGAATCATGTTTTTTCGTGCGTACAGCCGGCTCCATCGAATTTGAAGACGTTATCACGTCAAAACATAGACACTACAGCGTCCCGTAAATTGAGGCATGAGAAATATACTGTTGTCTCAGATGCAACACATTATAATTATCATTTTGAATATAATATGCAACGACCTGTCTACTTTATAGACAAAGAAAATATCGGCTTATTTTCACTCGTCCTCACTTTTTGTCCCCATTTAACATAATATGCAAGTTTTTTTTACGAAAATTCAATTTAAGAATGCAGTGTTTCGTATTATAAGTTATAAATTCCGGCATTGGCATGAAAATACGAGTTTTCCATACTGTTGAGATTCTATTGTTTTGGATAGATCCTGAGTGAGACAAAGCAGAGTTATTTACCTTTAGACGTGAAATAATATAATTTGCATGAAAAAGCAGCCGAGTTATCCTTCGGAGCTGAAGAATACCAGCGCTGACTAGCCCTGACAATATTATGTGCATTTTCAAACGAGAATCACCTAATTTACATGCAAATAATCAAACTACATGGTATGTATTGTTACAAAACTAGCGGCCGCCCGCGGCTTCGCTCGCCGTATTCCCGTTACGCCCCGTTCCCGCTATTTACTTACGACATCACATTAGAAATTTCTAAATTTATCAGTGTTTTTCTACAATGTTATATGCATGTATAATAGCCCCTTCCCACCGGTGTGTGATATCGCGCACGGAGGCGGATCAGCTCGCACGACACACCATGGGAACGGTCTAGTGCGCCGAGGTGCGCGGTAACACAGGAGCCCTTTCTGTGTGCGTTGCCGTGCGTTGTCGTTGGCTGTGCGTGATGATCTGCAGAATCACGCACCGTAGGAAGGCAGCATTATGCATATAAACCTTCCTCTTGAATCACTCTATCTATCAAACAATAGCTTTAAAATCCGTTCCGTAGTTTTAAATATTTAAGCATACATAGGGACAGACAGCGACAGCGACTTTGTTTTATACTATGTAGTGATATAAATTTACTCACGTATTTAATTTTTTAAGTGGACGTTGAATAAGTTGATGTAAAATTTCTATGCATATTTTATGTTGAGCACTAACGCACCAGTTGGTAGTGGTCTATTTATAGTCAGGGGTTGAACCGAACCCTACTCGAGGGGATGGTATGGATATTATAAATAGACTAAAGCAAATGATTATCGCAGTAAATAAACATCACTCATGGAAAAAAAGTTTTTCATCATTTTCTTAACCTTCGGCCCGTCGCATGGGGTCTTTGAGAGCCTAGGTGTTAAAAAAATATAAAATTAACACATTTAAAACTATCCAGGAGTTTTAGTACTTCAGGTACCCTCCGAAATTAGATTATAGTAAGCGTGCATTGCCGCTAACTTCAGCTCGCGCGCCAGCGCAGTAAGATACAGACGTGTTTTTGGGTGCGAGGGCCGTGAAAGACCCCACGCGACGAGCCCCGTAAGTAAAATTGAATTGTTTGATTTCTTTCGTAACGTGTGTTTTATTTATTTTTTAATTGTTTTAGATTATAATTAAATTATAATTGACTTCTAAAATGTGTAAAGAACAACAACGACGTATATTGAGTTGGTTAGAAGATGAATCTGAAGATGTTTGCGGTGGCGAGGAGGAAGAAGATGAAGTTGCTAAATGTCAGGATGAAAGAAGTGAGCATAACACGGATTCGGAGAACAAGAAACCAGCCACTTTTGCAAGGGTAACATTATGCCCTACACATACTAAACTGGTATTACTGACTGTGTCCAAACGGAAAATAAGTCCGATTTAATTTGATAAAAGTTGTGTTTTTTTTTTTTTTGGTGCGAGACAAATTTTATGTTACAATGTTGATTGTTTTTATGTGATCTGATTTAAGTATAATTAAATTAAAGTTCATTGATTTCGATAGGATAAAAATATTTTTTCTGTGATGTGATCTCAAAGAGAGAAATTAATGTTCTTAATTTTAGATTGGAAGTTTAAACAGTAAATAAATAAATATTTTTGATATTTTTTTTGTAATTTTATTGTCATTAAATAAATAAATAAGAAACTGCTAGAATAGTTGGAAGGATACAAGTTTTAAGAGGTTTTATAGCAGTTTTATTCTTGAGGTTTTGAGGGACCCCACGTGACGACCCGCGTTAAAAAAAGATGCGCGACGGGCCGAAGGTTAAGGCAAATTATTACATAAACAGTTAAATTTATTTGTCAGATAAAAATATCTCTCTCTAATTTTTGGGCTTCTCAAAAACAAGGGCAAATGACGAGAGCAAAAACAAAGATGTTTGTTTTAGTCGACAAATAGCGTTACTTCGTAGATAGAAAAATTTGCCCCTTGTTTCGTTCTTATTGTTGGTCATGGTTATCATGAGTTTTCTATAATTTTCCTTTATCTATATTTATAACATATCACGCCTCACATTTTCTCGCCATATTCTATTACTTTTGTCTATTTCCCATCTCTCTAGTATTTTTTATTATGTGAACAAAGCTACGGGCTTAGAATAGTGTAAAATTATTTTCAATGTGGAAAGTCTAGCAATATTTTATTCATTTGCTTACATCTACAACAACACCGATATGCAGAGAAAGAGAAGCAAATCGAGTTTTGAACAGGACGTTGTAAGGGAGGTGTTACACCTCTGGACGAAAACTGTATATAAACATTTTAAACGAACATGCTTCAAATCATAGTCAGTCTTCTTCTTCTTGGGATGCCTCTCCACTACTGAAGGTTGGCAGTCAGTCTTTTATACTTTTTTTTACCTAGGGCAAGCCTAAACATGTCTTTTACTCTCTTGATCCCAGTCCATTCTCTGTAGCTAGTCTGTGACACGTATTTTGAATGCGTATATCATACAACAAAGGTTGATTTAAAACTCAAATATCAGCAATTACAAGACTAATTTTCGTATTGCCTTATCATAATAATAATATTGTTTATTTTTTACCATACCTCATGCAAATAAAGATATTCCATTTCATTTCATCAAAGTGTTCTACAGATACAATTTTTAGAAATTTGCGTCCAGATTTATAATTTCCCAGTTGACAGACAATGTACAAAAACACACAAAATGGCGCAAAATGAATATGTATGAGCAGATTACAATGTGGATTGTATCTAGCGTTAGGGCTGTGTTGTGTGTTAGCTTATCGGCTTTCAAATGGTTATGATCGGATTACGGTGAGAGAACGGTGATGTGATTGCGTATCTATTGTTGCAATCAAAAACTAGTCACATCTGTCAGTTTCGACATTATTTTGAGCTTCAATTCAAAAAAATGTAATTGAAACAAAACATATCTGTGACAAGGAACGATTGCAACAAGAACAAATATTGACGTAATAAACATGAGATAGCGATTAAGAACTTTGCTTATAAAACTAGTGTAGCGACAAATAGTGGTCCTAAAATGATGGAAACAAGGTTCTTTGTTAGTATCAATTTTATTGCATCAGATTTACACAATTTGAGACCCCCAGTTGGGATTTGGTCTTTTTTGATATTGGTCATGGAACCAATTAACCGATTTTTATAATGTCCCAAAAGTTTAAAGCCGAGCGGAATTTGAACCGCGACCAATATCAATAACGAAGCGTTAGGAAACTTTCTGGGTAACAGCGCCATCTAGTAATACCTACATTTAATTTATTTAGTTTCAAGCCAGTGAAATATTTTTTGACATCACGGTAATGTATAATTTAAATTCATTAAAAAACTTTGAGCTAACTTTTCAACACGGAGTAGTTAGGTTTAATCAAAACACGGAAAACATTTTTCCTACTTAGTATTTGCACAATAAGAAATCCTCGAAATTATTTGAATTTAGGTACTGCCAAAACTCCTTGCCCGAGGTCTACACAATTGTCCCTTTGCAATCAAAATACTCCCTTAAATATACAGTCACAATCCCACAACTTCTTAAAAGCCAACCCTAAGCTCTGACCACCCCAACCCCTTTCTCCCAGAGGGTTAATATTCCGCATTCGACTCATTTACATGTGCCGCGGTCGCATCAAGTGACACTCACTCGAACAAAGTTCATAATAACCAGGATTTGCCGAGTTTTGGGGAAATATAGTATGTTTTATCAAACTTTAATATTATGAAATGGTGACGAAAAACATCGTGAGGAAGCCCATGGCTTAATCAGCTTTGCACGTTTTAATCATGTCTTTCGTATGGCCGTTCTTAAAACATGGTTGATCTAGTCTCTAGTTCAACGCAACCAAGTTTAGAAAAACAGGCCTGAATATCGGAGCTTGGTTTCAATATTTTTTTGTATTTCGTTATTTTTACAGAATAGTAAGATTATGCTAATGAACCGACGATATTGTTACGACCGCGGGAAGTCAAAAGAATTCAGATGTTGAGGGTCACAATCGTTCTTCCTGGAAATGTATAGGCAGGGTTACGTCTAGCAATCAACTTCTCAGGCTGATGATGTTAAAGAATATGCTTAAATAGGTTCATAATTAGAAGCATCAAAATCGTTATCAGCCTAAAGAAGTCTACTGCTGGACATAGGCCTCCTCTACACATTTCCAGAAAGAACGATTCTGAGCTCTTTCCATTCACCGACTTTCCACAATCTTATGCTTAATAGGTTACAAGACAGTTTCTCTCTCATCCCACTCCTAAGCAAAGGCCTACCCTAAATCCATTCACTCATCGCTACTAATGGTTGTCTTTTTTCTCTTTCATCCATCTCTCATCGTCCTTTATCCTTATCCCATTGTTTATATCATTAAGCAAAATGGATTTTAAATAGCAGGTATATTCAAATTTAAATTGTTTTGTCCTTTTTATACGCAAATCCTTGTTACACTCACAACTTTTGCATAACATTTGCGCGCGGTCATAATTGAAACCGCGGACGGGAGCTTTTCAGGGTTCCGCGTGAAAACCACGAAACGCCAACTCTTTTGTCGAGCTCAAATTCGCGGGATAACTGAAAAAGTTTCAGAAACGACAAGCAGTGACAAATGTTTTGCGTTGACTTTGAATACGGAGTCATTTGTAGGCTGCGAAATAAGTTTTGGGTAGGAGGATTACTTTAATAATATTTTTGAGCGTGGGTTTACTTATTGAATTTTATTGGGGAGAAAGAATTTATTTCATACGAGTGAGCACCACGTTTATCCTTGCTTCATTTCAGAATAGAAAGTGCAATTATTTTATTTAAGTACAGTTAGCATTGTACTTAAATAAAATAATTACATCGTTATCTTTGATAAAGCTATTTTATAATATATGTTTCTGATAATACAATACAGTATTAAATAAATCTTTTTCTTTCAGGCGGAGCCTTGAAAAAGGGTGACGTCACACAGAAAATAAAAAATAAAGAACCAAAACGATTATGAAATTAATTTATACCTTGAGTCATTACTCAAAGTCTTGCAGAGAGTTTGTGTGGGTAGTTTTACAGTGTAATGCTGCCTTCCTACGGTGCGTGGTTCTGCAGATCATCACGCACAGCCGACGACGACGCACGGCAACGCACACAGAAAGGGCTCCTGTGCTACCACGCACCTCGGCGCACGAAACCGTTCCCATGGTGTGTCGTGCGAGCTGGTGCGGGCTGGTGCGCGATATCACGCACCAGTGGGAAGGGGCTATTATGAGCAGAGGTTTTATTATGAACGGAACCCCTGCTAGTCACACAGCACACACACTTATCGTACATCAAAGTACTTGCAGCACACAAGGGTATTATTCATTCAGTAAACAGCTCACTACGGTATCCTTTTCATTTTGAACTGTCTCGGCTCCAAGTACCGACGGGTATCTTCAAGTGCTCTTGGAGAATGCATTTTCTCGGATATTTTTAGTTCTTTAGTCCTTTTTTTGCTGTAAAATGTAAGTGGAGACGGTTTTAAAATAAAAGGCTTAGGTTTTTTGCTGCTTCGTATTTCAATGTTTTTGCGTTCAATTATGGAGAAATTCTGAGTAAACTGTTTACTGAGTCAACCGTTCAGCGTAACGTAACAAAAAATAATAATTTGTTATACCGGTGTATTTTCTATCTACGATAAGCTTTATAAGGAAAACATCTATTTACACAAAGAAACTTACAATAAAACAAATATTTACAAAATGTACAACATAAACAAGAAACAGTTGAGCTATCTGCAGACCGTTACAAACGATCTAGAGATAGCTCAACTGATCCAAGTCAGTGCCAGACAGAAGCGTCTTAAGACGCTGGAGCATTACACGCTGAATAGCAATGCTAATGCACTATGCGTCAGATACACGGGTCTCGCGTCGCTTCGATCACTCAACTAGACAAAATTTTGAAAACCCGCAAGGCCTCGGTTTCCTACGAAAGAAATAATACCTAAACTATATTATACGATTTTCAGATTTTTGCGATTTTGTCCTATTTTAATTTTTATTAATAAATAATTTCAAACAGTTGTATTTCATTATTACTAGTTGGTAACCGAGCTATGCTCGGAATTTTTTTCGTTAATTAGTATTTTTAAGAAATCATAAGAGTCATATTATTATCTTTACTGGTTTTTTCTTACTGACGCCATCTGCTGGACATGCTTGCAGGTAGTTGCTCACAATCGTCAACAGATGGCAGGATTTTTTAACGAACAGACTCATTTTCTGAAAATGAATCCTAGCTAGATCGATTTATCGCCCCCGAAACCCTCTGTATGCATAATTTCATGAAAATCGTTGGCGCAGTTTCCAAGATACTAAATACATATTATATACTCCTTTACAAACTTACTTCGCTTTCATAATAACACTTTACACACACACACACTTATTATTGTTCATAATACACTTTTTAATTTCAATTTTTTTTATTTTACTGTCACAGCACTACATACAAATACATACTCATAGGTAGTTCCTGTTGCCCGGACTCTCAAGAGGCCGGTGTCTTCATGAATACCTACACAAATACTCACATATACATATAATACCTACTTACAAAAATATTTATTTATTTAATGTGTCTCACAAGGTCTATTGGCTTACGGTTTTGACAGAATACCAGCGCATAGCTTCCTTACAGAAGCTAGGCATTATGCTGAGTCAAGGCCCTTTTGCTGCTGTAGCACACAGAAACACGACGCACTTCTTCAGTATCAATGTATTGTTTGTATCTTTCTTCTGTTAGTGTCCTTGTATTTTACTGGTTTTTGTGTGCTTATGTAGTAAATAAATAAATGTCTATGTCTATGTCTATGTCTACTATAAGATTAATAAAAAAAAACAAAATAAAGATTCATGCCATGTTTAGTTTTTTAAAGAAATTATTATCAGTTTTTGTAAAAATCAACAATGTGTTGAATATCCCTAGGCAATGTTGATATGTGTATAAGACAGTTACAAAATGTGCTTGAATGTGGATAGTTGGGGGTCTGAACACTCTGTTTTCAGTGGGCCAAAGTCAAACACTCGTCCATAAGACGAGCGCTGAGCTTAGGGCTTCTTATACTAATGTGCTAAGATAATCCCAACTTATTATCCTACTTAGTTAAGCCACGTAAGTAAGGGATGAAATAATTTGTAAGAGACTTTAGTTTTGTAAATTTTGGTTGGAGAATATTCTTAAAATACTCGTAAAAAAGTTGATTTTAATTTTTATCAAGTTTTCAAAAATACATTTGTCTAATTATTTTTTGCAAAACTTTATATAATCTACATAATATCTATCTAATATAGTATTTACTAAATAAGTACATCTACCTACTAAATATTACAGTTACTTAGACTTTACTGCTACCTGCTAGGTATATTTACTTAAAATATTTCATTAATTAATTTCTTTTCATTTACAGACAAATTGTGTCGGGTTCAAAGTTTATAATCAAACACAACAGAGGTCGCCACTTCTATAAAAACATTATGACCCGCAAACTAAGTTGATATGGGTTCCGTATTGAAAAGGTCTGACCGCCAGCAACCAAGTCACCAAAACAAAAGTTTGAAAAGCTACTTTTGTTTTGAAGGTAGATAGAAAAAAGTATACAAAGAATAATCGTTGAATGCACAAATAAAAAAGATTAAGTATTACTAGATGTGGTATTTTGTTAGGTAGTAGTTAGGTTAAGTTTTTATTTCTGAAGGTTTTATGTGCATGTTTTAGCAGTAGGTAGGTACTTAATTTTTTTTTTTTTTCAATTTAATATTACTTTTATGTAACTAGGTAATGTATCTATTAGTAAATAATTATTCACTAATGTTGCATATTTTCTCATTGTGTTAATAAAAGTTAACTTTTGTATCTAGAAGTTTTAAGCGTATTCAAGATTGTTGGTTTGCCCTTCACATACTTTATGGTCAAGTTGACCTCACCACTGTCAGTTCTACATTGAAGTTCTTCTGCTAATTTCTTGAGAAACGCTTGTTGTTGTGGCGTTTGGTCAGAGTATATTTTTATATTATCATCACACAAAACATTTTTTTTATTCTTTAATATATTTTTGCAAGACTCCTGTGCTTTGAAGGTAATTTTAATGCCACGTTTTTTCGTAGGGTTATATTGTCCCATGCGCATAATCCATTCTGGTTCGGGGCAATTGGGGTTAATTTTTTGTAGCACTCTCATAACTTCTTTTTTGTCAACTTCATTTCTTTCTTCTTCTTGAGCTGATGTTGGTTCAGATATACCTACCATAATAATATTTCTGCTTCTTCTTTCTCTCTCATTTATTTCTTCTACTATTTCTTCTGTAGCCTGGATCGGTAAAGACGCTGGGGAAGCTGGTGGTATCGTTTTTAATAGTTTTATTTCAGATTCTAGTGAGTCAACCCTTTTTTTCATAGTATTTTGTTCAGCAATTATATTGTTGGTAATTAATTTGATCTCGTAAATCTGTTATTTCATAGAAGCAACATCTGAAGATATTTTATCCATAAATTCTTTCTGACTGCTTCCAAAAGAGGTGAATAAGGTCATCATTTGCGACATCTGACTTTTGATCTCACTAACTTCATTTTTAATAGTCAAGATATGTTCTTCCTCATCCGGTGTTTTTCTTTTATTACGGTAGATTGTCCGATTCGCCCGTTCAGAGTACTCGGAACAAGTTCTTAGATCGGGCTGTGAGTCGCTACGAACCACGTTTATGTCACTTCTAGTAGGTGAGCGCGACATACTCATGTTGATCTGTGTAGTTACTCACGCGCACGCAGTCAATACTAGTATCAGCAGCACGGCTCGATCGGGGAGCGAGACGAAAATTGTAGGCTGTTCTTATCACCCGAGGGGGTGAAGAGGGCTCCTTCGGTACCGCTTGCGATTGTTATGTCGTAACCCACAAAATAAGTACAATCCAAATTGGCACTTACGGTTAGAGATGTTATGTATGAAATTGAGTTAATAGCAATTTAGAATATTTAAAACAGATTTGGTAGCACGTCTATTTCGCACGGCGTCCCAAGACGTTTATTTTAATAACCGTTTTAATACAAAATGGTACCGAAAATTTGTTGGTTATTGTGATAACCAGAACTGGAAGTAAAAACGGAGGACGCCCACCCAATGTATTGACGACATTGTTATGATCACGGGAAGTCGGTGGAATTGGAGGGCTCAGAATCGTTAGTCCTGGAAATGTATGGAGAGGACTCAGAATAGATCTTCCTGGAAAAGTGTATAGGGAAGGCCTATGTCCAGCAGTGGACTACTTCAAGCTGATGATGTGTTAAAAAATGGGCATAAGGTTTTTGAGTTGGAATCGAACCCAAAATCGTAGAAGGCGTAGCGTGGAAGTCAAATTTCACCTTCTTTCGGTAAGATATTTTTTAATGTCTAAAATGTACTTTTCATTACTCATACTCTGAAAGTAGGTCTGAAGTTGCCCGAGGGGCCTAATTGAAAGTAAAACTTTCAGCCCTAGGGAGAATCGCTTTCTACTGACAGCTGTCAAATTATAAAAAAAAACAAGTTCTATTTTATTCAACCATGTTCCAACTTTCTAAAGTCTTTCTGACTGCAAGGAGGTCGTTCCAAATTCCAACTTTTTATTCAGCAAGTAGGTTGGAAACCCATTACAACGGTAAGAAGTTTAAAAAGTCTAATTAGAGCGCGAGAAGGAGGGCGAGAAAGAAGCCTCCACGTGGCGCACTCCGGAAACAGCTAGAACGGCTAGCGGTAACGCAGTGTTCTAGGCTGGCAAATTCTTTCACCACAATGGTTCAACGACAAATTCAGCGCCCTCAGGGCCAACACCACCATCTTCTCAAACCGGCTCTGACAGTAGTTTCAATAAATATTGAAGGTTTTTCGGATGATAAATCATCACTACTCTCTGAACTCAGCCGAACGACTGAGTGTGATCTCCTGTGTGTTCAGGAAACTCATCGTGGCCACGAACACCGCAGACCACACATAGACGGCCTCACACTTGTTGCCGAATCTCCACATCCAAAATACGGCAGCGCAATCTTTGCCAAACATGATATCAACATCGTATCTGTGTGCTGTAAAAACCATAACTCCATAGAAACACTAACTGTAGATACTGGAACGTGTACCATAACTTCAGTATACAAGCCCCCAAACCAACCTTTTGAGTTCATTAAACCATCAAATTTTGAAGACCGTATCACTAAAATAGTCATAGGCGATTTCAACAGCCATAGCATACTATGGGGCTATAAAGACACGAACAACGACGGTAACGCAGTGGAGGAATGGGCGGAGTCTACGGACCTAGATTTACTGCATGACTCGAAGCTTTCCGCATCTTTTAATAGCGGCAGATGGAGAAGAGGATATAACCCAGATCTAATATTCGTCAGCCCCAATATCAGCCCACTCTGTAGAAAAATAATCTGTGCTCCCATCCCCCATACACAACACAGACCCATCGTATGCCAAGCCCAGGCTGCCCTTAAGCCGGTACAAGTACCATTCAAACGTCGGTTTAATTTCTCGAAGGCAAACTGGGACCAATTCACAGAAGATATTGAAGAACAACTAAATGGCATAGAGCCTCTACCTGCTAATTACGAAAAATTTGTAGACGTTATATGGACGGCCTCTCGTAACAACATCCCACGAGGTTGCCGCAGCTCTTACATCCCAGGCCTAGACGCAGACTCTGCATCACTATTGGCAACATACGAACTACTGTACAATGAAGACCCTTTCTCTGAAGAAACTATGGCAGCGGGGGAGGAGTTAATGCATGTGGTTAGTATGAACCGCAGGGAAAAGTGGATATCTACAGTCACCAGTATAGATATGACACAAAACAGCAAAAAAGCATGGCAAACAGTTAAAAAACTTACTGGAGACCCACCCGTCGCCATGACCCCTGGTCAAGTAACAGCTAAACAGGTTGCTCATCAGCTAATACTCAATGGAAAACCACCTAAAAGGATGTCGAGAATCTCAAAACCAACTGATTTATCTGCTAAAACTTCCATCTCAATTAGCAAACCGTTTACCCTTCAGGAATTAAATAATGGCATCAAAGTACTTAAAAATGGAAAATCTGCAGGAATGGACGATGTGAGAACTGAACAACTGAAACATCTGGGCCCACTGGCAATATTGTGGCTTTTATCCCTGTATAACACTTGCCTGTGTGAAGCTAAATTACCAAAACTGTGGAGAAAATCTAAAGTCATCGCTCTTCTCAAGCCAGGTAAGTCTCCTGACAATCCAAAACACTACCGACCCATTTCATTACTATGTCACACGTATAAACTTTTTGAAAGGCTCCTCCTTAACCGTCTCATACCGGAAATAGATCAATTTCTTATACCAGAACAAGCCAGCTTTAGACCAGGCAAGTGCTGCTCCAGCCAAATTCTAAAATTAACTCAGCATATCGAAGACGGGTACGAGTTAAATAAAATCACTGGTCTTGCTCTCGTCGATTTATCTGCGGCGTATGACACTGTAAACATAAAAAGACTTCTTGTTAAGGTGGAAACTATGATTAACGACACTGGTTTCATACGTATTCTGGGTGAGCTTCTGTACAACCGTCGCTTCCAAGTCCATCTCCATGCAAACAAAAGCCGGTGGCGAAACCAAAAAAACGGCCTTCCTCAGGGTAGTGTGCTAGCCCCTGCACTTTTCAACATCTATACCAACGACCAACCTAGCACCCCATCTACAAACCGGTTTCTCTATGCAGATGACCTGGCATTGGCTACCCAGACAAAAACGTTTGAAGAGGCAGAAGAAATTCTTCAGCTGGGTCTCAAAACATTAACTGAGTACTACGACGAAAATGGTCTAAAACCCAACCCCTCCAAAACCCAGGTTGCTACATTTCATCTGAGAAACCATGAAGCAGACCGAAAGCTTACCATAAGCTGGCAAGGTACCCCGATTGAACATTGTTCCCAACCAAAATACCTCGGGGTAACGCTCGATCGAACTCTGAGTTTTAAAAACCACTGCCTTAAAACAAAACTCAAAGTAAGCTCACGTAACAACCTTCTACGTCGCCTTACCACCACGAAATGGGGAGCAGCACCTGAGGTTCTCCGCACAACGGGCATGGCTTTGTGCTTCTCTGCTGGGGAATTCGCGTGCCCTGTATGGCACCGCTCTGCACACGCTAAGCATGTCGATATTGCCTTGAATGACACACTCCGCACTATTACTGGGTGCTTGAAGCCGACCCACCTTAACAAGCTATACCCTCTGGCGGGCATAGCACCACCCTCCGTCCGTAGGAACGTTTTTTGTGAAATTGAGAAGCGCAAACAAGAAACTGACCACCGTCACCCGCTTCATGGCCATCAACCCCCACGAGCCCGCCTAAAAAGTCGCAAGAGTTTTATGCGCACGACACAAGCCTCCCAAGACCACCCAGCCGAAGCAAGGATCAGTCAGTGGAAGGAGAAAAACTCCCCTCCTCCTGACTTTATACCACCTCAAGAACATCTTCCCCCAGGTCATGATCTACCGTGGCCGGTCTGGAAGTCCATTAATCGACTCCGGACCCAAGTCGGCCGCTGTAGAGAAAACCTCTGCAAGTGGGGAATGAGGGACCCCTCCCTGACTGGCTGTGACTGCGGAGCTCAGATCCAATCAATGCCGCATCTACTGACCTGTCCACTGTGCCCAAACATCTGCACAATGGATGACCTTGCCAACGCCACAGGAAATGCAGTAGAGGTGGCAAAATACTACTCGATAATTGTCTAGTTGTACCATTGACACGATAGAAGAAGAATTAGAGCGCAATGTAAAATTTAAATTTAAATAACATAAAGATAGTATTAAATAAATAATATATCTTCTAAATTACTTGATTAATACATAGCTTCAACTATTTATTTAAAATAACATAGATTTGAGCATTAACTTACCATTTTTTAAATTATGAGGATGAAAATAATGGCTGAATAATGCTGTCGAACCGAAGCCGAAGGCCCGCCAGAGAAAAAGAAAAAAAAACCGGGACGGCGGCAATTCAATCTTCATTTTCACTAATTTTTCTTTCATGTTTTTATTTTTACTTTCCTTGTATTCGTAATGAAAAGCACAGTGTTTACCTCGGGTGAAAGTCTTTTAAGTCCGTCAAGCTCCATTGGCGCCCTCGCTACGCTCTGGCGCCAAACCCGTCTCGGGACTCCAAAAACGTGACTTTCAACACTCAGGTAACAATGTACTATTTCTATCTCATTATAGGTAAACCAATTTTAGCTCATCAATCTTCTTGCTGTAAGTGTAATTATTCGAAGTTGGTACAAACACTTCGCAAGCGTTGTTAAACTCAATATTAGTTCGCTGAGAAGTTTTAGTTAGAAACTTAGTCGGTATAGCTAGTTTTTAGCGGTGTCGAATATCTAGACTAAATAAATATTATGGACAATCAACAAAACCTAAGCTGAGCTTTTACGAAGGGAACCAGATAGGTAATTGATATTAATATTGATATTACTTTATTAATTTTGAAAACACAATATAACTCCAAGACAGAGAACTTAACAAACGATAAATCAAATAAAACATATATTTTATTTTATCAAATTAAAAAAAAATTATAACTGCACTAAGCTCACCAATTTACACGTCTGTTATTTCCACTGTGTTTTTGTATAAGTACCTTATTTGTCAGGAAATTTTAATACTAAGCATAGCACATTTTAGAAGAAACTATAATTAATTAATGTGTAAAAACTAATTAGGTACCTACATACGTTAATTTTTTTTGTAAATCTATGTTGTAATCGGCTTCTTATCGGTTGCTTGAGCTTCAATCTTCAAGCCAATAGAATAATATACCCTTTACAAGACATCAAGTTATGAAAAAAGCTATGCTGGGAGTTTAATTAGGGGATGGAATCAGAAATGAGGATATCCGTACAAAAACCAAGGTCACTGACATAGCTCGTAGAATTAGTAAGTTGAAGTGGCAATGGGCAGGTCTTAAAGCTCGAAAAACTGACAATTGGGGAACAAAAATTCTTGCAAGGCAACCACGAAACCGAAGACGAAACGTAAGGCGCCCAACCACCAGATGAACCGACGACATTGTTACGATTGCGGGAAGTCGGTAGATGGAAAGGGCTCAGAATCGTTCTTCCTAGAAATGTGTATGGTAGACCTATAATAATATAATAATAATATCGTTTATTTCAGACAACATAAAATGCACACATTACAAAAATGAAACATCTTAGGTCCATAGTTAATAAATACTTAGAGACTAACATACATAAAATAAAATATAATTACTAACTACTAACTATGTCCAGCAGTGGACTTCTACATGCTGATGATGAATCTACCATTTTCTATCTACAAGTAAATCTACAAATTAATATACTGTTTCATTCAGATACAAAACTGACAGAGCAAGTTGTTAAAATGATCAACTTTGTTCAAACAGCGTCTGATATCAGAATGTGAAGCGCAAACTTTCAAAGAAGATAAGGACATCGGTACTCGGCGGGATGACTACCTAAAAACAAGCGGTAGCAGTATAAAAACATCGCTATTGCTGACATTTTCTATCGTGCTAGTCGATTGTCGTACTACTGTTAAAGTGCCTTTTTTAAGACATGAATCCTCTTACATAAAAGCATTACAGAAGTTTTAGATCTTTCTCATAGTAAGTCACTGTTTGTCATTACCCAATCATAGTCCAATCAGCCGGTCAACTCTTGAAGGCGATTCCGATTCCAATTTTAAGTTTTGACGGAGTTTTGACATAAAGCCCAAAATCTGTCAAAACTCCGTCAAAACTTATGATTGGAATCGGAATCGCGTTCAAGAGTAGACCGGCAGGAAGGAAAACATCATAAAAATCGGCATGTCGTAGAATCTTAAAAATATGATGCGTCAAGTGCACAAGAGAAGCCTCTTTGAGGTGCACTTAAAATCCTTTCACCACACTTGGTTTGAAAAAACCAAAAAAACTATTAAAAAATTACCCAGTAAAAGAGACTGTTGGGCCAAATTTATGACATAGGACGATAACTGACGTTATCATCAAGCAACTATTCATTAGACAGCTACTGCCGTCGCTATTGCTTGTTCTTAAAAAATAGCCCCGCGGTACCCTTAACACGAGATTTTGCTGTTATCGAACTGCTTGTGATTCTATCGTTAATATGAATAGCAATGAAACGGGGACGTGGCTGGCATGGCTTATCATCATTATTATCAGCCTGAAGAAGTCCATTATCAGATATTATTCTTCTTCCAAAAAATGCTGGACATGAGACATTCCCAACCGATACTCTTGTGAAGAAAAGAAGAAGGGGCAGAAAGAGGTAATTATTGCCTTTTTTAATTATTTATTAGATTTTATCTTTCAATTATTTCCAGCAAGGATAATGTAATATTCCGCTAGATTTAGTATGTAAAACTAGATATTTATTTTTTCAAAAAGCGGGTATATCACCTATAAGGCTGGCAGCGCATCAGCACCAACTCTGGTGTGGCAGGTATGGTAACGGTGACTACTTTCCATCAGGTGGCCCGTCTGCTCGTCATAAAAAAAACTAAGGCGATAGGCGATAATTATATCTAACCTACAAAAATTACTTAATAGAACTTCATTTAATGCAAACGTGCATTAGTGGAACGGTACCTTAATACAAAATATTCGCTTATTACCAAGCTAGTATCCATTGTTTTATTCCACTATCTAATAGAACACTGACTGGCCTCTAGCTCAGTTGGTAGTAGCTCTGCCTACTGCGCCGTAGGTCGTGGGTTCGATCCCCACCGAGAACAAATATTTGTGTGGTGAACATAAATGTTTGTTCTCTGTCTGGGTATTGTATTCTAAGTATGTATTCTAAGTAGAACTTCATTTAATGCAAACGTGCATTAGTGGAACGGTACCTTAATACAAAATATTCGCTTATTACCAAGCTAGTATCCATTGTTTTATTCCACTATCTAATAGAACACTGACTGGCCTCTAGCTCAGTTGGTAGTAGCTCTGCCTACTGCGCCGTAGGTCGTGGGTTCGATCCCCACCGAGAACAAATATTTGTGTGGTGAACATAAATGTTTGTTCTCTGTCTGGGTATTGTATTCTAAGTATGTATTCTAAGTAGAACTTCATTTAATGCAAACGTGCATTAGTGGAACGGTACCTTAATACAAAATATTCGCTTATTACCAAGCTAGTATCCATTGTTTTATTCCACTATCTAATAGAACACTGACTGGCCTCTAGCTCAGTTGGTAGTAGCTCTGCCTACTGCGCCGTAGGTCGTGGGTTCGATCCCCACCGAGAACAAATATTTGTGTGGTGAACATAAATGTTTGTTCTCTGTCTGGGTATTGTATTCTAAGTATGTATTCTAAGTAGAACTTCATTTAATGCAAACGTGCATTAGTGGAACGGTACCTTAATACAAAATATTCGCTTATTACCAAGCTAGTATCCATTGTTTTATTCCACTATCTAATAGAACACTGACTGGCCTCTAGCTCAGTTGGTAGTAGCTCTGCCTACTGCGCCGTAGGTCGTGGGTTCGATCCCCACCGAGAACAAATATTTGTGTGGTGAACATAAATGTTTGTTCTCTGTCTGGGTATTGTATTCTAAGTATGTATTCTAAGTAGAACTTCATTTAATGCAAACGTGCATTAGTGGAACGGTACCTTAATACAAAATATTCGCTTATTACCAAGCTAGTATCCATTGTTTTATTCCACTATCTAATAGAACACTGACTGGCCTCTAGCTCAGTTGGTAGTAGCTCTGCCTACTGCGCCGTAGGTCGTGGGTTCGATCCCCACCGAGAACAAATATTTGTGTGGTGAACATAAATGTTTGTTCTCTGTCTGGGTATTGTATTCTAAGTATGTATTCTAAGTAGAACTTCATTTAATGCAAACGTGCATTAGTGGAACGGTACCTTAATACAAAATATTCGCTTATTACCAAGCTAGTATCCATTGTTTTATTCCACTATCTAATAGAACACTGACTGGCCTCTAGCTCAGTTGGTAGTAGCTCTGCCTACTGCGCCGTAGGTCGTGGGTTCGATCCCCACCGAGAACAAATATTTGTGTGGTGAACATAAATGTTTGTTCTCTGTCTGGGTATTGTATTCTAAGTATGTATTTACAAAAAAAAAAAAAAATGTATTCAAGTATTATATCAGCTATCTGGTTTCCATATTACAAGCTCTGCTTAGTTTGGGGCTGGGTAGTGTTGTGTGAATTGTCCATAATATTTATTTATTATTTATTTATTTATAAAGGTATGGCCCACCTGATGTTAAGTGGTAACCATCGCCTACAACAAAACACTACGTCGCAGGTCACGTTAAGAACGTGCCCTACGAATAATTAATTAGCAATGGCACGAAAAAGCAAGACAGTAAACAATTAAAACGGCCGAGAAACAGGCCATTTCTTTTATTTATAGTACCAGAAGTAAAATAGGTTAATTTGCTTAATAAATCTGTCTTTCTAATCTGAATAAAGTGGGTTTTTAGTTTGTCTAACATAAAAACGCTAAGCAAAGTTTTCTTGGCACTGCCTCGTATGCATAAATGCCAAGTTGTTATGCAGTTTTGCATATTACATTACTTGTAGGTAGCTCCTCTACCTCCAGTGTATCACAAGTGAAAATTATAATACCTAATGCAGGCCAAATTTTCTTTTAAAAGTTTTCAAAATGACCTTATAAAACAAACCCTCCCTATGACTAATGGTTTAGGCTGTGTGGTGTATGTCAGTCACTAACCAAACTCTTTTATACAAGCGGCCTGTCTCGGCTTCGCACGGGTTTTTTTATGCACATAAATATATATAGCATATGTTACTCAGGGTGAATGTAGCTTTCAAATGGTGTTTTTTTTTTAATCGGCACAGTAGTTTTTGAGTTTATTTTTTACAAACATACACATTTATATAAAAATACTAGTGGCCGCCCGCGGCTTCGCTCGCCCGTTCCCGTAACATCCCGTTCCCGTTACTTTTTCGGGATAAAAAGTATTGTAAGTCCTTCTCCCGGTTCTAAGCTACCTCCCAACCAATTTTCAGCCAAATCGGTTCAGCCGTTCTTGAGTTATAAGTGGTGTAACTAACACGACTTTCTTTTATATATATAGATATCCTCTATAAAATGAGTAGGTGAGATTTTAGAAACGTTTTTACACTAGAGTTTTCTCTAAAAAATAACCGACTAAAACGGCTTTTCCGAATACTTTTACCAAAATATTTAAACGTTATTATTACCTGTCGTAAAAACTCCGTGGAAAAGAAAACTCGCAAGTTTCCGAAAGCACTCAGGCTTAGCAAGAGGCGAGCAAGTGGCAAGTACCGACTGATGACGTAATTCTGGCGCTTAGCGCGTAGATGCTCATTACTTTTGACCTTTATACAACACAACCTCGGGGTAAATGTTTCTTTGCTAACCTTTTGTATATTTTGCGTATTAATTTGGTATGGTAAAACACTCGTTATGAGAGGCATTTATTAACAGAAAAATAAAAACGTAATAAAGGTGAAAACGGTACAGGTACCTACTTTTTTTTTTTAATGCATAAGATAGACGAACGGGCTTACGACCCACCTGATGGTAAGCGGTCCCCGTCGCGCATAGACACCAACAACACCGAGGGTGCTGTCCTTGCGTTGCCTATACTCTACCCCTACCCTACTTGCTGCATGCAGCGTGAAAATGTGTTGGTAATAGAGTTGAAAAATTTGTCATTAATATTCGATTTCTGTGTATAATAATTTCCTCCCAATTTTTTTAGAATACCGAAGTATGCTTATTTTCTATTTGTTTTTTTTTTCAACATAAAAAAATACCTACAACTGAATTGAGAACCTCTTCTTTTTCGATTTAAAGTCGGTTAAAAACTGAACGTGAACTGTGATGTTCTTTTAAAATGATCTGTACCCGAAGTCGGAGTTTGGCAACCACATTTCGTTACCAAATGTTGTTTTCGTTTCGCCTATTTGTCTCTATCTATTGTATGGAGAAAATATGAGACGGCAAAATACATTACGTAGTTAGAGTTGTTGTCTCATCTTTTCTCCATACAATAGACAGCGACAAATAGGCGAAACGAAAACAACATTTGGTAACGAAATGTTGTAATTGCAGTGGGACTTGGGGTACAGAGTTTATATTTTCAACTCAAAACCTCATTAAAATTAAACTACGAGTTAAAACTGTGCAAATCATTTCGCTTTTTATGACACGTTCATTTAATGTCTTAAAACAACATTGCAAATTAAGGCGAAGACAACTGCCGATGTACTCGCAGATTGTGTCATCGGATCTTTCATGGCGTATTGTACATTTTGACGATGGAGCGTATTAAACCAAGGACAATAAGACTTCTACTTGTTGAAGTTCCGGGGACAATTTGTCTATTACACGTTGCGTCGATTGCGCAGTGTACTATTGTGTCATAGGATCATTTAGGTCACGAGAACATTATGACCATGGCGTGTTGTACATTTTGACGATGGAGCGTATTAACCCAAGTACTTAGAGTTCTACTCTTTAATGTTCCGGGGCGCAGATTTTGGGCCTTTGTAAGACATAAAATCACTGAACTTATTTATTGAAAACCGCGGCATTCCAATTGCACACAGTTTAGCAAAAAGTTATTTTGATCCTTACACTTTTTCCAACTTTAAATCACAGGGTTGTCTTCGCCTTAACAGTTAACATTTTTGGCCGAAATTACAAGGATAGATACTAAAATGATTTAGTGTTTCAAGTACGGGAAATATTTACATTATGTATTAAGATTTCAAAAATCAGGAGAATTGTATAAAATTTAAATAAAATTGGTCGGTGATTTGAAAGACTTTATAAGATTGTATATAAAATGAAAGAGGATGAAAATCTTTTATTTAATGTTACTAGGATGAGGTTGCTATGCTTTTCTTTTTTTTACATAAATAAATAATGCGGACAAATGGCAATGGCAATCAGCTGAAACGCTATCAAATGTGACAGCGTTTCAGGTGATCGCTATCGCTATCTCCTAGATGTGCGCAGGCCATTACTAGTCCGCTAGTAGAATAATTAGTAGCAGCATTGGTAATAACTAAGGTATTTGGCTAGATAACTGGATTCCAGACGATTAGGTATCGAGGTAATTAATAATATTGATTAATTGTAATCTATGTAAATTGATATGAATTAAATGGATATGGCAAAAGTTAATATGGATATGCATATAAATTAAAATATTTTTATCGGTCTCTTTTTCTTTTACGGAATTTATTTGTACTGAAAATACTTTATGTGAAGTAGCGTAAAACTTATTGCAGAAAATATGACTACCCTCACTAAAATAACAATAAACTCTCAACTTACCTGGAAGAGCTCCATTAGCCGACGTGTAGCAATAATCCTCAAATTTTAAGTGGTACATAAAGGTAAGTACCACTTAAGTGTTCCATAAAGCTCCTGCTGCATGGGACAGGATCAAGTAAATAAACCAGGATAAGTGAGACATAATGGGGGCAGTCCTAATTAGGACAGGATAACGTAAACGACGCAGTGTCAAGTGAATTGGTATTTCTCACCGACTTCAAAACAGAGGGGTTATCAATTTTTGTTGTTTGTTTTTGTTTACCTCTGTCATTTGGTAAATGAGGAGGTTTACCAAATGATAGAGGAACAAGACACACATTTTCGTTTTTTTTTGGTTTTATGGCTGGTGCCGGTTGCTTGCTTCCTCATGATGTTTTTCTTCACCGTTTGAGATTACCAACGAGTTTTTAGACGGAAAAACTCATTGGTACACCACTACATTTGAACCCACGATGTTACTATTCACGAAGCCTTGGCTGATGATTTTAGTATGTAACAGTTTTTAGCCTATGTACGTTAAGTACCAACTTTATTTTTAATGACTTATTTTTATTTGAAAGTTGTATGCAATTTTTTTTTGTTTATTTTTATTTGAAGGTTTTAAGTGAATTTGTTTAATGTGACTTTTCCAAGTGTACTAACTGTATCAAAATGGAATAAATTTTATTAAACTTGAACTTGTTAGGAACGGAAGGCAAGGCGCTACCAATAGGTCACCAGTGCTCTCAGTGCAAGTTGTAAACCTTGGCGACTATGAAGTAGTCTAATTTTCAATTTCGTCAAGCGACCAAGCCAAGTCAAAGTTTGAAACTATAAAATTTCATTCAGCAACTTCCGGACGCGCTATAAACTTGATACTTTACGACGCGATATAAAAATGCCGTAAAATACACGTGTTTACTTTATCCCTATGACGGAACGGGTTACGCCGTTGACCTGAAACACTGGGATGTGAGCAGAGATTGTGTTACAACTTATGACAGTTTTTGACGTGACAACGTCTTATAATTCGATAGAACTGGCTGCACGCACGAAAAAACATGACGCATGCGGCGTTACCTCGCTCTGAGGCGTTCCATTTAAGGCTTGAAGTGCAAGCGAGAGCGCGGAACGAGCGACAAGGGGAACAATCGGCCTCCGCGTTCGGCAGCGTTCGACATCTGTTTTTCTCCTACTTGAGTGAGCGATGCGTCCGCGTGGACAGCTGTATGAAGTTGTCACGTTCAACTATCGTCAGTAAACCGACTTTACAGACAACCGATTTTTTTTTCAATTTCAATGAAATAGGTTCTGCAGCTTGGCTTTGAAGTTAGTTTCTCAAGTTTGTTTGTTAATGGTGAAGATTTTGTGATTATCACTGCTACACATTATGATGTCAAAACATGGCATAAGTGTAGGTGACATTCCATTAAAACACACTTTCAACTATATAGGCTTTGTATACATAGGGACAAGGCTTAATAGAACCGGTATGTTTGCTTACAACCACGGGTATTTGCGAAGTGGTAATTTATGTACTTATAGTAGGGTCCTGTGTGGTTACTCTTAGGGTGGTGTAGTTCAGATGTAAAGGTAAGTGAACATTTGGTGTCAGTTTTGACAAGCCTTACAGCTCAGTTGGTGGGAGTAGCCCTGGATTTTATCCCCGTTGAGGACAAATATTTTTATGAAAGGTCCCTGTTTGGGTATATTGACGTGACAACGTCTTATAATTCGATGGAGCCGGCTGTACGCACGAAAAAACATGACTCATGCGGCATTACCTCGCTCTGAGAAAAATATCTATCAAACAAATACAATTAAAATTTTCTTTTGAAAAATGCAATTATTCCGTCAGTATTTTTTCTTATGACGTTGTCACGTTCAACTATCATCAGTAAACCGACTTTACAGACAACCGATTTTTTTATAAAGCCATGATGACTGACAGGTGCTGCGGATGAGCCAACTGTTGGCGAGTAGTCACCGTCCCCTATAGACACCTGCAACAATCAGTCCACCTGATCTTAAGTGGTAACCATCGCCTATAACAAAGCATTGCCTCGTAGGTCACGCACGTCAAGAACGTACTCTACGATGCTGTACCCAGGGTCCAGTCAACTTAAGGCCACCATATGTTCACGTTCCAGTTATTTCATTCGCGCCCTCCAAATTTGGCAAATTTTTATCATCCGCTGGTTTTTCCGCAAGTAGGCCGCTGGTGGGCCCTTTTTGCGTGACCCTTGACACGTGTTGCTCGAACATTTTTAGGTTCTACGACACACCGGTTTCCTCACGATGTTTTCCTTCACCGTTTTTGAGAGTACTGGCATAGTGCAAAAAAATTATTCGACAGAAAAACTCATTGGTACACGACTGGATTTAAGCCCACGACCTTCGGATCGGAAGGCGGGGCCGCTACCATTAGACCACCAGTGCTCTTACCCACACCCTCCAAACCGAAGCAGCAATGCTGCTTCACGGTCAAAAAAGGCATGAAGCTCTATTACTGCTTATATTTTATTCGAAGTAATTTTAAGCCAGGTATTATTTTAAATATGGAGTTTTGTTCTGAAATTCATTCTTCGGCATTCTGAAACAAACAAAGAGCGCGCAGCAGTTATTGAAAAGAGTCCAAACAGTCTTTGAATAATTCAATGCTCGGGAGATATGATTCTTCGTTGCAATAAAAATGATGTTCTGTTTGCTCACTTCGTATCTTAAGGTACTTTTACACTAAGAAAAAACTGCGAAACGTAGCATCTAAAAAAAAGTTTGAAACCTTTTTCGTGTGCACGAAAGGATCCTCACTGAGGCGTACTTGAAATCATTTCACGATAATGTACTGTAAAAAAAATTATATACACCAAAAAATATTGGTTTTACAAAGCTTGTGTCAAAAAAGCTAAACCAGATAGAATAAATTTAAATACCAAAGCAAATCGAGAAAGTTCATCGAGCGCCTAAAAATACACTATTGTTACTAGACTTAAACGATCCCATAGGCTTTCTGGGAGAGCAGTTTTCAGTTGGGTTTTATCCCGTGAGCCTTACTTTCATTGTCCAGTGAGTACTGTTCGAGAAACATTTTCCATTCTTCGATACGGCCAGCCTATTGCCAAATCAACTTACTCGAAGATATATCAATAACTTTGACTCATCAACGGATTTCCTTGTTTTTGATTTTATGGTGAATTTACCCTAATATTAAAAAAATCATAAAATTGAATATTACCTAGTGAACACACTCTTTTACCCCTATAGGGTGTGGGTGGGTATAGATAAGAAATTTCAACGTTTGCGACGCGCGGCATAAAATCGCGAATAGTGAACGTGACGTCATAAACTTTCGAACATCTTGACTAGACGTTATTTCTGGTAAAAATCATCATCAGCTTGAAATTTCCACTGAAAAAATAGAAAGAAAAAGATTGAAAAAAAAATATTAATATTTTGGCATTCGTTAACATTTATGACATCATTGTACGTCAGATGCAAAATGTATAACTGACGTTCAATTTTTCTTATAAACTTACAATTATTATTCAACTTTTAAATTATTTTTTTATAGTTCATTTTTTTATTCCGGGGAATATAGCACATTTTAGCCTACGTATCATTTTCTTAAATCTGCATCTCAAGTTTTTTTTAAATTAGGAAATTAGGAAAATTTGACTGGCCTCTCAGCTCAGTTGCTAGTAACTCTGCCTTCTGCGTCGTGGGTTCGATTCCCACGGAGAACAAATATTTGTGTGGCGAACGCAGAAGTTTGTTCTCTGTCTGGGTGTTTTATTATATTCTAAGTATGTATTTACAAAAAAAATATACAAGTATTATATCAGCTCGCTGGTTCCCATAGTACAAGCTCTGTTTAAGTTGGGGCTAGATAGTGTTGCGTGAATTGTCCACAATATTTATATTTTATTTATTTTGAAATCTCGTTACAGTTAAAAATCAGTTTGTAAGTGGCAACACTTTGAATTCCGCGACGCGCCCCGGATGCAAGACAGGTTATCTACCTCACTGTACAAGAAACTGGGTGACGTACTGGCAATAGCAAAAGTGTTGCAATAAAAATTTCAGAAAAAAATGGTTTATTACAAAACTGTGTGACGGTACTGGCAATAGCAAAAGTGTTGCAATAAATAACGAAAAAATCTTCAGAGAGCAAATTTTTAGGCCATTCATTTTTGAGCACCAATCTTGTTCCTCGCAGAGCACTGATTTATATTTAGATAGGTGCGCTACGAGGAATAACAACAGTGATTTAAAGAGCACTTGTGAGTTTTTAGTGTGGGCTAGTCTTTAATCTTCAATAAGGTTTCTTAAATTTTGGCGAGTCTCAAACGCGTTAAAATTTCAAAACGATAGAAAACGTCACTTATTTAACTGAAAAAGACAAAATAAATAATATTTTACGTGACTTTATGTATTATCGCTTTGAAAGTGTCCATTAAAATAATGATTAGGTACTTTCAAAAGTGGCTATTTCCACTTTCAATAAAATTTCACTCTTTTCATTGCTTCAATTAATTTCATTATCAAATAAACAAAAACTGTCTCCATTCTGCGTTCGGTTACATATTAACTATTACCTGATCTATGTACATCTATGTCCGTTCGTACTAACTATACACTAACCTGCATTCTCTATGTCCAATTACGTACAAACTATAAACTAGTCTGTGTATTTCCGCGTCAAATCACGTAGTAACTGCTTAGTATTCTGCGATGAAGGTGCTTTTAATCGAATTCTTTGTAGCCGTCCAATAAATTAGCTACAGCGCTTTCCGGGCTCAGCTGTGGTATTTACATTTATATAAGATGTATGGTATGGAAAGGCTTTCTAAAGGTTTTTGCAAGAAAACCTTGGCCTAGCTTTAACCCGCGGTTTTGCTCGCGTTTGATCACTCTCAGGATGATTTTAATAGGCAGCAAAAGTGTCAAACGTGTAGCTATAGTAACCTTTTCAAGTTAAGTTGTGAAAACGTGTAAGCAAGTTTATTTATTTACTAGCGGCCGCCTGCAGCTTCTCTTGCCCTGTTTCGGAATAAAAAGTATCCTATAATATCAGTTTTATAGTTCTTAGCTACCTCCCCACCAATTTTCAGCCTAATCGGTTCAGCCGTTTTTCAGTTATAAATAGTAAAACTAGCATGACTTTTAGATAGATAGATAGATTAACACTTTATTGTACACAAAGAAATACACAAAGAAACTATTACAAAAATAATCAGTACAATGGGCGGCCTCATCGCTAAGAGCGATCTCTTCCAGACAACCTTTGGATGGAAAGGATAGATTAAAATCGGATAGACGGCGGTGCACAGACTTTTTTTTATATTTTAGATTTAAAACTAAATTGAAGCTTTAAATTGAAGTTAAATTTTGCTTATACATGACTTTGAAGTTCATAAGGCATGGTTTTAGATCAAATACCAACTTGCCTAAGGGTTACTCTCTTTAGCATATTAAGCCCCCTATTCACAAAATTAATAACACTCTGCGTAAAGAAACAGAACGCGCCTTAAGCTCCCTGCGGCATTGTGCAATATTAAAAAAGGATTTTCTGTGGTAAAGCTTACTCATGATCAAAGAGTAACAATAAATAAGCTGCCTGGAGCAAAATTATGTATGAACATGAACACTGAGTAACATGAGGTTCTAAAATGTATGTGCACTATGCCAGTACTCTCCAACGGTGAAGGAAAAGTCGTAGGACCTAAAAAGTTTGAACTTGCTTAAGTGTCAAGTGCATAAAAGAAGCCTATTTGAAGCACACTTCAAATCCGTTCCGAAGTATTTTTGTGCTGCTTCTGTGAAAAAGTGCTACAAACTTAAATGAAGACAAAACATTTTTTTATGCAAATATAAAGGAGAGTAAAATGTATTAAAGGAAGACCACATACTGACAGTCGACTATAATAAATAACATATTTTTGCGATTTAAATATCATAATAATATAATAAGAAACATCCCTAGCACCTAAACCTAAAACAAAACTCATAAATTCATAACACAAAATAATAATAATTATGATCGGGCACACATCGATCACAAAGTTTACAGCGCAGAAGGCAAATTTTCCACCAAATGAGCTGTGTATTCAGTCGATTAGTTAATAAATCTACAGTTTGCTTTTTACTACCCTTACAACCTGATATATTTTCCCACCCCTGCGAGTGATCTGATGTAAATGTAATTTCAGAAAGTGCGTAATAGCTAACTCTTTTGTTGATGGCTTTTCCTTTCTTTGAAAATAGGCTACGAGCAACATAAGCTGTTAGAGTGTTTGAAAGCGACTTTTTGATGACGTCATAAACTTACATCTTCTTCTTCTTCCTGCCCTTATCCCACTTTATGTGGGGTCGGTAACATGTCTTTCTTCTCCATTCCCCTCGGTTTCCTCGGTTCCCCTTTGTCAGCCGTCATGTCTGCATTATCTGCTCTTTTATTCATTTCATCTTTCACACAGTTCATCCATGTTTTAATTCATCCACATCCACACTCATCATTTCTAGTCACATGACTTTTATCCCTTCTCATGTAATGCCCATACCACGCCAGCCCCTCAATTTATCTGTCACTCTGTGTATTTATTTGTCTGTTTGTTTGTCTGTCTGTTTATTATGTGTACTTTCAAACTTTCCCTGATATACTCATTCCGTCATTGTAACTGCGACGCAAGAGGTTGCGGGTTCGATTTCCGCCTTGGAACAAATATTTGTACGATCTGCAGGTATTTGTTCCGGGTGTTCTGGTCGTTTTCTATATTAAATAAAAAATATCTATACATGTAACGTATTGTATTATGTTTATCAGTTATCTAGCACCCATAACACAAGCTCTGCTTAGCTTGGGGCTAGATAATGTTGTGTGAATTGTTCAGCATTATTTATTTATTTATTGTCACTCCACACATTCATTTCAAAATTCCCATCTCTGTCACGCCTTTTTTCATCCGTCCCTGTTGCCCAATACTCACCTCATAATCTTACATGTTTATATTTTTAAATGAACACAAAAATGAGTTAGTTCGTGAAGAAAATTGCGAGGCTGAATCTCTTTGAAGCACTTTTGTCGGCGAGTGTTTGTCCCGTACGTCACGTTTGAAGAGTAATCTCGCTTCGCGGACGTCGGGAGTGCACGATTACCGTAACATGCACTTGATGTAATCAAACTTGTGCCTTACATTGCGAGCTATTCTGAAGGGTTTTTGACGGTGCCTTTTAAGCTCGCCTTGATCGAAAATTGTTTTTGAAAACCAAATACGAAAAGTTTTAATTTTTAACCGACTTCAAATAACAAATAGGAAGGTTCTCAATTCGATTGTATTTTTTTCAATGTTGGCTATCACATAGTTATATAAATTGATTTAAGGTTGTTCGATTCCGATACAAACTGAATTTACACAACTATGGGCAAATAAAGTGTAAATGTACACTGAAATAGCTGTAATAGAATTTACAGTGGTCTTTATTGCCGGCCAGTTATATAAAATTGGAGAAAACTGTAGGATAACAGAAATATTAATAACAAACCAAAAAAGTAATTTTTTCGTCATTCTTTCTAACGGGTACTAGCTTTTAGCATAGAGTCAATTTTGTACATCACTGTTTCAAAATAGACGTAAAAGTCTGTTAGTTCTTTTTCTGAAGCCCCGACTGCCACGATTAACGGCTGACATTCCAACTTTATATAACTGGTCGGTAATAAGGACCACTGTAAAAGCCTATTACAGCTATTTCAGTGTACATTAATACTTTATTCGCCCATAGTTGTGTAAATTAAGTTTGTATGGAAATCGTACCCCCTTAAAAATAAATCTTTTATCTGAACCTAATACTTCAAGATTGGTCCCATAGAAATCAAAATCGGTTTAGCAGTTTGGAAATCAAATCTGTTCAAAAAATCTCCCTCCTCCTTCATTGGTCCCTCACTGCTGAGGATCATGACTTATTGCAAAAACTTTCCATATGACTTCCATCACTTGCCCCCTTTTTTGCCTTGGTGATAAAAAGCTAGATTTCCATAAAATGGGCATTTAATTTTAATTTATACACTTTTGCCGTGGACTGTACGTCCCGTACATCACGTTCCTAATCTCGATCCGCGTCGAAAGCCCATGCTTATTGTAACAGTACGTATCTTGCCGGTTAGTAGTCTAGCAACGACAGTTGGCCTGGCAACCTGTCACGTTGGAAACTAACTGCAAACATGTAAGTTCTAATGCTGCCTTCCTACGGTGCGTGGTTCTGCAGATCATCCCGCACCGCACACGACGACGCACGGCAACGCACACAGAAAAGACTCCTGTGCTACCGCGCACCTCGGCGCACGAGACCAACGTGTGTCGTGCGAGCTGATCCGCCCCTCCGTGCGCGATATCACACACCGGTGTGGGCTATTAGACGTGAAGAAATCTTTAGAAGAACCAAGGTCACCGACATAGCTTGTAGAATTAGTAAGAATAGAATAGAAAATTCTTTATTGCCACCGGTGCGTGATATCGCGCACCAGCCCGCACCAGCTCGCACGACACACCATGGGAACGGTCTCGTGCGCCGAGGTGCGCGGTAGCACAGGAGCCATTTCTGTTTGCGTTGCCGTGCGTCGTCGTGCGCTGTGCGTGATGATCTGCAGAACCACGCACCGTAGGAAGGCAGCATAATGTTGGTGTGCACTGGTGGCATAGTGGTAGAAACTCCGCATTTGGAAAATCAAAATCAAAAGTGTATTTATTCAGTAGTATCTCAAGGATAACATTGAATGAAATTATAGTTTAAAAAACTAAAAAAAACCCCCTTTTATAACAAATTGAACTGAAAAGTTAAAAATAAAGTGTGGGGTGCTTTTTACAATAACTTCAGATATAATAAACTATTACATAAAAATAAAAATATTTACAACAATCAAAATCAATGCTCCCCACGCTTTTTCTACAATAATATAAATTTTTCAATTGATTATTACAGTTTTATTTTTAACTTTTTAGTTCAATTAGTTATAAAAGCGTGTTTTTTTAGTTCTTTAAACTTTTTTTTATCATATTATTGCATTGTCATCGGTCCTTGATACGTATGCAAAGTTTCAAATTAATCACATTTCTGGAAATTGGTGAAAGATAATAATATATTCAAAAAGATTCCGTTACATACATAGTTACAACCCAAGCTAATAAAAGCGTGTTAAAAACGTGTTAAAGCTAAAGGTGAATCTAGGTGCCAGTTCCACTCGACCAAGCCTAGAGGAGCCAGTTCGTAAGGTTTAATAAACCAATCGTGTACCTGTGGATTTTTCTTTAGGAAAATTTATATGTACACAATACTCTCAAACGGTGAAGGAAAACATCGTGAGGAAACCTACGACTTAGTCAGTTCTGCACGTATTGACCATGTCTCTCAGTCAGTCAGGATGTTACAAGTGCTAGGCAAGCCTATTTCGTCTTAAATTCTATCCCAGACACTATAGCGTGGTGTAAGTAGATAACCTGCAATAAATCATCTAAAATAGATGCAAACGCCTATTTAATTTTTTTATGTTGAAAGAGGCTCTTACTACCCTTAGTATGCATCCAAATAGGTTTTAAATAGTACAACGTTATCAGCGAGCGAAGCGAACTGTGTTGTTTTTTTTTGTCTTTCTCCAAAAGAGACTACTCGTACTGGATAAATTAATGTATCCGCCGTTTGATATTCGATTTCAAAAATTCTTTTCTAATATCTTTTTTTTAAATGACGATGAAATTACTAACTTTACATAAATCGTTGTAAATAACCAGGTCCTGTCCCATCCGTTTGCTTTCTCAAACCAATTCGAGACTAAGCTGGAGAATAAATTTAGTTTTATGGCCGCGGAAAAATCTGAAAGTCGAATTTTCTAATGTGCTTGCGGTTTAGATCGCTCTGCTGTTATTTATTATCACTTTTAGATAAAAAAAACTGTAGATAGAAGTGATTCTTTTTATTTTTTTGTGCGTATTTTAGTATTTATTATGTTTGTCAATATAGTTCTGTGTTTGTTGTGCTAAATAAATAACGTACTTTCTTTGTTTCTTTCTTGGATAAAGAAGGGATAGAGCGTAATATTTTTTTTTTTTTCATAATAAAAGAGAAACAAAAATTGTTTTGTATTAAAAAATAGGTGAGTTTACATAATGATAATTACATTTCCCACAAGACAATTCATATCTAAAATACAAAACTCTCAAAACTCATAATTATCTGTTAAACTTTGCGTACAATTTTATGCTGTAGTGGATGGTTATGGTGTAGTGCTGTAGTAGTGATTGCACTAATCATAGTGAAACGTCATACACATCGCTGACATATTTGACAGTGTTTCACAGATCGCCACCGCAAAATGCTTAGATTTGTGCAAGGCTAAAGCCTGGTTTCCACTGCGAGCGGAACGGACCCATTAATGACTCATTTCTCATTTCTACTCATTCTACACGCTCGGCTCTTTCCGTCCGACTATTTGTTGGTGGAAATACAAGTATGCAGTTTGCGTTTGCGAGTTCAACGGAGTCATTAATAGGTCCGTTCCGCTCGCAGTGGAAACCGGGCTTTAAGACGTTCAGCGTTACATAATGTAATCCCGTTAATTATAATGAGCACTGTATCCGAGCTCGCTATGAAATATTTTCTGCAACGAACGACTCGCTCGTTGTCACGCGCCGCGTTCAAACTCCGTAAAATATTATCTCGCTGACTGGTTAGCCTGGTGTTCCACTCAAGATATTGCTATGTTCGCCTATGTACAATGCAATTTTTAGGGTTCCGTAGCCAAATGGCAAAAACGGAACCCTTATAGATTCGTCATGTCTGTCTGTCTGTCCGTCCGTATGTCACAGCCATTTTTCTTCGAAACCGTAAGAGCTAGACTGATAAAACTTGGTGAGTAGATGTATTCTGTGAACCGCATTAAGATTTTTACACAAAAATAGAAAAAAAACTATAAATTTTGGGGGTCCCCATACTTGAAACTGAAACTCAAAAAAATTTTTTTCATTGAACCCATACGTGTGGGGTATCTATAAATAGGTCTTTAAAAATGATGTCAAGGTTTCTAATATAGTTTTTTTCTAAACTGAATAGTTTGCGCGAGAGACACTTCCAAAGTGGAAAAAAGTTGGTCCCCCCCTCTAACTTCTAAAATAAGAGAATGATAAAACTAAAAAAAATATATGTTGTACATTACTATGCAAACTTCCAACGATATTTGGTTTGAACAAGATCTAGTCAGTAGTTTTTTTTTAAACGTCATAAATCGTAAACCGCAATTTAACTTTCGACGAACTACAAGAACCTTTATATTATGTTACTTGATGCTACGGAACCCTTCATGGGCGAGTCCGACTCGCACTTGGCTGCTTTTTTGTTTTAGTGCATTAAAAAATTTTCTATCTATAAAAAAAAACCCGTTCCTTCAGTACCTACCAGGAACCAATCGTACACCAGCTGACGTGCACACGTCACCGTCTCGCAATCGCTATTCATGCTTCTTGAAGAACCCGCTAGGGGCGCTTTTGGTTTCTCCATACAAAATGGTGGCAGAGGTGGGCGATACGATCGGCGATAGGCGTCAGGCACCGTACACGGCGTCAGGCACCGCACACCGATTTCATACGATTGGTTCCCGATATATAGGGGTACAGGACGGTAGTGACACATCTCACAAAAGACGGGCAATGAGTGATCAAACCGGCCCGACTTCGGCAGTCAAGTCAAGGCTTTACTCCACTGGCCATCACCAAGTCTAGCCATGTGTCCTGCCCAACACCACTTGAGATTTACCGCCCTGTCGCCAACATCGTAGACTTTTGTACGACGACGGACCTCAGTGTTGCAAAGTTGATCTAATAATGTTATGCTGACCATAGCTCGTTCCGTGGCCCTTTGTTTATTATTTATTTACCACCATCACCACCCAAATTGGAATATGATTGCTATAAAGCTATTAATCCCTTTACTTCAGTGGAGCACAAACTTTATTTGCATTGTTACGGTACCTAATCCAACATCTGCACTTATACGAGTATGATAAAGTATAAAACGGGGCGTTTCAAGTTTTTAATTAGTTTCAGAACATGTTAAGCTGGATCAGTGGCCATAGCACCAGTTTTTTGTGCTATCGTGTTGTTAACTCTTGTCATTGGCACGAAAGAGAATGAAAAATGCATCTTTACTTTTCCACATTTTGCTATCCCCCTCTTAATACCAAGTGCCCCTTTAAGATTCTTCAGGGCTGTTGAAAGAGATAGTCAGAGGTACAGTCGCGGTATGAAAATGTTCGTCACCTTAGTCGGTTTTCGCTTGCACCAGTGCCTTGATCATGAACACATTTTGACATAATTTGTGACGTTAACTTATCGGTGTATTCTGTCTATTCAGTTTCAAAAGGTGCGGTTGGTGTGATCGTGATACGTTGAACAAACCAAGTTGAAAATCGACGAACATTTTCATTCCGCCACTATACATAATCACATTGTATGCCTCAAGTTGATGGACGCAGAACACTGCATTTTAGGGCACGTTCCTGGTGTGCGTGACCTACGAGGCAATGCTTTATTATAGGGCCATTTGCTTGTTCCATTAGCTTATTGTATAAAAAAAAACAATAAAGTTTAAAATAATGTGTGCAAAGTCCCCTTGTTTCTATATTTACGTCTGTTGCTATTACTGTCTATAAAACTAGTGCTATACCTAGGTTTAGAAATACTGAAAACTTTTCATGTAATGAGATCTGTACGGGTTGGTTTGAGGGTTGTGGCAGAATTAACAGTGTTTCACCCTGGTGGCATTGTTAGGGCTGCAAAGTAACTACTTTCATGAAAACTCAAGTCATTTGTTTAATGAATTTAAACGTCGGTACTTACAAATTATATATAGCCGTACAGATAACCCACATGAAGTTGAGCTGTTACTTCTGGAAATTAGCACTCAAAATATATAATTATGTTAGTGCTGCAAAGTACCTAACTCTTTTTATGCGAACTCAAGTCTAAATATTTTTTAATAAATTTAAATGTCGTTTCTAACAAATAGCCGTACGATAACACATTGAAGTTGATCTGAATTTTTCTAAATTACAGGATTTTGAAAAAAATCTCAGTCAAATTATCTAGGTACTGCGACTAAAAATAACAAACGTATACAAACAAATCTATACAGCGCACTATTAAGCGATCTGCAATGGCAATCAGTTTCAGCATAGGGTTGTACATACAACTGCACACACTGCCGCAAACTTTGAAAGTGGGATATTTTACAGCGATATACTGCAGGCCTACCACAAGCTCCGTCTGGTTCTTTCTCTGGCTCTGGTTTTGAGTCTGTGTGAGTGTTCACCAGTGTATTTTTTTTTCATATTCATATTCATTTATTCATTGTTTTATGTGTATTATAGGTCTTAGGGGGTAATAACGTCCAGAACATGAACATTTTACTGTGTTTGTGTCGTTTTGACGTAGGATTTATTTAGTCAACACTCACAGAGACTCTAAACCAGAGCCAGAGACAGAGCCAGACAGATCTTGTGGTAAGCCTACTGATCTCCAGCGCAGTCGATCTGGATGTGCGCAAGTCTTAATAGCGTCGACCATCATAAAAACATCGAATGTGTCTCCTTATCGTTTCTCCACCTTATTTCCTTTCATCCCCTAACATATTTTTATCCTCAAAACTAAATTAAATTCAATAACAAGTGAGGTCTAACAAAGGCTTCCAATAATGGCACCCTTTGATAAACTATCCCCGTTTTGGGATTGGCACAGTAAGAATAGTTTAACCAGTAGTATAAGTCCTATTTCTGTTGCTACGCCGTGACACTTGCTTTTTCTGTGAGAGGCAGTTATACATACTGCCATGGATGCAGAGCAATAGTGTACGTCTATGTTTGATGTAGTTTATGAGATGCAATTGTTATATCAGCTCATACGCTCATCATCAGGTCGCTCATCAGAATAAAAGGTTTATTCACATAAAGAAACTTACAGTTAATACAAATATTAAAAAATACACAAGAACAGTTTAGCATCTGCAGGCGATCTAGAAATAGTTATTTATTTATTTATTATTTGTCTAAGTTTAACACACACAAAATAAAAACAAAAAGATAGCCACTAGCCCTTGCGTCACGCGTCGCTTCGATCAGTCAGTCTTACCTTATTTTTGTGGATGGCTTCAGCAAATAAATTTAGGCCGTGGCTCGTATAGGAAAATTAGATCTCTGTGAGCTAGCATTATAAAGTAGATTTTTTTACTTTAGAACGAAACTAGTTGTAGCTTATCTACTGCTTATCACACTATGTTTTCTGTGCTCCGGGCTCTTTTAGGGTATCTTCCGGTTTATTGTGGTGGTCTATCCTCTAGTAAATGGCCTATTTGTAGTGGCTGGGTAGGGTTGATTGATACCAGTAATGCTCAATTTGGGGCCGTTTGTTTATCTTCTCGAAATTAAGTGGTTGAGCCGGAAGGCGAAATGAAATATGCTAGATAGATTTCTTCTTATCGTGTCACTGATTCTTTAGAACCAAGTGTGGTGAAAGGATTTTAAGTGCGCCTCAAAAAGGTTCCTTTCATGCACGACACATAATTTCGAACACTTTAGGCTCTACGATGTACCGGTTTCCTCACGATGTTTTCCTTCACCGTTTGAGAGCACTGGCATAGAATAGAATAGAATATAACTTTATTGTACACCAAAAAATTTACGGTAAACATGGCATGAAAGAATACTTAAAAACTAGAGGTACAATGGGCGGTCTTATCGCTAATAGCGATTTCTTCCAGACAACCTTTGGATGGAAAGAAACATATGGTACGAGTAGGGACGGGGCATACATAATAAAATAAAATAAATAGTCATAAACTAATAAATATGATATTAATGCTAATACATAATATACTCATATAAATAAGTAATTGTGATGTATAATAAATCTAGTTACAAATTTAAAGAAAATCAAAAAACAAACGTGATATTAGGGAAATTACGACGATGATGAGGGGAGTGATAACAAGTAGTGTTGGTGAACCATGCTTTTAAAGATAGGAAGGGATTTGGCATGACGGATAGAAACGGGGAGTGCATTCCATAGCTTTGTAGCTTGAAGTGTGAAGGAGTGTCCGTAGAATTGTGAAGAGTGGACAGGAGTTTTTAGCTGACGGGTGTTAGAGGAGCGTAGGGATAAGGAATGGGAGAGGTGAAGAAACTCAAAGCGTTCTTTGAGATAGACTGGAGTAGAAGGAAGGAAAAGAATGTTATAAAGGAGCGAGAGGATATGTACATTCCGGCGAAGACGGATAGGTAGCCACTTGAGTCTGTTACGGTACTCAGAAACATGATCATATTTGCGCAAGCCGAAAATGAATCTTATAGATAGATTCTGAAGACGCTCAAGTTTATTGAGTTGGTCCTCAGTTAAGTCCAGGTAGCTAATATCGGCGTAATCTAAAATAGGATGCAACAGAGACTGTGCTAGCGCAATTTTGGTGGAAGTTGGAAGGAAGTTGCGTAACCGTCTGAGAGAGGCAGCTGCAGCAAAAGTCTTTCGGCTTACTGCTGCTATTTGTGGTCCCCACGATAAATGTCTATCAACCAAGACGCCTAGATCCTTCACCACCTCACTGATTTCCAGCATAGTATTGTCAAATATGACTTGTGGTAGAACAGACCAGTCAACTTGTGACAAAATCCGCGAGCTTCCGATTACAATGACTTGTGTTTTATCTGGATTGACTTTAAGACCATAAAGTCTGCTCCACTCAAGGACACGGTCTAGATCACTGTTCAAGCTGGTGATAGCTTCATTCAACCATTCTACAGGAGCCTGGGTATACATTTGTAGATCATCTGCATAAAGGTGGTAGGAAGAAGAGATTTGTTTGGAAATTGAATTTATGAAGATAGCAAAAAGAAGAGGAGATAGCACGCCGCCCTGAGGTACACCGGCACTCAATTGACACCAAGACGAATAGGTATCGTCAATACGAATACGTTGCCGGCGTCCAGTCAGGTAACTACGAAACCAGTCTATTACTGTTGGAGATATGTTAAGAGAGCGGAAGAGAGCTAATAGAACATCAAAATCGACGTTGCCAAAAGCATTACTGAAATCCAGAAGGGAAAGAACGGTAACCAGCCTACCTTCCATGCCCAGCCTGATATCATCAGTGATTTTAATGAGAGCAGAGACGGTACTATGGCCTGGCCGAAAGCCAGACTGATAGGGATTGAGGAGGTTGTTGGTATTAAGGAAAAGGTTTAGTTGTTGGTGTACTAGGCGCTCAAGGACTTTCGATAGGAATGACAGAATGGAGATAGGGCGGTACTCTGAAAAACAAGAGGGATTAGGTTTTTTAGGAAGAGGAGTAACTTGGGCCTCCTTCCACAAACTTGGAAAAGTTCCAGTGTTTATGGAGAAGTTAAGTAAGTAGGTAATGACGTGGACAATGTCTTCAAGGATAGGAGTAATCATTTTCTTACTAATGCAGTCACTACCGACAGCATTTGACATAAATAAAATAAAAAAGCCCATTTATTCCATAACTACATAATTATGGTACATTTCATGCATACAGTAGTTATATTATTATTATTTACATGCATGACATAATAATTATTATTTTATTTAAATTTAACCTAAAACTTTATTTAATTTTATATTTTGTTTTTCAATAAATATGAGTTTTACTACTCTTCTTAAATTTTTGTTTTACTCGTTGTTCGTTTTGTTTGTATTTTTACTTTAGTCTATTTTTACTTTTTCTTAAGTTAGGACCACTCTCGGGTATAGGCCTCCTCCAGCTTTTTCCAGTCTTTGCGATCGTTTGCTATTTTTATTTCAGTCCTGTTTCTCACATTATAGGTGCAAATGAAGATATTTTGATTTGATTTAGTTGATATTTCTTTAGCTTGAGGGTTTTGGTCGTTCTCTTCCACGGTGACCAGCCGGCTTGGAAGAGGTTGTATGTTATTTGTTTTTTTGATTATGGGTTCTGTGTTGGAGGAGGGGCTTAGTTGCTATGATTTTTTATCATCGTTTCTATTTGCATTACTTGTGGTTTTATTTACCAGGAAGTTTAGTATGCCTGGCTTAAGAACTCCCTCTGAGGTGCTGTTTGACCTTCTGGCCCTTGAGTCTGATTGTATTTTGTTCTTTTTGTTAATTTGTCTGTTTAAATCTGCATTTGGTGTTTTAAGAATTTCAGGTGAAGTAGGTTGTTTACGCTTGGCGATGTTTTTTGATACAATCAGTTTATCATATCGTATTGAGGCTACATTTCCCTTCTCTCTCTCTGCTTGCAATTATTCCTGTAGCTCTTTTCGTTTTTCTAGTAGGTATTTTGGATAATCTTCTTTTAAGTAGTAAGGTGTGTCTTGAAAAGCTCTTTTTTGTTTCAAGATTTTGATTTTTGTACCTAGAGTTGAGAAAGTTACTACTATTGGGCGTAGTTTTTCTTCTTTCTTACCTATTCTCCTAACTTCTTGTACGTCATTGTAGCTTAATTTGATAGATAAATATTGTTCTATCCACATAATAGTATTATTTTCAAGATTCTCGTATGATTTTTCAGTTTCTTCTATACCAAAGAATACCAGGTTTCTATTCGCCAAGCGTAAACAACCTACTTCACCTGAAATTCTTAAAACACCAAATGCAGATTTAAACAGACAAATTAACAAAAAGAACAAAATACAATCAGGCTCAAGGGCCAGAAGGTCAAACAGCACCTCAGAGGGAGTTCTTAAGCCAGGCATACTAAACTTCCTGGTAAATAAAACCACAAGTAATGCAAATAGAAACGATGATAAAAAATCATAGCAACTAAGCCCCTCCTCCAACACAGAACCCATAATCAAAAAAGCAGCCAAGTGCGAGTCGGACTCGCCCATGAAGGGTTCCGTAGCATCAAGTAACATAATATACAGAAAATAAACAGGAAACAGGTTCTTGTAGTTCGTCGAAAGTAAATTGCGGTTTACGATTTATGACGTATAAAAAAAACTACTGGCTAGATCTCGTTCAAACCAAATATCGTTGAAAGTTTGCATAATAATGTACAACATATATTTTTTTTAGTTTTATTATTCCCTTATTTTAGAAGTTAGAGGGGGGGGACCAACTTTTTTCAACTTTGGAAGTGTCTCTCGCGCAAACTATTCAGTTTAGAAAAAAACGATATTAGAAACCTCAACATCATTTTTGAAGACCTATTCATAGATACCCCACACGTATGGGTTCGACGAAAAATTTTTTTTTGAGTTGCAGTTTGAAGTATGGGGACCCCCAAAATTTATAGTTTTTTTTCTATTTTTGTGTAAAAATCTTAATGCGGTTTACAGTATACATCTACTTGCCAAATTTCATCAGTGTAGCTCTTATGGTTTCGGAGAAAAATGGCTGTGACACGGTCGGACAGACAGACAGACAGACAGACAGACAGACATGACGAATCTATAAGGGTTCCGTTTTTGCCATTTGGCTACGGAACCCTAAAAAACAAATAACATACAACCTCTTCCAAGCCGGCTGGTCACCGTGGAAGAGAACGACCAAAACCCTCAAGCTACAGAAATATCAACTAAATCAAATCAAAATATCTTCATTTGCACCTATAATGTGAGAAACAGGACTGAAATAAAAATAGCAAACGATCGCAAAGACTGGAAAAAGCTGGAGGAGGCCTATACCCGAGAGTGGTCCTAACTAAAGAAAAAGAAAAAATAGACTAAAGTAAAAATACAAACAAAACGAACAACGAGTAAAACAAAAATTTAAGAAGAGTAGTAAAACTCATATTTATTGAAAAACAAAATATAAAATTAAATAAAGTTTTAGGTTAAATTTAAATAAAATAATAATTATTATGTTATGCATGTAAATAATAATAATATAACTACTGTATGCATGAAATGTACCATAATTATGTAGTTATGGAATAAATGGGCTTTTTTATTTTATTTATTTTGAGTGACTTGTTCAGTGACGGTTTTTCCAGTTTCTCTGATTTCTAATCTTTGTTGGTCCAGTTCTTTTTTTATTGCATTAAGCGCGTGCAGAACTTCATCCATGGTGTTGAATTTTCTTGTTTTGTTTTGATACTCGCATAGCACTGGCATAGTGTACATAAATTTTTGGGCAGAAAAATTCATTGGTACACGACTGGATTTGAACCCACGACCTTAAGATCGGAAGGCGGGACCAATACCACTAGACCACCAGTGCTATGCTGATAGATTGATGACTCTTTATGATGTAATGCAATTATTATGTTACATGGTGAACTTTTAAAGTTAAAAATGGTGAATAAATACTAGCGGCCGCCCATAGTTTCGCTCGCCCCGTTCATGTTACGCCTCGTTCCCGTTATGTTTTTGGAATAAAAAGTATCCTATGACCGTCTCTAAGTTAATTGGTGAAAAGGTAGATTGCTTATAATTTTTTATCTGTCTTATTTTGACGCTAAAATGTATTATTAACATTCTGTTATACAACTAATATAATTAACAAGTATAGGGCCTGTCTGGTGTTAAGTTGTAACCATCGCCTATAACAAAGCATTGCCTCGTAGATCATACACTTTCAGGAACGTGCCCTACAATCACTGTCTTGCATCCATCAACTTGAGGCATACAGGTATTCAGCCTCACGTGCCAGTAATGTCACCGGCACCCACACCCTTCAAACTAAGCACAGCAATGCTGCTTCACGGCAGAAATAGGCATGACGTAATACATAATTTTCACAATTAACACATTCAATATAATCTTAAACGGCATATCGAAGAACCTAAAAAAAAGTTCAAAAATATGTGTCAAGTGCACGAAAAGAGCCTCTTTTAGGTGCACTTAAAATCCTTTCACCACACTTGGTTCGAAAGAATCAGTGACACGATAAGAAGAAGAAGAAATGAAATTATATTATTAAAGCTTTATTTCACGTCAATTTGACTTTGATCCTAAAAACAATTTCCGTATTGAAATTAGGATATGTGGACACGGAGACGAATACTTGTTCCACTTTGCAATTGAATATAATTGTAATATGAATATTGACTTCATTCTCAACGAGTAGGTGCAGTTGAACGAAGATTGTGGAAAGTCGAGAGAAAGGGAAGTATTATAAGGAAGAAAGGGGTATTTTATTAACAACAAACAAGGCTTTTTTATCACGGTTGAAACGTCACATCGAAATAATAAAGGTAATCACGATTAATACCCGTTTTTTCCATGTGCTAATTGGGGAAAAGCTTTGCCCAGCAGTGGGACAGTGTAGGTTGATTAAATAATAATATTGAATAAAATATATCCTGGTTTCAGTAGAGTCTTCTGTCTACAGTAATGGGAATGTCGATGTTGTTTTCCAATGCGTTTTGACTTTTTGGAAAATAACTTCCATACAAGTTCATAAAGCATAAAAATCAAACGATTAGAATTCACAATCTTAATCAACACAATCTTTATTAATTAGTATCAAAAGGATCTATTTGAATCTTTTTTAAGCACAGAAGTAAAAATCGACTGTCATGTGAACCAACATTTAATTTAAGTACTTTAAAAGCTAAAAGTGGAACACAAATTGTAGTCCCCAACTGAACCCTCGCAACACATGGGCTAATCGACCCACGTTCGTGGAACGGGTTCATCAATTATGGGTTCATAATTTAATATTGTCTTATTTCATTTGTCTTAAATCATTTTAATTGGAAATGAGAAAGATGAGATTACTTTTCTATCAATCAATCTTCGTCTTTTATTTTTAGTCGAATTACGACAGGTATTATTATTGTGCTAATTTTTGTGTCAAATTAGCACAATTCTAAAGAAATGCTTTTTTGACGTTTAGTAGAAAAATATATTTGAAGGCCTGCGCACACCTAGGTCGCTGGCGATGGCGATCCGTGAAAAGCTGTCAAATTTGACGGCGATATTTGACAACGTTTCACTGATCGCTATCGCCATCGACCTAGGTGTGAGCAGGCCTTTACTCAGTATACAATATACCACCCAGACAGAGAAAAAACATGAATTAGTGTGCTCACTACATATTTGTTCTGGGTGGGGATTGAACCCACGACCTACGGCGCAGAAGACATAACTACTACCATCTGAGCTGTGAGGCCAGTCAAAGTCAGCCATTAAAGTTTATTTTACATTGTAAATCAAAAATTGTAATTGTAATTGTCAAATGTAGTCAGGTGTATCACAAGGATCACTTTGAAACGTCCTAAAGCTAGGTGAAACTGGGTGCCAGTTCCACGCGACCAAGCCTATAAGAACAGGCAGTAAACTGTAGTATGTATAACTAGCGGCACATAACTTTAGTGCTGAGCGATACGCGGAGGGGATAGCTGCGCACGCATCGTAGTGTGCGCATGTCGCTCACACTGGATGTGTGGATGTGTGCAGAGTATCTTATCGGTACAGAGAGCGGAGTGTGACTGGAGAGTCAATCAGTCCTACGCACGCCCGCCTTTCATCCCGCTAGCCCCCCTCAGGTGCCTTATTTTTGACTTCTGCGCAATAACGGTCAGCGCTAAAATTATGTGCCGCTACATATAATACTACTGTGTGTCACTAGTTAGCTCAGTTTACAATCACAATGTAAAGCCAACTTCACAGTTACGTACACTGTTCTATAATGTAGTATTTTGTAATTTATTTTGGTCCAAGTTTTAAGTTAAAGACGATACTACGGTACAGTGGGATACACGTCAAGTTCCACGAGCTATATACCCATAACTACGCTAGATTCAATACAGAGAATCGTAGAAAAGGGACTGAATCATAGCGTATCGGCCAATCAGAGTGCACGTAGCCACCGCGCAACGCACCGCGCGCCGCCGCCCGCCACCGAGCGCACCGCTCCGCAGTCATAGCTTTGCTTGGCAACGCGCTAGTCGCCACGCGTAGCGGAAACCAATAAACATTTTTTTGGTTGATCGCGGTGCATGCGTGTCGCACCGCTTCCATAGATTATGTAGAAAAACTGCATTACAACCTCCATGGTCCAACTGATGTGGTATAGATATTGAAAAAAAGTTATACAGTTGTCCAAAGAAGAGCTGTATCATAATGTAACTTTTGAAAACTTATTTCGATGGGTGTGCGTAAAGATTCTGCAGTTTAAGTTTTGTTTTTAATTTTATTATCTTTACTCTACTTGCCCCATTTCCGTAACTTTTTCGGGATAAAAAGTCTTATATTATGTCCGTCTCCGGGTTCGAACCTACGACCTCACCAATTTCAACTAACATGGTCTCTCTTTTATATATACTTAGAGATATGTATTTCAGAATGAGATTAGAAAAACTACTATTCGACGTTTTGTGGCGTCATCTGACTTTAGTGTGTTGCAGCTATTTTTTTTCAAAAACTTTAAAAGTTTGAATAGGAAGGAGTTTTTTTTCCGTGTAAATGGTGAAAATTTGCTATTTCAATTCATTTTAAGTAAAACCTTTATTTCCAAACATTGATCCTTATCAGCACAGAAGCATCAACAGAATCCATTGGTTGAATAATACAGGTGTAATTTTTTTTGAAAGATCATTCCGATTCATTTCCGTCAAAAGTTTTTTGATAAATTAAATTATGCACTTATTCACGCTTCCTGCAAAAGCGTTTTCACAATTCACGGATTTAAAAAAAATGCGACCCAATTCCTATATTCACGGTTTAAGATTTATTCACCAATCTAGTCAGTTAACTGATAAAACAAAATATCCAACCCAAAAAAATAAAATAGACCTTATTACACCTATGTCTAAAGTATGTTGTTAAATGATATCGCTGCTGTATTAGTTCGGACTTTGAGATAGCCGCCTTCGGCGCAATCGGTGTTTTTGAGAATGTAAACAAACTGAATGAAAGCAATTTAATTTCTCAACGAATAAAATATATTTTTAAATGCAGTCACATTATTAGACGTTCTGTCCTTTGGTAAGAGCCGGTTTGCATGTTTTACTGTTGTTTTTATTGCTGTGTGTGTGTGACCGATGAGGTCTGGCGAACCACACCCCACCTGATGTTGAGCGGACCTCCATCCATGATCTTCAACTGTAACGTCATGACTGGTTTTGAACCCGCGCCCCCCAACCGCTAGGTCAATGAGGTCTGGCAAACCACTAGACGAAAATGAATTGCTGTTCGTTAGTCTCGCTAAAACTCGAGATCAGCTGGACCGATTTGTCTAATTTTGGTCTTGAATTATTAGTGGAAGTCCAGAGAAGGTTTAAAAGGTGAATAAATATGAAATTGAATTTAACAGGAACGGGAGCGGGGTGGGCGAAACCGCGGGCGTCCACTAGTAATTAATATAATAAAAAAAATGCGACCCAATAATATTAACAATGCGACAAAAATATTCGCGGCTAAAGAATTCTTTATTTGCAGATTTAATCAGTCCTAATAGACACGGATTCAAATAGGTATCCAACCAAACCAATATTTTTTGAAACGCCGTCAAATGGACTAATAAAAAAGCAAAATAGACCTTATTACAAATACGCCTAAAGTATGTTGTTGATATCGCCCCGTTGTATTAGTTGGGACTTTGATTTATGCCGCTTTTGGGCCGATCCGTGTCTTTGAAGAAGAATATAAATGATGCAACTACTAAAAATGAAAGCAACCTTATTGCTCGACAGACAAGGTATATTTTTAAATGCTATCACATTATTAGATGTCTTTTGATAAGAATCGCTTTGTGTGTTGTGTTTTTTAGTAATTGTAATTATAATGTCAATTTTGTCACCTATGGAACTTATCTATACCCCGCGAATAAAAAGCTTTTACTGTATATTAAATTAGATTGCTTAGTGTAATAAAATTGCCGAAGTCAATCTATTTATGTCTAACAAATCATCTTTAAATTATCTTTCCAATAACTCAAAAACGTTACGCTTTATAATACATGGGTAAATATATATTTTTTAGTTTACCTATCTATTCATTCGTCCGTTGTTGTTGAGAACTATAGTTTGCATTACGTAAAAATAAAGACGCTGGAAGAATGTCGGAAGAGGTGTGTTTGCGCATACAAAACTCGCACCTATATTAAGGTGGTTAGAGATGCGAATATTGCATACGCAAACAGACCTCTCTCCACTTTTTTCCAGCGCAGCGTTCTTTTAACGTAACAATACCTATACCTACGCTCCTAGGATAACTGAATGTAATTACTTACTAGATTTTTTGTTGATTTTGATTCGTTGAAGTAAAGAAGTTTTAATAACCCTACATACTTACAACATTTTATATGATCAATGTGTGTGATGACGAAAGCTAATCAAGTTTTGAAAGCAAGTAATAAGCTAAGAGGGTTAGTCAGGTAATGCAGCCACAATAAATATAGTTAAAAAAACAAAAAAACTACGCTTTTATAGCTAATCGAACTAAAAAGAAGAAAATAATGTTTAATTACAGAGTTTCAGAGTAAAAAACGTGGGGTGTATTTTACTATATTTTCATAACTTTTTACTATTATTTCATAACTCTCCGCTCATAGATACTTTTAATATATCAAGCACCCCACGCTTTTTACTTTGAAACTCTGTAATTAAACATTATTTTCTTCTTTTTAGTTCGATTAGGTATAAAAGCGTGGTTTTTTAATTTTTTTAAACTATATTTATTTTTCATTTTTAAGTTCGATATTTCAATCAATTATTAGCGGACAAGGGATAGTATTTAAATCGCGCGCTAGCTCCATCTCTCATACTCCCTTACAGAAGATCTATAAAAGAACTTATTAATCCTGGCGGTCCTAATAAGGATAATGGGAAACTGTTATCAAATTAGTGCATTGTCATCGGTCATACGTGTGCAAAGTTTCAAATTAATCAAACTTCTGGAAGTTGGTGAAAATTATGCTCAAAGATTCCATTACATACATAGTTACAACCCAAGCTAATAAAGGCGTGTTAAAAGTTAAAAGGCTAGAAAAAACATAAAATTTTAGGGCGCAAAAAGTCAATTTCTTTGACCAAATTTGAACTGCTGACCTCCACTTCCACTTCATAGTGAATCCGCACGCCCTTACCACTAGTCTATCTGTCGCTTACCAATTCAAACGAAATTAGACAACAGTTTTAAAAAAATAGAACTTCTAAAAATAGATGGTGCAGGTAGCAAAGTATAACGTTCAATTTCAAGTAGGTAGGTAAAACAAGAATAGGGCAGACAAAAAGATGAAACTAACATACCTGCTACCTACTAAAGCTAATGATCTAAACTAAGTGTTATACGGCTTCGGCTTTCTTTTTAAACTTGGAACGGGTTCTTCCCAATACGATTCGCTGAGTTCAACTTATCAGTGTTATTTAATTAACAGAGTAAATCACAAACTATGGTATGGTTACATACCAACCAACTGGCCCCTTAGCTCAGTTGGTAGTAGCCTTCTGCGCTGCAGGTCGTGGGTTCGATTCCCACCGAGAACAAATATTTGTGTGGTGAACGCAGATGTTTGTTCTCTGTCTGGGTGTTACATTGTATTCTAATCTATCTGGTTCTCATAGCACGAGCTCTGGCTTAATTTGGGGCCAGATATTGTAACGTGGATTGTCTACAATATTCATTTATTTTATACACTCCTCTTCAAGATATTTTTTCTTATTATCATGATAATTATGATAAATGGGACTACCTACGTTTATAAGTAAGTAGGTTTTGATACAAACAATGAAAAATAGTTATATAAAATTGTAGGTGCAAGTGCTGCGCAAGTATAAAAAAATCACAGCCTACCTACTAATATATCAGGCATATGCATTAAGGTAGGCATAATAATAATAGGATGTAAATAAATAAATACTTACTAAATGTTTGCTGTATTGAATTAAAACAGCGTCGCTCGTGGCAGACTCCCCCCTCGCCCCCCTCAGCGCGCTCGATAGCGGTGGAGCGGGCAGTGCGTTAGTCATTTAGCAATACAAATAAAAATAAACGAATAATGTATTGTATTGTAGGTAATAATAGTGCGGTGGCGCATGGCTTGCGGGCGGCCGAGCGTGGCCGAGCGCGTCTCGTCAGGGCTCGGCCGCTGGTGCCGCGCCGCGCCAAACCGTATTGAGACAGACGAGACCAACAAAAACGTATCGTACCTTTTCGCACGATTCACAGCGTTCAACTTTTAATAGTCCAAAGTCCAAACCGTTAAGTCTAGCGAGTATCCCACTGTACCATACCTAGACACAACTTCACGCGAGCAACTGTTGGATTGCACACAAAAAAGTTGCTAGCGATTTTTTGTAAATAAGTATACTATCTAATACTTACTTTTCCCGCTACTGCTTATGAGCTTAGACCACATCCAGCACTTAACAAAACAAACAAATTTAAGCGTTACGGCTCTCGTAATAAAGCCTTCGTGTAGAATCTGAGCTATGTTTGCCTTGTCATTACTTCAGCCTGAAAATTTCAGGATTTCCTTTGTCGTGTATTGAACGACTTGGGATTTAGGGAAGTTGACGAGTACCGAATATTGTATGTAACATTAGAAAATATTCTTTTTACAGTTCCATACTTTGACAAAGTCAAGGAGATACAAGTATCTTACAAAGTTCAATCAGAATAAGATATTTTTTACAAGAATAAGGGTCTTTTAAAAGCAAATAGCTCACCTGATGTTAAGTGGTAACTTAAGTCTTTACAAGGATAAGCTATCTAAGGATAGGCTATCCACGATATGTCACCGCCGTATACTCTCGTACTTCGGCCATATAGCAAGGCGCGGCGACCAAAGCCTCGAAAAACTGGTCATCGTTGGGAACGTGGAAGGAAGACGGTCTCGCGTTAGATCCCCAACTGAGTGGACTGACCAACTTAAAGAAAGGAACGTGGTGGGGAGAAGCCAGTTTTATGATGTGGTGAACATGGCTACAAATAGGACGCGCTGGAGGCAGGCCGTCCAGTCTGTACAACAAGGACATCCTAGGGATCACGATCTTCAGTCATGAAGTGCCGACCATAGAGAGAAGTCTTTACAGCGAGAAAGTTCACTGAGGGCTGGTTTCATGGATGACTAATAGACCGATCAAATATTTGACAACTGTTTATGCGAGTTGCTTAAAGCTGCTGCATTTTTTATTATTGCTTTATTTATCAACCACATTATTATAAGTTGATTTAAATTTCGTCAGATGGTTTTTCATCAGATAAATAATACTACTAATTTTACTAGCGTCTGCCAGCGGCTTCGCTCGCCTCGTTCCCGTTACGCCCCATTCCCGTTACTTTTTCGGGACAAAAACACTATGCCCGTCTCCTGGTTCTAAGCTACCTCACCAACAATTTTCAGCAAAATCGGTTCAGCCGATGGCGTGACCAAGGGAAATAGGTATTCATTTTATATTATTTTTTATTACTAGCTGACGGAACAAGCTTATGGCCCACCTGATACTAAGTGGTTACTATAGCCTATAATAAAGCAAGGCCTCGCAGGTCATGCACTTCAACACCCGTGCTCTACAATGCACTACCCTGCGTCCATCTTGAGGCATACTGGTGTTAAGCCTCACGTGCCAGTAATTTTGCCGGCATCCACGCCCTTCGAACTGAAACACAGCGACGCTGTTTGACATTTTGCCATCACAAACAATACAATTTTATAATTAAAAGTTAAAAGTAATAAACAACTACAAACAAGTATCTAGCACACAGCTGGAATATAACTTACAACCAGCCATACAGTATCATTTGCACTTTGACATCAAATATTAATATCGCCCCTCTCCCGTTTACTTAGGGTTCAATTTTGTACAGCAAAAGTAGCAACTAATAATCTACCATACAATAACAAAAAAACTTTCGATTTTCTGCCTTATCACGTTCGTTTTAGGTTTCTTTTTGGGTAAAATAGAGTGAACGGTACTGATATTGAATTTATGCACCAATAAAAATCAGTCGTAAATACGACCATGAAACTGGCTATCGGGTCAACTGAGCTACATAAATATTAGAAAAGTACTACGTAAGCGAACTGCAGCTGTAAATATTGAGACAAGAGTATAAATATTCTTATTAAATATGTAACGCCTCGAGGCCAACTTATGAACTAAAATTCAAATAAACAAGAATTGTATCTAATGTAGGTTACGCTCGTTACGTTGAATGGAACTAAAACCACATTTAAAAATGTTCTGAATGGAAGGTTTAAATACGTCATGGCAATAGTTGGGAATCAATTTATGAAGTTTTTTATTTGCATCCTAACTTAAGTCTAATTCATGATAAACTTTTGTTTTGCATCAATTGAGCAACAATGTTGATGAACGGTATGAATGCTGCTGGAAACTTTGTTTAAATCATTATAGGCTGTCCACACGCCTGTCTTGGTTTAAATGTTGCCCGAGGAAGTAATGTTGTTAATTGCATTATTTTATCATTACTCTACACTACTGCCATGTTTAAAAACCGTTGCAAACACGTTCACACACGTCAATATTTGTTGCTAAACTAATGTTTACGCTCGTCGGGCGAGAGCTGTCAACATGCCGTTATCAACTCTGCAACAGGCAGTGTTGCCAGCAACATGTTGACAGGAACTCCGCAACACGTTGATTCAACTTTGTTGCGAAACAAATGTTAACCATGAGTACGAGGCTTTATTTTTACTTAATGAAATTCAGAAATTAAAGCATAGCCATATCCGTACTACACAATAATTATGACCATGAATTAGCTTCCCGTCCGCACATTTTGATATTTTAAAATTACTGGCACGTGAGTACATCTGCATGCCTCAAATTGATGGACGCAAGGCAGTACATTGAAGGGCACGTTCCTGACGTGTGTGACCTACGAGGCAATGCTTTGTTATAGGCGATGGTAACCACTAATAGATGGGTTAATTATGCTTGTTCCATCAACTGGTTGTATGAAGAAAAAACAACTAAATATATTGTACAGCAAAACAGCCTTACTTATAAAAATATGTCAAAAGATAAACAGTGCTTAAACTATTGCCATCTCTTACCACTGTGTAATGACAAACAGTGAAAGAGCTAACTTAAAGCAATGATCATAATATTTAAATTGCGTATAAAGGTACATATGGCTGTAAGTCTTTACAAAAAAACTGTATTTAAGTATTATTTATCAGCTATTTAGTATAAAAGCTTCGAAAAAAATGTATTTTAGAAGATATTATTAGCAGCTATCTAGCTTGCTTAATTAATTTGTGTGAATTGTCCACAATATTTATTTACATGATTACGCCTCCTAAACTCCCCCGAACTCGTTGTCTAACAATGTAACTCCTCCCAGCACGTCCCGCAATAGCGCAAATTACAATGTTCTGGCTCCTGAGTTGCAGTTCCGGGAATCACGTACGAAATGGGACTTGAATGACCCTTAGCACTAGAGTGGTGGACCCCTTTGAGGAACCGCAGGACTTAAAATTAATAATGAATATTGTGTAATATTGTGGACAAACTACACAACACTATCTAGCCCCAAATTAAGCAGAGCTTGTACTATGGGAACCAGATAGCTGATATAATACTTATTCTTTTTTTTTTATGTAACTAATTGATGGAACAAGCATTTGGCCCACCTGATGTTAGGTGGTAACCATCGCCTATAACAAAGCAATGCCTCGTAGGTCACGCACATCAGGAACGTGCCCTACGATGCACTGTCCTGCGTCTATCAACTGGAGGCATACCAGATATCACCTTTACCACCACAGATTCACCTTTTTTTTGTTAATACATAGGTACTTAGAATACAATATAAAACTTTATCTTTTTTTATTTTTGTTGGTCTCGGTCGGGATCGAACCAACGACCTACGGAGCTGAAAGTAGAGCCACTACCAACTGAGCTGAGAAGTTTCTTTCACTCTCTATAAATATGGTTGGCGATTCTTCTAGCCGTGATTTTGTACAAAAATAAAACAAACTACTTACAAAATTCAACTTTAAAAGAAAAGTTGTATTTTTTACTACTGCATTCAGGTCTTTTAGTCGTATCACTCTTGATAGTGTGGCCGTGGTCATCGTTCCACTGCCTTGTTCCAGTCCATCCACTTCATAGGTGAGCAGGGTGCTGCAAGTACTTTTGCCCTCAAACTGCCTCAGCACCACCAGGTGTTCTATGGACACGTGCCCAACGAAGATGCGAATACGTGACTGCACAATGGATGATACACGCTGCTTGATGCAGAGTTCTTGAAATATGGAAATGTTGGTGCGAAACTCGGTCCATGATACCCCAAGCATTTTTCTCCAGCACAACATTTTCTGTCTATCTTCTGTTTCTCACTCTCTCGCAGAGTCTACGTCTCCGCAGCGTTCAAAAATACTAGTGTTCTGACTAGCCTAGCATTTAGGTCACAAGACGTTAAAAACTAGTGCTCACGGTACAACTTGGTATTGGCTCTTAAACCTCTGTGCAGTTACGACAAGGCAACCGTTTATTATGGTACAGCAAAGCTATTGAAATGGACGCTTCGGTGGGCTCAACTATGATTTATAACCTTAAAACAATACTTAGTAGATTGTTTCTGAAGGGGTTTAAGTATACAATTTCCAAATATTGAATTCACAGTAGATAAAAATGTGCCGAGTGAGCAGGGTGGCCGGCAAATAAGTTTTCACGGCAGTTCGCATGTTGTGTGCGTACTACGCACACAATGAATTGCCAGTCCCGTACTTAATGATATAAAGATAGGCATACTATGTATGTATTTACAAAAAAAAATATTAAGTGTTATATTATCAGCTATCTGGTTCCCATAGTTCAAGCTCTGCTTAGTTTGGGGCTAGATAGTGTTGTGTGGATTGTCTGCATTATTTATTTATTAGGTCAAAATAGGCCCCGACTCAGCTTTTTGCTGTCTGATATGGCAGTAACTACCATGCCAAGCAACGCTGGTGTTCAGGCTTAAATGTTTGATATGGTATCGTTTCATAGGTTTTTGGGATATCAAAAGATCTTGGGTAGTAGAATTAGATTTTTGGTTGAAGAAATTATTGCTTCGTAAAAATAATAAAAACTTGAATTGAGATTTATGAAATGAATTGAAATGTATTTATTCCCAATGTATTTATTTTAATAGAAACCAATATATTTATTATTATGCCCTTGAATTTCAAAACAGTTTTTAATCTTACAAATAAATACATTGTATATATGCAACTTTACTCATCAAACTACAGTTTTGTAAAACAACTTGTTCATAAGTACTAAAAAATGAATTAAGTTTCAAAATGATCTCGTATTAGTTAAAAAACTTGCTCGAATCCAGATCACAAGCTTAATTACTTACTCATTAGTTAAGCTCTTTTATACAAGCTAAAACTATCTGTATTCCTAAAGGAATAAGGGATATAATGGTATAGAGACTGTTGGTGAATGGAAAAAGAAAAAGCACATCAACATTCATTTGAAGTTTTACTTGCGCCATTCGAGAACATGTCGCCTTGTTCGATTAGACGCTGGTTATTTCTTGGTTGTTTTCCATTTTTATTGAATAAATAATTCTTTGAGTGTGCTCAAACAATGAAGAAAAATCTGATTTTTGACGAATAAATAATAGTTTTAGTAGCTTTATTCCTACAAACCTTAGATCTTTAGAGTTATTTAATAATTAGATGTATGATCATGTATATTTATAAGATAAATAAATAAAACAAAATAATACAATATGTACGCTATGGAAACCAGTTAAAGGTAAAAATATAATGCTTGCAGGTACCTATGCTTGTTTATACTTTTAAAGTAAAAATATGATTATAGACAAAAATCTAAAAAACTAAATTATGGTCGATGCAAACTTAAAAAAAATACTTACGGTGAAGTATAAAAACTGAAAAGCCCAACTTCCAACCAATCTTAAAGTATTACCTTCACAAATGACGAAGTTATGCAATAACAAGAATAAAAATACAACCGATTCGAGAACGTTCTCCAATTTTTCGTCTAAAAATGGAAAGTGTTCGATTAATTCAGTGAGCCTCTTTGAGGCGCACTTAAAATCCTTTCACCACACTTGGTTCGAAAGAATCAGTGACACGATAAGAAGAAGATAGCCATTGAAGCACATTTTTTTTTAACTAAAGAAGTTGTACCTCCTAAACGTAATTTTTTTACGTTAAACGTTATTGTACTTCTTAAAATCATTAGTAAACATGAACCCGGAACGACTTTACTACAAGTAAATACCGTAGTAGCCAAAATACCAGCTGCAACTTCAAATGTCAGCATAAACAACTCAAAGTTCAGTAGACAAATAGTTAAACTGCGCTCGCCGAGCCAGACATGGCTCAAAACTTCAGGGAATGCAAGAAAAATAAGAACTGTTCTCAAACTTTTGGGGAATGCTGAATTCGTTTTCTATAAGTTTATATAAATACTAGCAGCCCGTCCCGGCTTACGGGGTAGACAATCTATCGCTAATAGTTTCGGCAGTGCATTCGACGAAAGACATTTTAAGACTCATTGTTCTACACCTTCGGTTACATTGTTCAAATTTTACCAAGGATCCCTATTTTTTTTCAAAATGAAATGTAGCCTATGTCAAATTGGAAGAATGTAGAATTCTATTGGTGAAAGATTTTTTTAAATGGGCCCAGTACTTTTTGAGCCTATTCATTACAAACATACAAAAATAGGTACAAATCTTTCCTCTTTATAATATTAGTGTAGAAAAATCGAAATTTTTCATATTTTTACCCATCCATGAAACATTTATAATAAGCATTTATAATGAGTGGGATTAGTATGATAGGATAATATTAGTTGGATATCCCGTGCTTTGGCAACCCTGGAATTAGGCACACGAAGGCTTTTTAATTCATTTATTTTTTCCTACAAAAATAATGTTACTTTCAATTTTTCCAGGAAGTTTAGCTGTGAGTATGAAAATGAACAGTATGATAACAGCATATCAATTATTATACGATCGAAGCCCCGAATGCCCGAATACCCATATAACGTGGACATAAATTTTATGGCGGTTCGACCCATAAAAATGGGGAATTATCAAACTGTGACGGAATTACCCTAATAAATTATTAAGTTTCGTACGTGTGGAAAGCTGAGTAGGGGATTCGCAAGTGGATTATGATAAGGCTGTTATTGTAATTTGTCATAACAAAGTGCGCCTGGTCAGGGAAAGTATCAATAGTTTCTCAATTCAATGGTTCTCAATGTTTTTTTTGGCCGTTTGAAATTTGAACCACTCTTTTACTATTGGAAACCGTCCTGTTGCTGCAATCTAGTAAACTGGTATTTATCGCGAAAATAACTTATATTATTTATTTTCCCGACGTTTCGGCTATGTTTCAATAGCCGGGACGCGCGTGTGTTATGATCGCGAAAGTTTAAAAAGTACTATTATTAAATGCTCTTCTGTTCTATTATTAAATGTTCTTACAAACTCACATAAATATTTTCTTCTTCCAATCCCTTACATAAATAATCTTCTTTTTCCAAAAACTCCCAGCATATAAGCATTGCTATTCAGCGTGGCAATGCCGCCAGCATCTTGGGGACGCTTGCGTCTGGCACTGATTTGGATAAGTTGAGTTATCTCTAAATCGTTTGTAACGATCTGCAGATAGCTCAACTGTTTCTTGTGTATTTTGTACATTTTGTAAATATTTGTTTAATTGTAAGTTTTTTTGTGTAAATAAACGTATTTCGTGCTGCAGTTGAAAACTCCCATAATTATCTGTCAAATTCACAAAAATCACGCGGAAACCATGAAATCTCTTGACAGCATTCACCCGGTGAGAATGAGTCTACCCTCATTTCCATGAATGAATGGCCCCGCAGCGAACTGACCCTCAATTAGTCACCGCGGCGAGTTGACCACTCAACAGTGTTGTCCGGAACAGAAGCAGTGGAGGCTGTTACTGTTGTTTTAGAAACACTGCCTGGAAGAATAAAGGTTTGGTTTGTTCATAAAAACGACATGATGATGATAGGAAAAATACATTGCTATGATAAACTAAAACGCGATTTTATGCTTTGGTAAAAATATTTTTCTTATAGTAAAAAAACATCATTAGTTTCATACTAGCGAGTAGCCAATGTATAATAAACCTAAAACTGAGAAGCTATAGGCTGGTGTGGTACAGAGATGTCATGAGAAGAGATGAAAGTCATATAACTAAGAGAGTAATGAAGTAGTAGAGAATAAGTATGGATGTGGATGGATATGTGAGCAGAGGTAGACCAAAGAAAACATGGTGAACTGTGTGAAAGATGACATGGATAAGAAAGGAGTGAATGCAGAGATGACGGCTGACAGAGGAGAATGGAGGAGAAAGACATGTTGTGCCGACCTCACCTAAAGTGGGATAAGGGTAGAAAAAAGAAGAAGAAGAAGAAGAAGAGATATGATGTGACAACGTCTTATAATTCGATAGAGCCGGCTGCACGCACGAAAAAACATGATTCATACGGCGTTACCTCGCTCTGAGGCGTTCCATTTAAGGCTTGAAGTGCAAGCGAGAGCGCGAGCGCGGAACGAGCTACAAAAATGGCACAATCGGCCTCCGCATTCGGCAGCGTTTGACATCTGTCTCTCGCCTGCTTGAGTGAGCGATGCGACCGCGTGGACAGCTGACTATGACGTTGTCACGTTAAACTAACGTCAGTAAACTGACTTTACACGGACTTTACAGACAACCGTTTTTTGACTGGTCCCATCTGACTTTTTCATCTTTGCCTTTACACTAAACCGTTGGGTAAAATTTCACTTCTCCCACCCTTAATGGGTATATTGATTAGAGTTTTGGAAAGCCATTATTATGTCCATTTCACGGATGAGTCATCAATTTCGTCCATAAGGAGTGAGTTATTTGAGTGAAGTTCCATTTTATGTTGTAACTTTGAGCCGTTTGCGTATGAACCATTTAACATGAGAGTAATTCGGTTCGGCTTAGTGGAGAAAAAGTTGGGGAATAAGTGATGTTTTTGGTTAGTTTTGTTTTAACTAGGGCTGTGAGCGGATAGAGTTCATTTTTGACTGTCAAAATGCCGTTTCTATGTTTGTTCGTGCGTGCAGCCGGCTCTATTGAATTATAAGACGTTGTCATGTCAAAATACGCAATCATCTCACTGGTCCAACAGCTATCAAGTCACTAACCGTACAGTTACATACTTTACAAAAGAATAGATAAATACACCATGCAATAGCGGCCTAGTCCAACAGCAATCAAAGACACATCGGTGAAAATATCTCCTAATTGTGCCATTTGATATTTCTCATCACGTAGTACTATCATGTCGGTCGAGCTGGTATCGACACCGCAATTCGCTGTTCGACATTTTGAAGCGATATTAACAACGGGTTCTAGAGAATTTTGTGCAGCGGTATTTACTAAAAGCTCTTTTGTATGGTGTGCTATAATGTAGCCGAAATTCTTTTTGAAATTGATAGACAGCATTTTTGGAGGTAAAATACGCTTTATTTTTATACTAGCGACCAAATTGTGTGATGGCATTATTCGAAAATAAGGTGTATTTGACTTCAAATAATAAGGAGGATGTTCTCAATTCGTTTGTTTATTTTTTATATTTGTTATTCCTTATCGTCGGCATTTATGAATCGATTTAAAAAAAACTGATAATTTTATGTTAAACCAGTATTTTTTTGGTTTTTCAAGTTTTTGTACTTCTCTTGTTAACAGACGAATTTTAATCTCACCGTCTGAACGCTCCTTTACTCACTATTATATTCATGTCAGTACTTTCTGTTTTGCTATCTCTGTTTTAAAGTTAATTCAACTATTAGAAACTCGGATATAACCCGTTGTACCTAACCCATATTACATATTTCGACGTATATTTTTAAACCTTAAGCACTGGTTTTGAGTTTGTACGACTAAATTCCATAGTAGGTACTCAAAGGGTGAAGAAAACATCATGAGAAAACCCGCGGCTTAGTCAACTCCGCACGTATTGACGACCATTATTATCTTTCCTGTGGATTAGGTCGACTAAGCTGGAGGATAGTTTAGGTGCTGGGCAAGCATATTCCATCAAAAATCATGTCCTAAGCACTATTATTATCGTCTCGTAAGGTGAGGCATGAGTAAACATCATCAGTTGCCCTTGACGTTATAATAATATAAATCATTTACTATAGAATTACTGGCACGTGAGGCTGAATATCTGTATGCCTCCAGTTGATGGACGCAGGGCAGTGCATCGTAGGGCGCGTTCCTGACGTGAGTGACCTACGAGGCATTGCTTTGTTATAGGCGATGGTTACCACTTAACATCAGGTGGGCCATATGCTAGTTCCATCAGCTAGTTACATAAAAAAAACAGCATGTTTTAATGGGGTATCCACCGTGCCTAAAGATCAAAGTTGCGAGGCAGTTTCTGTTTTCCTGATGTAACCACTTGGTTAAAATGTGGGTGATCACGTCCAAGATACAGGCATTACTTGTTTATTTCAGAACATCTGACCGCCAGTCTAATCTCACAGTTTATTGCCGTATCAAAGTAAGAGCAGGCAATCACACTGTACACTCGACACCAAAAGTAACCATAAATATTTTAGACAATTTATACTTGTAACACTAGCCACAAATTAAGCAGAACTTGTTTTATGGGAACCAAAAAGCTGATATACATAATATTTATGTATTTTTTGTAAATATACATAGGTACCTACTTAAAATAAAAAATAATGTACAAATATAACACCCAGTTATAGAATAAACATCAGTGTTTACCACACAAATAATATAGAAAGAAAGAAAGAAAGAAAGAAAAGAAAGAAAATATATTTATTTAACATAACATACACAGAACGGAACACTGACAAACATAATACTAAAACATAATATAATAACAATACATAATAATGAATAGGCACAAAAAAGAATGAAAATAAAATAAAATACAATCGAACACAAATAATAAAGTAGGTAGGTAGGTTAGTTACATAATACATACCCACTCCACTACCTGCACTGTAGGTATGTTCCGTGCTTAGATGTCATGCCAAATAGGCCCTGACTCAGCTTTTGCTACTTAGCGGCATAGGTATGAACCTACCCCGCCAAGCAGCACTGGTTTTCAGGCAGAGCCTAGGTGACACCACTGGGCAGAAAAAAACAATTAAGAAATAACATTAACGCAGTATACTTATATAAAAGAAAAGAAAATTAAAAATACAATAAAAGAAAAGAATTACAAACAAAATTGAAACAGAATTTACGCAGAATCATAGATTAAGGAATATTATAATACACAAAATAGGAAGCAGAGAGAAAATAATGAGAGTGTCAAGCTAAAGCTAGCAACCTAGCAACGTTGGTCCGCAGCGCCATCTATGTGAAATAGAAAAAACTCAGTCGAAAGGGTCGGTAAAAATCAAAACAGAGCAATGCAAGCTCGCTGTGTCGGTAAAGAAGAAAACAAGTCGCGTCGCACAATTCCGTTGATAAGTTTACAAATAAACAATACACAATATCTATGAGCCAATAAGCGCTAGGCGGTTAAAAATTACAGCGGATGTTATTGGCTGTCGTAGTGTGTGAACCCTGAGCACTGTGATACAATTTGTTTGTTTGCTAGAGGTATTTATAAGAAAATCGAAACTGAAAATGGAAAATAAAACCTGGCGAAAATGATGTTCTGAATTTGATGCTTATTAATTTTGTAAGGATTTTACTAGTAACGAAACAGAACGTAGCGTATAAGTGCTAAGGGCAGTGATAGTGTGGGCCGTGGATATTAAGTAGGTACCAAATAGGTACCTACGCCCAAAAATTTAGCTTATCAACAAAAGTTTTTAACCCAGCGATTTGCAAGTATTTTTGCATTTGTGTCCTCAGTTTATTTATGTTGAAAACTGTAGTTTAAATAAATGTTTCTTTAGAGATAATCTGAAAGTATTAACTGTGTTTAAGGTGCGGATAGGCGGAGGTACAACGTTCCAGCACTTGGAGGCAGCGAATCTGAAAGACCCACGGAATGCCATTGACCTGTGCTTTGGTGTAGCAAACACGAATGTACACGCTCTACTAGGAAACCTGGAGTGTGCTTGCGCCCACTCCAGCTTGTTAAGAAGATACTTGGGGTGACCAGTGTTGATTACACCAAAGAGTAGTACTGACAAGTGCAGCTTCCTACGTGCAGCCATCTTGAGTAAGTTGCTTGAGTTCAAGTAAGGAGTGACATGAGAACGCGGTGGGATATGAAAGCAGAATCTCGCACAGGCATTCTGAACCCTCTGTATTATTTTCTCCGTTCTACTGAGCAGGCATGGGCCATAAACAGTGTCACAATAATTAAGTTTGGATAGTACAAGAGACTCACAAAGACTGATCCTAACTGCTTCACTAATATAAGGACGAATTTTATACAGAAGTTTCAATCGATAGAAACAGTTACGGGCACAGTCAGCGACATGCTTTTCAAAATGCAGGTAACTGTCCATTGTAAGCCCGAGATTCTTGGCCTCTGTTGCACACTGGACAGTCTCACCATCCACTGTGATATTAATGGGGATGTCCTGGAGTTTTTGGGTGTTGTATTTGCTGCCAATTAACATGAATTTTGATTTTTTGGGGTTGATGATTAGCGAGTTTAATCTAGACCAGTTAGTCACCTGGACTAAGTCTTCGTTTATTTGACTTACAGCATCAGACAAATTAGAAGGCCGAAATGAGAGGTACAACTGTAGATCGTCGGCATAAAGATGATGTTTACAATAGGTGATCCCTTTTATAATATCTGCACTGTAGAGAACAAATAATATGGGTCCTAATATGGAACCTTGGGGGACACCCCGTGGGACAGGCTGGAGAGCAGATTGCACTTTGGAACCATTCGGCATAGACAGTTCTACATACTGTTTTCTATTTGCTAGATAACTGTGAAACCAGTTAACTGCCCCGGGATCGAAACCGTAGAAAGCAAGCTTGGATATAAGGAGTGAGACATTTATTGAATCGAATGCACGCGAAAAATCAAGGAGTACCAGAATACTGCTCATGCCCTGATCTTGAGCCGCTAACAAGTTGTCCACTACGTCCAAGAGTGCAGTCGACGTACTGTGGGCCTTCCGGAAACCAGACTGATTCGCGGGGAGGATACTGTTCTCTTCCAGGTACTTGGTAAGTTGAATGCTTACTACCTTCTCCAACACCTTAGACAAGCATGGCAGAAGACTAATAGGTCGTAAGTCCTGAAGGGAAGAGGGATTATTATTTTTAGGTATAGGCTTCACCACAGCAACCTTCCAACTATCAGGAAACACGCCACTAATAATTGATTTATTTATTGTAGCAGTTATTGAGTTAAGAGATTCGGGTAGAGTCATTGCTAGCATCTCCAAAGATATACCATCAATGCCCTGTGCATTCGATTTTAGACTTTTGATAATCAATAAGACCATGTCTTCGCTTACAGGGCTCAGTGAAAAAACTTTCGAGCTGAACCTGTGGTGTTCCAAGAAAGTAAGCTGCGAAATGGATACATTCTCCTCACCTGGTACATCAAGAAAGTGTGAATTTACTATATCTGGGTTATCAAATTGAGGAGGGAGTTCTGCAGCATGCTTTTTGTCGGGTAATATTGTATCCTTCAAATTTTTCCATAATTTTTTTGAATCTTTGATATTATTATTTATGTGTTGAGTGAAGAAAGCTCTTTTTTCAGTCTCAATAGCAGCAATGACAATATGTTTCATTTCTTTGTAACAGCTTTTGAGGGCTAAAGTTTTTAGTGTCTTATATCTTTTATGGTAGTCATCCCGGATACTCATCATCGTCTTGACTGTGTCCGTGATCCAGGGGTGTGGTGGGTCTTTAAATTTCCTGGTCTTAATAGGAGCGTGTAGATCGAATAGTATGGTGATGTAATTTGTCAACGCCCCCACCAAACAATTTACGTCATGTGTTGCATCTTTAAAATAGTCCCAATAAAGGTTGCTGAGATCGCTGGAAAACAGATCTAACAGAATACTTTTTAGGGGTCTGTAGGTGACCACGCGTGGAGGTATTTTTTCTTGTCTTAGACTAAACTCTGCCAAAATAATTGCATGGGCTCCCAAGTCGGGAGCATGATTTACAAGAACCTTCCGAACATGGGCATCTGAACAGACAACATCCAGAAGGGTCTGACTGTGCTCAGTGTAATGGGTCGGCTCAGATACATACTGTTTTAACTTTAAACAATGAAGGAATTCATTAAATAGTTTTGTTTTATTATTACTATCATCCAATAGATCTATATTAAAATCTCCAACCAAAATTAACTTGTCACATTTATTAAAAGAAGCTATTGACTCAGTCATCGCATCAAGGAAGACACTGACGTCCTGCCAAGGAGGTCGGTAGGCCGTTCCGATAATTAGATGAACGCCACAGACATTCATCTGCAGCCACATCTGCTCAACCGACGACGTAATGGGATGGGTGCAAGCACGTGCACTTATGCCCTTGCGTATATAGAAGCCTGTACCCCCACCGCGCCCCCCGCGCACATTATCAGGTCGCGGAGAATGGCGCAATCGGTAACCTGGCAGTTTCGGGGCCTTATCATCCTGTCCCGCCCTGAGCCAGGTCTCATTGATGGCCAGAATGTCCGGCGCGACCCTCTCCACAGCGACAATAAACTCATCATGCCTCGTATTCAGCGAGCCTGCATTGAATAAACAAACTCTAAGGTGGCGTGTATTAACCATTGTTAAATAAGTTTTTATGCCACTGTACCGTGAACCATGTGTTAACAGAGTAGTAGTTACACTTATGCCGACCATCTATGACTAAACACTTATTATAATATCTTTTATACAACTGGCAGATAAAAATTATATGCAAAGATACTATATCATAAATTAGGTTTGTAACGGTGTACGTATTTCTAAAAATAATAAAGTGTATTAAACGAAACTTAATCAAATATAAAAATAGTGAACTATTTTTCTTAAAACAGTTAATGTTTCTATAAATTATCGCATATTGCGATTCTATCCTTATAACTACATCAATCCTTCTCTTCCAGCCGGGAGCGACACTCAAACAGGACCGTATATAGGTGTTCTCGGTGGGGATCAAACCCACAATCTACGGCGTAGAAGGCAGAGTTACTACAAACTGAGTGTTACTCTATGCGTGTCAAAGTAAGGTACACATCTTTTATAGCCAGCTCAGTTTTATACTCAAAAAATATGATTTGTCTGTTATATTCGGATAATTCTTTTTCTTAACGTTTCATCAAAATTAGTTCAGCAGTTTGGTAATGAGTAGTTTTTCAATTTTTATATTTTATTTTTTTGTCTAATAATATCGATTAAATTCTTACACAGACATAGACATTGACAATCATTTATTTGCTTCTTAAAATATATATTATACATATTATATATATATATATTTAATGTAAGTAGGTAGGTTATTAAATTTAAACTGTGAGTAGGTAGGTTAATGTATAAGTATGTCGGCTAGTTTTAATAGTTGTAAAATAGTACACCTCTGTAAATTTGATCTTGCTGCAAATAAACATTTTTTCATTAACATTTTCATTTTTTCTTAGCACACAACAAACAATACATGAATAGATGAATAAACTATTTTAAATAAGTTTACATAAAGTAATAACAAATACATGCTTTAGCTTTGACAATATGCCGTATGGTATGCCGTATGCCTTAGAAGCAAATGGGTCTTTAGCCCAGCATATTGTCCACTATTCAGCAGACGCTGTTATTCTGCACACATTCTGTTACACAGGTCACTTCCACTTGTTTTTCAAAATTCAGAGAAAGAGGAAAATGGATAACTGAACTAATTGCTCAACTGTAATTATGACGCTGACTGTACCATCCCAATATAAAAGCTAGCAATTCGAGTTCCACCTCTCATTTACTGCTTCTTACGACGATTACGTTCTGTGCCCTCCCGTGCCCTATTTCTTGCTTCTGTAGGTTCTCTAATAGTTATGTTTGCTGTAGTTTAGTTGGTCGGTTTTTTTTCTAAATCTATTATTAATATATTAATTTGTCAGGTAAAATGATTTCTTGTGATTGTGTATATTTTGTTGACTGTCAGTTTTGACATTATTTTGAGCTTAAGATTATTTATGAAAATATGCGTTTTACATTGATCATTTTGTTTTACCTAACATTTCTATAAGCTTTCAATTCTTGACTTTTATAAAAGAATAAAAAATTGGTTTCTTATAGTAACTTGTCAATTTGTAACTTTTTATTGATTTTATAGTGTGGAAATCACAAAGATTTTTATAATGTCCCAAAAGTTAAGAGGTCGCGTTAGTGCTGAACAGTCCCTAAGAGTTATTCGTCGAGTGTGATTAGGATCCGATGGCGCAGCGGTCAGCGCAGCCCCGTACCAAGGGGAAGGTCGCGGATTCAAACCCTCGGCTCTTAACTTTTGAGACATTATAAAATCTTTGTCAATTTGTGTTATCTAATGCCATATCCTCACATGTCTGGCATGTGGATACGCCATAACTTTACAAGCAGGTTAATATTTTCAGCGTGAATAAAATACCATCTTATTTGATCTTCACCTACAAACGCCGTGAATTCCTTTATGGCACCATAATACACGGTGCACGTAGCAACGACTTGAGGTGAAGAACCCTTGACCTTAAGAAACCAATTTCCTATGAGATCGTATTGAAATGTGGAATTCTAAGGCCATGCCATTAAACATGCCTTTGCATATTAAATAACTAGCTGATGCCTGCGGTTTTGCTAGTGGTGACTACTTTCTAACATCATTAAAAAAAAAATTTTTGGACAATCCACTCAACACTATCTAGCCCCTAATTAAGCAGAGCTTGTACTATAATACTTGTTTTTTTTTGTAAATACACACTTAAAATAAAATATAACAACAACAAACATCTGCGTTCACCAAAAAAATATTTGTTCTCAGTGGGAAAAAGAGTGAATAAGGCTTTCTTCTGTGTAAAATTTTCAAGATACAATATAGTAATTTATTCTGGAAAAACTGATGCAAAGCAACGCATCGTAGCAGTTATGTTTTATTTGGTACCAAGGCATGCAAATCTTTTTTTTCTTTTTTAACCGACTTCCAATCAAAAAGGAGGAGGTTCTCAATTCGGTTGTATGTTTTTTTTTATTTTTTTTTTATTATTTTTTTTAATGTTTGTTACCGCATAACTTCGTTATTTGTGAGCCGATTTGAAAAATTATTTTCTTATCTGAAAGGTACTGCTTCCAGATTGGTCCCATTTTAATTTTATTAAAATCGGTGTTGCCATTTTTTTTTTAATATTTTTTTTAATGTTTGTAACTGCATGCCTTCGTCATTTATGAACCGATTTAGAAAATTATTTTTTTATTTGGAAGGTTATTTTTACGTCCAGACTGTCCCAAACAAATTTCATTAAAATCGGCTTAACCGTTTGGCAATGAAGTCGGTTTCTCAAGTTTTTTAAACTTATAATTATAATAAAACTAACTGTTGTCAGTCTCCAGAGCGCCGCTAGCAGAAAATGTAGTAACAGCCTCTACGAAGTCTACGAGAGTGCTACGTTGTAGCAATTTTCAATGCTCAATCTATGCCATCCGGCCGTTGACCCGCACAAAATTTTCTATTATAGCCGGTCATTGACCTACAAGAATAAAACCAATGTTGAACGATCTATTAGTAAATGTAATGAAAGGCGTTAACTTGGATTAAGTCGTTACTTCGTGCCTGGCGTTGCTCCAACTTTAAGCTTTTGACTTAAACTTTTATTGAAATGTTTTTGAATGTTCTTTACGTAAAGTTTTGATAAAAATAAAGGAGTAACCATCACACCATCATTCTTCAAATTTTAGAACAGTGTTCTCAGAACATAAATACTATCACTATGAATAAAACTAGAAATCCGTAGACTCTACCTACCCTTTATGGGCATCTGTAGGCTTACCACAAGCTCTGTCTAGCTCTATCTCTCACTCTGGTTTTGAGTCTGTGTGAGTGCTCACCAGTGTATTATAGTGTGTGTGTGACGTTTCAACGTAGGATTTATTTAGACGACACTCACACAGACACCAAACTAGAGCCAGAGACAGAGCCAGAGCTTATGGTAGGCTTACAGTGACATTTATGAACCAAAAAAAACTGAAAAGAAATTACACGTAAATTCTGTATCACGATAATAATATCTTGCCTTTAAGTAAGAAAATCACAGGAAGCCACAGCAGGGCCTATAAATATAAGAAGAACAATTAGCGGTACAACCTAACCGCTACTAATACAAGGCTGTACATTTGGCGGGGGGCCAGGATACAAGTAAGGTTTGGAGTGCAATGAGAGATACCTAGACAACCTCTAGCTTAACGTAGTTGAAAGTTAAAAGGGGAAAAATAGATGGAAAACAGTCATTAGTATGCAGAAGTCCTTTTTTAGAAATATATTCTATTTCTAAGTAATTTCTTAAAAACTTCTTCTTCATACGATCTTTTTGAACTCTTCGTTTCCGGTTATTGTTCGAGAACTATTTTCTTAGGGGCTGTTAGATCAACGACCTATATTATCACTTTGCTAAGTCGGCAAACTATGTTGGATCCCTATTTATAATTCTATCACGCGGTGTTTAGCCACCAGGCTCAGTTTGGGTCAGTCAATCCAGGGACACATTTGTTTCTCAAAATATCTATAAAAAAAAGCAGCCAAGTGCGAGTCGGACTCGCCCATGAAGGGTTCCGTAGCATCAAATAACATAATATAAAGGTTTTTGTAGTTCGTCGAAAGGTAAATTGCGGTTTACGATTTATGACGTATAAAAAAAAAAACTACTGACTAGATCTCGTTCAAACCAAATATCGTTGGAAGTTTGCATAGTAATGTACAACATATATTTTTTTTAGTTTTATCTTTTTCTTATTTTAGAAGTTAGAGGGGGGGGACCAACTTTTTTCCACTTTGGAAGTGTCTCTCGCGCAAACTATTCAGAGTAGAAAAAAACGATGTTAAAAACCTCAACATCATTTTTGAAGACCTATCCAATAGATACCCCACACGTATGAGTTCGATGAAAAAAAATTTTTTGAGCTTCAGTTTCAAGTATGGGGACCCCCAGAATTTATAGTTTTTTTATATTTTTGTGTAAAAACCTTAATGCGGTTTACAGAATACATCTACTCACCAAGTTTCATCAGTCTAGCTCTTATGGTTTCGGAGAAAAATGACTGTGACATGGCCGGACAGACAGACAGACAGACATGACGAATCTATAAGGGTTCCGTTTTTGCCATTTGGCTACGGAACCCTAAAAAGTAAGCAGGCCTTTGCATTTATTGTAGATGATTTCTATAGCGTCAGGGACAACTGGTGTTTACTTACGGGAATCTTACAGGAATACGTGCGTAGCTGACTAAGCCGCAGGTTTCTTCACGATGTTTTCCCTCACCATTTAAGAGCACTAGAAAAATAACTAATCAACAATTATTGAAACTCTTGATAAGGTTGTACTAAAGTTAATAAATAAAGTCAAATTGGTTTAATAAGAATAAAACAACAATTCCCGACTTTACCTATAAAATGAAAGGGCAATTTTGTACGTTAAACATTTATCTAAAGGTCGTAAAACAATGTCTCCGGATTCCTAAAGCGTTTGTTTAACGCACCTTCTTGTAATAGAAGCGTCCATAAATAATTGCTCTTTGAAGAATAAACAGAGGATCTCAAACTTTTACTCATTTGTTCAATTAACGTAAAAGGTGTATTGTTGAGAAAGAAAAATAGTTGATCTGTTTCAGTTGGTTGGAGTGGAAGGACAGTCTTAATTTGATCATGTACCATCCTTCGCAATGTAGTGTGAGTGTGTGTATGCAGTGCAAAATTTTTGGTTATATTTTGAAAAAGGTCCAACAAACCTATTAAAGTGGTTTTTCTTATATGTAATTGCTTACGTTTAACCGCAATCTCACTCGATGTGATCAAATCAACGGACTAACACGCTTACATTAAAAAATAGTCTATTTCTGTCAGTAAGCATTTTCAAGCCTGAGGCTTGTATGTTAAAACAATGCTTGAGTCTGAGTCAAGCCTCAAGCATAGATTTTTTGACAGTTCTCCATTAAAAATTGAGACAAATTTTACAACAACCATATAAACCCGATATTAAAAGAAACTGTTACGAGAGTTTAAATTTTTTTATACAAGTAATATATTTTATTTACAACAGAATATACATTATTTACAAAAACTATTACTAAACAACATGAAATACCTAATTAAAAAGAAAAAATAAAAATTACATTTTATAAGAAACTAGAAAATTTTATATGAACTCTGTTTTCCACCTGTAGGTATTATAGGTAGAAAACAGAGTTCAGATCACCGACCGCAGGCAATGTGCCCAAAAGGCTGGCAACGTTACCTCTTTGAATAGCTAAGCTAATTCTTTGCCCTAGGTAAGCGCCAGCCCTTTGGTCACCAGTCTATAATAATATAATATTTTCCTACTTTTTTTTATTGGAAACTTTTTTGACTGAGCTTGAGAAGCGTGTCGCTTGAAAAGTATGGGTCACTTTACTTGAGAACCACTATGTAAGTACTCAAGGTACTTCTTCTTTGCCGGGAGAATTATTTAGGTTCAAACAAAGTGCAACTTTTGATCTTAATACAAGTTCCCCGGATGTTTAAATTTAATCGCTTTTCATTAATTATAATTTGAGCGAAACACCAAGTGGCTCTCTAAGAGAACTGAAACGAGCGGAAGAAGAAATCTTTCTATGCTGACCCCACTTAGCTGGCTTAACTGACCTCTCAACTTAGTTGGTGGTAGTTCTGTTTTCTGCTTTCTGCGCCAAGGTTGTGGGTTCGATCTCCACTGAGAACTTATTTTTGTGCAGTGAACAAAAATGTCTGTTCTCTGTCTGGGTGATGATAGTATTCCAAGTAGTTTACAAAAGAAATGTATATACTCCTAAGTATTATTCCGTAATTCCTATAGTTCGTAGTAATTTGGGGCTAGGTAGTGTTATGTGGATTGTCCAAAATATTTAAATAGTAGGGATTAACTTTCAGAAAAAAAATCAAATCGGTTCATAAATGACGAAGTTATGAAAATCATAAAAAAATACATTAAAAAAAAATATAGCATCCAGGCCCAAAAACACATGCTTTTTCCTCAAAAAAAACGGTTAAAAATACACTTATTTTACAGCATCCAGATCTAAAAAGCACACTTTTTTCTCAGAAAATGATGACGAGAAAAAACCATGGCGATCAAATCTAAAACCTACAATGGCTAAGCTACTACTAAATTGAGACCAATACAAAAATAGTCTTTATAAAATTAGATAGATACATGGATAGAAAATTCTTTATTGCTCAAAATTAAAAAGTACTGTACACAGGCGAACTTAATGCTAGATATTAGCATTATCTACCAGCTAATCTTTAGGTAATAAGGAGATCGATAAAACACCCCCAGCCCTACTTATAAACGCAATTAAATTTAATCATTGCTTAAAGTTAGCCCTGTCACTGTTTGTTATTACCCATTGGTAAGAGATGGCAATAGTTTAACCACTGTTTACATATTTTTGACATATTTTTATAAGTAAGGCCACCCGTGTTCCGAAGACAATTCTATCCCCAGTGCACCACAAACCTAATCAGAGGACAAATTGGTGTCGCAGTTCCAAGTTGTCCTTATTCGCGGCGTCTCGCGGCATTTAAACTTTGCAATATTACCGTGCGGCATCCAGACCTACCGCATACCGTACGGCGCGGTAATGTACCCACATTGTACTGTCGTCAGTGATAGCATAATAGATTCACTGTACTGCAATTTCGTACAGGTTTTGGAAATTGGCTGGGATGTTTTGTACTGAAGACTCATAGTTTTGGTGTGAATAAAGTTTTTTGACGTTTTTAACAGGATACGAAGTCTAGCCTCAAATAAGTAAATAAATAAATATCCTGGACAATCCACACAACACTATCTAGCACCAAACTAAGCAGAGCTTGTACGATGGTATAAAAGTATACTATCCGCAATTGGTTACTTTCATGGTAGTTACAACAGCATAGCAATAAAAATTCCAGTGCAAAAAAGAACCACTTTGAGGCGCACTTAAAATCTTTTCACCACACAGCTGGCCTACCATGAGCTTCATATAGTTATGGTTATGGCTGTCAAAATTGTGTCAACTGTGGTAACACATTCAAACCCAAGACAGCCGTAGCCATAACCATATGGAGCTCGTGGTAGCCCTGGTCTGAAATTACGTATGACCCAACAAGAAGAGAACAAAATACACGGTTACATGGAAAAAACTATAAAAGTATTGCGTCAACACTTGGTTCCCATAGTACAAACTTTGAGAGTAATAACGGTATGTAAAAACAATGCTTGAGTCTGTGTTGAGCCTCAGGCATACGTTTTTGACACTTTATAATGGAGAACTGTTAATAAATCTATGCTTGAGACTCGACTAATACTCAAGCATTGCTCCGCATACGGGTTTTGGTGGCTTGCATGAATAATTATCAAATTCTTTTGTTTTTCTTTCTCATAAATGTTACTGAGTTGAAGCTAGAAAAATTCAGTAGGCCTACCACAAGCTCTATCTGGCTGTGCAGAGCCAGAGACGGCTCTGGTTTTGAGTCTGTGTAAGTGTTGACTAAATAAATCCTACGTCACACACACGGTATAATACACTGTGAACACTTACATAGACTCAAAATCAGAGCCAGATAGAGCTTGTGGTAGGCATACAGATATTAACTATTTTGTTGAAGCCAATATTATTTTTCATTATGACCTGTTAAAAGGGTTATCCAAATATCTCGAGGCTGGAGAAACAAGACGAGTCACGGTTCCTCTCAGTAATTTTAATCAGTGGGATCTATTTCCCGAATCTAGACCTCTCGATTCGGCTATTTCAAAATTGATATACCTACGTTATATTGACCGCATCAGTAATTTTAATCATTGAGTGCTATTTCCAGAGTCTAGACCTTTCGATTCGGCTATTAAAAAATTAATATACCCACAGTATACTTATACTAGAAAGCACTTCAAATGGTTCAATCTCTTTGTAAACTAAAAGCAACATTATCGCTGTCTAAGTAAATCTATATCAGGTATTCCTCAAAACACCACTAATAAATGAATCAAATCAAATGGTGTCTAATCGCAGAGAGTAAACCGATACGTTTTTCTGGCGAAAAATGTATGTGCCCTATGCCAGTACTCTCAAAACGGTGAAGGAAAACATCTTGAGGAAACCGGCGTGTCGTAGAACCTAAAAAAAATTCGAGCAGCACGTGTCAATCATCACGCAAAAAGAACCCACCAGCTGCCTACTTGCGGAAAACAAGTCCGCACATCAAGTGAGGATGATGTATTTGCCGAATTTTCCGATGGTGTCCAATCTGGAAACAAGATAAGGTGAGGTAGAAGTAACCTTTAGACAAAGATAGCGATAGCCATAATTTGACAAAGCACCTTCTTTGAATAAAAGATCCCTGAAACGCAAATACATTTTCAGTAATAAGATTTAATCCAAACTTCTCAACTAAAACCTTAAACTACCCTCGGGCCTTTCAAAATATTATTTTTCTATCAAAACTTTCGGCTACTCTGGCACCCAAGTAATAACTATGCTTTAAGCTGTGCCAAAGGTTTGTTCGAACTTCGAAGATGTTTTCGTTACCTTTGGTGGTACTAACAAAACTACCCTCAAGTCAAAATATTATTCTTGTACCTTGGTCCCATCTTGTATAATTAACTATGCTTTAAATTGTGACAGGTATCAATTAATTGCCTTGAATTTATTGGCTTTTAACTAATTTATTAAATAAAATAATATGGATACCTAAGCATTTTATAACATTTGTTAAGGCTATTATAGGAACTACCCTCGATCCTGTAAAAAAAACATAACTACCACTTCCTATTGTATAGCCTTTCAGAACTTTATAGCTGTTGTTTTGACAAAAGTACCAGGCAGGAATATTAAAAATTATACTTTTAAAACATGATTAATAAAAGAACAAATCGAAATTTCGCTTCCTCTTGTACCTCGTCCCATTGGTAACAACTATGTTGTACACTGTGCACTGTATTGTTCGTCCAGACCTTCTTGAAGACGCTTCTATAGCATTTGCTGGGACTAACGACCTGCTGGAAAACGCAGTGGAACTTGAATTATATTAAACAGGAACGGATTGGTATATTTTGTCTACAGGTTAGTTACTTTCTAGAAGTGCAGTCAGCGGAAAATATAATTTATTACAATTTCTTAGGATTAAAAATTGGAATAAAAATCGGTTGTCTGTAAAGTCGGTTTACTGACGATAGTTGAACGTGATAACGTCATAAGAAAATACTGATGAAATGGTTGCATTTTTCAAAAGAAAATTTTAGTTTTACTGAATTGAATTGAATGTGAATGAAACTGAATGATACTGAATGAAACTGAATGAAACTGAATGAAACTGAATGAAACTGAATGAAACTGAATGAAACTGAATGAAACTGAATGAAACTGAATGAAACTGAATGAAACTGAATGAAACTGAATGAAACTGAATGAAACTGAATGAAAATGAATGAAACTGAATGAAACTGAATGAAACTGAATGAAACTGAATATCTCTGAATGAAACTGAATGAAACTGAATGAAACTGAATGAAACTGAATGAAACTGAATGAAACTGAATGAAACTGAATGAAACTGAATGAAAATCCGGACCCGGACCCGGACCCGGACCCGGACCCAGACTGAACCCTTACCCTTACCCTCATTTACCTTTACCCTCATTTACCCTTACCCATTACGGGCTCGGGCTCAGGTAAATGGAACGACGAAACGACGTAACGACGCATGAGTCATGTTTTTTCGTGCGTGCAGCCGGCTCCATCGATTTATAAGACGTTATCACGTCAAAAACGGTTGTCTGTAAAGTCGGTTTACTGACGATAGTTGAACGTGACAACGCCATAGAGCTGTCACGCGGACGCATCGCTCACTCAAGTAGGAGAGAGACAGATGTCGAACACTGCCGAACGCGGAGGCCGATTGTGCCTCTTTGTCGTTCGTTCCGCACTCTCGCTTGCACTTCAAGCCTTAAATGGAACGCCTCAGAGCGAGGTATGCCGCATGATGTCATGTTTTTTTCGTGCATGCAGCCGGCTCCATCGAATTATAAGACGTTGTCACGTCAAAAACTATAATGCAAATAAAATTACAACGATATGCAGACAGTTTATGCAATGACTGTCTGCAACTCTGATATTTAAAAAAAACTTGGATCAATGAGGTGGTTAAATAGAAATAAATGAAAAATGCTGACAACCCACAAAATACTTATACCCAAAGCTAAAAAACAATTTGGTGAGGTTTCTGAAAAATAACACATTATTAGTGTAGTGTACACTATAAGAATGTAAGTACCTATGTAAATGATATAGTTATAATTTATAATATCGGCTCGCTAGCACACGCACTCGTCTTTACTCCGCGGCGGTTGGATATCGAATGAATCCGATCCACCCCACAATCCGCGAGTACGCTGCTCGAGACGACAGATATAATAGGTAATATATATATAAATGTTATATCATAATATTATTGATATTACAATGTAGTTCTAAACACTACAATTAGGTCAAATTGCATCCGGTACAGAAAGGATTTCGAGTTTTTTAGTACCTCAGTATTTTTCCTCGTAGAAAAAAGAAAACCAGAGTGTTTTAATTTGGACTAAAGTTGTTTGTTTTTTTGAGAGCACTGGTGGTCTAGTGGTAGCGGCTCCGCCTTCTGATCCTAAGGTCGTGGGTTCAAACCCAGTCGTGTACCAATGAGTTTTTCTGTCGAAAAATTTAAGTACACAATGCTAGTGCTCTCAAACGGTGAAGGAAAACATCGTGAGGAAACCCGTGGCTTAGTCAGCTCCGCACGTATTGACCATGTCTTTCCTGTGGATTAGGCCGACTAAGCTGTCAGGATGGTATAGGTGCTGGGCAAGCCTATCCCATCTAAAATCCTGTCCCAGGCACTATAGCGTCCCGTAAGTAGGGGCATGAGTAATCACCAGTTGCCCCTGACGCTATATAAATCATCTACAATAGATGCAAAGGCCTGTTTTACTTTTTTTAAAGTTGTTTCAACCGTGGGCGGTTTAATCCGTTGCTACATTTCAGATAATATTATTAGCCCTTGGTTATAACAGCTGAGGTTTAAAATTATGGTTTCAAATCTGTTTCTGAATAAATGAAGTCTACGAGTAATACAAATACCAAAACGAACCTTTTATGTTCTATCCAAGACTAGACCTTATTTCGTTTTCACTCACTTGTCAAACAAACAATTTGCACCTATCTGCCAACGAATAAAAAGCGAAATAGCATACAAAGCACCTCACAAAGCACTTACCGTTTCCGACCGCGCCCGTGCCAAAAGCTAAAACCGCATACAACATTCCACCTGAACCGACATCCACGACATACCAACACGTTTCCGTTGAGGTGGAATTTCACTACGCTTGCCCTGTGTGGAACCGCGTCAACTGTCTTAGACATTTTTCATATAGGACAGAATGACAGATACTTGAAAAATAGACCAGCGCCATCTGCTTTAGTCTGTTTATTTTTTATTTTTTTAACCTGCACTGTCCCACTGCTGGGCAAAGGTCCCCCAAAATCTTCCAACTATCACGATCTTTGGCGACTTCCCACCAATCCTTCTCCAGAGCTTCCAGATCGCCTCGCCATCGTCTTTTTGGGCGGCTTTAGTCTATATAATACAAAATTTATGAGACCGATATATACTGAAAATTGCAGTATTTTCAGTATTCAGAAACGGTGCGACAGATGCTAAGTTATGGACCTTATTGACTGTGTGCAGTTTTACTACCATTATCATCTTATTTATTTTATTTGTTTTTGTGGTCAATATACCTATTTTCTTTCTTTAAATAGCTTTTGGCAAGACACACAACACACGAGACTGCAGTCAACTCTGCCTCTAAAAATGTTTTTACATGACCGATAGGACGACTTCTCTATTATATCGAAGTAGGAAGCTTCGTTTTGCGTTATAAATGTCATGTCATTTTTCCTATGTAACCGGTTATTGTTTTGCAGAGTAGACACGTGAGACAGGTCAAGTGAAAATCCACCCTTCTCAAGAGCTAACTATACATCTTGTATACGACTCTTAAAACAGCGGGCTTGGACCGCACGCCAACGCCATTACAATATTTTCACATAGAAATAGTGCGATTTGGCTATCGGGAACGAAGGCTGGTTTTTATGGAAAACGGTTGAACTTGTTGACTCTGGAACAAACGGACTTATGATACTTTGAACCTTTTAAGAGGGCTTAAAAATGAAGGGTTGTATACTCCTGTATAAAAAACTAGCAGCCGCCCGCTGCTTCCCTTGCCCCGTCCCCGTTACTTTTTCGGTATAAAAAGTATCATAAATCCGTCTCCTGATTTTATACTACCTTTCCACCTGTTTTCAACCAAATCAATTCAGCCGTTCTTCAGTTTATAGTGTAACTAACACGACTTTCTTTTGTATATTTAGAAGATATATTATATCTAAATAAAAATCGAATGTGTATCGAATGAAATTATTTGCAATAAATATTTCTTTTCTTCAACATATAGTTGAACTAAACGATGGTATTGTACTGTGGTCTGCCGCGAGCTAAGGCGTCGTTAACAAGATGGCGAAACGAGCTCGTCAAGTTTATACTAAAGTGGAACATCTCAGCACAGGACCGTACAGAATGGAGGGGATTGGGGTAGGCCTTTGCCCAGCAGTGGGACACAGAAGGCTCATTATAATAATAATAATTTAAATAAATAACTAAGGGAGGCCTATACCCAGCAGTGGGTGAAGTCGGGCTGTGGATGATGATGATGATGATGATGAAATAAATCATGCGGACAATCCACACAAACTTTCTAGACCCAAACTAAGCAAAGCTTGTTCAATGGGAACCAGATAGCTGAGATAATACTTAAATATATTTTTTCTAAATACATAGACATAGAATACAATATAACACCCAGATAGAGAACAAACATCTATGTTCACCACACAAATATAATGATCTCGGTGGAGATCGAAACTACGACCTACGGCGCCCAAGGCAGAGCTATTGCCAACTGAGCTGAGCCAATCAATTTTAAGTTAATTTACATTATAGGTACTCTAAGCTTTCATAATTATACCCCACTCAAAAGGGTAAAAAAAATTGTTTTTCATGCTATTTATACATAATTTATTTTTCTTTAATTAATTTTGTTTCCCCGTTTGGCCTCTCTCTAATCCCTTTCTCCTTAATTGGCTCTAATCTTCTAAATTATATTTATACATATTATGCGATTGCAAAGGCAAAATTGTTTAAACCCAAATTACATTTATATTCACCTGTACACAATCACATTCACCTATTCCCTTTTAGCACCCTTTTCCAGTGTCATAAATTGCCAACAAAGACTGATCTAGTAAGGCGACATTTGCACGAGTGCTTTTTATAAAAAAAAATTGAAGTCGTTTAAAAAAATCATTTCAACTAACAATTACATTTTCAATGTCATTATTTAGACTGAGGATATCCACTGCTGGGAATAATCATCAAAAACATGATGCACCATGGTTATTTTTTAAAGTGAAGTTTTGTATTCAGCAGGACTATCAAAAAAATAGCGATAGAGTAAGCAGTTACAATAAATTGAGTCGTTTTTGTACCGCTAGTCTAGCGGTACGAATACTCGGTACAGTACCGCTATTCTATCCCAGGTAATGGTACCACTATTTGTGCTATTAGTCGATTGAAGAAGAAGAAAGAAAAATCATTTATTCAACCACCTCAATTACATATTACCTTCAAAACTGCCGATTGCTGTCTTCACTGTGACTCATGTCTCTTCCTCCTCGCGTCGTGTTCCTCACTGCTGAGGGTTGTGACCCCCTCCATGGATCAATTTATCCTTGACAATATTTCGCCACCTGGATCTGTCACCGGCAACCTGAATAGCTTCATGGACCATCATGTTGAAAGTGGAGCGGATTTGGTCGGACCAACGTATCGGGCTTCGGCCTCGTGGTCTTTCCTTCAATTTTGCCAGCGATGACAAGTTTTTCCAGGTTAGGGTGACAACCTGGAAAAACTTGTCATCGCTGGCAATATGCCGGAAATACTCAGGGATTCGCTAGATGCAGATGGATGATAGCCTAGTGGTCACTTTGACCTATGTCTACCACTATTAATATTGCTTGTTCCAAGGTTAATAACCCTGGCCGGTCGTGATAGCTTCTCGTATATTTGCGTGAGTCAGTTGCGAAGTTTAAGTCTCGTGAGAATAAGCCTTATCTGTTGACACCTCGGACTGTAATAATTTGTCTGACGTCAGACGTTTGGATGACAGGACAAGTCTGAATGATGTATGTGGGGCTTAAGAGGGCACACTTTAGATATTTCTGTAGGCCTACCATGAGCTCTGTCTGGCTCTGACTCTGGTTCTGGTTTTGAGTATGTGTGAGTGCTCACCAGTATCTCTACCGGGAACCAATCGTATGAAATCGGTGTGCAGTGTCTGACGCCGTGTGCGGTGCCTGACGCCTATCGCCGATCGTATCGCCCACCTCTGCCACCATTTTGTATGGAGAAACCAAAAGTGCCCCTAGCGGATTCTTCAAGAAGCATGAATAGCGATTGCGAGACGGTGACGTGTGCACGTCAGCTGGTGTACGGTTGGTTTCCGGTAGGGGTACTGTGCATTATACTGTGAGTGTGACGTTTTGACGTAGGGTTTATTTAGTCAACATTCACACAGACTCAAAACCAGAAACAGAGACAGAGCCAGACAGAGCTCATGGTAGGCCTACTGAATACATTTTCATGACAAACGAGGAAACGGAGCTTTTGAGTAAATCAAGTAGGACTTTTGGGATGAGTGTAAATTAAGATATTACCATTATTTACCATAAGTCTTACATTATAAGTCATCTTGTTTCTGTGGTACAAGATTTGCTATTTGGTTTGGAGCTATATGGTATTATATGAAATGTCTTCCAATATAACTTTTGAAACTATCATGGTTTTTAAGACTATTTTTATGAAACGGGGTATTTACCATGATTAAATTTTGAGTTTTGACTTCCAAAGTATAGGTCCAATATTTTTTTTTTCACGTAATATTTGGACGTGGCTATAACTATCCTCTTAGAAACCCGCAGGGTCTTGAGTTATAAGAGTCAAGTCAAGTTAACGCAGCGATTTAGTATTACCATTCAGCGTGGCAATGCCACCAGCGTCTTGGGGAAGCTTCCATTTGCCACTAATTTGGATACGTTGAGCTATAATATGTAGATCGTTTGTCTGCAGCTATCACAACTGTTTTCTGTGTTTTTTTGTATATTTTGTAAATATTTGTATTCATTTTAAGTTTCTCTTTGTATAAATATTATACACATTTATATAGGCAACTCAAGTTTTAAGGTTAGGTAAGACAAAGTCAGCCTTATAACAAATATGAAATACTAAATCAACGCGTTCCGTAAAGAAAATTTACGTCAACCTTCTTCATTTCTCGATTTACATCCTTATCTCAACGCCTGAAGGCACAAAATCAATTCACATGCAAAGATTAAACGGTTTAGCGTAAAAGCATACAGGACAGACGCTCGTATGACGAATTTAAATATTGAATAACCAGAACGCTCCCAAAAGACATACGTATTTCATCCTACATTCAGATTCCTCGACTAGCTTCTTTATTTCAAGGTGTTAACGCTCAAAGTTATCTGGCAGACAATGAGGGTAGTTCATCATTCCATGAATAAACACGGAGGATTCGGCAGGTATAGATTAAACAGTTACCGTACAAGCCTACAGGTTGCTTTGTATCTGTGCCTGTAAAACTGAAACTTACAACTCCTGAATTATGTATGAGGTTGTGTGGTGTTTGGAATAAGCGAAGCGATGTGCTTGGCATTGATATTGATAAAAAAATAGAAATATATATACTCGATTTATTTTTTTATTTATATCAATGCTGGTTTTTCCATCTACGGAATAACGGTATTTGCCAAATAGAAAGTTTTAGATAATATGCATCAAAAAAGATTAAGTATGTTTTTATTCGACGGATAAATCCATCCGTGTCTGAAAAATTACCCCAAAAGGCATTTTAGAGAACGATTTCTGAAAAACTAGGCTACTATTCGCTACTAGGTTGTTACTTTGTAATGTTATTAAGAAATAAAATAAAAAACATTAAATTTTTGCTGTAGAATCTACGACTTTTTATAAAATTGAAAAGTTTAATTCATAATTCAAAGGGCTATTTAGGCATTATTTTATGTTTTGTGATTCAAAACATAAATAAATATTGCAAAAGACATTATTATTATAGTTTAAAAATGTAAAAGACGTAATTTTATGTTTTCATAATACACAGTTCTTCATATAAAAGGGTAGGGTAGGGTAGGCTTATTTCCAGTATTGGACTTCTTCAGGCTAAGGATGGTTTTGTGACTCAAATCCTCTTCATCCTGTCCTTTCCGTAACTCCCAAGGAACGGAGGCTAATTTGCATGTTATTAAGGCTTAATCTGCACACCTCGTGTGGGTAGCTTGTTGTCTCACTGGATTTTTAAGGTTCCGTAGCCAAATGGCAAAAACGGAACCCTTATAGATTCGTCATGTCTGTCTGTCTGTCCGTCCGTATGTCACAGCCATTTTTCTCCGAAACCGTAAAAGGTAGACTGATGAAACTTGGCGAGTAGATGTATTCTGTGAACCGCATTAAGGTTATAACACAAAAATAGAAAAAAAACAAAAAAATTGGGGGGTCCCCATACTTGAAACTGAAACTCAAAATTTTTTTTTTCATCAAACCCATTTGTATCTATGAATAGGTCTTCAAAAATGATGTTGAGGTTTCTAATATCGTTTTTTTCTAAACTTAATAGTTTGCGCGAGAGACACTTCCAAAGTGGAAATAAGTTGGCCCCCCTCTAACTTCTAAAATAAGAGAATGATAAAACTAAAAATAATATATGTTGTACATTACTATAAAAACTTTCAACGATATTTGGTTTGAACGAGATCTAGTCAGTGGTTTTTTTTTATACGTCATAAATCGTAAACCGCAATTTACCTTTCGACGAACTACAAGAACCTTTATATTATGTTACTTGATGCTACGGAACCCTTCATGGGCGAGTCCGACTTGCACTTGGCTGCTTTATTTAGGTTACCTCTCGTACTGTGAAGGAAATTATCATGGTGATAGCAACGGTAATGGGTTCGTCATTTCGAATAGCTAAGAACAGTTGGTAGTAGCCCTGGCTTCTGCGCCGTAAGTTGTGGGTTCGATCCTCATCGAAAACAACATTTGAGTGGTGAACGCAGATGTTTGTTCTCTGTTTCGGTTTAACAATTATTATTGTATTCTAATTTTGTATTTACATCAGCTATTTTTTTTTTTTTGTTTTTATACAACTAAGTTGACAAACAAGCATACGGCCCACCTGATGGGAAGCGGTTACCGTAGCCTATGGACACCTGCAATACCAGAGGCATCACAAGCGCGTTGCCGACCCTTTAAAACTTTTAAAACGCCCTTTTTGAAGAACCCCATGCTATAGTCCTTAGGGAAAACCTCAGCAGGGAGATCATTCCATGCCTGTGTGTATTTGTTTCTCATAGTACAAGCTCTGCTTAATTTAGAGCTAGATAGTGTTATGTAGATTGGCCACTTATACACAATACCTATTTACTTGTTTTATTTCTTTCTCATCTCCTAAATTCGAATACTCATCATTTATTTCAGACAAGCAAAATATACTTTACAATATTAAATATCTTATGTCCATATTTTTTATAAATACCTTAGAGATTAACATACATAAAATAAAAAAGAAGTTATTTCTTAAAAAAATACAACTAATTACAAAAAAATCCAGCATCTGCTGAAGGAGTACTTTTTTCTGGTAGTTACAAATAGGGGTTTAATAGTAATAGGGGTAAATAGGGGTTAATAGGCAGCACTCTTGTATAACTAAAAAGGCTTCATTTCTAAAAAACTTCCTCGAAGGCATCTCACTGAAATTAAAATAAATTATGAAATAATTAAGTTTTTCAGCCGTTGACGAGTAGAATAAATATGATCAAAAAAAGGATCACAGACCATCTGCTAACCCCGGTTCAAGCTAACAAATGGAATTATTAATAAGACGGCCTTGACTAATAGGAAATTTAAATATCTTTTTTATATTCATCAATAAGAATATTTGTGTTTGTATATTAAGAACCGAATTTACAATAAATTGAATTGGCCTTGGTTCGAATTGACAAGAAAATGTTTTTAATATTACCTACAGTAAATTCGAAAACCATTCTAAGGACTAAGGTTCGATTTCACCATGCTCTGTATGTTACTCACAAACTTACTGTTACTGTTAAGGCCTGCGCACACCTAGGTCGCTAGGAATGGCGATCAATGAAACGCTGTCAAATATCGCTGAAGCGTTTCACTGAACGCCATCGGCGTTGAGAGATATTTGACCAATGACCTAGGTGTGCGCAGGCATTTAGTAAAAATTATCAAATCAAAATAATATCAATAATTTTGACAGCTAAGGTATGACGTCCGCTAGTCTTTTCTAAGTCCTTTTAAGCCCGTGCTATTGAAACTGAGGGCTTATTCCAAGAATTGACAAGCTTTTGGGTGTTAGCTTCACTTTTTACTTCGTGTTCGTGCTACCCTAGGCAAATTGACATGGTGATAAGACGCAAACATTTCGATGTTGGCCGCAATGAATCTAACACGAAGTCTTCTTTTTTAGCAAGTTGTCAACATGGATCGGGCATAGATTCCTCAAAATAAAGACCATAAAGATGACTGCTGGTTCAATTGACTGACAATTCACGATTGTTCAGTATGCCTACCATGAACTCTGTCTGGCTCTGGTTTTGAGTCTGTGTGAGTGCTCACCAGTGCATTATACTGTGTGTATGACGTTTTGAGCTAGGATTTATTTAGTCAACACTCACACAGACTCAAAACCAGAACCAGAGACAGAGCCTGACAGAGCTCATGGTAGGCCTACAGGAGAAGCATTTGAAGTTTTTTTCGTGCCAAATCGTAGGTAACTCTTGTTGTATTCGACTTTTTTAAGATCTGGTTTACCAAAAATCCTTAGAATTCTGCGGGCTTTCAGCATAATATGAATTGAGACGCTATATACTCTATATATATGTTCTGTTCTGATATCCAGAACTACGGATCCCTAAAGACATTTACACTGATGTTATGTAATACTTCACTATCCAGCACCATCACCTCGCCGGCGCTTTTCACCACGGCGTGGTCGCCGCCACCACCGCTCACCAGCACGACGCCGCGCACGAGCAAACTCAGGAGACTTATTTATTAAAACCGATCTGGAGTATAGGGCGTATTTAAATTAAAACTCAAATAAGAAAAAAGAATTTATTCTGCAGTATTACTAAGATCACTTTGAAACGTCTTAAAGCTAAGTGAGTCTAGGTGCCAGTTCCACGCGACCAAGCCTAGAAGAACAGGCAACAAACTACGGCTTCGTTCCTACTTTTTTGTATGATCTTTTTACAAAACACGCACACGCTACGCTTAGTAATAGTAAAGTACCTACACAGCATATAAAAATAAGATACGAAAATAGTAGGTAGGTACAGACATTGCAAATAATTCACATGTTGGCTTTTGATAACTAGATCTTCTTCGGGATCTGAACAATCAAAATCAAGGCCTAAGTTGAGAAGTACACAACAAGCCTGTATGATCTGTGCACATTTGTTTGGCTTGTAGTGCAAGACCCTATCCTTGCCCAACGCCAACTGTTTTTAACCAGCCAAAAGTGTTTTCTATTGTGACCAAGGCTTTCATATGCTTCTGGTTGTACATTCTTTCTGGGGAGTTGCAGTAACATTTAAGAATGGTGTCATGAGCCAAGGCCACTGTGGGTATCCAGAGTCACCTGAAATGATGTTGATAATTTTTATTACGAAGCTCAAACAAAAATAGGTATCTTCTATGTAAAAATCTAAAGTACTTAAATAGTTACCATATAGTTAGGATGTTTTCCTGAGGGACACCTTTGTACGTACCTACATAAGCAGTAATACCGGGTTGGTAATCTTAGGTGGTAGGTACACATTAATGAAAATAACATAACTCACCTTTAATTCAAAGCTCACGCGCTGCGAAGACTTTAGGTCGTTATGCTGTCGCAACTCTTCGCATAAGAACGCGAAGGCAACCTTGGACAAACGATACCGACGACAAAATATGGTCTCCGGAAGATCTTCGATAGGATTGAAAGCTTTCCGTAAACCAGCCCGCAGTTCCCGTAATTTACGAACCCGGTTTTTCTCGACCATCCGCATTGCAAAATAACATCTTGCAGACATTCTCAAAAGCAATTATTGACTTCAAAAATGCACAAATAAATGTTTGTTTACTAATTCATTTTGATTGATCGATCGTGAAGCTGTCAAATACATTCCGAAACTAAGAATAGCATTTTACACAAAAACCGTCAGAATCGTGAAGCTAACGAAAAGATTTAGTACGATTTTGGTGTTGACGATAGACTATCACCGGTGTTAGCAATAGTAAGTGAAGATACGTAGCAATATTATTTCTCGCAAAGCCCGTCAGAGGCGCTCATCGTTTTTCATACAAAATCGGGATTGTAAAGAGGTTAAAACCTCTTTACAAAACGCTAACACGACACCTTATGTCTTACACGACACCAAAAATGGTGTTGCAAAAGTCAGAATAGCCCCTCTGATGATGGCGCTTATCACTATCCTTAATAGTTATTAATTTATTTTCTTGCCAACGAATGAGGTCCGTTAGTGGATCTAAAAATATAATCGCTTCGACGCAAACTAAGTCTAACTCAGGTCGTTTTTCAAAGTTTAGTTCGACTGTTCCGAACATTTTATTTTTTCAGTGCAGTGTTTCAACGTTTCGCTAATTGGATTTCAGCGTTTAGGGACGTGCTTTTCTGCATTCACCGCGGAATGGTGGCAATTCGCTTTGTTTTTTATTTTCATGTAAACGAAATATTTGAATCCCATACTATCATAGTTTTGTGTTGAGAGGGATTGAGTTGTTTGCATTAATATCGTTCAATGAAGATTACCAACGCAAATTTAGACATTATTCAGAAATTTCATTCCGGTACCTACCTAGTAAAGTAAACAAAATAAAATTTAACCAAAATAAAATAAAATTTAATCAAACCAGCATATTATCACATTGTATTTTTGCCTAATCTATGCATAAGTGCATATTTTTTAAAAGAACAAAGCCTCAACAAATACACCTCAACGTATGGCTATAAAACGTATCATAGTCCTACATAGCTTCCTAGCAGTAGCTTAGGCAATAAGCAGAGTCAACCCTTTTGCTGCTTTAGCACACAGAAACACGACGCACTTCTCCAGTATCGATGTATCTATTTGTATCCTTACTTTCTACTGTTTTTTTCTGCTTAAGTATGTAGTAAATATATAAAATACGACTGCCTTCACAGCTCAGTTGGTAGTAGCTCTGTCTTCTGCGCTGGAGGGCGTGGGTTTGATCCTCACCGAAAACAAAAGTTGGTAATAGTAACACGGCCTTCTGCGCTGGAAGGCGTGGGTTCAATCCCCAGAAATATTTGTGTGGTGAACATAGACATTCGTTTTCTGTCTGGATGTTATATTGTATTCTAAGTATGTATTTACAAAAAAAGTATACATGTATTATAATTATCAGTTATCTGGTTCCCGTACTACAAGCTCTGCTTAGTTTGGGGCTAGATAGTGCTGTGTGGATTGTCCACATATTTTTTTTATATCTATATTATCTATTATTTGCTAGAATCAGGGACATCTATGGCGTCGTGATATTAATTTATTTTAAAAGGAAGGAAGCAATTGCTCAGTGAACAACAAAATTCAGGGATAAAATGTATAAAAAATAGAAAATCTGACAATCCACAAAGAGGCCTATTTCACGGGATCTTTCACTTGAAGTCCTGATTTTCAGTAGCTTTGGAACGGTATTCAAAATCTCCCGTGTTGCTCCCGTGAGAGCTATAAAACTTCAAGCATCGATTGTGTTTGCAACTTACGTATTGGTTGCTACTTAAGTCGAAGTACTCTAAAAGGTTTGCACGAGTAAGATCTCTACAATAAGTAATTATAGTAGTATGAAACGTCGTGAGCAAATGTTTTTTTTAATGGAAAAATATGCATAGTTAACTACTTCTCTCTCTCTATCATCATCATCCACAGCCCGACTTCACCCACTGCTGGGTATAGGCCTCCCTTAGTTTGTGCCATCTACCTCGATCCTGTGCCAATCTAAACCATCTTCTACTCTATAGTAGGAGTCTATGCATATTTTTATATTTTTTTTAGTAAATAGTAGTAGTAAGGGATAGCCTTTCTATCGGTTGGTTGTCCCAGGTACCGGTGGGGCGACGGAGTCGTAAAAAACCTGCAAGATCTCGGAGCCAGCTACTGCGCGGAAGCCTGTATGGACAGAGAAACCTGGCGGACTCTGGTGTTAGAAGCCAAGATCAACTTTGGATCGTAGCGCCACAGCAGTAAGTAAGTATGTGAAAACTAAAGACGCCCACTACCTAGGATGACATTGCAACATTGCGACATTTCGACATTGATTCACCAGTTCACCAGTGGACATCATCAAGCAGATGGTGATGATGTGTGATGAAGAAGTTTTTACAAATATATCTTGTGGGAAAATAAACGAACACCACTTTGTTTTTGTCGAACAGCTGTCACGGGATCACTTACGGGAACAAAAAAGGAGTATAATATTCGAATACTACTGCTGAAGAGGATTTCCGGATTCCCATGTCTGTCGGTAACAGATAAACATGTCGAAAATAGAGGTTTCTATACTCCACAGTGTGATAAGGAACCCTAAAAAGGGTGAAGGCACTTGAGTGTATTTGGTTGTCTTTCAAAAGAGCTGTAAATTGTTTCTACCGAACTTTTTTTTCAGCGAATTTTTTTATTGCTGGCTGAAAGAATTTTTGAAGTTGTTAATTATTTTTTGTTCGTTAAGGAGTTTTGTGTTTTTAGAACAAATTATTTATTCTAGGTTAAGAACCTTTTAGATAAAAACCCCGATGTGGGTTTGGTACAGTCGACGTCAAAAATATAATAAAAATTCAATTTAGCTAAAGAAAGTCAATTTAAATATGTGCGGACCAGTTTCTAAACTACTAATGTACTATGGTATTAGGTGTATTTTTTGATATCATTAAGGAGAAGTAAAAATTAATCTATAAAGAAAACATCGTGAGAAAACTCTTGGCTTAGTCAGCTCCGCACGTATTGACCATTCTTTTCCTGTGGATTATGCTGACTAAGGCAGGCCGCACACCAGGCATACACTTGTATCTCGATAATTGTGGCGATACATTTGAAACGGGACACATTTAACGCCCCCATATATCTGTACGTGAGCACGCACACTGAGGAAACATTTGTAGCGGGCGCACTTTGTGGCGAGACGTTGTCCGCGCTACACGAATTCAAGATCGAACACGTTCGTTATTTGTGGTGCCACATCAAGAAATCGTCATCGTCAGACGATGATGTCGACATTCTTAAAGCGGTGCCACGCTACAACTGTGCTTTCGATGTGCGCATATACAATACATTTGTAGCAAGCTGAATTGTAGCGCATTGATTGTGGCGACGTAAATGTTCGATGCATGTAGCATGTGGCGCTGGTGTGCGGCCTGCCTTACTATTCTCAAAGCTATGTGTTCTCCAGTAGAGAATCAACACACAATCACTTTTTTTTTGTTCGTTTTAACTTTTTTGCGGCCTCTATAAAATCGTGTCATACTATTATAACACACAATAAAATCTTGTACAGCTAAACCATGTATCATAGTGCGCCCTAACACTTAGCCATCGATTTTCCCAGTAAGCTCAGTGCCAATGGCGCCTAAAGCTTCAACCCCATACTTACATGCTTTCTGTTTTTGTAGTTTTACTTATCATCTCACAATGCTGAGAAGAAACACAGTACACGATATAGTACATTACTGCAGCGGCCAGCAAAAGAAGCACTAATGGACTAACTTCTAAATGAGTTAGTCCATCAATGGCTAGTAGTAACCAAGACTAATAAGATTTTTTTTAAATAATGCGAATGTAACTTTAACTCATTTTGTCAAATACAATTATTACAAACAGCGAACAACACATAACTTTCTCGCGTTGAAGTGTTCATTTTTTTATTTCAATAAACAGCATTTAATTTTGCCAGCCAGTTCGAAATTTAAACCAAACCTTTGATGAGTTACCTCCTTGGTTGCTTTATTTCGGAGTAAAAGATCGTTCCATTTTTAAACTACACGACAGAAATGAGTTTGAAATGTAATATCTGATCGATTTTTATACAATATTTGCCGGCCGCTACTCGCGTGTATTTGGCCAGTACAGTAATTTCAATTTATCTCGAAGGTTGTCAATTAAACGCTTAAATTTCCGAGCATTTTTGGGAATCGATACTTATTTCATTATTTTTGTGCCTTCAGGGTTCGGTAGACAAGTTGGTAATATTAAGTACGATATTTATTCTGTTTTTTCTTGTTTTATGTTGTGCTGTTTGCGAAAATTATACGTATAAAAAGTTTGAAGTGGAGATGAGCAGAAAACGTGGCCACAAGGAATGATGGAAGATGGACAACAGCGATTACAGAATGGCCAAGAGCGACCACGAGGCAGACCACTCGCCCGTTGGTCGGATGACATTGTCGGAGTAGTTGGGTAGCAATGGCGGAGACTGGCACAGGACCGAAGAGAGTGGCGTATTAGGGAGGAGACCTATACTCAGCAGTGGGTGCATACAGGCGGAATAGATAGATAATAATAAAATAAACATTATAGACAGTCCACACAACACCATCTAGCCCCAAACTAAGCAGAACTTGTACTATGGGAACCATATATCTGATATAATACTTATATGTAGGTATACAATTTTTTTGCAAATGTATACTTAGAATACAATATAACACCCAGACAGAGAACAAACATCTGTGTTCACCACACAAATATTTGTCCTCGGTGGGGATCGAACTCACGACCTACGGCTCAGAAGGCAGAGCTACTACCAACTGAGCTGAGAGGCCAGTCATAGATAGGTAGATGTTGTTGCTTTAAACGTTTCAAATATTTTGTTTTCTATTCCATTCTCAGAATACGGGTGGGAATCGAACCCAAGACTGTACATGATGGGGTCAAAGCCTCAGCTACTTGGCAAGACATGGCAGTTCCTCTTCCAGATATGTAAATATGTCTCTTGGTTACTAGTTGGGACGTTTGAATAGCGTTCCTATTACAACCTATAATTTTAAGTTATTTATTGATGGAAAGAAACTTGCTGCTACTTAATTTTTTTCGCCTCTGTATCTCAACAAAAAATCTTAGTTTTATCGATATCAGTATATTGCGGTGTGTTTAAGTCATTATCATCAGCTTGTAGGCGTCTTTGATTTCAATAATGTTAGTAAAAAAAACGTGAAAACCGACTTCATAATAAAAATGCTTAATTGAATGAGTTGTTGATGAAATTTCTATGGGATAAATTTGGAAGTATTAACTTTCAGATAAAAAAAGTTTTTATTTACTGGTTTTTCGAAGACATATAAAATCAAATGAGATTAAAAGTTTCCAAAACCAATCTTTCGTTTCGATCTAATATTCTGCTTATATTCTTTTGACGCCAATTCCGATTTCCAATTTTCCAAGTTAGCGTCGCAAATAAGGCGATTAAAATAACAAATTAACTTTAGACGTTGACAATATCAAGTAACTTCTCTTGTTACGATTTATTATTAATTTGCTACTTTTCATTAGCATCGCTACAAAATGAAATATGAACCCGAATACAAGAAAAGGGGGTAAAATATGATTTATGAAATGGAAACCCTTAAGATGTCACTTATCTTACTCCCCTCAGATATGAAGATGAGTTTGAGACGATAGTGATGTGTATCACCTATTTGGAAGGATAATATCGATGTTTCAGGAAGCATTTATTTTTAGTACTCTAGCCCTTTTGTATGATCAATAGGGGTAAAAGCTGTTACCGTAAAATCTAAATGTTCCGGCAAAATGCTTTTATGTAAACAAAAGTAGAAGAGCCCCATAAAATTTACATTTTCTCGTAGGAAAAAATAGGCTAATCTCAAAATCGTTCTTTCCGGAAATGTATGGTTGTCCATTTGTGGACTTATATAACGCTGTTGATGTTGATAGTCGATAAGAAAGTCTGCATACGCTAAAAATAATAAAAACCTATCGATATTTAAATACAAACCATCATGCCAAACGATGTCATAAAGAAATAATCTTCTTTATCCTTGAAGGCAGCCACTCCATGTCACGAAATACTCAGCAATACCATTAGCAGTCTTCGATAAACACATTTGATAGGACATTCGTTCATCGCCTTTTTATCGCCAGTTTTATTGTTAATCAACTGAAACGCTTCACCAAGGTTCAATCAAACCGTATATTTTATCGATACCCGACCCACTTCAATACTTATGCTCCATCACTAGCGGTCCCCATATTACATATGCGGCCGGGAAACGCAACAAAGACCTTTTACGGCCTTGTTTATCGTCCACCACAAGGCATTCCTAACAAAATGTTCGTTTTAGCAACCACTTTCAAAGTTTCTTTGAACAGGCGTTTGGTATTTCGCCATAGACTTTTGGTCGATAACATTCCTAAAATATCGATAAAGTTTCGACATCCCTATTATAAAACGGTCATGACGACGCTTCGATTTGCTAGTGAGGTGAAATGAAATGAACATAATGATACCATTGACTTTTATTCGATAATCATTATTCCATTTGGAGAAAATCGATAACATTTCACTTAGAAAAACTGACGCCTTCGACTATTTACACCATACATAATTATTATCTACTAGGTACACTTTATCCCTGAAATGCATAGTTCGAGCAAATTAACTGTCACACTCTCATTTCATCAATGGCGGCTTGTGGGAGGGTCGTGTGTAGAGGCCCTTTCCCTCTCCTGAGAGTAGCATGAGGGGCTCCCCTTCCTTCTTCGCGCGGGGAACTCTGAGTCGCACCGTTCGGAGGCTGGTATTTCTGTTGCCTCAACTCTTGCATTGGTGGTGAGCTGTTAAATTGGTTAACATTTTTAGGCATTGTTGCGTAGCTTGCAACCTGCGGGTAGCTCACGTTTGGTATTCGAAAACTACTGTTTCTACTGCTCAGTTTACACGGCAGCATCATGTTATCCATGCTTAGACTAGGGCTAGGAGGGGATTTCGGAGCATCCAACGGCCCTTTGAAGTTGAGAGCGGAAAGATGCGCATCGCTGCCCATCATTTGTTTCTTCCGATTATGTCTTTCCACGTCGACGACTAGACTCGGCGCGTGGGTCGGATCCATGTGGTAATGTGAGTGCTTCCCGGATATAGTTTCGAAATGTTTTTCATTGAAGCGCTGCTGTTTTCCGCGTGACCTGGTTTTATCCCGCTGGTAGTAAACGCCGGCAAATATTAACACGTTGAGAATTAAGAGGGAGCAGCCTATAGCGATCGTGACGCTGAGCGCCGTGGAATACGCCGCGTAGCCGGCCGCCTCTAAATTAGCCAGAGTGTTTTCAGTTGCATTCACTGTTTGTATATCTCTCCCGGGGAGAATGGTTGCACAAGTTGCGAGAATGGTATCGACTGTGGTGAGTGCTGTCTCGTACATTGAACCGTTTGCTCTCCGGTTCTGTTCGTTCTCGTTTCTCGCTAAAGGATCTGGTCTGACGATACCTTCATAAAGGTCTTGTTCGTTGTGGTTTTTGAAGAGGTTGTGCCGCGCGGCTACGTCTTCCATTCCAGCTCGGTGCAGCTCCGGAACCAGGCGTAGCCAGACGGATAACTGGTGCGCCCGATAGTGGTTTTTCAGACGCGGTTTCATACCTGCAAAAGATCAAAAACGTTGGACTTGGCATTCATACCCCTAAATTCACGTTATTGTACCAGGACTTCAGTTAATTAGGGATTTTAAGTCATACGCAAAATTACTAATAGAAGATAGATAGATAGATAGAAAATACTTTATTGCACACCACATAAAATTAACAAGGGAATACAGAAAAACATCAAAGTGGAATACAATTCAATGTCTTATCACTAAAAGCGATCTCTTCCAGACAACCTTGGGAATTCATTTAACTGCATTTTTTCGGTATCGTTTATGTGAGTTGGAGCTTTTAGTGTTAATTTTCTACGGCATAACATGGAGGGATATCGTGCCAAAAAATACGCCCCAACACAAAATTGCCAGAAACAGTTGTAATTCATTTCCAAGGTTATGCCTGGTGCTACTATGCATACAAAAACATTTGAGTTACGTTTAATAATGAATACCCTGTGATCACGAAAATGCCTTCCAGTAAATTACGTACCCTATTGTATTGTATCTCGTTCAGGGATTAAGCAAACACGCCTGACGTAGATACGAGCGCTGTTGCGATAAGCCAAATACAAGGGGAAATATAAGCCTGAATACTTTCTCTATTAAACCAAAACTTATAGAGGGGTAAAGCTGCCTGGTTGATATGACTATTAGCGATAAAGTCACCCATTGTTTTGCCAATTCATGTATGGTATAAGTATTATGTTTCTGTAAAAAGTAGGCTTACCATGAGCTCTGTTTGGCTCTGTCTCTGGTTCTGAGTTTTTGAGTCTGTGTGAGTGCTTACCGGTGCATTATACTGTGTGTGTGACGTTTTGACGTAAGATTTATTTATAATGCACTCATACAGACTCAATACCAGAACCAAAGACAGAGCCAGACAGAGCTCATGGTAGACCTACTGTTACAGCTTTGCAATGTCGGTATTTAAGTCACTGTGCTTCCCAAGAAAACTTTGTTTGTCTGGATTTTAATTATGATAATACCATCGTATATAAGTTAGCTTCCATCTTCTTACAGGATCCACTTATATAACCCTTTTAAATTATATTATAATAACTATTGTATTTCATTTCCAACAATCACTTGCGGTGGTTTTGGTATTGGCGTTTTGCACTTTTTTATAAAACTTCGCTACAGAGCTAACTAAAGAGCAACGCTCTTGTCGGCGTAATGTATGCATTTTTCTCAAAGTATTTATTTTGAGGGCAACCTCCTTGACCTCCTTATACGTCATGACGATCTTTATAAAACTAGCTAATGTAAAAATAATAAAAAGCTTATAGCCCATCTGATGTTAAGTGGTAACTATCGCCTTTAACAAAGCTTCATAGGTCACGCACGTCAGGAACGTGCCCTAAGATGTCTGTTGAGACTGTCCTGCGTCCGTCAACTTCGGGCAAACATATGCTCAGTCTCACATGCCAGTAATGCTCCCGGACCTACACCCTTCAAACCGAAACACAGCAATGCTGCTTCACGGCTAAAAAAGGATGTCTTATCGTTAAAATACTGTTAAGTTTTATGCCCTCTCGTATTGAGAAAGTTAGTAAGCATTGCAAAGTAAGAAAAAGGATACTTTTGTCGGAAATAACATTCTCTTCCGCATTAGAAAGATCGTTTTTCCCCGCGTAGATAACCCTCGAAGCAGAAAATGTATCGGCCATGTTCTTCCGAGTTTAATGTGAGTACAACGTTCGTTTAATTAGAGAAAATGTTTAAGGCTCTGTTTAGAATTCATGAACGTACGTAAGCTCGTGACTTTATTTGTGCTGTGTTGCAACGGAGATTTAAACTTGTACGGTTAAACTTATTTCTGGTGCAAGTTAGAAGTAGAATTAAAGGAATTTCTTTAAATTACAGCAGAAAACCCTCCTCACATGCTTTATAGGACAAAAAAATACGATGCCCCAAATTAATATTTTCATAAAAAAACACAAACTTCTTTTTATTTCATTCGGTCAAAGCTTTTATTTCAAATTTTGTGTTAGTGGTAGGTACCTTAAATGTCTGAACAGATAAGTTGGTTGCACTTAACACTCTGTCAAATTCAAAAAGATAATTATTTAGTTGTATCACAAGGATCACTTTGAAACGTGTTTCAAGTTTCAATAGTCTAGGTGCCAGTTCCACGCGACCAAGCCTAGAAGAACAGACAAAAAACTATGGCTTGATTCCTACCCTCTTTTTGTTTGATCTTTTTACAAAACAAAAATGATGTAAAATTTGTAAAAAAACAAACACAAATGAAGCGACGCTAAAACAATATTTTACTGAAGTATCTTTTCGTTTCCATATTTTATTAAATAACAACGATAATGAACAAAATTGGTTTCAGCTGAAAAACTGAGTGAGCGTGTTGAATTATGAAAACATTTTAGGTAACACCTTTTTGTTTTGTTTTGAAAAGGGAGGTCCTTTTAGTAACATGATCTACTCCTGAAATGTATAACATCCATCAGAAAGCTCAAGCTACATTTTTATTTTTAGTAACAACCCTCATTTAAAATATTTTTTATAAATATTTTTAATAAGTGACATTTTGCTTTTGATTGCAACAGAATCACAATCGTCCAGCTTGTCGCCATCACAGGTTGCAGCTGGATTGGATTGACCTGGACTGGATGACTGGCCTCTCAGCTCAGTTGGCAGTAGCTCTGCCTTCTGCGCTGTAGGTCGTGGGTTCGATCCACACCGAGAACAAATATTTGTGTGGTGAGCACAGATGTTTGTTCTCAGCCTGGGTGTTAATTTTATTCTAAGTATGTGTTAACAAAAAAATGTATAAGTACTATATCAGCTATCTGGTTCCCATAGTATAAGATCTGCTTAGTTTGGGGCTAGATAGTATTGAGTGGATTGTTTAAAATACATATTTTTAATAAAAAAAAGGCTTCAAGCTGGTCAAATTAACATTACCCCAACATCTTCAATTGTATAATCGGGGTCTAAATATCCCATCTATCATCAGAACCTCACGGCGCATAACGTTCAAACATTAATCCCTTCAGACAATTGTACTATTCATAACGTCTATTAATCATAAGGCCTCAGGCACTAAGGATTCATGGGGCTTATAAATTAAGTTAAGATGTCCTTGCCAAAGACAGCTAGGTAGGTTTTGAGTAAAAACTAGCGGCCGCCCGCGACTTCGCTCGCCGTTACCGTTCCCGTTGACAAAAAAAACCTTCTCTAGACCTTCACAAATCATTCAAGACCAAAATCAGCTAAAAGTCGGTCCAGCCGTTATCGAGTTATAGCGTCAAGAAGGAAAACCCGACTTATTTTTATATATTAGTAGTATTTTTTTTTATTTTTTTTTATTTTTAGCCTTGGTCGTCCCACTGCAGGGCAAAGGCCTCCCTCCCCTTCTTCCACACCTCTCGATCTTTGGCTACAATGCGCCAGTCGTTCATATGTGAATCGAGATCGTCCCGCCATCTTCTCCGGGGTCTTCCTCTACGACGCCGACCTTGTGGGACCCAATCTGTTAATTTTTTTTTCCCAAAGAATGTCCGGCATACGAGCCACATGCCCTGCCCAATCCCATTTAAGGTTCGCCGCTTTTATGGTTACATCGACTATTTTTGTTTTGGAGCGCAGTATGGTGTTCTGTATGCGGTCTGTAAGTTTGACACTTAATATGCTGCGCTCCATGGCTCGTTGGCAAACCTCGAGTTGGTATCTCTCTTGAGCTGTCAGTGCCCAAGTCTGCGAACCGTACGTGAGTATCGGGAGAATGCACATTTCCATGAGTCTGCATTTAAGGCATAGTGGCAATTCACCTTTCATGAGATGTTTCATCGACCAGTAACTTTTCCAGGCATTCTCGGTGCGTCTAGCGATTTCATTTTGTTGCACCTTGAAAGAAATTATCTGGCCGAGATACACATACTCATGGACATATTCAATCTCCGCACCCTCAATGTACAATCGCCTCCTCGTGCCATTGGTCATCGACTTGGTCTTGGTCATATTCATCCTGAGTCCCACCTCGAGGCTTGTTTGGTTGAGTTCTTCAAGCATCTCGCCTAGTTCAGTTGCTGAGGAAGAGAAAAGAACAATATCGTCGGCGAAGCGAAGGTTTGTTTACCTACTGTCTCCGACAATAATGCCTTTCTCTGTCCAGCCAGGCGCCAGTCTCCTAAACACCTCTTCTAAAGTAGCGGTAAAAAGTTTGGGGGACAGCGGGTCCCCTTGTTTAACCCCTTTATTAATACGGAAAGATGGCCCATTCATTGATGTTTTAATTGAAGCTGTACTACTATTGTAAATGTTACGGAGAAGGTTTACATAAGTTGGGTTTATATTTTGACTTAAAAGTGCCTTGAATAAAGAGTCATGCGTTATACTGTCGAAGGCTTTTGAATAATCCACAAAGACAAGGTATAGTGGGATGTGGAACTCGACACACTTTTCTACGAGTTGGTAAAGGGCTCAGTCGTGGATCAGTCGTGGAGAGGCCACGGCGGAAACCTGCTTGTTCAGGTGGTTGGTGTAAGTCTAATTGACCAGATATACGACTTTCTATGATCTTGATGAAGAGTTTGTAGATGTGAGAGACGAGACTGATAGGACGATAATTACCAATGTCGGACTTAGCACCCTTTTTATGTAGCAATATGATATCAGAGTGGCAGAAGTTATGTGGGAAAGAACCACTCTGAAGAATGGAGTTACAGAGGTTAGTGAGATATGGAAGTAATACCGGTTCCCCGACTTTTAAGGCTTCTGTGTTAATGCCGTCTGCACCAGGGCTTTTGCTATATTTCATGCTGCACAGCGCACGGTGGACTTCTAGACCCGTAATTGGTGCTATGTCATCAGAGCAGAAATATGCAAGGATGGGACGGGGAGAACTCGTAGTACCGTCATCAGAATATAAAGTTTGGTAGAATTCTGTATAAATGATCAGAATAATATTTCATTCCATGAGTAACACCGTCTTTGTCTTTCAATTTGGATATTGTAGATTTTCCATTTGAGATACCCTGTTTGGCAACCTTTAATGACGTATTTTTATTTAGAGCTAATGTAATCTCGCTTATGTTAAAATTTCTTATATCTTTTCTGATTCTTCTTTTCACAATTTTATCTAATATTCTATATTCTGTCGTATTATATGTTAAGGTTAATCTCTTCTCTATTAAGTTTTTCGTATCTTCGCTAAGCTTTTCATATTTCTTTTTTATAGGCTTCACTTTAAAACTAGCTTTCTTTATACTGTTTTTGATTAGTAGTATGAGTAGTATAAATATAAATAAATAAATATTGTGGACAATTCACACAACACTATCTAGCCTCAAATTAAGCAGAGCTTGTACTATGGGAACCAGATAGCCGATATGATACTTAAATACTTTTTTTTTGTAAATAATTATGTACTTACATAACATACAATAATAACACCCGGCAGAGAACGATCATCTATGTTCACACACAAATATTTTTTGTTCTCTATGGGGATCGAACCCGATCGGGATCGATCTGAGCTGGGGGGCGTCCCCAGCTCAGAAGGCAGAGCTACTACCAACTGAGCTGTGAAGGCAGTCGAGTATAGTATTTCTGTTTGTGTTAAAAACTACTGCGAAAAGATTTTTTTACACAAAGTTTAGCTACCTCTTGAGGTCTTTCCCCTAAACTACAACATGAATAGGTTCAAGAAAAACAAAAAAAAGTTCCAGGTTAGGCAGCGCAACGACAGCACCCTTGGTGTTGTTGGTGTCTATGGGTAAAGGTGACCACTTACCATCAGGTGGGCCGTGAGGCTGTTTGTCTATCATTTGCATATAAAAAATACTTGAAAATAAAATCCGCAGACAAACGATTTAGAGATAGCTCAACTGATCCACTGATTATTTATTTATTTTATTTTATAATATTTTGACATTTCTATGACTTGCTTAGTCATTCACAAAGAATCTTGATCTACTAAAAGTATAAAGAAAATGGAAATAAATAGGGAAGACAAGACTAGCAGTGGCTTTCTTTAGGCTGTTAAAGAGATTTTGATGGAGACTGGCATCAAACATCCTTATTTTATTACCTACTTCATTATTTTATACATTTTTGTCTCGTCACTCCACATATCCATATCAATATTCGTACTGACAGCAACAAAACTCCAAGTAGATTAACTATTGAGTTATTTATTTTATATAAATAGAAACATTATTTCTTCTGTTGTAGTTATGACTGACTTTTACTGTTAGTTCATCTACTTCTACCGCTTAATGTATCTCTTCTTCCTCCTGCCCTTATCCCACTTTATGCGGGGTCGGCACACCATGTATTTCTCCTCCATTCCCCTCTGTCAGCCGTCATCTCTGCATTCTTTCTTCTATTATACATGTCATCTTTCACACAGTTCATCCATGTTTTATTTGGTCTCTACTCGACCTCTACTCATATATTCATCCACATTCATACTCACCACTCTTCTGGTCACATGATTTTCATCCCTCCACTACCGCTGACTGTATCTACGACCTCAAAATAGATGCACGTTTCGCGAACCTCGTAAATTAATGCCATCGTTCCCAGTCTTGACTTTTTGAATGTGCAGCCATCTTGCGACCTACATGTCGAGAACGCTATGAGAATGTTTCGGTCGTTACATTTTGTAGTGTTGTTGAGTGCTGAAATGTTGTGCTAACGTTGCTCTAAGTGACGAGATAAGAGTAGTGTGGGTTATTTTGTAACATCCTCCACGAAACATGTTAGGTTTTCACGAAACATTTTTAGATAGGAATATTTTTGCAAATAAAATGCCCAAAAGCATTATATGCCAGACCACATTGGTATTGTAAATAAACATACAAAAAAATGGTAGTAACCAAGCCGTAGTTTGTCGCCTGTTCTTCTAGGCTTAGTCGCATGGAACTGGATAAAATAGACTAGACTAGACTCACCTAGTTTTAAAACGTTTCAAAGTGATCCTTGTGATATCACTGAATAAATAAATATTTGACTTTGACCTTGAATTAGAAGGTCATCTTGGGGTAGTATGAAATCCTAAAAATAAATTAGTGTCATTAGGAGCAATTTTATAAATGTATAGGTAAAAATTTATTCATCTCATTTTTTGGCTTGTCAAAAACAAGGACTGACATGTTTTATTCGACAAATTGCGTTATTGCGTAGGTAAAAACTTAAACCTTCTGTGGGTTTTATTTTATACCAAACGCGGTGAACACGGTTCTATTACAATGGTGTAAAGTTTGTTTTACAACATCTACTCGCCTCATCACCGTTTGACAGTTTAGACTTTCGTGTAACTTCGTGTTTGATCGAGAAGCTTCGGAAGAAGGTGGGAGACTAAAACTAGGGTGCTGAGGGGCTATTCTGACTTTTGCAACACCATTTTTGGTGTCGTGTAAGACATAAGGTGTCGTGTTAGCGTTTTGTAAAGAGGTTTTAACCTCTTTACAATCCCGATTTTGTATGAAAAACGATGAGCGCCTCTGACGGGCTTTGCGAGAAATAATATTGCTACGTATCTTCACTTACTATTGCTAACACCGGTGATAGTCTATCGTCAACACCAAAATCGTACTAAATCTTTTCGTTAGCTTCACGATTCTGACGGTTTTTGTGTAAAATGCTATTCTTAGTTTCGGAATGTATTTGACAGCTTCACGATCGATCAATCAAAATGAATTAGTAAACAAACATTTATTTGTGCATTTTTGAAGTCAATAATTGCTTTTGAGAATGTCTGCAAGATGTTATTTTGCAATGCGGATGGTCGAGAAAAACCGGGTTCGTAAATTACGGGAACTGCGGGCTGGTTTACGGAAAGCTTTCAATCCTATCGAAGATCTTCCGGAGACCATATTTTGTCGTCGGTATCGTTTGTCCAAGGTTGCCTTCGCGTTCTTATGCGAAGAGTTGCGACAGCATAACGACCTAAAGTCTTCGCAGCGCGTGAGCTTTGAATTAAAGGTGAGTTATGTTATTTTCATTAATGTGTACCTACCACCTAAGATTACCAACCCGGTATTACTGCTTATGTAGGTACGTACAAAGGTGTCCCTCAGGAAAACATCCTAACTATATGGTAACTATTTAAGTACTTTAGATTTTTACATAGAAGATACCTATTTTTGTTTGAGCTTCGTAATAAAAATTATCAACATCATTTCAGGTGACTCTGGATACCCACAGTGGCCTTGGCTCATGACACCATTCTTAAATGTTACTGCAACTCCCCAGAAAGAATGTACAACCAGAAGCATATGAAAGCCTTGGTCACAATAGAAAACACTTTTGGCTGGTTAAAAACAGTTGGCGTTGGGCAAGGATAGGGTCTTGCACTACAAGCCAAACAAATGTGCACAGATCATACAGGCTTGTTGTGTACTTCTCAACTTAGGCCTTGATTTTGATTGTTCAGATCCCGAAGAAGATCTAGTTATCAAAAGCCAACATGTGAATTATTTGCAATGTCTGTACCTACCTACTATTTTCGTATCTTATTTTTATATGCTGTGTAGGTACTTTACTATTACTAAGCGTAGCGTGTGCGTGTTTTGTAAAAAGATCATACAAAAAAAGTAGGAACGAAGCCGTAGTTTGTTGCCTGTTCTTCTAGGCTTGGTCGCGTGGAACTGGCACCTAGACTCACTTAGCTTTAAGACGTTTCAAAGTGATCTTAGTAATACTGCAGAATAAATTCTTTTTTTTTATTTGAGTTTTAATTTAAATACGCCCTATACTCCAGATCGGTTTTAATAAATAAGTCTCCTGAGTTTGCTCGTGCGCGGCGTCGTGCTGGTGAGCGGTGGTGGCGGCGACCACGCCGTGGTGAAAAGCGCCGGCGAGGTGATGGTGCTGGATAGTGAAGTATTACATAACATCAGTGTAAATGTCTTTAGGGATCCGTAGTTCTGGATATCAGAACAGAACATATATATAGAGTATATAGCGTCTCAATTCATATTATGCTGAAAGCCCGCAGAATTCTAAGGATTTTTGGTAAACCAGATCTTAAAAAAGTCGAATACAACAAGAGTTACCTACGATTTGGCACGAAAAAAACTTCAAATGCTTCTCCTGTAGGCCTACCATGAGCTCTGTCAGGCTCTGTCTCTGGTTCTGGTTTTGAGTCTGTGTGAGTGTTGACTAAATAAATCCTAGCTCAAAACGTCATACACACAGTATAATGCACTGGTGAGCACTCACACAGACTCAAAACCAGAGCCAGACAGAGTTCATGGTAGGCATACTGAACAATCGTGAATTGTCAGTCAATTGAACCAGCAGTCATCTTTATGGTCTTTATTTTGAGGAATCTATGCCCGATCCATGTTGACAACTTGCTAAAAAAGAAGACTTCGTGTTAGATTCATTGCGGCCAACATCGAAATGTTTGCGTCTTATCACCATGTCAATTTGCCTAGGGTAGCACGAACACGAAGTAAAAAGTGAAGCTAACACCCAAAAGCTTGTCAATTCTTGGAATAAGCCCTCAGATGGGCTTATACATATCACGGCATAACCACTAAATCTGGTTTGAATTTGATAGTTTACACCATGTGGTCATTTTGAATCGGTTCGTTTAATTTTGAATTGTCATAATTGTATTTGCCGCAATATGAAATTAAGAGAAGGCTGAGAAAAATCCTAGTTGATATCCTAGTTAGTTTATTTTTTTATAATGGGACCGCATGGTGTACAAAAGGCTTAAAAATGTGCCATAATAAATAATAAATAATAAATAATAAATAATAAATAAATAAACAAAGAGACTGGTGACCAAAGGGCTGGCGCTTACCTAGGGCAAAGAATTAGCTTAGCTATTCAAAGAGGTAACGTTGCCAGCCTTTTGGGCACATTGCCTGCGGTCGGTGATCTGAACTCTGTTTTCTACCTGTAATACCTACAGGTGGAAAACAGAGTTCATATAAAATTTTCTAGTTTCTTATAAAATGTAATTTTTATTTTTTCTTTTTAATTAGCTATTTCATGTTGTTTAGTAATAGTTTTTGTAAATAATGTATATTCTGTTGTAAATAAAAGTTAAACTTAATAAACAAATAAACAAATAAATAATAAATTAACAGAAAAAAAATACCAAAAATGTCGAATGATAGAAGCCTCACACAGCAAAAAATAGGAAGGCATTTTCGCGTGAAAATAAATTCATAACCATGTGTGAAAATAACAGGCATCTGACAAAAACCTTCAGGAATCCTTACAAATCGTAACAAAGCGACTGACCCATTTCCAAATACTTTTGGTGCGTAGAATCGTACTCCTCCCAGATGACACCTCGAAAGCGGTTCCTTTCGCGAGACGCCGGGAGCAACGCTTCCTGGCGTACGTTGTCGTTCGGGTTCCTGGGAACAAAACAAGCGATGTATTGAGCGCGTTTCGTTAGCATCGGGTAACTGCCGATGCTTACAATCGCTATGTATTCTATGTCTGACTCTTCTTCCCTGAGTTTTTGTAAATAAACCCACAAAGGATTTATTTTTATGCAAAAAAACTGTGTGAGTATTTCGTTAGCGCTGTCATGCCCCTGCGTCAAGTTTTTTTTATACTTCTGTAATAGCCTCACTGCTCGGCAAACTGTAGAGCAGCGCCATCAGAATTCTGCAGGTCATACCTGATAGGTATGACCTTGGTGTCATGAGAGACTAGGGGGTTAGGTAAAAAAATGATATACATTACCTAATAACCTACTAATTCTGTGTTTATTGCGTTGTTTTACATACTAACATAGCCTGTTGTCCTTTATATATTAAATAAACAAATAATAATAAATATTGTTTGTAGTTTTTTAAATGCTTGTAATAGTGTAAGTTTCTTTATAAATACATTGTAATATATTTACAAATAGTGACTGTTGTATATAATTATTATATGTACTGTCTGGGTCTATAATTACTCTCTGAAAACGAATTATTTCTCGTTTTTCCTAATTGTTATTTACAACAAATGTTCAGCTAAAAGATTCCTATACAGTTCACGCAATTTATTGTGTGTAATTTATTTGTGTTGGGTTGTGGGCGTGTTGGCGTTGTTCTTATTGTGTGCGGTGCGTGTCCTGTTGTTTTAGATTTATTTGTGGTCCCATAAACAAATACCATACAATGCTTCAGTTTGACCAGTGCTATTTCAACATCTCTATACACCACTATTTTGTAATTACCAAAAAAAAAATGGCGATAATGGCTGCTGATACTGAACATAGCCACGAAAAAAAAAACATTTAGAGTCATAATTTTTTTTTTTAAATAACCACAATTTTTAGTCAAATATTGAGAAATGATTCAACAAGCAAAAATCATTTCATTCATAAACACTAAATACCTTTTAGAGAGCACTGGTGGTCTAGTGGTAGTGGCCCCGCCTTCCGATCCGAAGGTCGTGGGTTCAAATCCACTCGTGTACCAATAAGTTTTTTCTGTCGAAAAATTTATGTGCACTATGCCAGTACTCTCAAAACGGTGAAGGAAAACATCGTGAGGAAACCGGCGTGTTGTAGAACCTAAAAAAGTTCGAGCAACACGTGTCAAGGGTCACGCAAAAAGGGCCCACCAGCGGCCTACTTGCGGAAAAACCTGCCCGCACATCAAGTGCGCATGATAATCTTGCCGAACACTAAATACCAAGCGGAACCGAGCAGCGTATTTTTTTTTCTCTCTACTAAACTAAAAATTCTGATTGCACATTCATATTGTTCTACCGCTACTACATTACCCAATTCTTTTTTTTGGTAGTATCAATTCTAAAGGAGGTCAACATAAAAACAAGGCTTTCCACCGTCTTCGCATTCCTCGAGTTTTTCGGCCACATTGCCAGGAAGGAAGGGAGTAACTTCGAAAAGTTGGTGGTGACTGGCAAGGTGGAGGGGAAGAGGCCGCGAGGACGGAGCCCGATGCGTTGGAGCGACCAAGTGCGCTCAGTAACAGACTCCTCCGTGAGCGAAGCCATCCATGCCGCGGAGGACAGAACCCGATGGAAGAATATAGTGCAGACTAAGGTCCTGCACAAAGGTCACGACCCTCAACAGTGAGGATACCGATGCAAGGATCCTCATCTTTATCAGTCCACGGCTGGAGGTCTCTCCCAAGACGCGCCACTGAGCCTCTTCGGCTCTTCTACAGTGCTAGCCAGCTATAGTTTGCAGATCCTAGCCCCACCTTGCCGAAGGGTGTCCTATATACGCTGATTTAGCAGGTCTACACAGAGCCATTTTAACCAAAGAATGACGCTAATTTAACAAAGAGCCAACTTCAGACCCGTCAAGTTACATTGGCCGTATTTTATAACATAATTATTGCATATTTATCTTACTGTCTTATTGAATAATAAGACACAAAGAAAATAATTTTTTGACACAAGTTAAATGATCACTCAAACCTATGAGCAGTAATAAGCAATAGAGATTCGAATTTTTTACCGATTTTCAAATAAAAAAGAAGTTCTCAATTTCGGTTGTTTTTTTATACTTGTTATCGCATAACGTTTTAAATTTTATGAGCCTATTATAAAGTTATATTTTTATTTGTACTTCCAGATTGGTCCCATAAAAATTTCATCAAAATCGGTTTAGCAGTTTGACCATGTCGGTTTCACATGTTTTTTAAACTTATTAATTATTTATGACGCATGTTATTATTGTATATTTTTTTTAATAAGCATTATACTGTGACGCCGTGCTGACGTAACTACGTGAAGATTTTTGTTCGACATTCAAATCTTACCAGGAAATTCTAGTAGCGGCGAGTGCCTTCTTTAAGGAATTCAAATAAAGAACCGAAAGTTCTGGACTAAAACAAGAAATTATACAGGTAGGGAAAGACGATCGGAATCCAACAGAAGAAAACGAAATGACGATCGAAATTCAATAAATGACAATCGAAATTCCGGGTATATAAGGAGCTGCAGGCGCGTCTACGGGCAGTTCAGTGGAAAGTGATCTGAAGAAAAGAACAAGAAGAAAAAGTGGAAAAGTGGAAAAAGTGAACAGTGAACAGTGAATAGTGAACAGTGAATAGTGAAGTGCAAAGTGGTGAAGTGCTCCCAGTGGACTGGTAGTGTTCGGAGCACAGCGTTGGACCGTGTAACGCATAGTGCGCGGGGACAGTGTCAGACAGTGCTACGCGTTTCGTGCAGTGCTACGCGTTTCGTGCAGTGCTACGCGTTCAGTGCAGTGTTACGTGTTTGTAGTGCGAATAAACCGCTACTTTCGGTAAAACGTTCGTTTCCTTCCAATCCCTGTACCCACTTCCGTAACATTTGGTCTCATGGGAATGCTGATGCTTTGTCAAGACGGCCGTGTTCTGAAGACTGCAAGCACTGTGTGAAACAGGAAGATAAAGAAAAATCTATGGTCCGAGTTATAAGAACTGATACAGTAAATGATGATTGGAGCAGCGATGCCATGCGTAAACTACAAGAAGAAGATGAAGACTTAAGACCAATACTCAGTTGGGTGAGAGATGGATCTACACGCCCAGGATGGAGTGAAGTTGCCGGAATGAGTGCAGTAACTAAGAGCTATTGGGCACAATGGAATAGCCTGCTCTTACACAATGGTCTTTTATGTCGAAAATGGGAGAGTGCATCAGGACAAGACAATCATCTTCAGACAGTTGTGCCAAAGTCAAAGATTTCTGATATACTGCGAGCGTATCACGATGGAACATCAGGCGGTCATCTCGGTGTGAAGAGAACTTTGGTGAAAATTCGTCAACGTTATTACTGGTTGCACTGCAAAGAAGATGTTGAAGACTGGTGCAAGAAATGTACGAGTTGTTCCTCTGTCAAAGGACCACAAACAAGAAGTCGGGGAGCGTTGAAGCTATACAACGTGGGTGCTCCTTGGGAACGAATAGCTTTGGATGTGGCTGGGCCGTTTCCAATGACGAATAGTGGAAATCGTTACATTTTGGTGATAATGGATTACTTCACAAAGTGGCCAGAAGCGTTCGCATTACCAAATCAGGAAGCTATCACTGTGGCTAACAAACTGGTGAATGAAGTTTTCTGCCGATTTGGACTACCCCTTGAAATCCATAGTGACCAAGGCAGGAATTTCGAGTCGCAAGTCTTTCAGGAAACATGCAAAATTATGGGGATACACAAAACTCGGACTACGCCATATCATCCGCAATCTGATGGAATGGTAGAGAGGTTCAACCAAACTCTAGAGCGGCATCTGGCAAAAGTTGTTGAAAGTCATCAGAACAATTGGGATGAGTACATTTCTCTGTTTCTTCTGTCGTATAGAACGGCAGTTCATGAGAGTACCTCTACTACTCCGGCCCGAGCGAACTTTGGTAGAGAGCTTCGACTTCCAGCGGATCTTCTCGCGGGTTGTCCTCCAGATACGCCTAGCTGTATTTCGGAATACGCGGAAGATTTGAGAAAGAAAATGGAGGAAGTTCACGGGCATATGAGGGAAGAGAATCTGCGTGCTAGTGAGCGAATGAAAACGCGATACGACAGAAGCGTCAACTCCAAGTCCTTTGAAGAAGGTTCTGCTGTTTGGCTTCACAACCCCGTTAGAAGGAAAGGAAAATCTCCAAAACTACAACCGAGTTGGGAAGGCCCTTTTCAAGTAATTACGAGGATCAATGATGTCACATATAGAATTCGGAAAACGCCAAGAAGTCCAGCGAAAGTGGTTCATGTGGACAGGTTGGCACGGTACTACGGCTCTAACGATGCTCGGGACGAGCACGTCTAAGGAGGGGGTAGTGTGACGCCGTGCTGACGTAACTACGTGAAGATTTTTGTTCGACATTCAAATCTTACCAGGAAATTCTAGTAGTGGCGAGTGCCTTCTTTAAGGAATTCAAATAAAGAACTGAAAGTTCTGGACTAAAACAAGAAATTATACAGGTAGGGAAAGACGATCGGAATCCAACAGAAGAAAACGAAATGACGATCGAAATTCAATAAATGACAATCGAAATTCCGGGTATATAAGGAGCTGCAGGCGCGTCTACGGGCAGTTCAGTGGAAAGTGATCTGAAGAAAAGAACAAGAAGAAAAAGTGGAAAAGTGGAAAAAGTGAACAGTGAACAGTGAATAGTGAACAGTGAATAGTGAAGTGCAAAGTGGTGAAGTGCTCCCAGTGGACTGGTAGTGTTCGGAGCACAGCGTTGGACCGTGTAACGCATAGTGCGCGGGGACAGTGTCAGACAGTGCTACGCGTTTCGTGCAGTGCTACGCGTTTCGTGCAGTGCTACGCGTTCAGTGCAGTGTTACGTGTTTGTAGTGCGAATAAACCGCTACTTTCGGTAAAACGTTCGTTTCCTTCCAATCCCTGTACCCACTTCCGTAACAATACATTATTTTTATATATTGTTCAAGTTAATGAAAATCCTATAGCATTGTGGGAATCTAATGAAAACTTGAGCGTATGCTAAAGAAAATGCGATGTGCCACAATAAAACGTAAATACCCTTCGAAATAAGACCTTACGACATAAACATATAAAGTTTATTTCACATAATTTCCTATTTCCATAAACTTTGAAGAGCTATTAAAATGTAACAGCGCAAACAAGACAAGTAATCGTTTTCACCAAAATTTACTTTAAGATCTAAGTAATACAGTTGAGTTTTGCGTGGCTGGAGTATAATGATGTCAGCTAAATGCCAAAATAACGTCATCAAAACTTTGGATCATTGCTTCTTGATTAGTGCATTGAGGGTTCTTAAGAAAAGCTCGTCGGTTTAATACGGTCGTCGAGTGAATTATACTTTTGTGAACACAGCCTTAAATTACCTACTAACAAAGATTTTTAAGAAGACGAAAACTCTTATTGTTAGCTAAAAGATGAAGTAAAGTATAAAAATCTTGAGAAATGGACTTCAAATCCGGTCAAACTGCTATGCCGATTTTGAAGAAATTTCTATGAGACCAATTTGGAATATATAGTATAGGTAATGTTTCTATAGTTTTAATAATGTTTGCTTCATAGCCTCAAAGATAAATTGTCATGAAAAGCGAGATCTCTTATAGGCCTGCGCAAATCTAGGCGATAACGATAGAGATCAGCTGAAACGCTGTCATATACTTGACAGCGTTTTAGGTGATCGCCATCGCCATTGCCATTTTCATAGAAAATTGCACACCATATAAAATTAACAAAGAAAAACAGAAAAAATCTAAGTAGAATACAATAGGCGGTTTTATCACTAAAAGCGTTTCCTACTTAAAAGTTTACCCAAGTAAAATAACCAGTTAGGCAAACTTTTAAGTAGGAAAACGAAAGTACATTGACGGTTGTCTTCGCCTTAACATTAAAATTGCGAGGAAGATTTTGGTTTTCGCTTACTAAAGAAAAAGTTCCCAAGAACTGCAAACTACAATAAATTTCAATTTGTGTTGCAGATACCAACTATTTTAAAGTCACCTGCACGAAAAGAAGTTTAAAATGAAAGTCCTGAAATAACAAAATGCAAATTCTTGCAGTACCCAGCATGTTAAGATGTTGCCTTTGACAGATCACTACACTATTACATAAGTTTTTAGTGAATTTTCAATTCATAAAAGTATCTAAAAATTTCCCCCTCAGGCAATGTAGCGTTACGTTTATAGGAACTGAAGTTATAAGTACACCACTGACGTTGCATTATATGAATTAATCATCTTAAATATAATAGGTATAGTTTACTTTTCTTTCTAACGTTATTCAATGTTTAGTCAAAAGTAGAATAAAAAACATTATAATTTTCTTTTAAACACACAAAACAAACATTAAAATAAATCCCATTTCTACTTATAAATCAAAGAATGTACCTACTACACTGTCAAGAAGCACACACATTACTATCAGTTAAAAATTTGTAGGCCCACTTCTAGTTTTGAAATTAAAAAAATCGGTTGTCTGTAAAGTCGGTTTACTGACGATAGTTGAACGTGATAACGTCATAAGAAAATACTCGCGGACTCGGACACGGACTCGGACTCGGACTCGGACTCGGACTCGGACTCGGACTCGGACTCGAACTCTCGGACCCGGACCCGGAACCCGACCGAACCCTTACCCTTACCCTCATTTACCCTTACCCTCATTTACCCTTACCCTCATTTACCCTTACCCATTACCCGACCCGGGCTCGGGCTCAGGTAAATGGAACGACGAAACGACGTAACGACGCATGAATCATGTTTTTTCGTGCGTGCAGCCGGCTTCATCAATTTATAAGACGTTATCACGTCAAAAATGTCTGAGACTTTTGCGCAATGTTTTATATGCGTTGTGTCCAAATTAAATATATTTTTTTCTCTTCTCTCTATACTGTCAAAAGCAACTGAATACCTTGCCAGCATTGCCTACTTACCCAGTCTTCACAAAGTTAGCCATGAACAGCATAATAGATTCTGCCAGCGCAACTTCAGCCTTCGTGTAGTTTTGAGGGAAATGACCAAAACCACCAACCAGTGGCGCTCCGAATATGTATGGTAGCTCTTCGCCGTGGACTGTTCCTGTGCCCTGGAAAAAGAATCTTTATAACCAAGATGAAAAATTTTTACCCCTAGCCTAGTCTTGCCCCAAAATAGGTACATGAGGGGTGATGGGTTTTGGCAATGAAAGAGTTGTAATAAAATAAACTCGTAATATATTTGGAACCGCACACACACCGCACAGTAGAGGTTAGAGGGGAGAAAATCCGTATGTATTAAAGTACTCTGTGGGAGAAAAGGAGGCACAGCCCGAGAGTGAGACAGCCTACCGGCAGTGCTTGTCACAATGACAGTGACACACAATACATAATGAGTGTTTATTAAAGATTCAACAAGGAGAAGTTTGAAAGTAGCGCCAGCGATAAAAAAAACTAGGAGCAATAAGCTGGCATGGTACGGGCATGTCATGAGGAAGGATGAAATTCACACCTGCCCGCTCTCCCCGTAATCCATCGTGTATCACGCCCCTCAACACCCATGTAAGCTCGTAGGGAGTAGACTGTCTTAGGTTACCTAATACCTATATAAGTCAAAGTCAAAGACATATTTATTTAGTGGTATCACAAGGATCACTTTGAAACGTCTTAAAGCTAGGTGAGTCTATACAACCAACTTGGAAAACAGATCCAATTGTAATTGATTCAGATTCAGATGCATTTTTCATACTATTTAAGTAAGATAATATAGTGCACTTGAAAAAGTCAGAATAATTTGGCAATTATGCTAATACAGTCAGAATTAAAATCAAAATTATACCACATAAAATAAATAATCAAACGAACACAATTTAAATAAACGATTACTAAAAATAACAACAATAATAAAAATAATGTACCTAGAAAAAAATAATTGTAAACTATACATCTATGGCGTGTTTAAACAATCAGCAAGTGCTAGGTCAAGAGTATAATAAGATTTCGTCATAACCTTAACACTAAAACAGTCATGGCTTGAATTTCTCAGGTCATGTAACAACTGGTCGGATTCCAGCACTGGATTTCTAGGCTGATAATGATGGTGATTCATCTGTAGAAGAGTATTCTAGTGTAAAGTATAATGGATGTACTTTGCTGCCCATCTGAGCTAACTTCGCTAAAGAAGCCGAGGATTTTATTATCTCTAAAATATGCCGTCACCACGGTGACCGCAGTGAAAAAAGCTAAGTTAATTTGTTAGCAGCAACAAAACTCGACGAGCATTTTGTACCAAGAATTCGCAATAAATTTACACAAAATTACGTTTTGAGAACTGAATCGCTTTCAGCATTTACTTTCTAAAAGTATTTCACACTCAATAGAGCAAACCACTGAATGAAATTAACTTCCAGCGATGGACCGATAAGCATTTCCATTAATGTATCAAGCGGGAATTTTAATCAAATTATCGACACTTCAAAAACACATTGAACACCCGAAATCGGCCATTTTCCTTGTCTGTATTTTATAAATTATTAATTTTATAGCTCTCTTACTGCGCCGTTAATTTGATTGGAATTTACGTCGTATCTTTTATTTTGTGTTGAGACTAAATTCTACTTGGATTTTGTATAAAAATAATGTCATCTCGATTATTGTTTTTTGTGTGGGGAAATTTTAATCTATGCTTTATTGAAAGATTACCAACCAGTACAATTTTTTTTTCTAAATAAATAAAAGATGAATTTTTATGATCTAAAATTGTCTTTCAAAGAATCTAATTTTTTCATTGGTCATGTACATCATGTACACACATCGGTACATTTATGGCTAGGTACAATCCTAGCCATAAATGTAGGTAATGTGCTATAGATAAGGCTTTAGGCAGGCAATAGCTATGTTACATTAAATGATTGTATTGTTATAACTTCTAGAAATTACTTTTACTCCAAAACAGTATACCTAGTCTAATTACAACATCCCCTAAGATAAGGATGAAGATAAGCAATCTAGCGACCGATTCCCGGAAGTATAATTAGTCTCTTAAAATTTTATGAAACCTGATAAAGTTCCAAGCCAACACCTCCAAAATTGAAAACCATCAATTCTTATTAAAAACAACACTTGAAAATAACCGTGGGAGTGTCCTTCGAAGGGTTTTAATTAAAACATTCAAAATTAAAGCATTTATCTGGTGTAATAAAATTTTCGATAACTAAGACACATTGAATTGTTTTTGTAACATAATTTGAGGGAAAATTTACGAACCCTTTGGAAATTTTCACTTCATTTAATTTATTGGCTATGAAAACAATTTACTGGTTTGATTATTTTATGCTTGCAGTTAAATTAAGATTGAAGAAGTTCATGTAAGATTTTATTAAAAAATACTTTTGCACATAAATTAGGAATTATTTTAGTAAATCTTATGCATACACAAATAAACTTATGAAATGTACAAAATACACAAGAAACACTTGAGCTATCTGCAGACCATTAAAAACTATCTAGAGATAACTCAACTGATCCAAATCAGTGCCACTCGGAAGAGACCCTAATACACTGGCGGTATTGCCACGCTGAATAGCAATTTTAGTATAATAATTGTATTATAAGAAAATAGGCAGCATAAGACCTGGTGGTCTAATGGTAGCAGCCCTACCTTCCAATCCTAAAGATGGGTTATAAACCAGACACCAATCCAAAGTGTCCAATGAATTTTTATTTTTAAAATATATTTTCACTATCACAGCACTCTCAAACGGTGAAAGAAACAACGCGTGAAAACCAGCATACCTAAGAATCTTAAAAGTTTGAAAACACGCACCAAGTGCACAAAAAAATCTCTTGAGACGCTCCTAAAATCTTTTCACCAATACTCAATATATACTCAATATATTTATTGCTTTACACATGGTTAAGTTTGTACATACATAGTTTTTAGGTGTAAGTAGGTATCACATGGACCCTGCATAGGGTATAGCAAACATGGAGGCAGGCCGAGGTTTTAAGGTAAGTAGGTACTTTCGATTATAGTGATGTACCTTATCTTGGTAGGTAGTTATTGTGCCGGTTATTGTCTAGTTTTTGATGTCAAAATTTTATGCAGGTATCATGTCAAAGTTGGATTATATAATTAGAGGAAATGTCAAGTTTTTATTCTAAATAGTCTTTGATGTCATAATAGCATTTGTCAATTAAAAACGACTTTAGGGATCTGGTGAATAGGGAGCTTTTTTGTATGTTCTTTATTTCAAGAGGAAGTTTGTTATATATTTTGATTGACATTATATAGGGGCCGTCACTACGCATCTTTAGCTGGGATGGTCCATTACTAAAGAACAAAATAATAATGACAAGAAGATGGTTTGACTGCTCACCTGTGGATAAACACTATCCCTGGTCTGGTAGTCAAACACGTAGAAGTAGGTTCTCGTTGGTCTTCTCGGACCGTCGTCTTCAGCCGTCGATGGCTTGGGCCCTCCACTCAGCAAATCCCCACTTTGGACTAGTGGAGCTACGTACTGGGCATCAGATAGTGCCGATATCATGGCATCTCGTGTGTTTATGGGATTCTGTTAGAATATCAAGATATAAATTAAATGCGAGCATCTAAGCGTCTTGCGGTGGCGGCCAGTGAAACGTTGTCAAATATGACAGCGTTTCACTGATCGTTATCACCGTCGTTTAGATGTGCGTAGGTTTTAGGAAGTTTGTGAGAGATAGTAAGGGATTATAACCAAGTTTGAACTCATTTAAACATAAAATAACCCTTATTTTGAATAACCTTATCAAATACTGGGATATTCCCATGACGCTACAGTTTCTGTTCTCTGCAATAACAACATGCCATACAACGTTATGTAAATACTCATAATGTATGATAATGCTATGAACCCCAAAGGTATTGTAGATCGTATACACTCAATTATGATTCAGAATCGAATCAAATTGCTTGTGCACATTGTTTGGTATTTGCTCTTCTTTCGATTTGTGAAAAATATAATATTTGAAACTATTATAGTTATTAACACAATTTTTATAAACAACGGGATATTTACCATGGTTTTATTTTGTGAGTTTTGACTCCTGATATTTTAGCACAAATGCTTGCACCATGGTCACGGGTTGTACTGAAGTCCACGAGTAAAATTAATATTATTGGCAGACAAATCGATCTACTCTTTTTGGTACTCTTTTATTAATTCGACACTACTATTGGTTCCATACTCACTTTCAAAATTAAATCATGGTAAATATCCCGCTGTTTATAAAATGGTGTTAAAATAATCTTGGAAACAGGAATAAAACTAAAGGACCAGTGAGGCTTTAATGTCATTTGCCTAGGTATTAAGGCCAAGTAAAGTTCTGCTAATTAGTAAACATAGTTTTAATATCCGCGCACTATTTGAGGAATATTTGACTGCCTTCACAGCTCAGTTGGTAGAAGCTCTGCCTTCTGCGCTGGAGGGTGTGGGTTTGATCCCCACCGAGAATAAATATTTGCAGAACGCAGATGTTTTTTTTTTTTTTTTTTTTTTTTATACAGCAAAGTTAGCAAACAAGCATACGGCCCACCTGATGGAAAGCGGTTACCGTAGCCTATGGACGCTTGCAACACCAGAGGCATCACTCGCGCGTTGCTGACCCTTTAAATATTTTAAACGCCTTTCTTGAAAAGCCCCATGCTGTAATTAATAGGGAAAGTCTCGGCAGGAAGAGTATTCCACAACCTTAGAGTGCGCGGGAGGAAGTTCAAAGTCAAACATCCGCGGGAACCGGACGGTTCCAGAGGATGTTTGTTCTCTGTCTGGGTGTTATATTGTATTCTATGTATGTATTTACAAAAAAAAAGTATTTTAGTAATATATCAGCTATCTGGTTCCCATAGTACAAGCTCTGCTTAGTTTGGGGCTAGATAGTGTTGTGTGAATTGTCCGCATTATTTGTTATTTTTTTTAATGTACTATGCATAGTACATTAAAAAAAATAGTCTTGGCCACAACTAGTTCATTCATCAATGCTTCTTTTCCTGGCCGCTGTAGTCATATTATACTATTACATCCATTACTTAAAATTAAACTCTTATCTTCTAGCTACAGTACGCAAATCGGATCTTTATCCCTTTCAAATAAACTGGTAGCTGGCATAGTTTTTTTAATTGTTGACAACGTTTCACTGATTGCCACCGTAGAATGATTAAATGTGCACAAAGCTTATGGGTTAAAGAATAATGACAGTATAAGCTGAAAAAAGGAAAAAAAGGAATAAAGATCCATTGCACGCACTGCACGTTTTAATAACAAAACAAACCTCTACCGTTTTTTCCCAGTCCGTGTACTCATTCACAATGGTGTAGAATATCTCGCTCAGGTGGTAAGTGTACGAATTTCTCACATAGGTCCTGAAATTAAGAGCAATCATCCATCACGGGAATCAATCAAACTTGACGTGTAATCATTGGCTGGAAGGTTGCGGTTCTTATTGCAAACGCTTTTTCCTTGATACGAATGAATGTGTGAAAGAGACAAATAAACGTTATTGTACCAGTAGGTAGGTAAATACGGCAAGTATTTATATATATTATCATACGTAGATATTTTTTTATTTTTTATGTGTAGGTTTATGTAAACAAGTATCATCTAGGTATGTTTTTAACTATATAATATTGTGTTTGAATTTAATGATATTTAATTTTTATTATTTTTTAAGTATGTTTACAATTTTAGATATAATATCAGAATTTTGATTCGTTTCTTCGTTAAATCATCAAGAGATTTTTTGGAAGAGATCGTTCTTAGTTTTAAGGCCATCATCATTTTAACGATATTTTTAATCATTCTTTTACATTAAGTCTCTTTTTGTGTTCAATAAAGTATTAATCTACCTATCTATTTACGACACAAGTGAGGGAGAGAGAAAAATTAGTTAAAGTGTGAAAAATACTGTGGGTGGCATTATCGCTTAGTAGCCATGTCTCCAAAAAACGAATTTCAATCCCTTAGGTGTAAGCGGTTTTATTTTCATTGGTGTTACGTCAAAGAGCTTAAGTACTTTGTATTCAGAAAAGATTTAGTATAACAAGCCCCAGTTTATTCCGATATTTAAAAACTTCTGAAAAGTGCTACTCTCAATATGCTTATTATTCAAAAGCACGTCCCTAATCTACAATTTTCAGGCAGGAAAATATAGACTGTAACAAACTTATAGGGCAAAGAAGCCTCGAGTTGATCTCAGTAAAAGTAGGTAGATTTGAGTGAGCGAAGCAATTTTGCGAATATCGCGTTCCAATTCTTGTTCCTTCATAAAATTTTATAGAAGATAATCAGCACAAACCTCAGCATTCGATCTCGTTTGTCAGGTTCAATTCCATTCTGTACATCGTTCGCGGAAAATTTCCACAAGGCCTCGTTATTCACTACACCAAACATGAGATCATACTTATTCTGAAACAATCTTCTTCCGCTATCACTCCTCTTCTTATGCATATTCAAATTGAAATTCATATTGTTTAATGGCCCGAAGCTCGGAAAGTCCCCGGTTGAGTATAAAGTGAGGAAGTCTTTAGCGAAATCGGTCTTTATAACAACGCCATCTATCGACGGACCGAACGCTGTCAGGAAGTTTGGTGGTGATATGTCTATAGATAGTAGTTCTTCGATGCTCGCGTCTCGGAGACAGTCTACTATGACCTCGTGGTCTTTTGATAAGTCTTCTGGTATGGTACAGTTCATCTGCTTGGCTAGTTTTAGCGAATAGTATACGGGATCGTCTACTATTGCCCAGGAACTTAGTGCAGATCCTGATAAAAGAATGGCTCTGTGAAATAGACCTGAAACAAAAAGGTTTATGTCATGGTGTCATCTAAGAGCCGTATGCAAAGACATGGCTACGGTAGCGGAGCTTCAATTCAGTCCATGGGACATCTACTGATCTGTCTTTTGTGCCCAAAGATCTGCACAAGAGACGATCTTACCAATGCTACAGACAAAGCAGTTGAGGTGGCAAAACATTACTTTAAAACTGTCTAGTGACCATTGACACGGTAGAAGAATAATGCAGAAACGTGCTTAGGTCTGAGTCGAACCTTAAGCATACATTTTTGATACTTTTCAATGGAGAATTGTCCACAAATGATACGCTTGAGGCACGACGCAGACTCAAGCATTGTTTCTGCATACGGGACTCAAATGCGAACTGACTACATCAGTCAAGACTACATCCCTAAACCGACGAGCATATAATGAAGAATGTTATGAGAGTGAATGAAGCGAAAGAGGACGTGTGTCAGGATCGTAGCAAGTGGAAATCCGTGATCTCTGCCTACCCCCATCGGAATAAGGCGTGATGTATGTATGACTACATCAGCGTTGCCTTAATCTCTTTGAACAGTAAACCCACCTGGCATAACAGTAGGCGATATCATAAGAAAGTTAATACACGCGGCTCCAGACCCATGACCCATCAGAGTGATGTTCGTTGGATCTCCTCCAAACAGTGCTATGTTCTGCTGCACCCAGTGCAAGGCTGCTATCTGGTCCATCAAGCCGTAGTTGGCTACCCGCGCCTTGAGGTGTGGTGACGGATTTGCGTTTAGGAACCCTGGGAAAGAAAAACTACATGTAAAAAAAGTAAACAGGCTTTTATCTATTGTAGATGATTTTTATAGCGTCAGGGGCAATTGGTGATTACTCATGCTTCTACTTACGGGACGCTATAGTGCTTGGGACAGGACTTTAGATGGAATAGGCTTGCCCAGCACCTATACCATCCTGACAGCTTAGTCAGCCTAATCCACATGGTCAATACGTGCGGAGCTGACTAAGCCGCGGGTTTCTCACGATGTTTTCCTTCACCGTTTGAGAGCACTAGCATTGTGTACATAAATTTTCCGATAATTAAACTCTTGGTACACGACTGGATTTGAGCCCACGACCTTAGGATTAGAAGGCGGGGCCGCTATCACTAGACCACCAGTGCTCTCAACGAACGCAGTACCTTTTCTATGTACACTTTTCACATTGAATGTTCACCTGTGTGTGTAATCAACTAATAATAACAAACTGAATCGTGTTTTGCACAATTTTATAACATTTACATACAAATTGAAAATAAACATTTAAATATCGTTTCGCTATCTAAACAACAGAGTACGGAATTGTAAGGTTTTATTTATACAGCTCAAACAAAAATACATTCAATGCAAAATATAAATGCTGATAAAGGTGAATTCAGCTTGTGTTTGAATGCAAATTATTAATGATCATTCACTTGAGTAAATCCGTTGCTGAATATAATATTTCCTCTATACTTTGAGTGGTTTTCGGAAAAACAGTACAGTGGTAATCAAATATTCAATTGAAACCAAATATTCGGCATGCACAAAAACCAGAATGACTTCTGCAAAATCAGTATACGTATTACAGGACTGTGAGCACCGCAAATATTGGCCAGTGATTTCCAATACGTAGTTCTGCATATCGATATCAAAAATTTAAATTTTAAAGCCAGAAAACTGCACGTTTTACTCTTAAACTTTGAATTCTGTTTGTTTTTTGAAATGGGAAGTTCGACCGAAATGAAATGTGGTTTTTATGCTTTGAGGTTTTCTACCAAATTGTTGACGAAGCAAAAGTTTCAATGTTTTTATTCAAAGAATTTAATGTTTTTTTGATTGAAATATTCATTCTTTATTTACACGTCGAGCAAATATTATTAAAGCGAACGTGGAACGGATTTAAATGAACACAGCGGTTTGATGTTCCTACTATTATGGCGCCTAAGGCAATTTTCCCAATATGGGGTGGCCTACGTAATGTACCTTTGAGGCGTCTTCCTATACAAATATTTCGCGATTAATCTTTGTTATGACGTAGTACCCATGTAGTAAGTAAACATAGTACGTTTGCTCAACCATATCATGCAAACAAACAACAAAAAGGAAACAAGATTTACAGAAACAAAGAAAAAATAACAAGCTAAAAAGAAGATTTAACATGAAACTCTCTGTAGAATTTTAATTCAGATTTTTACAAAAACAACTGGATTCTTAGAAGTGAGTTACTCCCCAATTTTGCTTCAAACACTAAATTAGCTCGTTGAAGAAGCAAGACATGTAGCTTGAAGAACCAACAACCACTACTGGGAATAAGTATTACTAGAAAACGAAGGATAAGATGCCCGCATCCGATGAACCAAAAGCGGTTAGTGGAGGGGCTAGAAAAGCAATAAATCGTTCTTTCTAGTATACAAACCTCTAGCATTCGAATTTTTCAACCTGATGGTGATAAAACAAAAATACTTCATGAAACACCAAATTTATGGAAGCAACTAGAATCGAAATTCAAGTCACCCAATTTACTTGATCAGCATTCGGACCATGTTTCACACGTTCAATGCACACATTTGAAATCTCAGCGCGCCATATTTCCGTCGTCGTAACTGAATTACTTACTTCAACGCCACCTTCAAACCCGATCGCTTTGGAAGTTAGGGGCTGTTGAACCCAGTGATTTAATGGAATAATGTAGATGGGGAGAGTTAGAACTCCTTTAATAGTAGGTACCTGAAAGGTTATTGACTGGATCGAGAAAGCAGAAGACCTTTATCGTGCCCAAAGTAAGAAGAAAAGGAGGATAGTAGACTAAGTGTAGTAGACGAGACTAGTATTGGTAGAGGAGAGGTTCAGTGGAGTGGTATAAGAGGCCATTTTCACAAAGAAGAATACACCACAAACATAATTAAGACACACAAAATTAAGTTCATTACTTGTAAGGAGTACAAGAATAAAACAAGCTCTTTCCGTCTTTGGCATCATTTTGGTGTGTTTGATAACGTTGGAATTAAGTTCTATTTCGGAGACTGAGTTAGGTCTGCTTCATAAATAAACTGGCAACATAATAAATAGCTACAGTTGGGTTCCGTCCATTTTGGTGACCAATGCCTAAGGCAATTTACACGCGTCTTGGGCTCAAGCATGTCGCACTTCTCAATATCGTGCGAGATAAATGAAGCTGCGTCAGTACCGGATAAATTATCTGATTGAATGCTTGATTGCGTAACGGCTGGCACCGGCAGTACCGTGTGTTCCACGAATAAGGCTTACAAACAAAATGGCTTCGTTGAACAGCTGGGCTGTCGTATACCGGAGCATTTGAGCGCATTGAACGTACAATAAATTACGGCGAAGTGACCATCACGTCATTCACAAGCCATTCTATTGGTCATTGAATGCGGCCGGATGCGTTCGCCACGAATTTGCAGTCTAATAGTGAATGCCTACACAAACTGCATAGTTTCACTACTAAAATGGACGGTATTCTAGAATGTAGTCAGCAAACTTTTGTGGTAAACCACGTTGATATGGGTAAGTATTTCTAATTTAGGCATTACGTTTCTTAATAGTTCTAGTTGGTTCTATCAAATTATTTGCAAAAAAAATCAGTCACGTTTTGAATTCTAAAAAACTCATGTTCCAAGTTGTTGTTACTTTAACGTACGTCTTTTATCTTTCTTAAAAGCACAAAGATTTTTGATTTATACTTAATAAAAAAAATTGGCACGTGCCTAGTAACTTTCCTCGTGTAAACTTGCCCTAAGACAGTGTTTTATGGTGTTCGTCTAATTCGGTTATTCAAATGAAGCTCAATCCAAGACGGGCGAAGGCGGAGAGATGTAGGCACTCAAGCTTTGTTAGTTTTGCCTTTTGTTAAGTTCTGTCTACAGACTGACCTGTGTGCTCAGTTGGAAGTACTGTAGATGTACGAGGTTGTGATTCCATTACCACTGGGATAACTTTTTTATATACTTAATGAACATGTCTGATAGCTTAAATATATACAGTTATGTGACTGAAATTTACGCAATGCACTGCTCTCAAAAGGCGAAGGAAAACATCATGAAAAAACCCATGGCTTAGTCAGCTCTGCGCGTATTGACCATGTTTTCGTGTGGACAACATGGCCATTAGGCTCAGAATGGTATAGGTGCTGGGCAAGCCTATTCCATCTAAAATCTTGTCCCAGGCACAACAGCGTTCCGCAAGTAGGGCTTGAGTAATCACCAGTTGCCCTTGGCGTTATATAAATCGGCTTGTTTGCTTACTAACTTATCTGACTCGCATAATCCACACTTGGCAAAGTTTGGGAGTGTGATTCCGTGATTCAATTTTTTTGGGGTTCAAAGACACCCTTCTTTTAGAGTACGTCTACGTGTGTGTCTAATGTGTGTACATAAAGATAAATGTAGCTACATTTTGTTTAGAAAAACATACAAAAAGAGAGAGAATTATAGATGCTACATTACAGAAGTGCTAAAGTTTACTTAGTCTAAACATACTAAAGAGCGTTCAAATTAGTTCTACAACCACATTTGAAACTTCTAATGGATTGAGCAGCAAACATTTTAAATGCAGATTCGCTCGAAACTTTCCAGCGGTTTTCCTGCACTGGGCTCTGGGGCCCGCTTTGACGAACTTTTCTTGCAGTGCGTTTAACTTGCAAGTTGACTCAGTACTCAACTTTGTTTTCGTTTCGACTTTGCTACCTTCATTTGATTTAAAGTTCAAAACTATGTGTCCACGCCAACTTTGCTGAACACGGACGCTTTTAGAGTCTAGATTTGCATCCAACAAATTAATTGCTAACGGTTGTAGAATTACTTTGAAGTTTTTGTTATCACGAGAAACGCGTGAGAGTGCAGGTACTTTTTTATGTATTTCTGTGCGAGATTATGATCTCGATTGTCCCAACTTTGACTTCAAGATTGAATACATTCACTTGTAGTAGCTCCGCCTACGCTTCAACTCACTCGTAGTAGTCTCGCCTACGCTTCAACTCACTCGCACGTATTTCAGCTCCATAAGAAAGAAAGAGATAGCATACGCCATGCTACCCTGGTTCCATAAGCTTCATTCGTTTTCGTGCGCGCATGGCTACCGCACGTAGTACTTGACTAAAAATATATATACTCCGTATCTACTTATGATTTTCATCGTCATGTCTAGATGGAATACAGTGAGTGATAAAGAGAAAGGTGTCGTAAAAAGGTGTGACATGTGAAATTAAGTGAATTCAACGGATTTTCTCAAGATGTACCCGCCTGAACGGAATTGTATTTTCTCAGATCTAATACGTGATATTAGTCCGTAGAATTTTGAATGCTTCGAGTCAATACGAGATATTGACCAATAGCTATTTATGAAATGAGTTAATACGAGATATTGACCAATAGCTATTTATGAAATGAGTTAATACGGGATATTAACCCTTCTTTTTTTTATTGTCCTGGCTCCCGTCACCACCGGCACGATCGCTAGCACCTGTCATGAAAACAACGTGCATTCCCTTGGAAGCCCAAACACGATCCGTCTGGCCACGACAACACCACCTGTGGTGACAAGTCTAGTTCAACCAGATGCCCAGCGCCCAGTGCGACAAATACAGTGACGGTAGTAGCCTAAGAGGCTAATGCTTTGCCTTTTGCTTTGTCAGAGCTTTCGCTTGCCTTCAAGACCTTTGAGGTCTAGACAAACGAGTGGGGTTCTTACACCTATGATAACATAGAAACGATGAACCTTATGAGGGAACCTTCTACGGGACGGACTCAAAAAGAGGTAAAAGAACATTTATTCAAGGAATACCTATTTCACGAAAACTGCCTTTCGAGAAATAAACTCAATGTTAACGATTGATGTTAAAGAGTCTGCTCAAAAATCCCATGAGCCTCAAAAATCCTCATAAAGCAAAATTGGCTATTATGCCTGCTTGCTGTGCTTGATAAATGCTTTTGATACTTTTTCGATGCAACAAAAGTTGGAACATGTTTTCATTGATTGATGACCAACTGAGCTATCTCATTAAGTCTGCGTAGTAAACAGAAGATATTAAAACTTATATACATTTTTGAGTTTCTTCTGCAAGTAATTCAAACTCCAAAAGCGCCTGTCGGCCAATTATTGAGTAACCGTGGTTCATGACACTGGAACCACGCGGTGACGGCGGCCGGCGGCAGGGCGGTGCGCCCCGCCTGGTGCCGTATTGTCGCCGACCGATTGCATACCAGCCTTTATCCACCCGTGGGCAGCAAGCGTTGGTGGTTGGTGGCGTTGGTGCGTTGGACGCATCGGTACAAGCAGTCGGGGATATCGAAGCAAAAGCAGTAACCTCACAGGTACATGCAGTCACATGAAATATTTTCTAGTTTTTTCTAGAAGTACTTATAATTATCTGATGAGAAAATTTCTTATTAAGAAATTTCTAACATTTTATTCTGAGATCTTCGTCTTCAAAAAATGATGTTTATTATTTTAATCAAAAAGTAATAGCTCTATTAAATACCTACTTTAGGCTATCCCTATGAAAACCGTTGGGGAGCCAAAGGGGCCAAAAGTAACAGTGGTGGCTTAAGCTGCGCCTTATGGTTTTACTACAAGCTATTACGGTGTATGGTATTACGATAAGGTATTATTATAAATCTTATGCCTAAAGATGAAAATTGTTTTTTTGTAATACTTACAAAGATTGCTCAAAGCATGTTTAAAGCAGCAATTAAATTTTTTAAGCTTCCTGAGTAAAAAAAAAAAAAAAAAAAAACGCTTTGTCCATTTTGAGCATTTTAACTGCAGACTGTTCTGCTGTTGTCAAGGCTGGGCTTACACAACATCCTTGGAGTGCGTTTGTGTAGCGCTTTGCGTTATTACGTACCTTTATTACCAAAACTAAACTAATCCATGTGTATGCAATAAATATAATATTATTGAGTATTGAGTATTACGATTCAAAAATAAACGTTACCATTTTATATACACGATGGTATTTTTTGTCGTCGGTAAATATTATTCTGACAACAGATTATTCTTACAGAAATTAAATAAGTTTTGCTATTCCTATCGATTTCGATCTTGAAATATACCGATTTTATTCTATTGCCCAAGGCGCAACTTGTAAAAGAGAAAAAAATCGTTATCAAATATCTATAACACGTCTATTTGGAACTTCTGGCAGCTGTAACCTGAACGGAATTGTATTCTCTCAGATCTAATACGTGATATTAGACCGTAGAATTTTGAATGCTTCGAGTCAATACGAGATATTGACCAATAGCTATTTATGAAATGAGTTAATACGAGGTATTGTCGTCTATTTGGAACTTCTGGCAGCTGTAACAGCACTACAACTGCAGTTGCTGGCGCATACATATATCAGCAATACAGCAGCTACTGCCTTGCCTTAGTGATAAAATTATTACTCGAAAGATTACGTAACATTTATTTGTTCGTTACTTTTCTACAAATTTTGATTTTGAATGCAATGCATTAAAAGCTTTAATAACAATAAACACAAATCAGAGATAGATCTATTCGCTTTGAGGGTAAAAGACAAAGCCCTTAATATGTATATTCAAATATGTCAAAAGATAAACAATGCCTTAACTATTGCCATCTTACAAATGAATAATGACAAACAGTGACATAGCTAATTTACAAGTATTTAAAAATTTGCGTTTATTACTATGGCAGTAGTAATAGTAATCTTTCGAAAAAGAGATCCTACTGTGTACAACGTGTATGCATTTACAGTCAAGAGACCTGTATTTTTTATTTTTTTATATATATGCATTTTCCATGTATACGCAAAATTAAGGGTGTTACATAATTATGTTTTATCTAATCAGGTTACTGAAATAGTCTTGTTCCTTCATGTTTCTTATCTGATCTCATTCCGCCTGATGGTTTTATTTTTTTCGCTTGTCTATAATGTTCTACCCTCTTCACCGACGTTTTTTCCCTGGTGCCGAAGGTGTTACCCAGCAAGCCTTGGCTAGACAACAATTCCCTATACAGCAATGATTACGATTCTTGCATCTTTGTTCAATAGTACTTACTAAGTCTCAATATACCTTTAGCTTTAAACCATGGGGGGTACTGTGGTACTGAGCGTATAGGTTCATACCATATCAGGGTACTATATCAAGGTCTTGTGACTTACTTAACTTCCTATCAGTTTTTACGGAAAAGATCTTCGTATGGCTCGATAAATAATGATTTTTTCGCTTTATCCCTTATTTACTGAAATAAAGTAGTACAACATGAACGAGTTCGAACGTTTGTGGCGCTTGCAAAAAGTTTCAGTAATTCCAATAGTCCTTTCGTCAACCGGTGTCATTTCAAAACAGCTGTTTCTATCCTTGTCCCATTTAGATTTACCAAAAAATATGTACCTCATAAATAAAAAAAAAAAAAATATGCCTTATTACTAAACAAAAGGCGGCAATTTTTAATACGTGCAGAATTGACAAAAAAAACTGCTAACTGGGATCCTCCATGAGTTGCACTTATGACATGAGCTTAGGGTTGTGTACTTCAGTTAACACCGTTGTTTTTTTTTTCAGACACCGAGTAGTTAAAAAATTCCCCAATTGTAATAATAGATTTTGTGGATAGCCCCACAACACTATCTTGCCCCAAATTAAGCAGAGCTAGTATTATGGAAACCAGATAGCGGATATTTCGTATGATTGAGTTCCTTCAAAATTAAACCCAGCTTTCATGACAATGACTCCACGTGTTGTAGCACAAGTGATGTGCTGATTACCAGGCCAACTTAGACCCAAACTTGTTGTAACTCCTGAGTTCCCTGACTCACGAAAAACCTAGTCGTTTTGTTGGCTGTTCCGTGGTTTTGTTTGGTCAAAGATGCCAACCATTATCATTGACTAAAATGAAACATATTAGGATAGTGGATGAATTGTAATGTATGTATATGCGTAGTGTTTAGGTAAGCTCAACCGAAGCTGATATTTAACTATAGCGCCCTTGCATTCGTTCTGTAAGTACACTGGTGTCCTTTATGCATAGCTATGATTTCGATCGATCAAGTAACAATGCAGGCCACATTGACGGTTAAAAAAAAAAAAAACCTCCAAGCAAGATACAACCATCCTGCTTGATCACAAACTTTAGGCGGTTGAATAAAAGAAATGCTAGCAAGTCGATGCCTCATCGACACTATCAGTGTGTTTAGTGCACATAATACTCGTTACACAAATACTTCTGCTGCACAACGAACAGAAGGCGCCCGAGTAGATGTTATTATAAAAACTACTGCTACTGCTCATTTCATTAGCAGACCATCAATTATGAATTTGATTCCAGCTTTACAAACTAAATTTACTTTGATTAATTTTATTTTTGTCTACAAAAAAAAAAAAAAAAAAAATTAATTGTTTTGTTTTTGAAAGAAATATTTTATTTATTGTTTATTTCTAATATTCTAGTACCAACACTAGATTAAAAAAAAAAAAAAAAATACAATTTTTCATAATATTTTACATTTTATTTGATTTATTTTTCTCCAACATTTTTTCATTTTCTCTGAACATCCTACAAGTGAATAAATTAAATCTTGAGCCAAGGATGAAACAATTAAGTGATCAAACTAACTTACCAAGTGACGTTCGATCATAATTGTTCCATCCTTGGCGAAGAGATTTAAGGTCCCTCCCATCCCTTAGGATACCCCAAATGTGCAATGTTGGAGACCTTGTACGTGCTTATTCTCTGAACTAAATGAAGCTTATGGAACCAGGGTAGCATGGCGTATGCTATCTCTTTCTTTCTTATGGAGCTGAAATACGTGCGAGTGAGTTGAAGCATAGGCGAGACTACTACGAGTGAGTTGAAGCGTAGGCGGAGCTACTACAAGTGAATGTATTCAATCTCTTCGTCAAAGTTGGGACAATTATGATCGAACGTCACTTGGTAAGTTAGTTTGATCACTTAATTAAGATTGAGATTAAGATGATAAAAAATTATTAAGTGATATTAAATAATATGTTTAATATCAATTAATAATATTCTATCATCTTTTTTCGAAATGGGTTTTTTATCTAGCCAAGGTTCAGTTTAGTTATCTGAGCTTTTTGGAATCAATCGGCTTATATAGGATCGAAATTAACATTGGGTCAATGTGGACTGATTAGATTGATACATAAAGTCCACATCACGACCACTTTATCTAAAACATAAATCTCATTTGAAAACCAACGTTCAAACAAGTAAACTAGTAACTTAGACTAATAAAGCATAAACTTACCCAAAACCCCGAGCCTGAAGTTGAGGGTAACCACGATGAGGTCCGTGTAACTGGCCAGCAGTGCGCCGTCGTAAGGATGACTTGAACTCCAGGAGTAGCTCTCTCCGTGGATGTACACCAGTACTGGCAGGGCTAGCTTCGTTTCATCCACTGCAATATAACTTAAATTTCAGCTTGGTAATAACCTATAACACCAAGATAGAACTCTTCTAAGTTTTTTTTCATTATTTTTTTTATTCGAGAACACTGGTGGTCTAGTGGTATTGGCCCCGCCTTCCGATCCTAAGGTCGTGAGTTCAAATCCATTCGTGTACCAATGAGTTTTTCTTCGCAAAAATTTATGTACACTATGCCAGTGCTCTCAAAGGTGAAGTAAAACATCGTGAGGAAACCGGCATATTGTAGAACCTAAAAAGTTCGAAAATATGTGTCAAGTGCTCGAAAGCAGCCTCTTTGAGAAGCACTTAAAATCCTTTCACCACATCAAAAGAATTAGTGACACGATAAGAGGAAGAAGATTTTTTTATTTATTGCTCTATTTTTACAGGTGTACCCTAATACGATGGAAATGGCTAATTTGATAAAACCAAAGTTTTTTGAAGGCCTAGAAAGCTTAGCTTTTTAATAAAAGTGGTGGTTTGTAACAAGAAAGATATTTCTCGTTACGCTAACAGAATAATCCTGAAGACTCTTGAAAGAAAGCAAGATTCACGTACAACTGAGAATACAAATATCTAAACAAGACGTTTCCTTTTACCAGCCTCTTCTATTTCACTGTTTTAAGGTATTTTCGACGACTTTTACTGTGCCGTCTAGAAAAATGACGCCATAAAGATAAACAAGGTCATACTCCCTACATTTTACATTCCTCCCTTTGAACGAGAGTGTGCCATAAAATAGCAGTATTGTTTGGAAGAGTTTTTACGGCTATTATTGAAGGTAATAATGTAACTGTTCTGGAAAAAGGTCACTGGCGTTATAAACGACCTTTGGTGTTTGACGTATTACTTTTACTTACCAATTTAATAATGTGAAAGTAATTTGTTTACACAAAGAAACTTACAATTAAACAAAATATTTACAAAATGTACAAAATACACAAGAAACAACATCACAGCTATCTGCAGATCGTTACAAACGATCTAGAGATAGCTCAACTGATCCAAATCAGTGCCAGACGGAAGCGTCCCCAAGACGCTGGCGGCATTGTCCTACTTGGAATGATCTGGGGCCTAATTCTCGGGCCGACCGAGATTTTTTGAGCGATTATTTTATTTTTGGCATTGCACAACCCCGCACTTTTTGTACGTTTTCCGTATATCGTAGCTGTCGAGGCTTTTACGAAGAGGTCGTTTATGAATTATCAAGGAAATTATCCATTCCCCTTCGAAAAGAAGCAATAAAATAAAATTTCAAAATGATCGAGATCGGCCCGAGAATTAGCCCCCAGATTTGATTCAAACTTTGCACACCTGTCAAAGGTCGATGACAATGCAATAATATGAAAAGAAAAAATTTAAAAAATATGAATAAATAAAAAAAAAACCTACTTTAAACGATCAGATTTGATTCAAACTTTGCATGCACCTGTCAAAGGTCAATGACAATGCAATAATATGAAAAAAAAAAGAAAAAAAAAAAACTAAAAAGTGAAAAATAATTATAGTTTAAAAAACTAAAAAAAACGCTTTTACAACTAATTGAACTAAAAAGTTAAAAATAAAACTGTAATCATCTCAATCTCAAAATAATGTTGAAACTAACATGCGTCTAGATTTTCATTGAAACAAAAGGTACGCAATCACCCCACTGATGATGTTTTCTTTTAATGTAGTAATTCATAAAAGAAAACATACTTACACATATTTGAAAGAGACCCCGCAACCTATAATAACCATGAGAACTATTGGTAGAAACAATAAGTAGTGCAGCCTATCTATGCGTAGTTTAACTTGTCATTACATGAACCATAAAATATCTACTGGCAAACACACTTTGGACCATAAAAAATGCTTAACTGTCCCTCGCACCTCACAGCATTCTCCACAGCAACTCTCGTCAAATACCAGCGAACAAACAAACTACGTAATGCATTGCAAACAGATCGCAATGCGAGAGGAGCTCAAAGGGAGCAATTTCAAGCTACCTACGACCCCTATTGAATTTCTACACTTTTATTTATTTCACGGCTCAACTGCTGAAGGCAATGTGCTTTTATTTCATTTGATTTAAAGCTGCCAAGGAGAAAAAAGAACTTAATTTAAACAGTAAAACAGTAATATTTTTCATTTATTCACTAACAATCCTTTTACAAATCGTGTTTGAATGTTTACTATAAACTAACATGCTTCAAAAAACAATAAAACATATATACATATACAGTCATCAAATAAAATAAATACCTACACATAAATAAACAAAATCAAATATCAGAATAAAGGCCTAAGCACACCTATTTCGCTGGCGGTAGCGATCAGTGAAACGCTGTCAAATCTCAAATCTGACAGCGATATTTGACAGCGTTTCACAGATCGCTACCGCGAGCGAACTAGGTGTGCGCAGGCCTTCAATTACTATATCAATAATAAATCAAAATGTCACGTAAAATTAATTATCTAACATTTTAGCAGCGTTTCAGTTTCTAAGCATGTCTATAATCTCATTTCTTGCTATCACACATCATTGGTTCTAATTTTATTTAGGCCATAGATCTCCCTCTAGATAAAAAGCTACTGAGGTTGCTGGGAGCTACTGGTCGCAAAAGCCTCTATTAAGCTATTGCATAGCTTCTATCGCGGGCCTTGAGCGTGGGGACCGAATCCAGAAATTCCGTAACGAAAAAAACCTAACACCCCTAATGACGTGTGAGTAATAGTTTTGGAGTTGCCATACGTAACAAAGTTCAAGCCAGTGCTCAAAAGACTTTGTTCCATTCTTTAGGGAGATTTGCACATGAAGGTAGGGACAAACCGATTTATTAAAAAATAAAAATACTGCATTAATAAAATAAATAAATAATTATAATTGCATAAGTTGATAAAAAATGCTACGCAATAGCTTTACCGCGGTAGTCTCCGAGTGCCACGCGTCTTTTTATCTCGTAGGTCCGCTGCCGAACATTTATGTTCGACAATAGACGAGACGTTTCATACCATATTACAACACAATATTCGGAAAATAATGTAGTTTTAAAAAGCAACATAGAGCGTTGAACACCGTGAATCAACTTCTCGTTCACGCACTTTGTCTGTTTGAAAAATATCTAAACATCGGATTTCTGTATCGAAAATTGCGAGCCTTTTATTTAAACAGAAAACATAAATTTAATTCCTTACAAGTTTTCCTTTTTAGAACTGGTTTATGAACTTGGGGTAAGCTTTGAACTGTGTAGTACATTGACGGTTGTTTTCACCTTATATAATATTTACAAATTACTAGGTTCAAACCTGCCATCACAATAATAATAGCATGCTAAAACAAACGAACCCGAATAAAAAAAAGAAAGGAGGGGTACATTTGAAATGCAGCAAGATAACTTGAAAATTGCAATAGTCACAGATATACAAACTAGCAACCAACTTAGTAGCTTTTTATTACCTGAGCTTTAGTAAAAACTAGCTCCGGGCTCTCAAATTGCTTACTGCAAAGAGGAAGTCAAAAGAAGACTGCTAACGAAAACATTGCTCATTTTAAATAACCATATTTTCTCTGAAAATGTTTTAGTATTCACAAACGCATTCTCGGCGAGAAGAAAATTCAAATTCAGAACTGCTGGGAATCATTCCGAAAATAACTACTCGTATGTTGGATTAACCAAGATATCTATGTCAAAGAGGATTACTGTAGATTACAATCGCAAAGGTAAGCACGTAAACACGGGTTACATGGACATTTTAGAATTGGACACGAAAGTCCGTATTTCGAAACAGTGCTTGAGTCTGATTTTAGCCTCAAGTATTGATTTTTAACATTTTGAAATAGAGAACTCGGAAAAAATCTACGCTTGAGAGTGCTTTATGCTTGACTCAGACTCAAGCATTGTTTTGAATACGGACCTAAGATTTGCTTCTCGAAAACCAATACTATTTTAAACATAAGTTATTTAACGCTCATTAGGAACGTGAAAGCACTCATAAAGAAGAAAAAAGTCAGTTAGAAATTTTTACGTATGCAACAATTTTCAAAAAAACATCTTCGAACGTCAAAGTCAACAATACACCCTGTGAAAATATTTATATTATTTATGCTAAAACTTTCATTGTCACCAAAAAGTAAAGCACAATTAAATTTTACACAATAATAATTCTCAAGGCATACCTACAGGTATGAGAATTTTGAAAAGCATTAAAGTTAAGACAAGAGTGAATAGGTATCTTCTAGGTAAGCGTGCTACATCGTCGACCGCATCATCACTTAACAGCAGGTGAGATAGCGGTCAAACGCAAACCTATAAATTGTAAAAAAAAAAAGTTACTATTTTGAAAAAAAAACCTCGAATCTCTTCAAATGTTAACAAAATAGAAATTGTATTATTTCCAGGAAACGTCTTTAAGCCACTCACAGCCTCACCTTAAGTGCCAGTTCCACGCGACCAGCGCGCGTCAGGAGTGGTCTATATCCAGTAGTTGGCTTATTTAGGCTGATAATGATACGATGATACGTTCAAAACTTCTTATGTCGACTAAAAATAAATCTGGGCAAGATTCAGCTATGATTGATGGACCTTTAGACTGCATACTAGCAAAGAACACTTTTGTGTGAACACAATACATTCCGAAGTCGCATCTTTAAAAAAACTGCGTCCAGTAGTTACATGTATGATGCTGCATTAATGTTTGCATGTAGTATCAGAATAATTCAGTCATAACAAAGCTCGTCATTACAGAACTTTGAAATGAGGTTAGTTTTTACGACGTGAATTTTAATCTCATACATCGTTTATTTACTCCGAAGTGTGGGTAAGGTACTAAGTATATTAGTAGTTCAGTTATTGACCGAGTAAGCGAACTTTGGTACTATAATAGTAGCTCAATTGACCGAGTAGCGAATTTTCGATTGAACTTCATTGAACACTTCCTACAAAAAAGGCTAAAAGAGGGAAAATCTCTACCGCTGATCTGATTTCAATGGTTTTTTTTTCACTTGGACCAAGTGAAAAAAAAATTCGCGAAGATCTATTTATTTATTTATTTTATTTTATGTGATGATGGTCTTTGGCATGAGAAGCAGAATAGCTCCTCAAAATACAGTAGGTACTCACTTTTGATGTGTAGACGAGGTCTACAGCTGCGTTAATCTAATTACCTAATTGTTTTAAAATGATTTATAAATATTTAATTTGGACACTTAATATTTGTATAGCCATAAGAATAAATTTTCATTGCATGATTTTTTTCCAGCTTACCACACTTGAGAAAAAAGTATTATCTATCTAAAAATTATTTAGCTGTATAAAGGCTGTTTGTGAAACTATTTTATAGAAGAGTGGCAATATTATTTGAACCAGTCATATTACTTTGTAGAAACATAATGTGGCTTCAGTCCTGAGCAAAAAGACTTTTAGTCATTCAGTTACCTGTCTTTTTTCTTTTTAAAATGCTCTTATTGATACAATAGGAAGTATAAGTACATTACTTTATACGCGAGTGCTTTTAAGATCACTGAAACTCTACCCACACAGTACATTAGTAAAACGTATTCAGTAGCATCTTAGTGCAAGAAAGGAGTCTCTTAGGCACACTTAAAATCCTTTCATCACACTTGGTTCAAAAGAACCAGTAACACGATAAGAAGAAGAAGCAAGTGACGTAACATTTTCAAGCTAAAAGGTATTGTTATAACTTTTTATTAATTTTATAGTGTTTACTACACTTAAGGAAATCATAAATATTTAAGAGTTATTCGTCGAGTATGATTAGGATCCGATGGCGCAGCGGTCAGCGCAGCCCCGTACCAAGGGGAAGGTCGCGGATTCAAATCCCGCTCGGCTTCTTGGCGACTTTTGGGACATTATAAAAATCTTAGGTTTTCAAATTATCAATTCAAAAGTATATTTTTTGATGAATTCTGTTCAAGACTCGGTATGTTTATCATTTGCATATATTTCAATTATCAAACATTTTGTTTATAATTGATGGATAGGTGATATACTTACTTTGCAACGGAGCAAATATGTTTAAATATAAGCAATCTTCGCTTTGATTCTTAAGATAAGGCATCAGTCTTTTCAAATATTCTAGTCTGCCTTTAGGCATTTTCTCTAAAATGGTCCTTTCGTCGTCCAGGTCTGGGATCTTCTGCGGACAGGCTGGTCCCGGTCTGTCTGACACCCGGACGCCGTCCCATGGGGATGGAGTTCGCGTTGGACTGAATCTAGAACAAATAATTATAAGTTTAAAAAACTATAGAAACCGACTTCATTGCCAAACGGCTAAACCGATTTTAATGAAATTTGTTTGGGACAATATGGACGTAAGAATAACCTTTAAAATAAAAAACTAATTTTCTAAGTAGGTTCATAAATGACAGAAGCATGCAGTTACAAACATTAAAAAAAATATTAAAAAAAATGGCAACACCGATTTTAATAAAATTAAAATGGGACCAATCTGGAAAAATTAATTTTTCAAATCGGCTCACAAATGACGAAGCTATGCGGTAACAAACATTAAAAATAAAAAAAATCAACCGAATTGAGAACCTCCTCTATTTTGATTGGAAATCGGTTAAAAAGATAAATAAAAGGTCAGAAAAGATAATATTATGCTTGGAAACGTAATGTTTTTATGAGCTTTGGATTATCTAGGCTTAGATTCTGGATACCGAGAAATCGAAAGCCCTTAAATTGTTTAATATAAGTGGATATAAATGAAACAGTTTGCGTTACAAAAGATAAAAAGGTAGAAAACGAATCATTTGGCAAAGAAAATACAAAGCGGATAATTAAAACATTTATAATAACCCTTTTGAAGTAGATAGACCTACATAAATGGAGGGTTATAAAATAAATCATCACGGATTGTGAAAAACATTGAGCATTACGTTTTAGAAGGAAAGAGTATGAGAATAGTGCTATTGAGGTGACTGAAGTGACAAAGAACTGAAGGTGAAGAAGAAAAATATTATTGGGTCATAAAGAAAAGACGGATCGATTGTGTGTTAAATTTTAGAGGCAAGATAATAGTAAGTAGTATTACCTATTGACATGAAAGAGGAAAATAAAAACGATATTGGTCGTGAAGAGAAAGATGATGTAGGTCTTGTATAGGTGCTAAGGATAAACTTACCGATTGGATCCAACAGGCGGTGTCGCATAAGGAACACCCAAAAAAACTTCAAGAGGACTTAGATATCTGTGCTCATCCATTGCTAGCACAAACCCCTGTAATTTACCATACTTAGTCTGCACTATCCTACTACTTATTTTGAACTTCACACTACTTTTAGGAAGAGGATCACTCGGATTTAGATAAAACTTCTTGTAGACTTCGTAGTTACTGTAAGAGTTTTCGCTGCTATAAAATTTACTGTCCAAATGTAAGAAATCTTCACTATTGTAATACGGTTTCTCAAAATTGACTTTTGTATAATCATCTGTATCGTGATCTTCGTAATTGTCTTCACTGGGACTATCGTTTTGTGGTTCACTATGAATAAATTTAGAATCTTTTTTTACACCTAAATTATCACTTTTTACGCGTAACAAATTACTTTTTACTTCTAATTTTGACTCACTTTCACTGAAATGTCTCATGTTCGTCGTGTTAGAATTAACAGAACTAATAGAAAGACTAGTCACTATGAGAATACAGTACAAATTGAACACCGCGTGTTGGGTTTTATGACGCTTTGCTTTTTTCACATCACAAAAAAAACACATGCTCGGGTAAAAGTTATTCCACTGTTCATGTATTGGTCCGTTTTGTAACATTTCGTCATGTTACCATTTTTGTGACGTGTTCATTTTTTAGCGGAGCTGCGGTCGTATTCGGTCGGTTTTCCGCTCGACATCTGGAACAACAAGAGAATTTATTGAAATTGGCTGTATTGTGGCAGGTACTATTTATTACTGGGATTGCGCTAAAAATCTAAAACAAACTTCCCACTGTGAAGTTTGTAACCTATCCTTCTAACTAAATAAAAAATGCATAAGTAAAGAACGCTTGTAACTCCATTGCGCTCTGTAACGACGGATCATAATAATATTGGCCGATTTTAAACAATCAGTCCTTTTCATATCACGAAAGGATATCGTGGCCAAGGGCTGGTTACATTGAAATAAGAGCATAATCTTTTAATTTAAATCTCTTTACATGGTTTAGTAGTTCCTAAAATGTTATTTAGACTTTGGCTTGCCCGATGAATTACTTTCTTAGTCGTCTTTTTGTGGGCATAACGTTACATCCCAGTTTTTCTAATTATGTAAACTTCTTAGACTGTAGATCAGTCTGGGCACGCAGAATATTTAGTACACTACCTAGAATAGTCTGTATTGTAATATTCTGCATTATTCTACGTAAGCTACCCTTAATCTACGCAGATTAATCTAAGAAACAGTTTATATAGGCTAAAGCTTCATAATGAAATGCCAAAGCGATGGAATCCCAATTTGATGCGAGGACAATGACGTCATTCTATAAAGATGAAATACGTCATAGATACGTCATTGTACTCATTTTATAATGTAATAATAGACTTTAATCTTTTATAAAGATTTTTTGGATCACAAGAAGCACGCATTTTATTCAAACGACGGTTTTAATACTCGTTACTTTCAAAGTGATCAAACCTAAAGATCATACAGAAATGTCCATTAAAATATACTTAGTTATAAAGAGGAAAGATTTGTATTTTTGTGTGTATGTTTGTAATGATTAAACACAAAAACTACTGTGCTGATTTCAAAAATTCTTTCACAAATGTAAAGCTACATTCACCTTGAGTATATTTAGGTTTAGAAAAATAAATGTCAACCCGCGCAAAGCCGGGACAGGCCACTAGTTAAAATATACAACAGCCTGACACTTTTCATAGTCGAAATCGCAACTATTACGTTTTCCTGTAACAATAATAGAAATGTTATCGATAAGCAATAACAATCAAAGCAACAAAAAAATCATTTCTATAACTATTCATTTTGTTATAGAAATTGGCGAAACATTTCTTTTTACGATATTGTGTTTCCTTTTTTTGTGTCTTGCCCCTTTTTATGTTTTCACCGAGGCAAACTACTTTTCTAACCCTTACGGTTTTCTTAGAGATTTTGTATATCATGCCAAAAAGTTTTGTTATTATTATTGTGAACGTTTTTACTGAAAACTTTGGTGCTATACGACATTGGGAGAAAAACAAAAATATATTACGCAACATACAGTATCTAAATTAAATAAGGTAAAATTTTAGGACCTAGATACGTTAAAAGCTTAAAAGTGATCCTTGTGATAACATTGAATTGAATTAAAATGTTAGTACTTTTATCAAATAGCATGAAAACACTTAAAACTTTACAAAGCGTTATAATCCGTAAAATACTATTGAAATTATTTAGCAAATACATTTTTATTTACTATTGAGTGAACAGTTTTATATTTGAAAGAATAAATTGTCTGTCTGAAGAGAACAAATACCAATTTTATATCAAAATAGCTTTTCTTTAATGGAATTCCACGATAGAGACATTTTCATCTTTTTATTTAATCAACAATGAAACCAGCAATTTGCCCAAAACTAATTGAAATCATTTCTAACCATTAGAATATCGTTTTACTGATACATTTTGATTTTTTTTTTTATAGGTTCATCTTGTTGATGGAACAAGCACCTGATGTTAAAGCATTGCTTCGTAGGTCACGCACGTCAGGAATGTGCCCTGCGATGCCCTGATTTGCATCCATCAACTTGCGGCATACAGATGTTCAGCATCACGTGCCAGTAATTTCACCAGCACCCACACCCTTTAAACCAAAACGCTGCTTCACGGGAGAAAAAGGCAGGGTAGTTCTTCCCCGGACGAGCCTTCACAAAGAGCGATAGGTACTACTAGAGTCCTATTTCTAGATTCCAAAACCCTATTAAATTGCTTAAAAATACAGAATAAATTCGAAGAACCCATGAGAGTAAACCATTTCCGTATAAAGTTAAATAAAGCTACATTGCTCTTTTAGTTTATACTAAAGACACATGTGAGAATTGATAGCGATCGATGGATGTGTTCAGCGGCGATTGTCTCGGATTGAATGAGAGGGTTCGTTTGTAATAAGGGTCGACCGGAGAAGCGAATGATCTGTTTCAAAATGAAATGATTCAGTCGTACAAAATAGGCTGTCTCTTGTGTATTTCTGTTATACTCGAAATATTTTGAAGAGAAATCTTTACCAATTGAAATGCAAAAGTGTGTCTATATTTTGAAAGTTTGAATTCTGCTTATATAAAAAAAAAAAGATTATTATAGAAAATTATTATTATTTCTTATTATAGAAAACTAGGAATCTTGGCAATTTCTTAGATGATTTCAAATTTTATGACGTTCCAAAACAAGTGAAAAAACTACTAAAGGAACTAACAATTATTTAAATAATTTCAAAATTTAGGGTGCATCCGTGAAAATATTTCGCGCGAATTATGAGAAATGTGTAACGTGACCCTACAAAATCGGACCAATTTCAACTTCTCTAAATTTAAGAGTCATGTATTACTGTACGGAAACTAATGAAGGGCTCCTAGCTACGCATTTTCGAGATCATTTCTCCGAAGTCCTAACAACTCGCGCTTCTAGGTCAGACAATTTTCAATGTTGTTTCCTGGAGGTTAAGGTTCAAGTTCCAGAAGTCAGAACTGAAATTCGTTTGAGCCACTTCACAGGTCACCTCGCGTGTCGACCTTGCCTTTCGCAATTTGATCGGTAGGATGTGTGGTATTAAAGTTAAGGTTCTACTTGAGACGCTTTGTGATATACTCGTAAGTAATTCAAGATGCTGGAAAAATATAACTAAGGAAAATCATAGTAAATAGCGAATTTTTTTTATACAAATAGCTGAAGGAACAAGCATAGCCCAGTGGATGTTAAGTGATATAACCATCGCTTCTAACAAAGAATTGCCTCGTAGGTCACGCACTTCAGGAACGTGCCTTACAATGCACTGCCCTGCATCCATCAACCCGAGGCACACATATGCTCAGTAATTTTTTAAACAACTAAGTGGACTAACAAGCACCTGATGAAAAGCGCTTACCGTAAGCCTATAGACGCTTGCAATACCAGAGGCATCACAAGCGTGTTGTCAACCCTTTCAAACTTATAAAACGCCCTTTTTGAAGAACCTCATGTCCTTAGGAAAAACCTCAGCAGGGAGATCATTCCACAGCCTGAGTGTTCGCGGGAGGAAGTTCCTCTGAAACCGAACGGTGCGCGACCACCCAGGCTCCAAGGTGTGAGCGCGGTGGTAGGTAAGGACTTACTATAAACTATTTGACTGGTTCGTGTCAGATCTGATAAAATGACGCTGTATCTTCTATAACTTTGAGCTAAACCTTGTGTATCCAAAATTTTGCACGAAGCATAATCATGATTTACGATGATATCGCAATATCATGTTTACAGCCTTCTGATTAAGGTCACTATAGTGTGTCGCTGGATTAAATTGGCTTTACGCCAATGTGTCACATCACATGTAGGTATTGTAGGTTGGTTTCAGTGGTCGGTCCTCTTAATGGATATCAGACAAATTATTGGCTGCACTGTTTATTAACTGTTCGAAGCTTTGTGGCCATTCTGTGTAGGCATCATTTAAACTGGTAATCGGTTTTAAAACCTACGAATGTATTTTCGCAATCGAATGCTTCATATTATCCTTGCATCTTCTTTTTTTTCTTGCCCTTATCGCACTTTATGTGGGGTCGGCACAACATGTTCTCTTCTTCTATTCTCCTCTATCAGCCGTCATCTCTGTATTTACCTCTTTCCTAGCCATGTCATCCTTCAGCTGATTTATATGTATTGTGAATTACCCTGATTGGATTGGTGCTTGGACGGATATAAAATTATATAATACTAGTGGCCGCCCGCGGCTTCGCTCGCCCGTTCGCGTAACGCCCCGTTCCCGTTGCTTTTTCGGGATAAAAAGTATCCTTTGTCCTTTTCCCGGTTCTAAGCTACCTCCCCACTAATTTTCTGCCAAATCGGTTCAGCTGTTCTTGAGTTATAAATAGTGTAACTAACACGACTTTCTTTTATAAATATAAGATGACATTTTGGTGATCAAATTCAATGACATTTTATTTACCAAAATCCATGACATTCATGATAATTTTTTTCAGTGTTCAAGACGATGGATATATTTTTAGTGAAAAAAATCTTTTTATATCCGTATCGTATAATTAAATTATATTAGGATTTCCATTAAAAATGAATCTCCAACTTTTTATCTGCATTTGCCGAGCTGAGAATAAATAATTAAATCAAGGTGAACACAAATTGCAATTTGCGTAGTTTGAAACTTCAGCAAAATCTGAATATTAGCTGCAGTTTCTTCCTGAATCTTAAAAGTTCATTTTACTTTGTGATTTATAGGATAGAAGAATAGCTAATCATATTTTATGCATTAGTATTTTAATTACTCCTAAGGACAATTTTAAAAGCAATAGTAAACAGATTGCGAACCAAAAACCACTGGAGAATAAAAACTCTCAGATGGGGATCACAAAGATCATAATTTTAGAAATAACTTAAAATCATAATTTTATGAAAGAAACGGGTATTTATCGCGATTACCTTTATTAATACCCGTTTCTTCCATATTATTATGCATAACGATCGCTTTAATTTAAAAGTGCTAACATTAAATCACTTCTATATCCCACATATCGTAAACGACAGGTCTCTCAGCTTAGTTGATAGTTACTCTGCCTACTGCGCTATAGATCGTGTAGTGTAGTATATTATATATATTATATAATATACTACATATTGTATATTGTATAATGTGTAGTGGGTTTGATCTCCACCGAGAACAAATACTTGTGCAGTGAACACAGATGTTTATTTTCTGTCTGGGTGTTATAATGTATTCTTGTAAATACATAATTTACAAAAAAAAACACATAAATATTATATCAGCTAATATGATTCCTAATAGTCAAGCTCTGCTTAATTTGGGGCCAAATAATGTTTATTTACTATAAAAAAAAAGTCTTAAGACTATTTTCCTCTAAGTTAAAAGTTTCTACTTATGATGATGATAGTATTTTGTTTGCATTGTGTAACATATTATTTGCGCGGGTTATCGTGTAACCGGCACGGGTCGCTAATCGCTAGTTGTATGCGGATTACTGGCTTTAACCGTCGGTAATAGCTGTATTTGTTCCCAGGTGTTGGTCGGTTTCTTTGTTTCAATGGGTTTTTGATTGGTCGTTAGGAAAATGTGCTACCTTTTATTAATTTAGGGTTAAATAATCGATTTAAATGGTATTTTGCATTGATAGGTATTTATTTTGTTTGGTTAAATGTTTTGTGGTGATTTACTACTAACTATATTGGTATCTATGTAAGAGAATGCAATTAGTCAATATACGACGCTCTACCTGTCAACACGTGTTTCACAGGTAGAGCGTCGTATATTGACTAATTACATTCTCTTACATAGATACCAATATAGTTAGTAGTACATCACCACAGTTTACTGTAGGTAAATAAAATTTGGAGCTCAAATGGAGTTAGGCAGGACACGTTGCTAGGCGTGGTGATGACAGGTGGAGTAGAACAACAACCGAATAGTGGCCGAGAACCGGCTACAGAAGCGTAGGGCGCCCTGCAGCAAGATGGATGGACAACATAGACAAGGTCGCAGGGTGGCAATGGACTGGCACAGGATCGAGGTAGATGGCACAAACTAAGGGAGGCCTTTACCCAGCAGTGGATGAAGTCGGGCTATGGATGATGATGAAATAAAATGTATTAAACTTGTTAAGCTTGCTGTCAAATAGCTGTCAAATGTGACAGCAATATCTGACAGCGTTTCACTGATCGCCATCGCTATCGCGCTAGATGTGCGCAGACCTTCAAGCTTGGTGTCCCAGTGGTATTGGTAAAGTACTAGGCAAGCAAAACTTCAAAGGATGTATTGTATAGCGGGTTTTGTGTTACATTGGTTTTCTCCAAATTCAATGCCGAAACATCTGACACCTTTGAACTTCGAACTTTCCGTATTTTGTCTCAGTTTATGCCTGTAATATTTTATTACACTACCTTAGCAAACAAGCATCCACTTCTGGCTTTGCTCGTAGTTATAGTAAACGTTCATTCACATTGGTCCATAGCTTTTATGCAGCTTAGCAAGCCGCTAAGCTTGTCACCATCTTTATGTTATTGACATGAAAATGACAGTGTCAAAAAACAGTTTTAGGCACTATGAACGAGGGGGTAAAGTCTGAATTATGAGCTAGTAGCCAATTCTGGTGAAGGAGCTTTAAGCCACCTTCATCATGGCTTAACGACGACTAAAGCTAGGACATAATTATAGCTTAAAGTGTCTGAAGCACAAACGCGTTCAGATGTAAATGCTACTAGCGATTATCAAATAGTGACCATGTTGCTTAGTCAATCGGCTAGCAAAATAATGAAAAAATCTACTCCAATTTACACATAAATAAAATGTAGTCCATTTTGATATTCTAGATCAGGAAGTCATACCAAGTTTCATCCAAATCGGATCAGTCTTTGTGACGTAATTGAGTTATAGCGTACGTTCGGCATGAACGTGACGTAAACAGCCATTCTACATAGGCTTAATTCTACATTCCTTGCATTCCTACCTTTACTTTGCAAAAATACGTGTAAATCGTTATAAAATTGTTTTGTCGTATAGAAAAGTCAAAGAGGCTGCATTCGAAAGAGTTAATTGGAGCAAACTGCATCAAAACCCCGACAAGAGCCAAGCTCTTAAATTTAAGAAGAGAAACGTTTTTCCAAAAAAATACTGACTTCCTGAATGTTATCTATTCTATCTCCTAACAGAAATAATTACCTTCAACTCTGTCGTTTGATTTATTGTCCAACTCCGCTTTATAAGACGAAGCTTTTTAATTCAGAAATAAATTTACCAACAAATCTGACATTCAAATTGTATAATTAGCGTCGTAAAATTGAAATGGCATTACCAGAACGGGATTCTTGCGTTTCCTGCTATTTGTTTGAGATCGCAGTAAAATGTTAACGCGGATATTGGATTGTTTTGTTTTGGGGAGAAAGGAGACAGGCAATTTACTTTGTTTGCTTTACCTATCGTTTTGCAGAAAAGGAAAATTTGCACCAGTTTACTCAAAAGCTCATCACTCAGCAGCATTTTACTCCGATCTCAAACAAATAGCAGGAAACGCAAGAATCCCGTTCTGGTAATGCCATAATAAATATTGCATTATTTAAACTTAGCATCACTAGAATGCCAGCATAATAAACTCTCTTCTTCTTGTATTTTTAATAAACTCTCTCTTATCGTGTTCCTTCGATCAAAGTGAGGTGAATATTTTTTACTTGCACCTCAAAAATGTTACTCTCATGCGTCTGACACATAATTTTTGAATTTTGTTGGCTCTACGACATGCCAGTTTCCCTTAGTATTCCTTCACCATTTGAGAGTACTAGCGTAGTGCAATACATTTTTATGCAGAATTTTTTTTAGGCACAGGACTGGATTTGAAATTTGGTGCGCATTAATACCGTGCCTATTTCTGCCGTAAAGCAGCATTGCTGTGTTTCGGTTTGAAGGGTGTGGGTGCCGGTGAAATTACTGGAATGTGAGGCTAAACATCTGCATGCCTCAAACTGATGGACGCAGGGAAGTGCATCGTAGGGCACGTTCTTGACGTGCGTGACCTACGAAGCAATGCTATATTATAAGAAATGGTTACCACTTAACATCAGGGTGGACATAATGCTTGTTGAATGTATAGTTGTATAAAAAAAACTCACAAAACAGTAGCAATGAAAAAAATCCGTTCGAATGTCAAAATAATATCACCAATAAAAATGTTACAATTGCCCAGAAGTAAAATCATAGCGTCGCAGGACAAACGAGGTGCAAATATTGCCAGACATCAGAAAACAGAAGATCCAGTGACATCTTTTGAAGTAAAGGGAAATATTCAAACGAGAAATGCGAGCGATTTTTTCTCGCGTAAAGGGTGACATTTTGACAATCACACTTTTTTTTATAAAATACTAGTCACGAGTCTTGGCGTTGTCCGGGTATTCCAGTATCTTGAAGAATATTCAAAAACATTTAGGAGCGATTCTTATCAAAATTGAGAATCTTTAGAAAAGTCCTTACGTGATAGAAAAGGATACATACATAATTAGACATGGAAAAGTCCTTACGTGTTAAAACAGGATAGAAATAGATTTTTGCAACATTTTGCATTGATGCTGTCGTGGTGTTATATAGCCTATAGCCTTCCTCGATAAATGGCTTATACAGGGTGGATACGACTGATGAGACAAAAAATAAACTGCATATACAAGGCACCATTTTCAAGCTCTGTACCAAAAATCTTTTAATTAGGAGCAGTAGTTTAGCCGCAAATAATTTTTCAAGTTTTTTCACTATTTGAACACGATGTATTTTTCATAGCAGATGATTACCTATACCTACGAAGCGTTTTTGCCACTCCGACGCAAGTAATACGTACACAGACTTGCATTTTCAATACGAGAGTGACATAGAGAGAGACAATGACATAGCAAAAATCCCGCGGGTAAAAGAAATAGACATAGGTCAGTGCGTTCTTTCTTATTGCTACCTAACTACTTTCAACTTCAGTTCGCGACCGCTGACCGTTCGGAACGGATGTGCCTACCTACCGGAACACGGAAGCTTACGTTTTTATTTTAACGAATTGAAAACGAAGACAGGCAATTTGTGATAGGACACTAAATAAGTTTAGGACAGTATTTCTTTTCTCTATTGTGACAGGATACGTAACTTGGGATTATTATTATTTAGTGTTAGTGTTTTTATTGTGATTGACTGTTTTTTATTGTGATGTGATGAAGACACGTTATTAAAATTTGGTTTTGTGTGTTCAACAATGCCTCGTGTAACTTACACGGCGTCAGAATACACTGACATAATTTTTATTTACGCCGAATGCCGTGGAAACGCATCTTTGGCTCTACGAACATACAGAGAGAGGTTTAGTGACAGCCGCAGTTGCTCTAGAAACGCCCGCACTATACAAAAGTACTACTTATAAATTTAGTGTTTGATGTTGTGAGCGTACCTACCCAATTCAAAGGCGGCTCAGGCCTCCACTCGCGTCGCGCCAGGTCATCGCCCCGGCCGCCGCGCCGCCTATCAAGGGTTTTTGCGTTTTACTCGGATCGGTAAGCTATTTAGTTTGTTTGAAATAAAAAAAATCTCATTTTTGTAGCTTTTTATTTTTATACCGTATCGATTTAATACTTAACACGTATAGTGTGCGTAGTGTAATTTAATGCCCATCTGTCGTATCCACTCTTATATAACACAAAAATATTTTTTTCAATTCGAACCAGTAGTTCCTGAGATTAGCGCGTTCAACCAAACAAACAATCAAGCTCTTCAGCTTTACAACATTATAGGATAGATGTCGTTGAGTTTACGGTATTTTTCTGGGGGCCTACTTTGCAAAAACATTTACTACTAACACTATTGAATCCTGACCAACGTACGGCTATTGTAAAACTAATGAATGGATGTGGCATTCAAGGGGCTAACCCAATATTATTACCATCTACAAAAAAACAAAATCCCACCCGGAATTCATGTTCCAGTTTTATTTTGTTCAAATAAATAAATTATAACTTTGGTAGATCGTGGGCGATCTTGTTTGATCAGCAAATTACGCTCAGAATTCGTTTATATGCGCAAACATTTCATCCAATCGCAATCAGAATAAATGAATTCATAGATCATCATTACGATCTGCCTTATCGGTAGGTCACGGGACAGTCAAGTCAAGCAACATCAATGAATTATTGGTTGATTAATTCGTTCTGATTTGGATGAGTTAGGCTATCTCTAGATTGTTTGGAAGTAGTCAACAGATAGCTCAACCGTTTTCTTGTGTATTTTGTAAATAAAATAAATATTATATTTACAAAATACAACGCTAAATTAAGCAGAGCTTATACTTTGGGAAGCAGATATCTAATATACAAACATCTTGTCAAATATCTTTTCTCGGTGGGGAACGAACCCACGACCTACGGCGCTGAAAGCAGAGCCACTACCAACTGCGCTGAGATGCCAGTAAATTTTGTAAATACTTGTGTTGTCGTAAGTATCTTTGTTTAAATAAATTTTCATGAAAAATTAAGAATTTGCATGATTTAAAAAATTATATCAAATAGTTAAAAGAAGAAGATGCGAGTACAGTATTTTAATTATATCTCCAATAATAAGTTAAAATCAAAAAATCATTAACTTTTGACGTTGACTGCTCTTGTTATCAGGGTTGCCAATATTTTCGACTAAATCATCCTGTTTGAATGACATCAAAAGAGACAATGTACGAAGAACTAAACGCCTTAATCGGGGAAATAGCCAGACAATATCTATTAAATTGATTGACCCAACAAAAACAAAGGTGACTTTCCCTCTATCTAATAGACCGGAAAAAGGATACAAGGAACACTTTTGCACCCCTATTCTTAAATGCTTGGCAACGACAATTGGTTTCGGCATCAGTCGCAAAATTTTTTATTGGCGCCAGTTAACACGAACTTGTCTCTTCTAGTTATTCGCACGAAAAATAAAATACTCTTCACTTTGCTTTTAATTATTTTTATACCTACAACTAGCTGATGGAACAAGCATATGGCCCACCTGATAAAAAGAGGTAACCATTGACTATAACAAAACATTGCCTCATAGGTCGCGCACGTCAGAACGTGCCCTACGATGCACTGCCCTGCATCCATCAACTTGCGGCATACATATTATTATTTCTGACTCACGTGCCAGTAATTTTACTGGCACTCACTCACACCCTTCAAACCGAAACAATGCTGCTTCACGGCATAAATAGACATGGCATACTAAATCAAATTTTAGTAGTAGCTCCAGGGAAGTACAACCACTCCCTGGAGCTACTACTAAAATTTGATTTATTATGAAAAACTTTATCTTCTTTAGATTTTTTCTAATAGATAAAATGTACAATTAAGTTTGCGATTGTTTTGGTATGTTATATCAAAATAATAGTAATCAGATTTTTTTAATCAGTTAAAAAAAAAGGATTTTTTGGCTTTGTCGCTAAGCGACCACATTACCATAAAATAATATTTTGGTAACACAACCAAATCAAGACGTTTTTGAATAAGGTCACAGGCCTGAATGAATAAAGTGCGATCCAGTAGAGTGTGTCAGGAAAAAGGATGAGACACTATTGACACGGTTGAACAACTATACGTGACGTGCCTCTAACTACCCTTCTAAATAACAGCCTTGAGTTTGTTTCGTTCTATATACATTACCCACGTCATGTTTACAAATAGGTTTTGTAGTATGTTTTTTACTTGAATTTGTACCATCTTATAGTACTAAAAGATCTGAGGGAATTGGTGATTGCTAAACCGAAAGAGAGAGACGGAATAGATAATAAATATCATTGACAATCAAGCAGAGCTTGTTGTAAGGAAACACATAGCTGAGAAAATACTTATTTACATTTTTTTCGTTAATAAATAACTAGTTGGTAACCGAGCTTCGCTCGGAATTTTTTTCGTTAATTTGTATTTTTAAGAATTCATAAGAAGCATATTATTATCTTTACTGGTTTATTCTTACTGAACAACGCCATCTACTGGACATGCTTGCAGTTAGTTGCTCACAATCGTCAATAGATGGCAGGAGCAGTCACATATTCAGTTTATGTTTTTAGTTTTTTTTTAACGAACAGACTCATTTTCTGAAAATGAATCCTAGCTAGATCGTTTTATCGTCCCCGAAAACCCCTGTATACTTAATTTCATGAAAATTGTTGGCCCAGTTTCCGAGATCCTAAATATATATGTATATATATACAAGATTTTCTCGTTTAAAGGTATAAATTAAAGGTATAAGATATGTACTGTTAGCACGAAAACTCTTCATTGATTATAGCCACAACTCCGTTTAACTTTATTACACTGCAGATAATACAACTCTATAATAACGACGCCATATCTACTTCCTCTTCTTCTTTTTTTTTCTACTAGAGACATACCTTCTTGCTTGATCCGAATAGAGATGTCCTATTCCCAAAACTGGTTAACAGTACTTAAATTATATAACACTCAGTCTGAGAACAAACATCTGTGTTTACTACACAAATATTCGTTCTCTTGGATCAAGCCCACGACCTACGAAGCAGAAAGCAGAGCTTACTACCATCTGAGCTGAAATACCAGTCATACTAGTACCTATATTGATAAATCCATAGAGAGACCAAAGAAAATTGAGACTGAAACTTTATTCCAATTCAGATAACAAATATAGTCAGTCAAGCCACGAACGAGGATTGCGAATTAAAATCTAATTATGTATTCCGGGAACCGTTCTGTGGGTAGAATCAATATTTAGGGTGCGGTTACTTTAGTAGGTAGGTACTAAATAAATAAATTATGGATACTCGTAATATGGGTATATAAGGGTGTTTGGACAACCATATCATAATATGGTACGGTAGCGTACTTATGCGGTACTAACTGCCTCATGCATAACCTAATACTTACCGTATTGGTCATGAGATAAAAATAAATAAGGGGTATTAATGTGAAACGAGGTAATTGTCACAAGCTAGAAGGAAATAGTGAAACTAATAAACAAAAGTGCCAGAACAAGTCTTAGGACAAAGCAAAACCGTGTTTCTGTTTCTCCCTTAGGTCTAATCTCGTGTCCGATGTGTGAACTCAATAAATCCTACAAACGTCACGTAGCTAGACAATAAGATTCTCCACAGTAAGGGTAGTTTGAATGTGTCAGCAAATATATTTATACCTTGTGCCTGAGCTCTTATCGCAAGTGCCAGAAACGAATGCCACAGAAGTAACAACAGTACCTACTAACTTTTTGAAAGAAGACTTACACCAAAATTATGTCGATATGCAAACTTGTGATGTGGGCATTGTGAGCCTTACTAAATCTTAAGAGCGCATCGTGCGAAAATTTGAGAAGATTTGAAAAAATATACTATTTAACATGACATTCTATTTAACGCTAATGAAAATCGTATGTCAGCGTTAAATAGAATGTCATGTTAAATAGTATATTTTTTTAACACACTTAAATTCGAATTAATTTCAAATGTATAGTCTACAATTAGTCCTTTTGCGATTTTTAAAATGTCACTTAGTTATGAATTTTTTTTTTTTAAATCTCAAATTTTCGCACGATGTGCTCTTAAATTAAGCACAATAAAGCTTATTTTGCATTGAAAAATTATTCAAAGAGAATCAGGCTACCCAATTTTGCTGAAATGATAAATCTTGTGAGGAAGTTTGCCGCCGGTGATTTGTTATAAAGTTTGTCGGTACCATGTGATATTGATTTGATTGATTTCCAATTGGTTTGATTGCTCAGAGTATGTATAAGACCTATTAAATTTAGTACTTTATAAACTTTCGCAATCATCATACTGAATCTATTGGGTATTTATTGCGTCATTGGTAGGTGTGTACGTCGCAATACCTTACCACAGTGCGTAGATACTATTAGTGTTGCGTGTCGTAGTGCGTGCACGGACATTACGAAAAAAGAGGATCAAGTGAGGGTAGTTAGTGATGCTGTCTCCACTGCTCAACGACACGGTAGCACTCATGTCAATGCTCCAGTCGGCCCGCGACCACGGCTATTGCAACATAGCCGAAACGTCGGGAAAATAAATAAAATAAGGTAATTAACGCGATAAATACCCGTGTAATAGATTCAGTATTAAAATTTACTTTAGTTTTTCATAATTTCATCTAATAATTGTTATAACTTTTTTTTTATAGCTTATATGAAATATTTCTAAAAACTTTTTTAAATCTTTAACTCTGATCTGATTTCTATATTGCAGTTTAAACCTAAGTAGTAGATAGTTATACTTTTATGACAAAGACATAATATTTTATTACTTTGACGTTTTCTGTTTTTTTTCTTTACACCAGTGTTCACTACTTCGTTGTCTCCATTTATTTTGTAATAATCTATTTAACACAAACGTCAAAACATTTTCACATCAATTTTACTATGTCACCGGGATAATTCAAATCCGAGAAACGGGTGTTTCCATATTGTGATTTAAAGATTTCCGTGCAAACAATAGCAGCACAATTCCAATCATCCTGCTAAGGTTAATTACAAACTTCGAACATGCGACAATAACGTCAATGAATTGAGACGAATGTGTTGGCTTTGAATAGATTAATTTCCGATTCAGGGACAATACGATCTTGATGTGACCCCAAGTTGGTGCGACTTCAAACTAAGACAGTAAACTTAAACTACTGAGCTTTGTATGTTTGTTCCGGGTATTCCTTTGTCACCATCCGTCTCTTAGTTAAAGTTTTGGGATCAAAGTAACATTATTTAGATCTCGCCGTCTCAACAATAGACATTTCCTTTTAACTATTAAGAGCGGGTCGTGCGAAAATATGAGATTTAAAAAAAAAAAAATTCATAACTAAATAACTAAGTGACATTTTAAAAATCGCAAAAGGACTAATTGTAGACTATACCTCTACATTTGAGATTAATTCGAATTTAAGTGTGTTATAAAATATACTATTTAACATATTTAATCGAATGTCAGCGTTAAATAGAATGTCATGTTAAATAGTATATTTTTTAACACACTTAAATTCGAATTAATCTCAAATGTATAGTCTACAATTAGTCCTTTTGCGATTTTTAAAATGTCACTTAGTTATTTAGTTATGATTTTTTTTTTTAAATCTCAAATTTTCGCACGACCCGCTCATAAGTTGAAGGAAATTAAAAATGCGTCGTTCTTTCTTTCTATTGTGTCATTAGTTCTTTTGAACCAGTGGCAGTTTGATAAAAGGATTTAAATGCAAAGCATTGTTGATTTCAAATCCTTATATTATGAGGATAATTTACTGACCCCTACTAATTATCCGTCCAAATCATCGTACATCTGGCTGGTACTCGGATAGAGAATTATCTTTCTCTAGCGCCACCCAAATCATTTGTAATGTTAAAGGGACGATGATGATGATGCTATTATACTACCGACCTTATTTGTGGTATTCTAGGTTACAAACTATGTTGACAATCAACTCGTCATTCAAAAATCTATCTAGCAAGACACGATCACAATAATAATTCAACACTGAAATTTATACTGATTATTAGTATTGAAAAAGATACCAGATTGTATTTGTTGATCTACAAACGCGAAACCAAAGCAGTTTACCCGTGTGATTCAGTATGTGTTATGATCACGAAAGTTTAAAAAGTACTACAGTTTTTTTTGGTGTTAAGGATTTATCATCAATATTGAAACACTTCATAAGTCATAACTTTACGGAATATTACTAAAAGCTTTTACAAAACATGTCGTTTAACTTCGAACTAACCTTTAATCCATTAAACATTAAGAAATAAGTGTCAAAACATCAGAAACATTAATCTTTCTTTAAGGCACAAATTAGCAAAGTTGCCAACTCAAATTTTCTCCAACTTAATTTAGAATTAAAATTTTCTCAAAAGAACGAACAATCGAACGATAATGGGAAAAGGAAAAAAGAAACAGGGGAAGGGAGAAAATTTATTCATCGCTAGAGGCTGTTTTAGAAAATGACCAGACAGGGTTGGATGGGGGAGTTAAAAACAAATGGGATAGACCCAATCCTAGGGGACTAAGATTTACGATCTATGGACACTGATTAGTGTGTTTGGAAGTCACAGTAAAAACAAATGAGTCATTAATCTAAAAGCCAAAGCCTTTCGCATTGTTCCGAATTAAATCCCAATCTCTTTTCAATGTAAAAATGAGATCGAACTATTTTCATTGAGAAAAAAAACTATCGGTGTTTTATGACACACTTTAACTTCATCATTAATTATTATTATAATGATAATATAAATGACATAGGATCGCGGGAAGTCAATGGATGGACAGGGCTCAGAATCGTTCTTCCTGGAAATGTGTAGGGGAGGCCTATGTCCAAGAGTGGACTTCTTTAGGCTGATGATGATGATGTAATGATGACTTCAATCTTCTAAATATATAAAACTCTTACGTTACTGACTGACTGACTGACTGACAATCAACGCACAGCCTAAGCCATAAGTCCTAGAAGCATGAAACTTGGAGGGTATGTTTGTTTTATAGCATAGGGGTGCACTAAGAAAGGAAATTGGAAAATTATTTCCCTAAGCGGAGAAAAAGAGGAAAAACTTTTAAATGAAAAATTAACGGGGCGTAACGGCTACGGGGCGAGCGAAGCCGTGGGCGGCCACTAGTATAACATAAAATCACAAAAAGTAGCTTTACAAAATAAGAAAAAAAAAACATTAAAAAAAATTCAGCTACCGCAGCATCTGGAACCAGGTTCGATTACACACAAAGGTTCACAAACATACCGATGATTACCACTACGACAAAATTGCGGGAAACATCTATCATACTTAAACTAAACACTGCTGAAGTCATGTCAAATAAAAAAAACAGATTCGATTATACACCAACGACGAATACGATAGCCCAAATTAGCCACTTCAACAAAATCACGAAAAAGAGCTTTACAAAATACGCAAAAAAAAACATTAAAAAAATTTCAACTACCGCAGCATCTGGCACCAGGTTCGATTACACACAGAGGTTCACAAAAAAACTGATGATAACAACTAAGACAAAATCGCGGGAAACATCTATAATACTTAAACTAAACACTGCTGAAAAAAATCGGCTACAGCAGCACTTACCTTCAAATTCAAATACACTCTAAATTACAAGCTCAAAACAACACTACAACTAGCAGTTGGTCATATCAAACTAAAAAAACGAACTCAAATATCCACGCGGACGAAGTCGCGGGTATCAGCTAGTAATCTAATAAACATTTTTCAATTATCCACATAAAATTTTTATGTGGGCAATTTATGTGTTCATCAGCCTAAAGAAGTCCACTCTTGGACATAGGCCTCCCCTACACATTTCTACGATGAACAATAGACCTAACCACAATCAGTTTAATTTAAAATAATTTAGATACTTATCAGGCACGAGTTTAAAACAATGAAGTTAAAACTAATGAATGTACAGATAAGAACAAAAGCGGTTTGCAAATGAACGCAGACTGATGCATTTGAAAATGAATGAACGATAAAATGAATATGTATGAGCACGATGAGATTTTATAAAAAACGAAGTTTTACAGATTTTCTTGAATAGGTAAGTAAGGAATGTTCAATAGAGGTACAAAAATATAATACAAAAAAAGTAGGCAAATGAAATAAAAGAAAAAAAAGCTTGAACAACCGACTTCATGGGCACAGTGCTGAACCGATTTTGATAAAATTTATAAGGACCAATCTCGAAGTACCTTTCAGAGAGAGAGAAAAATGCAATTCTATAAATCAAATTCTTAAAATTCATTACTTTCGTGAGAGAATAGAAAAGTGTAAGGAAAATGTAAGTTAATTTTTAAATTGACAAGTGTAGGACCCGTAACAAAATAGGTACTTATTCTAACTGTTTCTAACCAAACAGTCTAATTCAAGAACATTTATATTATTATGTAAAAACGCTATCTGTGAGTTTATAGTAGAATTAGAGAGCAAGATAGTTTCTTTTCACGACTTTTCCAGTTATGGCTTTTAGGGTACCGTATTGAATATCGATCGTTGAGATCAGCATTAAGTGAATAAAAAATCTAGAATCTATCTATTTCTGAATTCAATGATAAAACTATGACGATATGAAATAATCCTGTTACATACATACAGGATGTTTTCAATTAGGCCATGGTATGGCGCTTGTTCCTTGGGAGTTGGGAAGGCCACTTGTATGGGACACTACGTGTGTCGACACTTGCGCCTTCTCCTCTGCGCCAAGGACATCCGTTGTGGCTGGCATACAGATCTGGCTGAGGATCTCAAGAGGCGCAAATATGCAGGTCTCGACAGAGCCTACTTATTAGCTCCTCTTGGGGTTGAGACTCTGGTCCATGGGGAGGCAAGGCCTTGCGGGATTCAAAAATGTTGTCTAAGCGACTGATCGAAGCGATGCGTGACCCAAGGGCTGGTGGGTATTTGGCGCAGCGCATTCGTATAGCTATTCCAAGTGGCAATGTCACCAGCACATATAGCGTCACATTATTTTAAGATGGTAAGTAGGTAGGTATTCAGGAAAATTGAAGTGGGATTGGGCAGGCCACGTCTGCCGCATGTCGGATGCGTTATGGGATAATCCACAACCGATTGGACTCCTAAAAACGGGAAACGACCTCGCGGTAGACCACGGCGAAGATGGAGGGATGAAATGGACGCCTATCTTAAAGAATGGTCCAAAGTGGCAGTAAATAGAGACGACTGGAGAGAAGGAAGGGAGGTCTTTGCCCTGCAGTGGGACACCACAGGCTCATAATAATAATAATAATAAGTAGGTATACAATAAAAAAAATATTACAATAAAATAATACATTTGAATTCCTAATTTAGCTCTACATTTGGAACCCTGCCATACAGTTTTCGATACGCACATTAACTTTTTACTAGAATTTTATTCAAGTCTTTTTGGAACAAGTAAAAAGAAAGTTGGTGTTTAGAATTTTTTCGAACACTTAGTTTAGATTGGCTGACTTTGCTTCTCCAAAGAAATGCTGTTTTAAATTTTGGATTTTTCAGAAAATGGTTGGATCTCATGACTTAAGAGATGTTGAATAGTTTCAATACATTTTAATTTAATATTAAAAATTAAATTAATATTGTGGATAATCCACACAACACCATCTAGCCCCAAATTAAGCAAGCTCTGCTATATGGGAACCAGATAGGAGATACATTTTTTGACGTGACAACGTCTTATAATTCGATGGAGCCGGCTGCACGCACGAACAGCATGACTCATGCGGCGTTACCTTGCTCTGAGGCGTTCCATTTGAGGCTTGAAGTGCAAGCGAGAGCGCGGAACGAGCGACAAAGAGGCACAATCGGCCTCCGCGTTCGGGCGCTTGTACACGCTAAGAAAAAACGCCGGGTCAACCCAAGAATTCGTGTCGTAACTAGAAAATAACTGTGTACACTGCTCGCAGCGGTGCACGAAAAAAATCTTATCTGCGCAAGACACGACGCGGCGAACGTTGTTGCGTTTTCGTGTGTGGAAAAGACAAAATTCTTGTCTTGCGCAGATAAGATTTTTTTCGTGCACCACTGCGAGTAGTGTACACAGTAATTTTCTTGTTACGACACGAATTCTTGGGTAGGCCCGGCGTTTTTTCTTAGCGTGTACAAGCGCCCTTCGGCAGCGTTCGACATCTGTCTCTCTCCTACTTGAGTGAGCGATGCGTCCGCGTGAACAGCTGTATGACGTTGTCATGTTCAACTATCGTCGGTAAACCGACTTTACAGACAACTGATTTTTTTTTGTTAATTCTTCTTAGAAAAAAAACAAAAATCTGTGTTCACTACGCAAATATTTTGAACTGTCTCTAAAGATTAAACCCACGCTCTCCAGCGCAGAAGGCAGAGCTACTACCAACTGAGTGGTCGTCAAAGTGCCCCATTGATATCCATTACCCACAAACCCTAAAAATAACTAATACAAAACACACACAAAATTAAACCCCAAAATAAACAATAAGTTATTGCAACAGTCACAAGAAAAGAAGGTCAAGTAAACTAGGAATTATGTAATTACGGTCCACGTCTAATAAATCCTTTTAGGCCGGGACACACGGAGGCAATTTGCGATATGGCTCTACAGAGACGCAAAGGGATTGTGTAAAGTTTGATGGAATGAGCCGTAGTTGAGCTTGCTTTTTAGGGTTCCGTAGCCAAATGGCAAAAACGGAACCCTTATAGATTCGTCATGTCTGTCTGTCTGTCTGTCTGTCTGTCTGTCTGTCTGTCTGTCTGTCTGTCTGTCCGGACGTGTCACAGCCATTTTTCTCCGAAACCATAAGAGCTAGACTAATGAAACTTGGTGAGTAGATGTATTCTGTGAACCGCATTAAGGTTTTTACACAAAAATAGAAAAAAAACTATAAATTTTGGGGGTCCCCATACTTGAAACTGAAACTCAAAAAAATTTTTTTCATCGTACCCGTACGTGTGGGGTATCTATGGATAGGTCTTCGAAAATTATGTTGAGGTTTCTAATATCGTTTTTTTCTAAAACTATAAATTTTGGGGGTCCCCATACTTGAAACTGAAACTCAAAATTTTTTTTTTCATAGAACCCATACGTGTGGGGTATCTATGGATAGGTCTTCAAAAATGATGTTGAGGTTTCTAATATCGTTTTTTTCTAAACTGAACAGTTTGCGCGAGAGACACTTCCAAAGTGGAAAAAAGTTGGTCCCCCCCCCTCTAACTTCTAAAATAAGAAAATGATAAATCTAAAAAAAATATATGTTCTACATTACTATGCAAACTTCCAACGATTTTTGGTTTGAACGAGATCTAGTCAGTAATTTTTTTTTTATACGTCATAAATCGTAAACTGCAATTTACCTTTCGACGAACTACAAAAACCTTTATATTATGTTAATTGATGCTACGGAACCCTTCATGGGCGAGTCCGACTCACACTTGGCTGCTTTTTGTTTGTTGGTTTTATGTGACGAGTAGGTAGTCTGGGAGATGATTGGAATATCTTTGCACAATAAGATCAATTTAGTATTACTTATCAAATCAAAAGTGTATTTATTCAGTATTAGTGAAGTTCCAGTGTGGTCCCACTTCACATAATGAGATGTATGCAATAATACAAAATCAAAAGCAAAAGTAACAGTATTAGCAATCCTAAAAAAAATCGGTTGTCTGTAAATTCGGTTTACTGACGATAGTTGAACGTGGCAACGTCATACAGGTAGAGCATATTTCATAATAAAAAATCTACAGCAAACAACAGCATAGTAAAATTGAAAATAATTTATCTCCTCATGTTTACCAAACACGTCAATTGCACTCTCATGGCAAAGAGCAGGTCGAAAACGAAAAACGATGAACTTTCATATTGACATTTTAAATTACACTGCGGGGCAAATAGGAACCGAACCTCAGTCGAGTTGTCGCTACCTTGCATGACGTGCAATGTAACTCAAAATGTAGTTTCCAACCTTTGTGAATCGTTCTTTCTGGAACAGTAGATCCGTTTGATAGTCTGTTTCCAGCTTTCCGTTGTAATTTTGTTCCAGTATTTTTTATAATTCTAGCTAATGGAACGAGCATAATGGCCCACCTGATGTTGTGGTAACCATCGACTATAACAAATCATTACACCACGCACGACCTGCACGTGCCCTACGATGCACTGCCCTACGTCCATCAACTTGAGGCGTAAAGTTGTTCAGCCTGACGTGCCAGTAATTTCACCAGCACCCACACCCTTCAAACCGAAACACAGTAATAGTGCTTCTTGTTTGATTTATTATAGTAATGAAGCTCCAGTGTGGTGCCAATCCAAGTTAGTGAAGGGTAGACAAGACTGAGGTATGCATTATTGCCAGTTCTAACAGTCACTCAAATAATTACCTACTCCAGAAACCTTCATCGTTATAATTAATTGCTATCATTGATTGTACAAGCGTAAAGTGTTAGAATGGCGCTGTTTTCTAAAACAAATTTGTTTTACATTTTGAAGTCAAATGTTTTTCTCTTGGCAATTGGTGCCAATTGCCTTGCAATTTTTTTTCATATTCTTTTAACTAGCTTTTATGATGGTTACAACAACAAATAAGATGTTATGTGGTGTGGAATAGCTATAGAGTTGATGAATCGTAGAGCACTTTCCTAACGTACGTGACTTACGAGGCAATGTTTTGCTCGTTATTTAATCTGTATTCATTCGTGTTTTATTTCATAAAATTGCTTACACCTAACACATTATTATTTAAAAGAAGTTGGCTATGATAAAATTCGGTGGCAGTTGGTACTAAAACAGTACCATCTGCCCCCATTTTTAAAACGTGGGGGTGAATGGACATAGGTAGTGTCATCTGCCGCCACTTTTCAAATTCGGGGGCGAAAAGTGGCGGCAGATGAAACTAATTCGTTCCGATAACTAGTTGTTTAAAAACACAGAGAGGTCTATGCCCAGCAGTGGGTTACGTCGGGTTGCGGATGATTCATCATCATGTTCCATTGATCATGGTGTCCTTCAAAAGGCGGGTCCAACAATTCCATAAAGACTGGTAGCGCATCAACACCACCTCTGCTGCAGGTGTCTATAGGCAACGGTTACTACTCTCCATCCGGTGGCCCGCCTGCTCGTCTGCCAGCTTGGCATGAATAAAAAAAAACTCAGTTTAAAAGCTAAGACAACAGAATTCATATTAAAGTTGGTGACAAGAGAGCCAGCTCATCAAAAAGTACAACTCAACAAAAAAAAAATTTAAAATGTTTTTACCTTACCATAATCTGAATTTCAGAATTCTGAATCACCCTGTGAGGACAGTCAACAAAGTGGGAGTACAAATAACTTCACGTGGACGAAACAACGTTACGTCAAACGGACCCAGACAATGCACACAAAGGAGGAGCACCGTAAAGTTTAATCAGTGTATCATGTCTCAAAGGAATGTGCACGGTCACTGAGACGATGATAATGTGCTCTTTGCACGGACAGTAAGTTCAATTGCAAAGTTCTGTACAATTGAAACAGTAACGTGAAAGGAACGAAGCGACCGTTGGCATTTAAATTTTGAGTAAAAATTGATGACAGTTGCTTAAACACTGATTATCTTTTGAAAACGATTGTAGTAATTGAAGTATTATGGATAATGCATAAACAACGCTAAAAATGTTAAGTAAGAACTAAACCCTTTGGCGTAAATTCTGTTATTTTAATAAACAAATCAGTGTGAGTTTCAAAAATTAGTTTAGTCCTCTATGTTATGTTCTAGCAAATGAACACATATTATTTGTGAGTACAGATTAGAGGGTGGAATTTTGTTTTAAATTGAAAGTGATTTGCCTAAAAAAACTTATAGAGTATTTTGACATTTTTTATTTTTTTTCAATGAGACATAATTATTTGCGATACTGGTCAAGCCCTACTATATAATTTTACGTTCAAACCGTAGAGTGGTTCTCTCCATTACTATGGTTAGCACAAAAGACGTTTTAATGGAACGTTGTCAAGCTAAGATTATAATTAGGGTGAGTACATCAATTTTCCGGGTGTTTTTGTCATTTTAAATCATACGGCTGTTTGAAGACGAATAAAATATTAGGAGTTCTGAAGTTGGTTGACGTTTTATTTTCGCTGTGTTTTTTCGAGGCTTTTTGCATACTTGCCTTTCTTTTTTTTATCATTACATTATATATGATCTGCTAAGGTATCATAACCTAGTTTTTATATATAGTGCCCGGGACAGGGATTTTGGATGGAATAAGCTTGCCCAGTACTTATACCATCCTAATAGCTTAGTCGGCCTAGCCCACAGGAAAGACTTGGTCAATACGTGCAGAACTGACTAAGCTATGGGGTTCCTCACGATGTTTTCATCGTGAGTCATCGCATTGTGTGCAAGACTGGACTCGAATCCGTGACCTTTGGTTTGAAAAGCGGGGTTTCTACCACTATTAGACCACTAAGACTCTCATCGTCTTTCATACCATGATATAGATAGTGCAATTCACGAAGACGCGCCCCTCGCGGGGTGCGGGGAGTTTGCTCCGAGCGGCAGTCGCGAACCGTAGTCTATTCATTGTTGTGTGCGTGTGCACTCATAGGTAATTAGTGTGTACCGATAACACTCAAACATTGACCGAAGCTTGCACACATATACTATAAACGGTTAGGAGGAATAGTGGGGCGCGCCTTCGTGGATTGCACTATCTATAATACGAATGCTGTCTGACAATCGAGCTAGTAGTTAACCTAAAAGCCATACATGAGCAAAAAAAAAAGCTTTTAAAAATGCACCCTAGCTTCATATTTTAACGAATATTTTATTAACTGCGAACATCCAGTGCCAATCGCCTGTCCAGTAATAATAGGGAAGTGATAAAAAAATAACATTTTTCCGAAATCAATTTCTGCGATATTTGCCGCTGGGTTTTTTCTATCCTGAACTGGGAACTTTTCATGGGACTAACGAACTATTTAATCAAATAAAAACCTGTGCTCTTGAGCGCGATGTATTGAATTTAGAATGGCTTATAGTACAGTTTGTCGTTTATTTAAACTTGTAAACAGCTCAGATAATACATAGTAGGTCTGTCTTTTACGTTGTAGGTCGTGGGTTCGATGTCCACCGAGAAAAAATATTTGTGAAGTACAGTGATGTATGTTCTCTGACATGGGTATTATAATGTATTCTAAGAAAATATTTACAATAAAATAATATAAGTATTATACCAACTGTCTGGTTCCTAATAGTACAAGTTCTGCTTAAATTGGGACTAGATATATTATATATTATTTTTTTATTATTTTTATTTTATTTTATTTTTTAGCTAATATAGAAAGCTACCAATAACTAAATATTACTTACATGCACTAACCTTGTTTCAGTTTTTTAGAAATGAAAAAAGTTTATTGAATGAACACAAATACAGAAAAAAACAAACTAGAACCTTAAATAAAAAAAGGTATAGGTACAGGGTGAGAGGTTTGAGGGTGAGAGGGTTGAGGGTTGAAATATTCTGTAGGTACCTACTTGTTTAAAAGCTATCGACGTATGACTCTTTAGTAGCATTATCCCTTCAAACCTTAGTGGTTTCTTTAGTGCTATTTATAATAATTCGATTATGTATTCTATAAAAGAAAAAAAAAAGGTAGTGTCGTGTGGATTGCCCACAATTTTTTTTTTCTGTTTCGAGTTCGTCATTTTGCTATTTATATTTTCGTGCCAGTGTCGAACGATATTCATAAAACACTAAATTCAAAAATGTTTATAGCGTCATTGAAAAGGTTTCGACCCGCATAACCCTAAAATATCATTATGAAATCTCGTCAACCGAAGGAAAGATTTTACGGGTCCTAAGTTTCCGTTATCTCTTGGTTCAATAATGCAGAAACGATGTGGATGTTATGAAGATTATTTCAATGAAAAATAGTGTTTTTAGAACCTACAAAAAATTCCATTTTCTAGTATCTAGGGGGGGTATTTTGGGGTTCTAGTAAAAATAAATTGAAAAAGAATAATAAAATATGTGCATTTTTTTAACTCTTATTTTTAATATTATTGAAAATAATACTAATGTTACCTATGTTTGTACTTTAGTTTCGAAGTAGATACATTTTTCCTGCAAATCAAATATTTATTTTGGGTTGGAAAAAACCTTCACTTGATATCCTTCATCATATTAAATGTGGGCCGTCAACTCATGAAATTCAGTAAATATTGCCTTCACCGTTCACTCTTTGAGCACGTCAAAATAAAATGAAAACATTGAATAAATAAAATCACGCCTGTTTTCAGGGTTCCGTAGCCAAATGGCAAAAACGGAACCCTTATAGATTCGTCATGTCTGTCTGTCTGTCTGTCCGTCCGTGTCACAGCCATTTTTCCCCAAAACCGTAAGAGCTAGACTGATGAGAAACTTGGCGAGTAGATGTATTCTGTGAACCGCATTAAGATTTTTACACAAAAATAGAAAAAAAACTATCAATTTTGGGAGTCCCCCCATGCTTGAAACTGAAACTCAAAAATTTTTTTTTCATCGAACTCATACGTGTGGGGTATGTATCTATGAATAGGTCTTCAAAAATTATGTTGAGGTTTCTATTGTCGTTTTTTTCTAAACTGAATAGTTTGCGCGAGAGCCAAAGTGGTAAAAAGTTGGTCCCCCCCCCCCCTCTAACTTCTAAAATAAGAGAATGATAAAACTAAAAAATATATATTATGTTGTACATTACTATGTAAACTTTCAACGATATTTGGTTTGAACGAGATCTAGCCATTTGTTTTTTTCTAAACGTCATAAATCGTAAACCGCAATTTACCATTCGACGAACTACAAGAACCTTTATATTATGTTACTTGATGCTACGGAACCCTTCATGGGCGAGTCCGACTCGCACTTGGCTGCTGTTTTTTCAATCTAAATCTATTTTGGGCATAAAATAACAAATTATGGGCATATAAATAACCTTAGCAAAATCTGCAAAATATTGACAACAATATTTTTTATAAATTCATTAGATTAAATAAATCCTACCTTCAATAAAACCACCAAACAAACATCACGTTTTCCAAACGTCAGAGCGACAACCACTAATCCCTAAATTTAAGTATTCAGTCTGCCTGTTTGCAAAAGCCGCATCTGCATCATATCTCATAATCGCGTTTCTCGTTACGTTGACAGTTTAAGAGGCTTACGACATCGGATTACCCTCAGTTTTAATATTTTTTTCACAACGCAGGTGTCTGTCACTTTGGCAGACTTTCTTACATTTAATTTCGCGAGTACTTTTAGGATGATGGATTCGGGATTTAATATTTGTCTTTGTTTGTTGCGACGTTTTATGAAAAGGCGTGAAATACAATTTGAGAGGAATATTGGCGCCCGACGTGGGGCAAGTTGAAATAAAAATGCCTTAGTAAATAAAAAATTCGACAAAGAGGTCAGCTGTCGAATCCAACTCGGATGGGCAGCGTTCGGGAAACTGCGCCACATCTTCTCGTCGCAGATACCGCAAAGCCTCAAGACGAAAGTCTATAATCAGTGCGTGTTGCCAGTGATGACTTATGGAACTGAGACGTGGTCGCTAAGTATTGGCCTCGTGCACAAGCTCAAAGTCGCGCAACGAGCTATGGAGAGAGCTATGCTGGGAGTTTCACTACGTGATAGAATCAGGAATGAGGATATCCGTAGAAGAACCAAGGTCACCGACATAGCTCGTAGAGTTAGTAAGTTGAAGTGGCAATGGGCAGGCCATATAGCCCGAAGGACCGACAACCGTTGGGGAATAAAGGTTCTCGAATGGCGACCACGAACCGGAAGACGAAGCGTAGGGCGCCCACCCACCAGATGGACCGACGACATTGTTAAGATCGCGGGAAGTCGATGGATGGAAAGGGCTCAGAATCATTCTTCCTGGAAATGTGTAGGGGAGGCCTATGTCCAGCAGTGGACTTCTTCAGGCTGATGATGAAATAAAAAATCTACTCGTTAAATTTTTTGTAAGCACTGTTTGATTTATTTATTCATATTTAATTCCAAACTTGTCATAAAGTGATCATAGGGATCGAGAGAAAGGCTTGCTATGCCAAATTGTTGTAGTGACGTCACAGGTGCTGTCAAACTGATCAAGGGTAAGTGGCTGTTCGCAGTTTCATTTCCTTTGTGCTTCGTGCCATGGAACAATACGAACTCTGAAAGCACTCAACCGTAAAACAAATTATGATGTAGGCTGAATGTAGCAGAATATAGCTTTGTATGTTTTTTTTCAATTTTAATAAATTTTCAAACAGAAGTGCATGAATGAAAAAGCTTCTTTGAACTTACAAAGTTAAGTTTTATAAAAAAATAATGGTTTTCTCTGCCTACAAAAACGAAATATTCTCAGATCCCGTTTTGGTGTTCTGTTTTTTTATCAATACCGGCTTCTAACTCTGACACGTACAAAGTTAAGTTCTTTGTAAGAATCAAGACTCACACCTGCAACATGCATAGAAAGCAGAGCTTGAACCAACTGAACTGTAAGTGATTCTTGGAAGCACACTGCAAAGCAAAATACCTCATTACGAAACAAAGACTATACAAGCTCATTAGAATCAGTAGTAGCAAGCACTCATCATTTATACATGAGCAACCTCAGTTAATTATGTATGGGAACCGTGAGTACCTATCAAGGTGATTCTCTTACCTAAGGGGTGGGGGGAGGTACCAATACGCCACACGGGTAAGTATGGAGGGGGAACACTAAGAGTAGTGCAACTGCCTCGGTCCTGAATGACGTAATTGGGTTAGTCCCACGAATGCCACGTCCATACAAATGAGAAATCAAATGTTTCTGTTAGTCCCAGCCAATGCCATGACGTATTTGAACGTTCCTTTTTCAAATGTTTATTTGGTTACAACGTCATTTGATTTATTTTTTAAGGAACATAAGTAATCAAATAACAAATTAAAACTGTAGGTATAGCAACTTTTTATATTGATCTGTAGAAATTGCTGGCGTGGTGTTTCGTAGCGGACCGAAAAACATCTGACTGATGGTTTGTTTTAAGGGTATCGTACCCAAAGGGTAAAATGGGACGCCAATACTAAGACTCCGCTGTCCGTCCGTCTGTCTGTCTGGTCATTTGTCACCAGGCTGTATCTCATGAACTGAGATAGTTGATAGCTGAAATTTATATAGATGATGTACCTACCTATTTCTGTTGCGCTTTATCAACAAATATAAAAAGAAATAAAAAAAATAGTTTTTTTTCTATGTTTGTGAAAAAATCTTAATGCGGTTCACAGAATGCATCTACTTACCAAGTTTCATCAGTGTAGCTCTTATAGTTTCGGAGAAAAGTGGCTGTGAAATATGGACGGACAGACAGACAGACAAACAGACATGACGAATCTATAAGGGTTCCGTTTTTGCTATTTGGCTACGGAACCCTAAAAATAGAATAAAAAAAGTATTGAAGGGTCTATACAATAAACGTGTTTTTTTTGCTCGATATTGATTACGGAAACAGGTACCTACTGCTTGAAATATCAAAAGTTATATTATTCACTTGAATAATAAATAATTATATTTATTAAATTAAAATTAATATTTAAGGGGGGCTCCCATACAACAGACATGTTTTTTTGCAGTTTCTATAGATAATCTTTATGCCTCAAGTTGATGGACGCAGGGAAGTGCATCGTAGGGCACGTTCTTAACGTGCGTAACCTACGAGGCAATGCATAGAAGCGATGGTTACCACTTATCATCAGGTGCACATGACCAAACTTGGTCCATCAACGAGTTGTATAAAAAAAGATAATAGTACGGAACCCTGCGTGCGCGAGTCCGGCCCGCACTTGGCTGGTTTTATTTTATATAATGAAGCAATTTATGTCAGAGGAAAGTGAATTCTGTTCGGCAATTAGGCACAGTCTTTGTCTGATTTTGTCTGATTGATAATAACTATATTGAAATCGAGAAACTATCAATGCTCGACTAGTTCTGAGATAGCCCACTTAATTTCAAATTGTCCTTCACATGACTGGCTGTACAGTTCAATTGGTTATTGCTCTGCCTTTTGCGCTATTGGTTATTTCGACTCCTCTCATATTTTATATAATAAAATTTAAAGATCATGTTTTTTTAGCTGAGCATTGTATGGTATCCACAGTTGGGAGAGATAGTTTTTTTATTATACAAGCTGATGGAACAAGCTCTTCATGTTAAGTGGTAACCATTGACATAAAGCATTACTTTGTGTGTCAAAATAAAACAAATAACATTTGTATGTGGAATTTCAACTTAGGCATAGAAATATAGGCATAAAACAATAAGTAAACTGACACAATTACACAATATTATACTTACATCATTATAATATTATGACTTAAATATTTACCAACCCAAACTAATGAAATGGAAAGCAAAGGAACTATAATAATTTAAATAGCAATACACCAGTAACATATTGGAGTATGGAGTAGCCCTTCAAATAGAAGTACCAAGACGTACGCTCGAAGGTTGGGTGGGTAGTCATCTCAAGGGTTCGGAAAGCCAGCCCTCAATTAATTGCGAGGACCGTACCTGTGACGTTGCGGTGCTTAGCATTTACATTAATTATTTGGGTTCCACACAGCTAAAAAGAAACGGCTGGTACTTTTTATTTGAAAAAAATCCGCTGTCTGTAAAGTCGGTTTACTGACGATAGTTGAACGTGACAACGTCATACAGCTGTCGCACGCGGACGCATCGCTCACTCAAGTAGAAGAGAGACAGATGTCGAACGCTGCCGAACGCTGAGGCCAATTGTGCCTTTTTGGAACGCCTCAGAGCGAGGTAACGCATGAGTCAAGTTTTTTCGTGCGTGCAGCCGGCTCCATCGAATTATAAGACGTTGTCACGTCAAAAACTGCTTTCAAAAACATAGCTCACATATATTGAAAGAATTACACGGATATTTATCGCGTATGATATTTGTAAAAGTTTCAGCATGAGTTCTGATCGTGAAAGTTTAAAAAGTACATTGGTCCTACATAATTATTTTGTACAAGCCCGCGTCTTAGCTTTGCGCGTCAGCTTTGTGGTCCTAAGTAAACGGTGATAATTTGACTAAATTTTTTTTAGTTGTCTGTTTTTTTAACGCAAGCTCACGGAATGTAAGTTGATGATTTAGCACGCTTACCTAGAAGATATCTGATGTAAACCATAGGTAATTATTTGGAAAACCGATGCCGCCGCAGCAAGGAATTTTTCAGAGTGCTTATGTAAGAGCGTAATATTACGCCGACCCTATATAAAGTGGTATAAGAGCAGGACGGAAAATAAGGTTTTGTAAGTGACCCAGTTGTTTTCATAGCACTGTTCCCAAGATGTTCTTTATGTATGAGGCCGTCCTCTAGTGTGGTCTGAGTCATTATAATTTCTATGAATGTCTTTGATTAGTGGCGTTTTGTTGAGAAATATCCAAGATCTTTTGAAGATGTTTGAATATTTCTCTCTCGGTTTTGCTACCTGAATAGGGAAATATAATATTTGAGGAGGTTCATTTAATGCAATTTCATTTATGGAAATACCGAGAAACACTTTTTTGGCATAGGTAGAACCTTCCTTTCGACCCATGAATCGGTGAATGATTTTTTTTCTTATGAACCCTTGGATTTATTGTGGGCATTTTTGTGCTTCTGTTTTGAATAAAAACCTTTCGGCTGAATATGTGCTAAGTATTATTTTGAACTCTACATCCTCTTCATGCATTCTCTTAGAATATTAAGTTCGTATTTGGTCCCTACTCTATTTTGAAATGGGACAGAAGATCCTACGGGATATCTACCGTGCCTAGAGATTACAGGCTATGATATTACATATTTGTTAATATTATATTTTTATTGCTCTGCTTGCTTGACTTCGACTAACAAAATAAATTTTTCTATGAGCACTCAATTCTTTTGGGTAACATTTTATGATTTTATAACAATCTGGTTTAATCTGGTTTGCAGTTCGATGGATTCTCCAATGAACGCAAATCACAATTGAAGTAATGAGGATCTGTCGAGACTCCGAGAGTCAGGTCACAAAGAGCCATCAATACCTATTGAAAATCACTCGAGACCATTCCATTGCTGGACTAAGTTGATTTTATTGAAGGTAAAAATGTAAAAAATGTAAAAATGTACAAAAAAATCCATTGAGGAATTCATTTATTATGAGTTGGATGTTTTATCCTTTAAAAATACGATTTGGTTTGAAATATACCTAAGAAATGGTTGTTATAATGATAGATTTTTATTTTTTATTTCTTACTATTGAAATTACTGGCACGTGAGGCCTGTATGCCTCAAGTTGATAGACGCATGTCAGTGGCATAGGGCACGTTAACTACGATGCAATGCTGTGTCTGTGTGCAATGTGATCGATGGTTACTACTTGCTCCATTAGTTAGTAGTATAAAAAAACTTATTCCCATCTTCCTAAGGTAAGGAAAGCAAGGTTTGGACGCTGGGAATAAACCACTCTGATTTGAAAAGTTGGCAAGCAGTCAAACAACCCCTTTTTGACCTCAAACTTATAACACTCGGCTAAACATCGGATTTCAATGTTGCAAAAGTATTCAATTCAGAAATCAATTTTTATATCCCTTCTTGAAAATCATAAATAAGCGTTCCTATTTGCCCTCAAATTTGAACCACAAAATAACCGATCTTAAAATCATCTAATTTAAGGGGATTTCCATACAAACTTAATTTACACAACTATGGGCGAATAAAGTATTAATGTACACTGAAATAGCTGTAATAGGCTTTTACAGTGGTCCTTATTACCGGCCAGTTATATAAAGTTTGAGTGTCAGCCGTTGGTCGTGGCAGTCGGGGCTTCAGAAAAAGAACTAACAGACTTTTACGACTATTTTGAGACATAATGTTTTAAGCTCATTCACGTATTCAATGCCGAGTACCCGTTAGAAAGAATGACGAAAAAATTACTTTTTTGGTTTTTTATGAATATTTCTGTTATCCTACAGTTTTCTCCAACTATATATAACTGGCCGGCAATAAAGACCACTGTTAAATTCTATTACAGCTATTTTAGTACAGTTATACTTTGTTTGCCCATAGTTGTGTAAATTCAGTTTGTATCGAAATCGGATACCTTAAACAAATCTTAGTGAGGACACCGGCATGTCATAGAAAAAAAAAAAAACTAAAATATGTGTCGAGTGCACGAAAGAAGCCTCTCTGAGGCGCACAAAAAATCCTTTCACCACACTGTTTTGAACGAACCAGTGATATAATGATGAAGAAGAATATCTGATTATTGCTTCCATAATATATAATTTCTTAATTATCTAGATAATTCATACGAAATGTCAAAAAAAACTTTTTAGTTGAAGCACGTCACGCAAAAAAAGAAAAAATAATTGCCTAATTACTCCATTACTCGATGAAAAATGTACCATTATGGCACGTTGAAGTAAGAAATAATTATTATAGTAAGTAGAAATTGAATTTAGCATCTAGAAAATAGCATTTTAGTAAATATTATAATTTTATTCTGGCTACTATAATTGGTTTATTTGTCTTCTATAGAAAGTTTCAAATTATTTTTCGAGACCTTTAAAATCATGCTTCAAGATTAAGTTTTTGAATAAATTAGAAAAACTAATCAATTTAAGAATTATTAAAATAAATGAGGTAAATGTCTTATTTCATATAAAAGCGATATTCTAATAATTTTGTCTACATTTTGATTAAATTAAAAGCTGCTCAGTGAAACAATTCGAGCGTAAAATAGAAATTAATTCTTAATCAAAGTTTTGTCTCCCTACCTTTTTAGCAGTAATTAGATTTGACATCGCCATATAAATTGAAATCACTGTTATAGAAAAGGATGACAATGAAATTAATCTAAATTGTTATAATACCTATTAAAATCCACGACGTCAATCATAATTACCCTATAATTTATTTTTCATAATTCCATCTCGGAAAGTGTAATTTTGCTCTTCGATATCTGTGAGCCATTTATTCACACACATTTAACACAAATTTAAGACATCATTAAACCCTATTTACTTCTACCTCCATGGTGCTGAATTTATCATGCAACCTTTTTCATTTGTTAAAAACTCAGACTCTGAACCTTCTTGGTGTGTTGCTTTTATTTTAATTTGCTTTAGGCGCGCCTTTTTTAGGGTTCCATAGCCAAATGGCAAAAACGGAACCCTTATAGATTCGTCATGTCTGTCTGTCTGTCTGTCCGTCCGTATGTCACAGCCATTTTTCGCCGAAACCGTAAGAGCTAGACTGATGAAACTTGGCGAGTAGATGTATTCTGTGAACCGCATTAAGATTTTTACATAAAAAATAGAAAAAAAACTATAAATTTTTGGGGTCCCCATACTTGAAACTGAAACTCAAAAAAAATTTTTTCATCCAACCCATACGTGTGGGGTATCTAAGAATAGGTCTTCAAAAATGATATTGAAGTTTCTAAAATTGTTTTTTTCTAAACTTATTAGTTTGCGCGAGAGACACTTCCAAAGTGGAAAAAAGTTGGTCCCCCCCCTCTAACTTCTAAAATAAAAGAAAGATAAAACTAAAAAAAATATATGTTGTACATTACTATGCAAACTTTCATCGATATTTGGTTTGAACGAGATCTAGTCAGTAGTTTTTTAGGGTTCCGTAGCCAAATGGCAAAAACGGAACCCTTATAGATTCGTCATGTCTGTCTGTCTGTCTGTCTGTCTGTCCGTCCGTATGTCACAGCCATTTTTCTCCGAAACCGTAAGAGCTAGACTGATGAAACTTGGTGAGTAGATGTATTCTGTGAACCGCATTAAGATTTTGACACAAAAATAGAAAAAAAACAATGAATTTTGGGGGTCCCCATACTTGAAACTGAAACTCAAAAATTTTTTTTTCATCAAACCCATACGTGTGGGGTATCTATGAATAGGTCTTTAAAAATAATGTTGAGGTTTCAAATATTGTTTTTTTCTAAACTGAATAGTTTGCGCGAGAGACACTTCCAAAGTGGAAAAAAGTTGGTCCCCCCCCCCCTCTAACTTCTAAAATAAGTGACTGATAAAGCTAAAAAAAATATATGTTGTACATTACTATGGAAACTTCCAACGATATTTGGTTTGAACGAGATCTAGTCAGTAGTTTTTTTTTTATACGTCATAAATCGTAAACCGCAATTTACCTTTCGACGAACTACTAGAACTTCTAGAACTCTATGTTATATTACTTACTGCTACGGAACCCTTCATGGGCGAGTCCGACTCGCACTTGGCCGCTTTTTTTTATACGTCATAAATCGTAAACCGCAATTTACCTTTCGACGAACTACAAAAACCTTTATATTATGTTACTTGATGCTACGGAACCCTTCATGGGCGAGTTCGACTCGTACTTGGCTGCTTTTTTTCATGTTGCACTCGAGTGCAAAGATTTTTCACCACGTGCGTTTTTGATTCCTCGGAAATTTAAAGAAAAAAAGAAAAGAAAGAAAGAAAATTTATCAATAGGTACTTATAAAAAATACCCTTTATTAAAACGTTGAATTATTCGCCCCTTTAGCCCTGAGCCTAAGGGTTGACCGGTCATTTGTAGTTTGTGGATAACTGCCCTTGTAAATAACTACCTTCCCTTTGAATGTTGTTAGTGAGGTTCTAAATTGGATCTTTCTATTGATGTCTGAGTTGTTGATTTAAACGACTAGGGTCAGCGGCAAAATTTCATCAGAAAACTTATTTGACGGTAACAGTGGTAATTATTTTAGTTTATATTCTTTTTAATGTTCGTTATAGCATTACTTCGTAATTTACGAGTCATTAAATATTTTTTTAATTGAAATATTTGCAGATTTTTTTTTTCAAAATCGGCTAAGCCGTTTTGTATAATTTTTGACGTGACAACGTCTTATAATTCGATGGAGCCGACTGCACGCACGAAAAACATGACTCATGCGGCGTTACCTCGCTCTGAGGCGTTCCATTTAAGGCTTGAAGTGACAAAGAGGCGTAATCGGCCTCCGCGTTCGGCAGAGTTTGACATCTGTCTCTCTCCTACTTGATGTGTCCGCGTGGACATGAGCTGTATGACGTTGTCACGTTCAACTATCGTCAGTAAACCAACTTTACAGACAACCAATTTTTTTTTATGTTTGCTATCTTATGATTTAGTGACTGGCCTCTAGCTCAGCTGGTAGTAGCTCTGCCTTCTGCGCCGTAGGTCGTGGGTTTGATCCCCACCGAGAACAAATATTTGTGTGGTGAACATAAATGTTTGTTCTCTGTCTGGGTGTTATATTGTATTCTAAGTACCTATGTATTTACAAAAAAAAATGTATTCAAGTATTATATCAGCTATCTGGTTCCCATAGTACAAGCTCTGCTTAGTTTGGGGCTGGGTAGTGTTGTGTGAATTGTTCACAATATTTATTTATTTATTCATTTTATTTCATTTTTTTAGAATCTGAAATGTAATTTTTCCAGATTGTCTATGAACTCAGTTTGACAGTTTTTTAAACTTACATAATGAACTACCTATACTGACGGAAACCAGGTCAGTGGAGTGATTGCGTATCTTTTGTTGCAATCAAAACCTATTTGCAATGTCAGTTTTGTGGTACTTTGAGCTTCGATTGCAATAAAAAACCAATTGAAACAACACTTATCTTTGTTATGGAACGATTGCATTGACTGAATGTTGACGTAATAAACATGAGGTAGTGAATAAATAAATATTAAAGACAATCGCCACAACACTATCTAGCCCCAAGCTTAGCTGAACAGAGAATAGTGAATTCGCTGTAAAACTAGTAGGTAACCAGAAAATGATGGAAAAATATACTTATGATCGCTATTCCTTGTTAGCGTAATTTATTTGTAGCTATCAAACTTTTGATTGCAACAGAATTACATAATCGCCCAGCAGGACGAAAATTGTTTATATTTATTTGTTCCCATTCAATTTTGTACCTACCAGCTAAACAGAATCCGATGATATTTGGAATATAAATAGTTTGTGACCAGTGTGTGAATAGAATGAGAATAACACCTTGGTTTTTTTAATAGGTTTAACCGCGCGACCGCAGCCGTAGGCGAATGCTTGTTTATAAACCCTCTATCTTTCAACAGCCACTTTTATTGTAAAAGCACTGAAACATTCCAAATCACTGAGCAGAAAACGAGCAGAAAGCTACTGATTCATCTTGAGACTAAAAATGTTGTTGAAACCTGCGCTCTAGTACCGTTCTAAACTGCAAGAATCTTAGCCTTTTGTAGAAAAATGCTTTACAAAAATGTGGAAACTGGCCACTTACAAAACTAAACCAATACTCGAGAATATCTATAACAGAAGCATTTTGTTGAGCAAAAGAAATATTATAAAATCGTGTTAGTTACACTATTTTTAACTCAAGAACGGCTGAATAAATTTGGCTGAAAATTTGTGGTTAGGTAGCTAAAATTAGAAGATGGACACAAGATACTTTTTACGTATATACAGGGTTATTGGTAATTATATAAGAAACCAGTTAAGAGCTCCTTCTGTACATCTTAACAAACAACTTTTGTTCTACGACTTTCAATAATTCGTTAGTTTTTTACCATACAAAACATAATACGTTATTTTTAACAAACTTGTCATTCTAAATAATTATAAATCTATGCCCCGTGGCGCGGCGCGCGGCAATCTCAATGAAAGGGGCGCGCGGTGCGGGGTCGCGATGCGACTCCGGTCACCGGTCATTACCATGAAACGTCTACACTATACAGAGCTAAAAAGTGTTACAAAATCATAAAATATTTTTTTTGGGAAGTGTATTGATTTTTGACAAAAGTCGTAGAACAAATATTGTTTGTTAAGATGTAAAGAAGGAGCCCTTAACTGGTTTCTTATATAATTACCAATAACCCTGTATATAAAATACGATACGGGGCGAGCAAAGCCACGAGCGACCCCTGCCGCTGGTATGATATTTTAAACCTTGCACACATCTAAGCGCTATGAAATGGTGATCAGATTCTCATCCAGTAGGCCTACCACAAGCTTTGTCTGGCTCTGTCTCTGGTTCTGGTTTTGAGTCGGTGTGAGTGCTCACCAGTGTGTCATACTGTGTGTGACGTTTCGACTTAGTATTTATTTAGTTACCCATACAGACTCAAACCCAGAGCCAGACAAAGCAGGATTAACATTTTTTGCTTATTATTACTTTGATTACGAAATATTTAACAAAAGCGCTTTTAGAACAAATTGTATACTTACCATTCTGGTATTAGCTCAAAAAACATTAAGAAACAAAGCACGTGCTCAAATCTAAAAGTATATTTCTAAAGTTTAAACTCTACTGTAAAGTGTACGTGATTAGAAAAAAAATTACAGCGTACGATGCAAACATTTTAGAAGCCTTCTAGGTTTGTTTAAGATTTTCGTTATTGCCTTGTAACGTCTTTTAAAAAAAAAATAAGATACTAAATTTGATTATTTAGAATGAAACCACTATTTATTTAGCCATAACTTTGTGACTAGGTATAATTTCAAACAAAATAGTTCTTAGTTCAATTCAACTGTTTTCCAAACTTTGCATCTGGGTTTCTGCAATTATCAAACAGAAACCTAAGTTTCCGGCGGTAAAAGCACACCTGCCGCTACGTACTTCTAATCAGAAGTTGCTTGATACCGTTTCTAATAAGTTAAGTAGTATGTTCTGTACCTATCAGTTCTATAAACTCTGCAACAGATGCTCGAACTTAAAACATAATTGCAAAACAAACTTATGGTCATAAATATATAAATAAAACATTAGTTTCAACAACTACAACGTCAACAATTTTATTGCATGCATGCTTAGGACCAGATGGGCCGACGACATTGTTAAGATCGCAGGAATCTGTGGATGGAAAGGGCTCAGAATCGTTCTTCCTGGAAATGTGTAGGGGAGGCCTATGTCCAGCAGTGGACTTCTTCAAGCTGCTGATGACGATGTTGATTTGTCAAGCAAGTGACGTTGTCGCTACAACGCAGTGTATCTCAATACTTTCATTGCAAAGAAGACCCTCTAGTCTAGTAAGCCAATGTTCAAATACAATCTGAAGTATAAAAGAGATCAATAATTATTATTTTAAACTTTACGATGTATAATAAATTCAGCGTAAAATCAGAAATGGAGTTCAAACGTGCAAAAGTTTGAGAAACCTAGCTTTTCTCATTAATGTTGAAACCTAAATACGTGGTTACATTTCCAGTTTAGTTTCCTTTTAGTTAAGTAATGGAATCCGTATCAATATTTTTAACAAACTTTTCCGAGTTCAATTTTATTTTTAAAAGTGTGTTGGAAATGTATCTGTTGAAAAAGCTTTTAGAACCAATTGTTTATTTGAAGTTTCAATTTGCGTCAGAAATTCTCAATTTATAATGCTTTTTGATTCCTATTTTGAAATTCAAATATTCATGAAATCAAAAGCATTTTACATTTTGTGACTGCTGTTTTTTTTACATCTAACACTAAAAGTGTCTCACCTAGCAAAGAAAATGGGTCAGCCAATGGGGTTTTGAACAGTTGGCCTTAAAACATTTTTTTCTACAAAATGCTGATTTGTTATTATGTTTATTACAGCACAAGTGATTACACCAACAAAGAGTATAATAGGATTTATTTTTATAAAAAACAAGGACGAACCTAAAGCGTGGATTAGATATAAACCCTCCAAGTTAAATAAAGCTGCACGCTCTATTTTGCAGCTTTTTATTTTGCGCATTATCGGCTTTAACCAGTTAATGAGGTCACTGGATAAAAAGCTTATTTACACTGTGTTCTGCATTTCTAGAATTTTTAATTATGCTCAAACTATCGAGTTTTCTGAAATGTTCCATCTACAATATTCAAGGTACTTTCTCTCCTTACAAACACACCCACCCACACACCCACCCACACACCCTCACACACACCCACACCCACACACAAGCAACCTTTCATTTCTTTGTATTGCAATAAATAGCAGAACTAATACTCATAGGTTAAGGAGGTGGGCGTTAAGATGAACTTTCGCAGTTTCATCATTTAGCTTTTAATTCGCACACTATGTAACATTGTTCTGAATAAATCAATTCAATTTCTATTTCTATTTCTCCATAAGGCATATCTGTGGTACGCACTGTATACATGCATATAACTATACATCTAGCATCGTAGGACGCCCTGTATTTAGTTTATGAGACTTAGGATTACAGAGGATCAGTATTTCATGGAACATGCATAGCATATTAAAAAGATGATTTACAAGAGCAGCAAGATTTAGATGAAAAAATCGTGACAAAACGTTCATCCATGCTGTAAAAATATATTACGCTAGCAAGTGCTTGTCTAGACTCATCTTATTTTAAGTTCATATATTTTACGACAAAGATTTATGTGAAACTTGTAAAAGTTTATTTTTATGATTTTTCATTTATACATTTTATTGCTTTCGTAGAAATTCATATTACTTTTATTATACTCAATCCAAGCGTAAAAAATCTAGCCATTTAGGGAAAAGTACATATTTAATACTAAAAAACTTTAAATGTACAGCATAATTTATCCGTCAGACAAAAATATATCTTGGCGTAAATAAAATAAAGTAGCTTATAGGTATATTATGGCAGGGCATCGTAGGGCACGTTCCTGACGTGTGTGTACTACGTCAATGCTTTGATAAATGCGATAGTTACCATTTAACATCAGGTGGGCCATGCTTGTTACACCAGCTAATTGTACAAAAAAATATCCATCTCTTGTCTCTAGGTTTGTCAAAAATAAGGACTGTCATTTTATATTCGACGAATTTCTGTAGGTGGAAAAATCTTCCTTTGATTTAAAAAAAAAACAACAATTTATTTGTTTTTAGATATCAAAGAGCTTTACAATTATTAGAGCCAACACTGTTATAGACCTTTTTTTGTCAAATTCAGAAAAGAAACAAAATATATTTGAGGAAACTTAATACAGCAACAAAAAAATCTAATTACTAACCCTTTGGTATCAGTATTCAAAAGGTTCGTTGTAACTCATTACGTACACGGAGTATTGAACAAAAAAGACCGAACGGGAATCCATTGAACTGAACGAGTGGAATGCTTTGAGGCAGTGCGCTTTTAACTCGTCCACTGCGCTCTGAATGGAAAACTTTTCCAGACATTTTTATGGTTTCGAAGTCAGGCAGTTTCACCCTGTTTTTCTGCCAAGCCTTAATTTCCACTATGAGTGAGAATATTCTTTTTATGTTTTCGAAGTCCCAACATAGACAAATAACCCTTTGAGTTTTGTTAGTCCGTCTTGTCAATGGGGTTGTGTTGAATACGCTTTCAAATCCATAATGAGCGCTGTCATTGTTTTCATAATATAAACCATTTTTTTTGCAGAAAGAGCTATTTAATAATGTAAAATACCTAGCAGTAGTAATAAAATAAATTGATAAAAATTAAAAAAAGTATAGGTAAATATTTGTAATAATAAATGTACACAAGAAACTGTCTAGCTATCTGCAGACCGTTACAAACAATCTAGACATAGCTCAACTGATCAAAATCAGTGCCAGACGGAAGCGTTCCCAAGGCGCAGGCGGTATTGCCACGCTGACGTGCCAGACACCTACCAGCCCTTGGGTTACGCGTCACTTCGATCAGTCGCTAAGACAAAATTTTGAAAACAGAAGGGTACAATTTGTAATTGTAAAAAAAAATGCACCACATACTTTTTTATGTATCAGTCGGTCATGTTAAATTCGAACTAAAACTAAATTTTGTCCAGGAGTGGTCGGATACAAGCTTGTCCAATTTTCTAGCTATTCTATATGAACGCAACCTAAACTAACCGCTCTAAACTGGTTCCAACAATTAGTGCAGGATTTTGTAACCAAATTTCGATACAAAATTGTCGCCTCTCTATGGAGACAAAAGTGCTCTTTGCCAAATTTTCACATTTTGTTCTTCATCGATGAAAAAGAACAATGCATCGTGCATTGTTCATTGGATGGATCATTTTGTTCGAGCTCTTTTAGCAGTGAAAAAAAAGTAAGTGTCCAGTGTACGATTTTAGGACTTTTGCACGCAGCTTTATATTTGTTAAAAATAAACATAAATAGCATACCTATAATCCCCAAACACAGATAAAATACTTTTATTACAAGAAAAATTTTGAAGCCCATTTTATTTTCAAAGTGTTTTTAGCTAAGAAAAGAAAAGAAAATTTTTAAATCGTAAAAATTAATTAACTGGAACAAGATGTACCTTGAGCGGCAAAAAGTCGAGATTATGAACGTAAAATATAAATTTCTTAGAATTGCTCTTGTTTTAGGGTTTCAACCTGAATTGATGAAAATGAAACCTTTATACACGTTAAAATAGAATGATATCTCGTCGTACCTCTCTTTTTAACTAATTAACTCTGACTAAATTAACTTATGGGAAGGTAAGGTATGCTAAGATGGTTTGGACATGAAGAAAGAATGGATGAAAGAAGATTAACAAAACAATTGCATCAGGCGAGTGTGAATGGAACTGCTGGAAGGGGAAGATCTAGGCGCATGTATCTCGATCAGATCGCAGACGTTTTAAGACATAAGAAATAAGAAATAAGAATAATTTATTGTAAGGCTGTGTAAGAAGATCTTAGGTACATTATGCAATTTTGTTCCAACAGTCTACCCATTTCGGGCGTACAATATTGCTATTCTAATTATTTTGAATAATCAAAATTAGCATTTTTATGAGGTTAAAATTATGTAGCCTATCTTACAGTAGGTTACATTTAATATTATACAAGTATGGACAAGTATGGCATATATACTTAAAAATAAAGGTACTTTGGTACCTATTTTATTTATAACTAAATTACTAGTTACAGTTAGTTTCAGGTATCATAATACTCATCTAAACTATAAAATACTCTCGTAACAAGCCATTTTTTTAACTTATGTATAAATATGTTGTTTAGAGAAAAGCCAGGTTAGGAGTACCCTAAACCGACGAGCATGTATGAAGAATGTTATACGAGTAAATGAAGCAAATTAAGTGTGTTAAGATCGTAGCAAGTGGAAATCCGTGATCTCTGCCTACCCCCATGGGAATGAGGAGTGATTATAAGTATGTATGTATGTGTAAATTAGCCTAAATTAACATGTCTGAACTGTGAAAAAGACGGTCACTATCAAAAACAAGGCTCATACTTTAGTGAGAACAAATGACTAAAGGAGAGACAGACAAGCCGTTCGGAACCCATAGCGTAGCTTGACACGTCTTGGAAGGTTTTTATTACAAAGGAAGGCTCGTAAGTAGGCTCAAAGTTTAAAATTTACTGGCTCAAACAAATCACAATAATCGTAATGATACGTCTCAGGTGAATCAAAGCGCTACCAGTAAACCCTAGTAAAGCCTAGAATTGAATAAAACTATTTGTAGTCACGTTTTTTATGTGATCTTGAACTAAAAAACCTAATCTCGAACTAAAAACTAAAAAACGTTAGCAACCAAACTAGTCAATTATTTGAAAAACTATCTAAGCTTCAAACCTTTTCTAAATGCGGACACTCCATAGGGAAATCTAAAAAAATACATTATGAGTCAAACGAAATAGGGAATTACTTCAGATTTTTATATATTTCATTCCTACGGTTTTTCACAAAAAATACGACACGAAAAAGTAAGAGTATACGGCTCACGCCCTGAGGCTTACATTACGTTTGCCTATCAAGTTGAACTCAAGCTCGTAAGTATTTTTAAACAATATTCATAACATATTCAATTAAATTTCTCCCAGCAACGTAAATGTTGCCTAAATACTATTTTAACAAGTTAACGTTCTACCAACTTTCCCTCAAGTTCGTATTTTGTTTACATTTTTAACTGACTACAAAAAAAACGAGGTCTCAATTCAATGGTTTTTTTATCCATCCTATAGAAACACATTTTATTTACATCAAGAAACTTACAGTTTAACAAATATTCACAAAATGTACAAAATACACAAGAAACAGTTGAGCTATCTGCAGAACAAACGATCTAGAGATAGCTCAACTGATCCATTGGTTTTTGTTTACCTGCATGGCGAGTTTTTTTTTTGTTTTATGCTATAGCCGGCAGACGAGCAGACGGGCCACTTGATGGAGAGTAGTCACCGTCGCCCATAGACACCTTTCGGTTTTTATGGAGATGCGATAAGCAATAAGCAACCTTTATGAGCGTTTATACAAGGCCTGGCTCGTTATGAAAAAACAGATATGAAAAACATAAAAACTTCCGCGTTCAGGTGCAAAAACGCAAGTCTGGCAGAGTCGGTCCAGTCCATTTACAAGTAACATTTCATTTCACTTACATCAAAAGATGCCATATTATCACTTATCATACTTATCAGTAAATTACTACTTGATGGTTCGAGCAAGCTAGCAGTAGGCAGTGATAAGACCATCCCCTTCCCAACTGATGGACTGACGTCACTATTTTTATGAAACAACGGGATATTTACCATGATTAAATTTTTCTGAGTTGACTTCCGATATTTCGGCACAGTTGCACAGTTGGTTGGACTGACGTCATTGCAAAGGTCGTAGGAAATTGGTAGATGGAAAGGGCTATAAATCGTTCTCACTGAAATGTGTAGGAGTGGCCTAATAGCAGTCAACTTACGATCAAGAGATCGACATAAATTCCGTAAGGCGCAAAATATGCCTGCAATAATATGTCTGCTGGTTATCTTTTTTTACAAACAACATAGCTGATAGAACGAGCATTCGATGGCCCACCTGATGTTAAGGGGTAACAATAACCTATAACAAAGCATTGACTTGGTCATGCACGTCAGGAACGTGCCCTACGATGCACTGCTCTATGACCATCAACTTAAGGCATATCTATTTTAGATGTAGGCATTTTGACTTGCATTTTTAAATGATCATGCGCTTCCATATAAAAGTCTACTAAAATTGGTTCCACGTGATCGACAGGCATAGTAAACCTTCGGTTAAACCCTTTGGTAGATACTTAAGTACTATACATAAGACCACTTTCCTGTTCCAAAGGTTATCTATTATTCAACAGATTTTTCAAATCCTTTTGATGTTTATTTTAATAGCTAACGGTGCCTTTTATTGAAATTTATTAATAGAACCGTGTTTGAATAAAATATTAACAACTTATTTCCAACGTCTTATCAGAAACATTTTTTTAAGGGACCCGTGTCCAGAGGGACACAATAGCTTGATAAAAAAAAGTTCTTTCGAAAAATAAACAGTTTATTTGTGAAAATCAAAGTAAATTCATAAAAGGTATTTTTTTAGGGTTTCACAGCTAAGGAAAAAATATCAACTAACTTTGCAATTCACGACTCACCCATATTTCTGGTCAAGCAAACATCTATAGCTCAACGATATTTCTAGGAAAACCTTACCGAGCGTGAGTACTTTTTTTTTCAGCCAGTTAGCATTGCCACCACGTTTAAGGCTCTCTTTTTACAAAAAACAAGTTTACCTTTATTTCAATTAAAATTAGTGCTATTTATCACTTACCTTCTCCGAACGTAATTCAAACAAAATCCATGGAAACTTCAACGATGTTCTTATAATGATGCACTTGAAAATACACGAATTATGGCGAAACTAATTTAAATTTAAATTATGACAGCTCAATTATTCATGACTAAAATATTTTTTATGATCGAATTTTACGAAATGTGGGTATTTTTCAAAGACACGCGCGAAGACGTCCGCACTCCAAAACGGCTGCGCGTCAACTGAAAACGCTACTGAAATGAACCTAATTTTCGCGGTTCAGCGGTCGTCGGGAAAGACTCCTTGTGGGAGCGCTTTTCAATCAGTTTCAGGAAGTGATAATAGATGGCGTAAAATTCAACTCTTACTTTCCAAAGGAACTTATCCGGGGCTTTTTTAAGAAAGAAGAAAGAAAAAGTATAATGTTTTTTTGTTTTTCCAAAGAGCAAGTGAGTCTAAAAATTATGAAAACGGAAAGAATTAATTAATGTCACTTACAGATACATTCTCAAATATTTATATTATATCTTAGGAATGCTGGTTTTAGCGAATCGCCTGTGGTACAAGGAAAAAATCAAGATATCTATTTTAATGAATTATGTATATTTTTGGCAAAATTATAAATAAATATATACCAACAAATCGCTATTGAAACGATACTTAACTGATACCATGTGTTCGTACATACGGTGCATTATTTATACATCATCATCATCAGCCTAAAGAAGTCCATTGCTGGACATACTACACCTCCCCTATACATTTCCAGGAAGAACGATTCTGAGCTCTTTCCATCCACCGACGTCCCGCGATCTTAACAATATCGTTGGTTCATCTGGTGGGTGGGCGCCCTACGTTTCGTCTTCCGGTTCGTTGTCGCCATTCAAAAACTCCCCAACGGTTGTCAGTTCTTCGAGTTATATGACCTGCCCATTGCCACTTCAACTTACTAATTCTACGAACTTAGTACGTCGGTGACCTTGGTTTCTTACGGATATCCTCACTTCAAATGGCATGAACCCAAAATTTGCATCCCAGCTATGGGAAATGAGTGACACTTATTTATAATTTTTTAAGATCTTTCATGTATATTGAGGCAAATAAATACTTGATTATGATATGATAATGATATGATTCACCCCAGGTGAACTGAGTCTTACGCGCCATAGACTTACGTGAATTGACAAATTCATACTTACGTGAATTGACTCAATTAGATATCCGTGAAGTCAACGCAGGTCTCAGTGGAAGACCAGCGCTACTATATGTTAACATAATATGGTAGCATATGCTGAACTGTAGGCCTTTTCACCACCACTATGCATGTGAATATTATTTTATTGTTTTTTGTAAGTAGGTACCATATTATGTAGTATGTAGTAACCATATGTAGTAACCATAGTACATTATGTTAAGTTTTCTGCTTCTTTTTTATGTTTATTTTTTTAGGTATACAATTGTGGTGGTTGAATAAATGATTTTCTTTCTTTCTTTCTTTCATAATTCATTTATTGCGAAAATGGGTTGATATGTACATGTTAAATTAAAATTAATATAGTTCAGCCATAATCAGCTATTTAAAGCATGCAATAGATTACAAAAATAACACAGAAAATTCAAAATGTCAAAGAATATAAAATTACGCAAAAAAATATGTATGCCAGCTTATTATAATTAATGTCAGGAATCAAAATTGTCACATAAATAATCATCAATAGAATAGTATAAGCTTTTTGTAAAAGTATACTTTTAACTCTGTTTTTGAAGACTTGTTCAAACAAAATTTATTATAAATAAATAAATAAATATTGTGGACAATTCACACAACACTACCCAGCCCCAAACTAAGCAGAGCTTGTAATATGGGAACCGGATAGCTGATATAATACTTGAATACATTTTTTTTTGTAAATACATACTTAGAATACAATATAACACCCAGACAGAGAACAAACATCTATGTTAACCACACAAATATTTGTTCTCGGTGGGGATCGAACCCACGACCTACGGCGCAGAAGGCAGAGCTACTACCAACTGAGCTAGAGGCCAGTCAATATTAATTTTAAGATTAGGGTCAATCCGCCAGTTCGCGTCACTTGAACACCCAGCATTAGGATTCCGTGAGAGTGGGATATTTTTTGCGCTACAGACACGATTTAGTATCGTTTTTATTTGTTTACACAAAATGTACAGGACCGGTGGTATTATACATTTCCGTTCGCCCTTTATTTCACGGTGTTTGGCCACGGTTTTACTACCTTTGTTGCGATTCGAGATATTATTTATTTAAGGGTATTCACATTTTGAATAAAAAGTGTATAAATTTATGTATGTGGTTTTGTATTGTCAGCTGTTTGTAAAAAAAATTATACGTTCAGCCAGCGACATTTTCAGGTGCAATTTTTCAAAATAATTTTCTTTATGGGTGCTCACACTGTCTGTGCCATTGAAATTTTAGCTAGGCTTCATAGTGTCAGAAATTTCCTGATGAGAAAGTGAACTTTTCCTCTAGAAATAATAAATACAAATTTGTCTAGTCTTATTGTGGCACTGGTTCTTTTGAAACCAAGCTTATTGAAAAGATTTTAAGTGCGCCTTAAAGAGGTTTTTTTTCTGCACTTGACACACCTTTTCAACTTTATAGATCCTATGACATGCGGGTTTCTTTGTGTTTTTTTCTTCATCGTTTGAGAGTACTGGAAATAATCAAAAATCTTTTTGGAAAATAACTCATTAGTACATGACTGGATTTCAAACCACGAATAAAATCGGAAGGCGGGGCCGCTACTACTTAGTGACCAGTGCTTTCTTTTGATAAGTGTCAACTAGCTATAGATAGTGCAATTCACGAAGACGCGCCCCTCGCGGGGTGCGGGGAGTTTGCTCCGAGCGGCAGTCGCGAACCGTAGTCTATTCATTGTAGTGTGCGTGTGCACTCATAGGTAATTAGTGAGTACCGATAACACTCAAACATTGACGGAAGCTTGCACACATATACTATAAATGGTTAGGAGGAATAGTGGGGCGCGCCTTCCTGGATTGGACTATCTAGTTTAATAGTTAATAAGAACCGTGTGTATTATACAGACCGACAAACGTGCGGAAGCTGTAATTTTAAGATCCCGTTTCCATTTTTAGAGTGAAAACAAAATCTATTTCCAAATAGTGTTTGAACTCCCAGAGGAACGTGGTCCTATAACCGAGGCAATAAATATCTAGACTATCGGACGGAACTATTTCAATAGTGAAACTAAAATAGGAATTCTTGGTAAGCTCTTTCACAAACACGTATGCCATTGTAAGGTTTCAATAATTCCTAGTTTTCAGGCGCCGTGAATCATGCTCTAACAATACGACACTCCGTCGGGACAAAGCCTCAGGAGCTGACGTGGAGAAACTAAGCTGGTGGATGGTGTAAGTCTTGAGAAATTGCCTGGTATGTAGATCACAGAAAAAACTGAAAATCGAGGCAAAGGATTGGCCAGTTATACACGACAGTTAAAGTTGGACTGGCCTTTCAGATTATTTGTTTGCTCTGCCTTCTGCGCCGAACGCTCTGAGCTCAGTTGGTTACTCTGCCTTCTGCGTCGTAGACCGTGAGTTGGATCTCCATCAAAATATCAAAAATTAGTTTTCCACAAGGATCACTTTGAAATGTCTTAAATCTAGGTGAGTTTATGTGCCAATTCCACGTGGCTAAGCCTAGGAGAGCAGACAACAAACTACGGCTCGTTTCCTACCGTTTTTTGTACGATCTTTTTATGAGTCAAAATAAAAATAGCAGTGAAGTTCCTTTTAAGTGCTACTCCAACTTCGAAAACAAATATTTGTTCTTGGTGGGGATTGAACCCCCGGCCTACATCGAAGGCAGAGCTACTACCAAGAGCTGAGAGGTCAGTGAAGTGTTCTTCCTAGAATAAATGCATGGACAAGACATGGGTATATGTAAGAAGATATAAGTTCAAACTACTAAGGTTTAAAAAGCATAGTTCTTACATTTTATACCACGATAAAAAGTTCCCAGTTGCACGTATGACAATGAATTCTATGAAAGCTAGAGTTACATTCAGACTCACATTTTCATACCTCACTGCTTTTTACGGCAATATTTCTAGTCTTCTTATTTAATTTATTTTATTAACGGACAAACTGTGAAAACTGTACCTACCTAGCCATTAAGATCTTCTCTGTACAACAGTTATGCAATAAATATTTCTGATTTCTGAATTTCTTGTTCTATTAGAATCAGCAGAAATGCATTGAACATGCTAGTATAACTTTTTCTCCGATTGGGGTTAAGGCTAGGTCCGTGGACCTCGCCTTATTTCCTTTGAATGTCCTCTCAGCTCAGTTGGTAGTAGCTCTGCCTTCTGCGCCGTAGGCAGTGGGTTTGATCCCCACCAAAAAAATATAAGTATTATGTCAGCTATTTGATTCCCATAGTACAAGTTCTGCTTAATTTGGGGCTAGATAGTGCTGTATTGATTGTCCATAATATTTATTTATTTATTAATTATCTATTAAATTAAATGATTTATTATGTTTATTCGTCGTTCTCTGATGTGTGATCCTATTTTTTCCAGCCCCACTTTATTTTAAACTGACTTTTAAAAAGGAGGAGGTTCTAGAGGTATATTCAAATTGTAATTCTGTAAAATGTATGTGAGTCTGTTTTTTTTAACAGAACTAATGGAATAAAATATCCCAATGTTCGGTCAACATAAATATTCAACAGCAGTACTGGGAACTATCGGATTTATCTTGGTTATAACCGTTTCAAAAAAACATACATTATATTATTATTATGATTTTTATCTATCCTTTCCATCCAAAGGTTGTCTGGAAGAGATCGCTCTTAGCGATAAGCCCGCCCATTGTACTGAATATTTTTGTAATAGTTTCTATATGTATTTGGGCGAATCAACTTTTAAGACACTCCTTTGACGACATTATGAAAAGATAAAATTAAAAAATAAATTATCGAAATATCATGAAATCATTAGTGATACATTTGCACAATTTTATCTATTTTTAGGTTTTGGAGCGGGGCACGACATCTAAGCTAATTTAAACGAGTTTTTTTAGAAAAACTGGGGAGTGTGGCTCTAAAATATCCATTGCGTTACTTTTTTGTATATACCATAACATGAAATAAAACGAAATAATTAGAAAAATCAACGATGTTAATCATTTATTCATACTATAATTCAGTCTTTCTAACTTATTGATAATGTTTTTTATAACTAACACATGAAATAGAGACCATTCTTGGTCCATTGCGTTACTGTGCAAATTTTTCAATGCTTAACTTTAGGATACATATCAAAACAGCATAATCAGACACACTATTCTTATTTCTACAATACACATGAGTATTGGAGACTTTGATTTAAGCGTATTTTGTAAACAAAACCAACGACTATGAGAGCTATCTTCAAAAGACATTATAAAAATTAAGGGACATTTGAGTAACGCCAGAGAAAAATAGTAACGCCTGATAATTTTAAATCTTCAAGGTTTCAATATTTAACAAAAATGTTGACGATCAGATAGAACTTATTATTATCTCAACACAATTATACAATGTTTTTGGCACAAATCTTAAAATTAAACAAAATTAAATAATCAACTATAGCAAAACAACAAAATTTACCAACAATATTGGTATAATCACTAATTAAATAATTTGAGGAACATTAACGAGATCAATAACTTATCATATAAATATTGTAAAGAGGTATACCTAGTTATTATCTTACTGTTTGTAGGAAACTCAATGTTTGTATTGTCATTTCTCTTTTCTTCTTATTTCTTTTCAAAGACATCTACTGGTTTTTGGAAATGATAGTATAAACGATGTCCTTTCTTCATTACTTCTGGTACTGGTAATTTTTGAATTATGTCTTCATAATCCACGTAAGAAATATCTTTCTCATCTAAACGAAACCGTTTAGCGTTTTCGTCCACTACGCGTAAAAACATCACTTTTATTTCTCCGTCATCTTCAACGTCAGTCAGTGCTTTACACGCATAGGTGTATGATTTGTTCTTAAAAGAGTCCACATGCAACTTCACCAACAAAAAATCTCCACATTCTATTTTAGAATTTTGATCATGACTGCCACATGCCAATTCTTCCTCCGACGAGGAACCTCCGTATATGTCTTTATAAATTCTCTGGTGTCTATTTGTCATGTCTTGTAACTGCTTAACAATTTTTACGTTGCTTAATGGTTCATCATCATCAGATATGTTTTCCAAATTCTGTTGTGTTGTTGTGAGCTCCAAGTTAGAATTGGTAAGTATGAAATCAATATCCTCTGGTGTTAAATCATTTAATGGAGTATCATAATTCGTCAGATCAGGGATGGAATCGATGTCCCTAGCTTCAATTTCATCTGCATTGCAGGAGACTCCAACACTGTAAGCTTTAGGTTCGAGGCACATGCAGAATCCCCTAAGGCCCTTATCCCCTTTCTCACAAAAACAGCTTAAATCTCTGAATTTAAGCTTTCCATAAGTATTTGAAAATACTTGGTGGACTTTAAGCGTTCCCACAAGTCTTGGGATATTGCTTGGCAGGGCTTGTTGGTTATTTTCTATGTCTTTTTCATTAATTAAAAATAGTTTTATTTTGCTAATATTATTCATCTTTTCATAGAATTGCAAAACATCAGCGATATCATCTCCATTGGCTACTATCTTGTCTGCTGTTCTTTTCAGAAAACCTCCAATTCCATCAGCTGGTCCTTTTCCATGGCCGGCTTCAAAAAATGACCATGTCATATTGTTAAAACCATAATCAAAGAACTTGGTGCACATCAAAAAGAAGTTTTGCTTTTGACGGTACTGAGTGCTTGGGCCATCTGAGTAGAAATGCACAGTGTTGACGTCCTCAAAACTAGATCTTATCCATTTCAATATCGGATCCAAGTGACTCCAAATTGCGGCAGGTTGGTGGTTGTTTGATGCGGAAATGCTGCAAAAAGAGTTGACTTTGTATCCTCTTGCACCGATAGTGTCAAAAGTGTAGACCACAACCGTGTGCAGGGAAACCTGTTTGCGTGATCCTCCGAAATGGTGAGATTGTACTTCTTGGCTATACTTGCAGCTATAATTTTCGCTAAAATCTGCGACTATAACGCATTCGTTTGAACGAATATGTTCTAGACAACGACGAAAGTTTTGAAATTGTGACTTTATATTAAACACATGCTTTTTGAAAGCTGCAAGGTCATTTTCAAATATTTTCAAAAATGTAACTGTTTCTTCAGTTTTGTCCTCTTTCAAATTTTTTATAGCTTTCATGTTTTTTCCATCTTTTATATATTTTTCTTCTTTTCTAACCCATTCTGTCCAAGTGATTGTATCCTTTACGTTTTCCTTACAATACAAATTTGTTTTGGAGGCACACTGATTACATTTGCCGTACATGCAATCTTTCGAGTTCGCATTGCAAACAGTTGACTCAATGAGGATGTTTAGGTCATCAGTGCCAGTTACATTTTTTTTTTTCAGTGCTTTTGCTTTATATATAAAGTTCGTGTGTATTTTACAAAGACACATGTCTCTAGCGTCGACAGAAGCATTTTTGACATAAAAAGGCTTGTTTCTCGTAAAATAAAAGTAAGAGCAATGAAGTTCAGGATTCTCTTTTACAAAGTTTTTGAACAGATTTTTCATCGAATCCAGCATGAACCTTTTTTGTTCCTTCACTCCTGCTTTTGTGAGTGTTTCTTTTTTGCCAGCTGTAGCACGTGAAATGTCATCTCTTAGATAAAAATCTTTTATTTTCTTCCTTAAAATAGTGTTTTTATTTGTACAGTCCTTTCTTTTAAGAATTTTGTCTATGCCTAATGTCTCCATAAGTATCTTTTTCTTCATTCGTGAATCTTTTATTTCTACAGTTGAGAAAATCTTCTTTATTACCTCTCGTTCTTTTCTAGATTTTGTTTTTTTAAATGTTTTATTTATAGCACTGCTCAGAACTTTGTACCTCATATCTTCAGTTTTTTCAGTCTCGTTAATTTCACAGTCTTTTCGTCTTTGATATCTTTTCTTAAATTTTTCATACTTTCGTCTCAAATTCTCATTATCTTGTTTAAGTTTTGCGTTTTCTCTACACACCCGTGACCTGTTCGTTTTAACTTTCTTCCGGCCTGCTTTTGCGTAAGATGTGTGGAGTGGAAGAGCTAGTGCCCTTGGTGGCGTAGCTAGTACTCGTGGTTGTGTATCTGTTGCACGTGGTGGCAGGTTTTTTGATATTGGTGGTGGGTCTATTGATCGCGGTGATAAGGTTCTTGATCGTGGTGGTTGGTCGCTTGATTTTGGTGATGGGTCTCTTGACCGTGCCGTTAGGTTTCTTGATCGCAGTGGTGGGTATCTTGCTTGCAGTGACGTATCCTTAGCTCGTGGAGGATCTCGCGGAGGCGTCGGTGGTGGAGTTCCATTCAATTCTTCCAAATTATCTAATCTGGAGTCTGTTCTAGGTGAGTCAGGGGGTGTTTGTTGCAACAATCTCTCAAGAGCCTGTTTTCGTTCTTTTGAGTGTCGTTTTCGTAGCTTCCATATCACGTTTGCATTATATTTTTCTTTAGGAGTTAAATCTTTTACTAATCTCTTTGTTTTATGGTACCGAGCTCGGTGTTTTTTCTTCGCTTCTTCATACTTTTCTCTATTATTTTTTAATCTTTCTCTATAGCGCTTCTGTTTTTCTGCTGCACTTAGTGGCATTTTGAATTATATTGCACAAACCTTGAACAAATTAAACTATATTAAAATTATCTTAGAAACCCAAGTTAGACGCAGATTACCATCCACACTATCCATCCATCTACTATTCACATTAATGCCAACTCGCAATGTCAATTTGCCTTACATTCTCTAGCGTTACCGGTAACTCAGGAGAAAATTTATCCAGCGTTATCAGTAACGCTAGGGAAAATTTCCATAAAAAATATCATAATTAATTTCACAACCTAAAATCACCAAATCTTTTGTCATGACCTTGAAATCAGACATCATAGGCAGCATACTGACCTAATGAAATTCAAATCTTTTAAAAACTTACCTAGATTCCCGCCGTAACGCTGTAGAGCGACAATAAACCCACGCGCACCGGCTGAGAGCTTACCGCAGACTGAGGGGCGGGTAAAGCGTGCTACAACTTGTCGGATCATACCAACAAAGTATTAGACAATAATCGCCTTAGATGAAACCAAGCTAGGCGCCATCTCTTGATAATAGTCATGAATTTTTATCAGTAACTCTGTAGAGCCGATGTTTTGATCAAAGTTCGGGACAAAAGTTTAGGTGCATGTAAAATATATAATCTAAGTCAAACTTTTGTAAATGTTAACTTTATTGTAAGTTTATCTCACTGTGAATTATAATATTGCGTGAAAATGCTGTGCATTCATACAATTTTTTTAAGAAACGTCGTTCATTGTATTGACACCCAGGCCTGGGGACACATATTTTTTGTATGGATAGTGCATAAGCTCTGCTGAGTTACCATAAAAATATCATTTTTTTTTCTTGAACCTTCATAAAAAGATTAAACAAACGTGTTAGCAAAGGATCTAAGTTTATGTTTACATAAAAATAACCATATTTTCAAATGAAATACAGATTTAATTGCTATTTTAGGGCCAGGGACACAAAAGGAGTGCCTTAAAAGTTGATTCACCCATTTATTTGTGTACAATAAAGTGTTAATCTATCTATCTATCAGAAAACGATTGTTTATTACCTGTAGTGTTATTATTACTTAGATCCTATTCTCCAAAATAGCATAGTTTCCTCTCAAATTCAGTCAAGAAATTCACTTTCCCAATGAAAACATCAACACCAATGTTGTCACAATCACACATCACTAACACTAACACCAACACTGACTGATAAACACTTACATGCCAGCGAATATGAAAAGCAAACTCTATACATACATACATACACATTTCTTGACACTTCCGTTAGTCACAGTGCTGATTATACAGCTAGGTCACTTATTAAACTACAACATATTTTTCAATTATAAAAAATAATGTATTTTTTAAACGAGGCTACTTTTTCAAGCCAGGATAGTAAAATAGTGTTATGAGCTAGAACTGCTAGCTTGCTAGCTTATATCGTGCTATCCTGCATGGCTGAAAAACCAGCCTCGTGTATCCTGGGTATAAAATATAATGATTTAAGCCTGACCTACGCGCGATGGAATCAAAAATATCTACTATTTTTATTTGTAGTGAAGATTTTCAATTTTTTTGTTTTCCTTCGATCGGTCAAATTATGTGTTTGACGATAGATATCATTATTTCGTAACATTGATGGCTCTTCTATTTGATGCGTTGAGTACTTTGTTACTACTGAAGGAATGAAATTATATTCAGGCAATTGAAACTAGCGTCAACATAAATAAGTACTTATGCAACTCGTTAGATGGCGCTATTCGCAAATTAACACCAACTATACAAAAGTGACCTAGCTGTTCTAATTAAGCATCAGCCTTAGATAACGTTCTAATCCAAAGCCTCAGCTTAACATTCCATCGTGCATCCCACGCTTCCTTAATGTGTTTCCGTTATTTCTGGAACGGAAAATGGGTCTTAAGATCAGCTGATAAGGACGAGAGTTGAATGGAAGGTTAATGGTACGTCACATTGAACTAAAGTAAGGAGCATAGTGATGTGTTCTGGAACTTTAGATAGGTGTGTTAAAAAAAATAAGAAAGTACCTACTTCAAGATATTTTTTACTATTCGTAATGCATGGTTTAAGGTAGTTTTTTTTTTTGGAGAAAACCTTACTGAGAAACTATTAGTCAATTAGTGGTGATCGGCCTGTCACGACGTCTCACCAAAATGTTACATTTCAAGTAATTCGTCTTTTTTATTTTTTTTATTTTTAATTCCATTTTTTTTACTAATTACTGAAATGTCCTAAGGTAAACTGATATTTTATGTTGCTTTTTCCTCTTTGGCTCATCTACTACGATATTTAAATTTCCTATCGTTTTTTTTTTTTTTATGTGCATACCACAAATATTTTAAAGTTTTCCTGAAGTACAGACAGCAGAATAAATCAGGTAACTCAAGACAGGTAACAAGAAAAACGGTATAAAATTTCCGATCACTAGTTCTCCCCTTGCTATGCTAATGTGAAATCTATGTCTCACAAATTACAGTTCAATTTATTCCAACCGCTTATTACCCACTAATTGGTCCTTTCAAGATGGTCCGTATGACATTAACCTACATTTTGTGTTTCCATTTTACTTCAATGGTTTCAGGCAAAGTGTTAGAAATTAGGGCTCTGGCACACTAGGACAGCAGTGGGGCGGCGCAAACAGCCACGCCACCAAAATGTATATAGTCCAATGTCCACCTAGTTGCGCACCCAATTTGTCATCATCATTCAAATGCTTGTTTTAAAAATATAAAATAATTTTAATAGGTAATTATTACTTGGTTTATAATCAAGCATTTCTAAAGTAGGTATGTATTTTTGTTCATAAATATTTATTTTATCAAAAACTTTTAAGAGCGTCCTAGCTTGCCTATAGTTATATTAAGTAATACTTTACTAAACTATGTTCAGTTTTTATGTGTAATATTTTTCAGTTTCAGTTAAAGAAAGTCATTTTTTTTTAATTTGACTGTGGGATGCAAATTACTGGCTTGTGGCGACATGGTATCCTAGTGAGGTAAGGCTCTTAAGGTGCGTTTCCACTGAAGCAAAGTGGAGTCAAGACAACCAATCCAATTCCAAGATTTCCAAGATAAACTAAGTGGAGATGAGTGTTTCTTGTGAATCGAGAAGAATAAGTGGATTAAATTATGAGCACTTTTACTTAGTTGTTCGCGGATCCTATGATGCCTAAAACCAATTATTTTACCTTGTACAGTGAAATTATTCATTTTTGCAAGATTCAAGGCCAAATTGTACTGGACTTCACCATAATAATACCATAAAAAATACCTTACATAAAAATACTTTCTTGGGGTTTTCTGGTTCACCTGCGTGCCGTTCGGTTGCCTTAAAAAAACGTATAAAGATTTAATCGTATAAACGCGCTCTTAGGCTGGCTAGTCAGTCGCTTACTGGCACTAAAAACAAAATATCTAAACAGCAGTTTAAAATAATATTATTGAATAAATCTAACAAGCGTGAACCAATTTTTGGCGTCCACTTAATCGTAGGTCAAACATAATACTTTAGTGCCAAAAAACGGAACTATAAAAATTGGAAGAGCCATTGCACTCAGTCCGTAAATTGAGGCTTTACGACCGACATTCGGCCTACATTTCATTTCCTGGGTGAATAACTTTTCAAACTACTTTCATGAAATCTCTTTGAAATTTGTTGCTTTTCGTGTTTCATAACCAAAATAGACAACAATTTTGTTTGAATTTTGACAATGTAAATATGTGAAAAGATAATGTGATATCAAAAGGTTACGCAAACACAGTTAAATCCAAATACATTTTAGTCAATGATACAATTAATAGCAACAACATGGCTACGGAACTGCCATGCAACCATTCCGAAATCATAACAAATTAGCTATTTTTATTATCGAGTTACTAGTTCTGACAAAACTGCTTTGACGCTATGAATTCTCTACAAAACTGATCGAAAAATAATTTCATTGATATTTTTTTATAATTCTACTGCTAAACAGTTCTCTCAAGTGCTACGAAAATGCAAAAGAATAATTTTCCTCAACAAAACTGCTACGAGTTTTATACAACAATTTTAAAGCGAGTTAATTTTTCTTCTTTCCACTCAATAATCCAGTAAGAGGGTACAATTAAATTGGTTAAGTACTATTTAGAAAATAGACTTAGTAGTTTTTCACCAAATAAAAACGAGAGATAAATTGACCTGAAGATTTATAGCACTTGACCGTGCTTCATTTAGATTAACTCCATTGTTGAGAGTCAGAAATAAAAGCTAAAAGTATCCTACTCCTTAAAAAAGACGGGTACTTGACTCAAAATCTAATAAAGGAATGAAGGTAGGATGGTATATTATTTTGTTTATATTTGTCCGGTAGCGCTGTAAGGATTGTCAGACGATAACCAGCATTTTAGTCTATTCGAAAAAAATACTTATTCTATTGATGCAATTTGTCTTAATTCGTAGAAGATTTGTTCGTTTTTTTTATACATGCCCTTAAGGCCTGCGCACATCAAGGCGATAGCGATGGCGGTTAGCTTTGGCATAAACCTGCCAATAACGAACATAAAAAAAAGGATTATCCAATTTGGCCCAGTAGTGCGGAAATTATGCGCGTACATATATTTCGACGATTAATTTTTATTTATTAGTTTTGTTTATATGAAATAAAATAATTTATTTGCCTAAAGCATGGTACATTTTAGAACTTAAATATTGATTTTTTTAATGCACTAATAAAATTTACTGTACACAGACGAGCTTAATGCTAGATAGCTGTCTACCAGCTAACCTTTGTGTAATAAAGAAATAGATTGGGTAGTGTACATAATATAAGATGAAGGTATAAAGTAAGTTCCAAAAATAATCACACAGTTAAGTGACAAATATAGATTCACACACTTCGCTAGAAAACCCAATATAGAAAACATACAAACACAAAATAGAAAACAGATAATTAGATAGTCTGAACGGTGTAGGTTTGATGTCTTTATCAGGACAACAAGGGGCTAAGCCACCAAATTTTCTGGCCGTCGTCAAATTAAATGCTACTTCAGCACGATAAAATAGGTCAAAATATAGGCCAATATCAGTGGGCTCTTCATGCTAATAATGATGATGAAGGTAGCAAGGTCGGCAATATTTTACCCCAAATCCACTATTTATTTTTATACCAACAAATATAAAAATACCTCAATACAAAAGTACATTACCCGGAAAATATAAATGTGTGGAGCAGTTACTGAGAGAAAACAGCCCCTAAAAGCCTTAATAGTGCTTCTTAACGCACCCTGGACAATTAATGAGGCTCTATGCAATGACCTACATCTAAATTTAGATCTTATGAAACTTACACACAAAAAACAACTTTATGTTCAAAGCATGTGAGTTGATTTTGCTGTAGCATACAAAAATACATCCATTAGCGACGTCCAAGAGCAATTTCAAGCTAAAATGATCTTTGTACTCTCAATTTTAGAGCTCAAATTTGCATAACACGCGATTTTTGCTGTTTATTCTTTATTTGAAACACCCTCTTTGCCAAAGCAAATAGAACCGTTACGTTTTATTTTTACAGTCTAAATTGAGTTTTTGTGTTGTCTCTTAGTATGTGCTCGGTTGGTAAAAGGAGCTAAATTTCATAAGATAATACATACCTATACAAAAAATTATCCTTATTTCCCTTGGTCACGCCATCCCGCGTGAACGGCTAGACCGGATTTGGCTGAAAATTTGTGGGGAGGTAGCCAGTAGACGGATTTAGGCTATATATTTTTTATCCCGAAAGAGTAACGGGAAAGGAGTGAGCGTAGACGCGGGCGGGCGCTAGTTTTCTGTATTATACGTAAATATTTTATATCAAAAAAATTGTGTTTCAAACCAACAATGTCTCAAAACATTTGTACATCCTACTCAATCATTTTAAATAGCGCATATTAAGTGTGTGTTTATAGCGGCTAGGTCTTATTGATTATAACTTTGAATAAATATAGATAGCACCCTAAAATATTATATCTTTCTATTATGTAGCGTAAAATCAATAACTCTTGATTTGATTTGAAAATTATCTATAAACTGCAAAAAAATAACTGAAATCGCATCATTTCTTGTCACAAGAATCGAACCTAGACTCTTCGCGTCACAGTTAGTTATCACACTCCTTATAAAACTTTTAAAAGCACCCCAGAAGTTTCAGACGAAGTAAAATTCAGTACAAAAGAAGAATTCCAAATTAAATTAACACAGCTACAGAATGTCTGTTGGATGTGTCCCTTAGCAATAGTTAAGACGCTATCGAATCACTGGAGAGTCTCTCAGACACCAGGCTACTAACCAGCTGAAATGCAAGGAGACGTGTTGGTTTGATTTCTACGATTCTGCGGAGAACACTGGTCGTCTAGTGCATGGTAGCGGCCCCGCCTTCCGATCGTGGGTTCAATTCCAGTCTTATACCAATGTTTTTTTTTGACTAAACATGTATTGTATAAATTCATTCAAAACTTGGTAAATTTACGTTCACATCTGATAGAGATTCTACATTTTGTTGTGTTTAAGGCTGTTTTGATGTGCCAGACCTGCTAAAAAAAATACAGGGTATACTAAGTTTAAAGAGAAAAAAACTCTTAAATAACCAAGTTATCCTGTTACTGTCTCTTTCAAACCAGTATGGTAAAAGGATTTAAATAACCAAGTAAACTCCTTTCAACATCACAATCTGTAAAAAATGTAGATCGGATGAAGAATTTACAAAAGGTTGAGAAACCGTTTTACAACCATTCGCTCGTAAAAAATAAAAAGGGCTCATCTCGTATTTAAAGGGCATGTTTAAAACGATGTAGAATAAGAGATTGACACGAGTGCACAGTAAAAGGAAACTCGGCCAAACAAAAATACTTAAACAAAAAGTGTTTCGAAAAAAATTAAGCAAATATATTTCAGTTGGAAAAACTTGTAGTACTTTCTTAGATGAACCTATCACAAAAAACCTTACAAATAATACGTAATAATATATTATAGTAAAACTTAGAAATTTATTTAATTTTTATTAATTTTATAAAATTTACATAATACCAAAAAAAACAGCTGAGCCAACTGCAGACTATTTTTCTGGTTTGTAAAGTTATTTTTTAAGCCAGCTCACTTTTTGTGTACAGTTTTGAATTATATTTCAAAATCCGCTTAGAACCAAAACTATTCAATTTAATTTAATTTTCTAATCATTTTTTACATTGAAAATGTTCTGTCACAGAATACATTTTGTTTATACATGATGTCGAACAAATTAACACAAACAAATTACAGTGGCCAATTATACTCGACAAATCCAGAAAAAATAATAATTACCTAATTAAAATAATTAGTCAAATTACCAATACTCAAAATAATACCAGAAAAACAACTAAAATCAAAAAGCTATGTGACTTCCCAAAATGACAGAAAACGAATCTCCAGAATAAATTTAAAACGGTCTCCGTTTCGTTTTGACATTGACGTGTGAAGACACGATAGAACGTTTGTCAGTTTGTCAAGGCCCCGGGATCCAACGATCTAACCAATTTCTCACGAAAAGGCGAAAAAGTATTGGGGCATAAATAAACTGTAGGGCCGAGATGACCCTGATCGATTTGGACCCGTTTGTTGCGAATAATTCAGCAGTTGGAAGACTTTGGGATCTTCAAGGGTTAAGGGTTCATACGTATGCATTCGAACAACCCACAAGAGTTATAAAGTTGGTGCTGGATTTGCTTTGCTTATTTCACTTTTTAATAACTTACCAATAAAATATGATAGACTTACCAATATAAAATGTTACTGAATGTAAAACAGCATTCCGTAACGTTGGGGCCGCCAGAGCTTATGGACTACGGGGAAGAATTACCACAATGCCTATCTCTACTCAGCAGCCTTGTTGTGATTTGATTTCAAGGGTTGACCTGTCTAATTATGGCTCAAGTTTTTTTTATACAACTAAGTTAGCAATCAAGCTTAAAGCCCAAAATCAAGTTGCAGAAGCAGGGCAGTCTAGCGTCTCCCAAACAGCACATTCCTAATATAATCTGTAAGCTAATGCTTTATTACCACTTATCATCAGGTGTGATAAATTCGGTAAGTATTTAAAAATATATCTTCAGAGCTGTGAACTTTAGCTCTCAAATATAAAAACAGAAAATGATAACGCATTTCCGCTGCAATAACCAGTTTTCATCGAGCGGGTGCAATTTATTCGTCCTATTTATTGCGATTTACGCGCGACTAGAAATTGGTTTTATTGAGGTTTTAATCAAACGGTGGAGCCTTGGTTCGTATGCAATAATAAGGTAAAGTTTCAACCCTCGCGACCTGAAAAGTTTCCACGCCGAAACCTGACCGCACGATAACTTTTTGAACGTTTTGAGCGCGATAATGATTTCAGTTGAAACGCTCAAACGTAACCGCTATCCAACATCGTTTTTGATATCAGATACTTCTTTGAATTGCATCGGGATTAAACCAGTTTTTTTTTACATTATTTGAAAAGCACAGTTGATCAATTTGTTGAAGCATGAGGGCGCTTGTACACGCTAAGAAAAAACGCCGGGTCTACCCAAGAATTCGTGTCGTAACTAGAAAATAACTGTGTACATTGCTCGCAGCGGTGCACGAAAAAAATCTTATCTGCGCAAGACACGACGCGGCGAACGTTGTTGCGTTTTCGTATGTGGAAAAGACAAAATTCTTGTTGTCTACACGAAGAGTTTGTCTTGTCTGCCGCAGGAACGGCAAATTTTCTTAGCGTGTACAAGCGCCCTCAAGCTTCATTCACCGCTCACCGCGGGACCGAGCGACAGATCGCATCACTCACGTCAGTCAGCCAGTCATTCATTTCAGCCGAGTGACCCCACGAGCACGCACGCACATTTATCACATTGAAATTTTTGATATTTCTCTTTTAACTTATCACAAAACTGCAAATTAGGTTATATTACAACATTGTAACTACAAACCGTCTTCAACATTTCATCCACCTTCCTACGAGCTCAGACAAGTTTTTTAGTTTCAATGATATATCCCTCATAACGTTAGCTGTATTATTTGTGGATAGGCAAAAACAAGGCTAATGTAAAAATATAACAAATAATAAGATTATATTCAATGTTTTTTGCGGACGTGCTTCTGACTACCAAAAGAGCAATCGATGAGTCTAGTTTTATTGATTACTTTCAGGCTGAGCGAGAAATCAGTGTTGGAGCCCTTGAACTTCTGCAGGTTAGTGATGTTATGATGGATAAGCAATATTCTGAGTGGTCTGACAGCAGTCATTTTAATTAGGTCTGTTGCCATCTCTGTTTCTTGGCATTAAAGTGACAGTGACAAGAGATTTGTAGCGAGCCGCTAAAATGTGTCAAACATTATGAAAAAGGGATAAAACTCTTTTGAAATGACCAGTCAATTTGGTCGCGGGTTTGTTAGGTTGCAGCTTAAGGCTGCATTTTCCTGGGAGCTTTGGAAAACCTTATTTGCAAGCCAGATTAGCTGGGTGATCGAGAAAAGATCACATAATTTGGTGCTATTGTTATTGTTTTAAGTAGTTCTTTGAGTTAAATTTAGCTTGATATTCCACAACCAGCAAACCAATTTTTATTTCATTTTAAAGAGTATGAATGAATAATATACATGAAAATAAAAGCCGCTTGTTGCCCGAGTAAATTTTTATTTTACGCAAATAAGATAATTATTTGCTAAATAATGGTCAAGATAAAAAGAGATTAATAATTTTATTTCAAGTGTATGTGTATTTTTTAAATTCTCAGATTCACTGTTTCAATTATATATGTACACTGTTACGCATAATTTTTTTTATTTACAAAGTGCTTTTGAACCCAGAACAACTATTTTGGAGTTTTTCATACTATAAGCACTTGTCCAAAACAAATAGAACAAACATAAAAGTATCACAAAACAAACACCAAAAAATTCTCTTTACACCGCGATTTATGACGTCGAAGCAAGCACCCATGGTATAAATGTACAAAATGAGAGATAGCTTAGGTAAGGTCAGCTAGTTCACAAATAAAAAGTTGATTTTGTACTGTGGTTTTTACGGTCAGTCTATTTTTTTCTGACATTAAATATGTAATTCCCGGAAACTTTTACTAAAAAAAATACGGCCCTTGTAAAGCACAGATAGTATTTATCCGGAAACTACGCAAAACTAAAATATAGATAATTATTAAATATTTGAAAGGATAATTAATTAATAATTTAACTCAATAATCATTTTAATTATTAAATAAAATGTTTTGAGAATTTTTTTTTTTGGCCCTTAAACCTATTTCTTTCTTTCTTTTCTTTTCGTTCTTTTATTAACCAATTGTGTCTAGTAGTAGCTGGGCAAAGGTCTCTCATAAACCTTCCATTCATCCCGGTCTCCGACGATCTCGCACCAATATTTCCGGCAAATGTCGAGATCGTCCTATCATGATTGTTATTTTGTTCTGTGGTGTGGTGTGGGAGTTGATGTAGTGATCCAACTCTTCCCGCGTAAACTGTGTTCCAAATTCAAAATAAAACTTTGAAAAAGTTATATTCGGGGCGCAGTGCAAAGAGGTCATCCATTGTTTCGCGGTAAAAGTTGCGCTTTTGTTGAAATTGTTTACTGTTTCCGTATGATATCATTTTTGCCGTTTTAATTGTTTGTTTGAAGCTTTGTTGCTTCGAGAGATTATGCGTGCATTTAAAAAAAATCATTTAAAACATAATAATAATAAAGTATGTAAATGTACATTATAATTGAAAGAAAAAAATAATAATTGGTCTATTGGAGTATTAGGTATTTTTTAATTTTTAGGTACAATTTCTTAAGTATGTCGAACAAAGTTGTTTCTTCTGTTTTTATACGGACTTAGGCAAGAGTTTTTCAAGCAGTAAGGAGATGAAATCTTCATCTTTTGCAAAGCATTACTTTACAAGTCACGTCTAGCAGACGCGCCTTGTGTCATTGCATTGCATTTAACTTCCTAATTGCTATAAATTCTCGTACAAAGCGCTTTGACTTCACTTCTATAGTACGAACTGCCAAAGAGCGGAACTTTCTACCGGGTCTTTCCGGATGGTTTTAAATCAGGACTTTTGAAGACTTAGTAAAAAGGTGGATTACGGCTAAGCATGGCTCTCTTTCTAACAGGTGTGATTGCAGCCAAAAACTTAGTTATATTCTGCATGGCACCTCGTATTTATAATAAATTACCTAGTTTTATAGTGGATGCTAACACAATCAATATTATATATAAGAAGATGTTAAAAAAGGAATATTATAGTGTTAAGGAGTATTTGTGTGATAAACTCGAGTAATAATATTTTATCAATTATTAATTTTGCGCTGACATTTTATTATATTTTCATACTTGTGACATTTAAATATTTTGCATGCTTTAAGGCAGAACATGGCTGAACTTACTTAATTTGTACCATCCTGTAATTATAACCTGTGTTTCGCAAATAAATGATTGTATTGTATTGTATAATAGTTATCTACATTAAAAAATTATGCATAATATTATTATAATTATATAATTAAGTATTCTAATCAGGCATGCGTGAAGCTTGTACCTATTTATGTATACCTAAAAACCTCGTCCATTTTTTCAAACACCTTAAGTAGCAAAAATTATGCATAATATTATTATAATTATATAATTAAGTATTCTAATCAGGCATGCGTGAAGCTTGTACCTATTTATGTATACCTAAAAACCTCGTCCATTTTTTCAAACACCTTAAGTAGCACGCGTCACGCGTAATACGCGCAATACGCGTCACCCGCATTATCACTTTGTTAACATCAGGTGAGATTGCGATCAAAGGAATGAGTATAAATTTGTAAAAAGAAAATGGGTGTCGTAATTTGAATTTTTTTTTAATGTCTTCAAGTATTATATCGGCTATCTCTCATCATGCAAGCTCTGCTTAGTTTAAGGCTAGTAAGTTTTGTGTGAATTTTCTACAATATTTTTTAATTTATTTTATTTAAAAAGTGACCTTCTTCCTAGTTTATCATAAATGTCATAAAATGTAAATATTCTCATGAAACACACTCGTAAAGCTTGGCCAAACCAACCAACTTCCTTGTAATCTTTTCCCGACGCGGTCAAACATCAGTGACAAACGTTAACCTCCAGGATTAGCGGACAAGTTAAATAATTGATGAGGACGTAAAATACACAATGAGCTTGTGTGTTTTGATGGTTGGAAGACGAAACAAAACGTGGGATTCTGTATTAAGAGGAAGCTAGAGGCAATACAATACTTATTTAGCTTTGATGCTTGCCGTCCTTAAGTCCTGCGCACACCTAGACCGCTGGCGTCGGCGATCAGTGAAACGCTGTCAAATTTGACAGCAATATTTGACAGCGTATCACTGATCGCTACCGCCAGCGAACTAAGTGTGCGCAGGCCTTTACGCACGCTCGTGACGTTGTAACTACATTAACATTTGAAAAAGGAAGGTTTAAATACGTCATGGCATTAGGCTGGGACTGATTCGGACAGTTCGAATTCCGAATCAATTTTTTGTCATTTTTCAGTGAAGAACTGGGTGGGTGGGAACTTCTGTTTGGAAATGTATAGATGAGGCTTTTGACAAGGAGTGATTTTCTTAGGCTGATGATTATGGTACTTGGAAGAAATGATGTTGTGTTCTAATGCGAGAAGCGTAGGGGTAGTTGATGAACGCAGAAGAAGGGAATTGCATCGTAGGGCACGGTCATAAATCTTGTTGGTTATGGTTAGCACTGTGCCCTATGCTTTTTCCATCATCAAGTTTTCTAGAAAATAAAATGTTAGCAACACACCAAGTTGTATAAAGAAAAATTAGCTTGGCCATCAAATTCAAAATCAAATATTTTATTCAATGGTATTACAAGGACCACTTTGAAACGTTTTAAAGCTATAAGTAAGTCTAAGTGCCAGTTCCAAGTAACCAAGTCTAGAAGAAACCTAAACAATCTTTTAAGCGCCTTGTTCTGCGCAGCGTTTGTGTTGGTGGCTGCTATGGCATTTACAGTGAGCACTTACATTGCCCTTCAGGTAGCTTCTTCAGGCTGATGATGCTGACTTACATAGTTCGGAAAACACTTACAGCTGTTAGGCTTAAGTAGCTGTTAAATCATAACGGAAGCCTTATTAAACGATGACGTGTTTACCTATATTTTGGCCACCATAAAAACTTACTGAATTTTTCAGAAACATTTACAACAACCCCATCTGTTCGAAAATCCTGGTATTGCATTGCTTTATTAAAGGTTTTCACTTCAACCTTGGAAGAAGGGTATTGCTTCAGCTCATATAAGAAGTTTTAATACAATCTCATAGATGGCGCTTTTAAAACCTTTTTGTGGAAGAGAGAGAGACCACGCTGAAAATATTCAAATTTAGGTTTTCGTGGTTTACCCTTAGTAATGGATAAATACTATGCTTATGTGTGCTATTATTTTTTTTTTCGTTGTTATTTTTCTAACTTTTCATAAATCGTACTGCAATTATTTTTTATAAAATTTGCTGCTATTTTATCGTATTTAAATATATTATATTTAATATATTATATTTAAATAATTAAATAGATAGAATGCCGTATTTTTTTAACTAAGTTATTTTCAACAGTAAATAATGTGTTACTCTTATAAAAACATCATTTTGAATTTTCTACAAAGAAGGAGGTAAAAATACCTACTCGTATATTTACTAAACTCAAATAAATTATAGTTTAAAAACTAAAAAAAACGCTTTTATAACTAATTGAACTAAAAAGTTAAAAATAAAACTGTAATAATCAATTGAAAAATTTATATTATTGTACAAAAAAAGCGTGGAGTGCTTTTTATAATAACTTCAGATATAATAAACTATTGATAAAATATTTACAACAATCAAAATCAAGCACCCCACGCTTTTTTTGTACAATAATATAAAATTTTCAATTGATTATTACAGTTTTATTTTTAACTTTTTAGTTCAATTAGTTATAAAAGCGTTTTTTTTAGTTTTTTAAACTATAATTTTTTTTTTACTTTTTAGTTTTTTTTTTTTTCATATTATTGCATTGTCATCGACCTTTGACAGGTGTGCAAAGTTTGAATCAAATCTGATCGTTCAAAGTAGGACAAAATCGAGCTCAAAGAGGTCGGTTACATACATAAGGTGAAGCTAATAAAAGCGTTATAAAAAGGTTTTTGACAAAATATATTGAAACAAGCAGACGACCCAGCTAATTTTATGCGTAACAATTTCATTACCCCACAGAACATTATTACGGGGACGTGCCCTACGTGCCCTACGTGGCATTACACTGCATCCATCACTCTGAGACGTAGAGCTTGAGATCCCGTGTTATTTCCACACTTCTACTCCCTTCAATAAATCTCACACACAAATCCTGTTTCGATTAACTCGAGTACCTGTGAGAAGGTACAGTCACGCTCAAACCTCATAAGTTAAATTATATATCTCTTGCATAAAATAACTTAAAATGTGACTTTAAAGACGTGATTTGGTATAATTAAAAAGTTGTTGCATTGTAATCTTTTTTAAGTTTCTTTCTTTTTTACAGCTAGGTAACGCAATGACATCACCCATAAAGTTGTTGGTGTCAACGAATTTGAATCTGATGAAAAAAAATCAGAAATAGAAGACAAACAAACGACATGACAAACGATCTCAAATAATATGAGATCATGTTCTTAGTTTTGGTCTACAATAATTTAAATAATATCCCAAAACTTATGAACCAAGTGGGATTTAAACCCACAAACCTAAACCTAACAATTTGCGTAAACACAGAGTTATTCGCCGATTGGGCAATTAGTTAGGGCTACCCCGTATCAAGGAGAGAATAGATAGAAAATATTTTATTGCATTATATCCGAAATGCATAGAATAGACTAGCGGAGAGTAGGTTCTTAGTGGATTCGAATCCCATTCTGTTCATAAAACTGTCAAATCTTTCAGATTTCCATTAGTGTACCTACATTATACATTTTAATTGTTCATAAAACATGATTAGATTGACATGATTTTTACGTAATTAGTTGTCAGAATATGGCAGGTTATTTTTATCCCGGAAAAAAAGGACAGTTCCTGCAGAATAGCATACAGAAGATTAAACTTATCATAGACTTAGAGAAAAATTGCAACACTTTTTAATCGCGGGCCCACACCATGGGGCGCAGCTAGTTTTTTTGTATTTTTTAGGTTATAATAAATGAATCACGAGCCCGACTGTACCCAGGGAGCTAGGTACCTATTCCCTCGTTGAAATTCCTTTTTGACTCCCGTTCTAAGAGGTTTCCACTAATTCCCGTCAATTCGCTGGAGCCAATGAATATGAGATTAATTGGTGCGCCTATCTCGATCGAAATCTCAGAGAAGTAATATTACAGGGAGCGCTTTGAATGACTAGTTTTGGATATCACAAGAAAATTGCATAACATCAATGTAGTGAAAAAGTAGGTTATAAGCTATTTAAATCAACTATAAATTTTAATAACTTTAGAGCTCTTTGTGAAGGGCTCGTCCGGGGAAGTACCTACTACCACCATGCCTATTTCTGTCGTGAAGCATGCATTGCTGTATTTCAATATGAAGGGTGAGTGCCAGTGAAATTACAGGTACGTGAGGCTGTGAACATAATCTGTATTCTTCAAGTTGTTAGACGAAGGCAGTGCATCGTAGGGCTCGTTCCTGACGTACGTGACCTACGAGGCAATGCTTTGTTATTTATGATTTCGTTTTTAACCGACTTCCAATCAAAAAGGAGGAGGTTCTCAATTCGGTTGTATGTGTTTTTTTTTTTTTTTTTTGTTATTATGGTAACGTAACATCAGATGGGCCAAATTCTTATTCCATCAGCTAGTTTTATTAAATCAATAGGATATTTGATAAATAGGGGTATAGGTACTAATATAATAAAAGTTAAACAAAATCTATCGCAATTTACTCATAGTTTGAGAGTTTAATAAAAATCTGCCTACTGTTCATACGCGTGAGACATCTTCATTATTGTTTATCTGCGAACCTATCACGATCGGTCCCCGTTTGAATAATTAATTGGCATCCATCTCCCTCACACTAAGTTAAAAAAAAGAGACGCGAACGCTATCACGTTTTATGTATCGTTTGTGTAATTAAGTTTGAAAATTGAGTTTCTTCAATCTATTCCCAATTTTATTAGTTTAGGCGCTTAGGGTACAATTTATTGGAAAGCAAATCCTATTATATTGTACTTGAGAGATTTTAGTTATTTATTGTAATGTTATTGGTATCGAAATCAGATGTGATAGATTTCGCCACTCAGCTGATAGGCTCTGCCTTCTGCGAAGGTTTTATGGCTAGATTTTAGGATTTATGCTCACCTAGGTATGCCTTACGCACATTTTCTTATTCTTCTCAAGTAATGGTGGTAATTATTGGTTTAAATACCAATAATTACCACCAAACTCAAAATAACACCAAAAAAAATATTAAAATAAAAAAGCTATGTCACTCCCCAAAATTTCAAAACATCCTTGTGATTGTAAGTTCCTACAAGGGTTTTTTGAAATTTTGTCTGTCAAAATTAAATGACAATGAGCCTACAAAAAAAAATCTTTAGTCATAAGTAGAATAATCTCGGACTTATTACTGTTTCATAAAAAATGAAATAAAAAAAATATTTTTGATTATGGAATTAAAATCGGAGATTTATTTGGTAGAATGCATGCAAAACGTTGTGGCTACAAAAGAAATAAATAAAAGACATTAGAGCCTGTCCAAATGGGGCGTTTTACGCGCGTTTTACGCGCGATTCCTCAATCGCGCGTAAAACGCGAGCAACTATTTGGTAGGAGCGCGCGTAAAACGCGGCATCTGGACGCAATATAAATTGAAAAGCGCGAGGGCCCTCGCGCGTAAAACGCTCCATCTGGACAGGCTCTAAGGCCCGTATTCCGAAACAGCGCTTGAGTCTGAGTCGAGCCTCAAGCATAGATTTTATGACAGTTCTCCATTGAAAAGTGTAAAAAATCTGTGTTTGAGGCTCGACTCAGACCTAAGCACTGTTTCAGAATACGGGCCTTAGAGCCTGAGCCTGAGCGATTGAGGAATCGCGCGTAAAACGCCCCATCTGGACAGGCTCTTAGCGCACAATCTTTTTTAACTAAGTACCTTCATATATTGTATTGGATTGTTTTATTTTCTTACAACCGCAGTGTACACATGGCTCTAAAAACTCATTAAAAATCAATTGGAGGAGTAAACGAATATAGCGAATTACAAGTGAAGTTAATAAACTTGAGAAACCGACTTCATGGCCAAACTGCTGAACCGATTTTGATTAAATTTCTATGGGACCAAGAATTTTTCAAATCGGTTCATAAATGACAAAGTTATGCGAATTGAGAACCTCCTCCTTTTTTACTTGAAGTCGATTACAAGAAAACTAGAAAAAAAACAGTTTTCTCACTCTGAGAATAGCTCAAATATCAAAAGGGTTCCGTTTGGTATATCCCGTCACTAACCTGCTTATTTCAGTCCATATGCATGTATTTCATTTAATATTTATCAAATGCAAAGTGTCCGTCCCCAAGCTAACAGTTTCCCTGATCAAATATTTGATCATTGAATTAAGTTAGGCCTCGCCTCTATAAATATGTATGCTAAGTTATGTAGGTATCTGCCCGAATTCACGGTAGTTATTTATTATTTACGGTATGTGGATGTGAAAAAGGGTTCTGGATACCGGCCAATATTTTGTTGGGGTACAGGGGGATTTTTTGTGAAAATAATAGTTATTACTATATATATAAATGTAATATAAATGTCTATGTAAAACTATTCTATGAGCTTATGATACATCAAAATCTAAAGGTTGTTTTAAATCGCTTTTTTATATTTTTTATTTCATAATTAAAGAACGGGGGGAGGTTTTTGCCCAGCAGTGGGACAGAATGCTTTAAAAAAAACAAAAAAAATATAAAATTATTATATATTTTTTTATTTTGTTATTTGTTTCTCTGTTATTATTTGTCAGCTGTGTATTTATATTCTATTGTATTCCTAGTCTAAGCTTGGTTAGGCCCTCAAATCTTGTAACGTCTAACGTCATCCCATATTTTAAGAGTATTTTTTAAATTCAATGCCAATTAAGATGTAAAAAGTAAAAAAAAAAACTATTGTTATGTACTCAAGAAATACTGCTGACCTGGGCTTCCCTTAGACAACCTCCACAGGTAATGATAGAGAAGTTCTTCTACATCACCACATCCTCACGATGTTTTCCTTCAACGTTCCAGAGCACTGGATTCAGTGCACACATTTTTGGCAGTATTACAAAAAAACTCATTGGTACTCGACCGAATTAGAACTCACTACTTTAGGAGCAGAAGGTTTTATCTGGTAAGAATTGCTCATCCCATCTATTTGAACGGTTCCCTTAGAAATAACATTATTTGTAAATGGTCTCTTCAAGAATAATATCACCCTGTAGGCTTTTACGCAGAATAAAGGTAGGTTATGTTAATCTTTAGCGTTTTTGGACTAGAGATTTTTACCTGTGATGTATTTTTGCACAACGTTTATTGACATGGTTATAAATAAGACCTATAGAGAATATGTTCACGAAAAACTAGACCCAGGAATATAAACATAAACATAATTTATTTCCTTAATAAATAGTACAACTTTCTTGTAACTAAGGCTAAACTTATGTTAGACAGTAAGCTACTTAAAACTAGACCGAGTTAAAGATTGTTTAGGTACAAAAATAGTAGGTAATGTTCTGCGTATCTAAGGGCTGTTTTAGTGTAGCTCAATAGGTTAGGTAATTGGTAGTTACAGATCTTACCCGTGCTAGATTACTCTGTGTTACGGCTTAATATTATTTAACAAAAACGACAGAGAAAAAGAAGATTCCTTTAATTTAAAGCACAAGATGCCTTGTGGTGATTTGCTTGTAACCTATTACGTATGAAATAAACTAACCACTTATTTTCACATGAACAAATGCAGTCTATTGCTGAACATAGGTATTATCAATGGCGCGCCACTGAGCCCAGTCTTTGGCTTTTCCCATAAAGTTCCTGCCCACTTTTCTCCGTAAGTCTTCGCTCCATCTAATCTGAGGTCGTTCTACACTTCGTTTGTCTATACGCGGTCTTCACTCCAGAACTTATTGTCTTAGCGATTATCGGTTCTTCAGCAAGCATGACCAGCCCACTGCCACCTTAGCTTGCTAGTTCTTTGGGCTATATCGACCACTTTCGTTCTTTGTCAAATGACCTCGTTCTGGATCCTGTCTTTGAGAGACTCCGAGCATAGCCCATATTTTTCATCTTGGCGTTTACAATAAAGACCTTGAAACCTTGAACTCACTAAGCAGATAATTACTAGCGAACCCTTGTAGGCTGTCTAGCTTGCAAACAGACCGCTAACATAACCATTTTGAGGCATAAAACAACAGTAAAAACATTTGACCGAAACAGCACAACGTTATACTGAAACCGAATTAGGAAAATCCTCACTTGGGAATGAATATCTTTATAGTTATGCTTGGTATAACGAAGGGTGGTAGAAGTTAGAAGCTTACGGATCACCTTCAGTAAAAAACTGTTTTTTTCAGTAGGGACGCATAGCCCGACTAATTCCACTGCTGGGTATATGCCTCTCTTTGCTTTTGCCATTCACCACGATCTTGGGCTACCCTCATCCATCTGATGCCCACGACCCTGACAATGTCGTCAACCCATCGTGCTAATGGACATCCACCGCCTCTCTTCCCAGTCCCTCGTCAATCTTTTGCACCACTTGTCGTCACCCTGCACAAGGTAAAGCAAACCAACAAACAAGCCAACAAAAGCAAAGCAGCCATAGATGCCCTTCTCAACAAATACGCCAGAAAAACAGCGGTGCGAGAGGAGTGGAGGAAAGTTGTCAAGCGATCCACTGTTCCGTCATGACGACCACGACCACTCTGTCAAGAGTGAAACGACTAAGAAGAGACGAGGAAAAAAACTCATTTTTCGACTCGGTGTTTTCTATCGCCATTTGAAAGCATGGCTATACAATTTTATATAGAAAACCCCAAAGGTACACGATTGATACCCGTGACTGGATCAAAATGTGGGGTAAAATTTTTATCATGCATTAAGTCCCTCTAATTCCAATTCTCATTGAGTTGGGGGAATAAGATCTTAAACGGTGAAAGAAAACATTGTGAAGAAGCCGGCGTGTCGTAGAACCTAAAAAAGTTCGAGCAACACGTGACAAGGATCACGCAAAAAGGGCCCGCCAGCGGCCTACTTGCGGAAAACCCATGAATTGCGGATAATAAATTTACCGATTTTTTTTGCCCAGTCTAGGACCTCGCTTCTTCTTTTGAAGCAGTTATTAAGTTCCTAACTTAGGACAAAGAAAACAGAATAAGGTAAAGCTCCCCTTTGAATGCTTAGGGTCACTCCCGAGAGAGTACCGCGATGTTTTATGATAATCATCCCGAGTAATTTATGTAGGTTCCTGTTATAATTGGCATGTCGCTAATTTAGAAGCTCAAGATACTCGTAGCTAAACGTAATAATGTCGCACCAATAACCAAGAAGAATTAGTAAGTTGAAGTGGCAATGGGCAGGTCATATAGCTCAAAGAACCGACAACCGTTGTGGAATAAAGGTTCTCGAATGGTGACCACGAACTGGAATACGAAACGTAGGGTGTCCACCCACCAGATGGACCGACGACATTGTTAAGATCGCGGGAAGTCGATAGATGGAAAGGGCTCAGAATCGTTCTTCCTGGAAATGTGTAGGGGAGGCCTATGTCCAGCAGTGGACTTCTTCAGGCTGAGAATGATGATGATGAATAACCAAGAGCACAGGTGGCCTATTGGTAGCAGCCCGGCCATCCAGCTTTAAGGTCGTGGGTTCAGATTTAGTCGTGGACTAATGAGTTTTTCAGTCTTAAATTTGAGTGCACTATGCTAGTAGGTACTCTCAAACGGTATAGTAAAGCATCGTGAGAAAACTGACATGTCGTAGAAACTACAAAAGTGCACAAAAGGAGCCTCATTGAGGCGCATTTTAAAACCTTTCACCACACTGGTTTTAAAGAATCAGTGACACAATAACAAAACCAAACAAAATGACATTGTTTAAGTTTTTTTTTTCAGCCACTTTTTTGGCATTTATTCTATTTATTCTAGTATAAAGCATATTATTTATAGATTTTGCATAGCTCTAATGGAAAAACAGCCTAACAAAGCCCATAATACGGCTGTTTTCCAAATTCAAATTAAGTAAACCTAAAATAATATTTTCAGACTATTTTTATTTAAACCGGAGTTGAATATTAAAAGCACAATGTTTTGTAATAAAATAAATTATATCTCAATTATTTCTATTAAATAAGTTTTCTAAAGTGGTCTATGAATTTAAATTATATTTTAGGCTTTCACAGACTGTTCGCGAAAGTTTCGAAACACTTTTGGATAATTTTAATCAAATAAAGAATTATAATGTCAAAATGAAACGTAATTTAAAGTTAATTGTAAAGAAATTAATTATAATTCTGAAATTGTATGTTTCAAATATCTTTTAATCTTGTTAGGCACTTTAAGCCTTAGTTTTGGAAATTAAGTTTCTATTATAAACATCGATATTATTATATTAATGGGACGTTCAATCTAGGTTATAATACATCTATGTTTAGAAGTATATTCGTTTGCAGTAGAAAATAATAGTCCAAATACCTACGTTTTGTTCAGACCCAAATCTTTTGAAATGTCACACCACTATCAAGTCAAATCTATTAAGCTTTGTGCACATCTAAGCGTTCTGCGGTGGCGATCTAATCGTTGTCAAACATCACTGTCATTCTTAAAAACGTTTCACAGATCACCACTGTAGAACGTTTGAATGTGCGCAAGGCAGTCCTATCAAATCTATGGGTATGTTGCAATCCTTTCAAACTTTCAAATCTTTTGGTAAAAAATCCTTTCTTAAATACACTAAACTTAAAAAGGTCAAGTCCAACCATTTTTAAATACAAACAGATCGTCACTGCTGGAATAAAACTGGCTTACTTTACCGTTTATCTTTGCACCCATTTACCAACGACCAACAAATTCTTTGCTCTGTAATTTTCCAGTCTAGCTTTCCACTCTCCGTTCGTCCCATTTTGAAAGTTGCAAACTCGACTTTAATCCTGAGTAACGTAATTGCGGAAGTTGCAAAACAAGGTTGTTCGCGCGCGATTTAGTGTCAGTTGGTCTGTAATTGATGCGAGCTTTTACACCCTTTAGCATGTAAATACAACTCAACTGTGGACTACTGATAGCAAATGAATGATTTATACTTACCCCCTCATTCCCCTCATTCATAATGCCGGACACTTTTTGACAACTTGCTAAGAGTCTCTTGTTACTGTCACTCTCATATCAATATGATATGAGACAGATAGATGGCAGCAGACTTATCGGCCTGCTAAGGTAAATAAACGCTATAGGATCATCATAAAATTATTAGCATATTCTATCGTAATACAAATTCACAGAGGTTCATATACTGGGCAACGCGTGCCTGTGTAACGAACCTCTTTCAATTTGTATTGCGTTGGTTACTTGGACACTGGAATCGTCAGGTATCGAAGATTTGCGTAGCGCTTTGTACCAAGGGGTTTAGAATTTACAACATGACATAGCTTGAAAAATCTCGTAAATTAATACTACCTCTTTAAAAATAAATTTTACACATAATAACACTGCTACTGCACTGGTGTTTATGTTACAGCTGTAAATACAGTGATTGCAATGAGAGTAGATTAACTTTCCAACAGAGAACGAGTTTATTCGAGTCATATTGCTTACAAAGGTTTATGGTTTTTGAAAAAGGCATTGAACAAATTGTCGCCGGTTGCCAGCCTATCGCAATTAACACAATAATAGCCTTAACATTTTACTTCATCAATTAAAATCCTTCTAAAACCCACATTCATAAAACAAATCTCGTTTAAACTCAACTCAAGAAGTTACAACAGTCTAAATTCCGTCGGAGTAATGTTACTATTTTCATGACTATAATCATAGTTGATTTCTCTAGAGGCCCGCGTGCGCTCCAAGTTAACCGAATTGAATTTTGAGCTTTATAATGTGTTACATAGTGTCTGTGGCGGGGATTCCCCTGTGTACAATGTTGGTTTTCAGCACGAGTTTTTGATGATTTTAATTTGGTGTTTATATAAAAACATTAAAAGGAAAAGGTAAGGACACAAAACAGAATTTAGTCTGTCCACTGTGAGCTTGCGAGTAATATTCATTTAGTAGTAGAGCTCCCACCTACTAGATGGACCGACGACATTCTTAAGATCTTGGGAAGACGACGGATGGAAAGGGCTCAGAATTGTTCTTCCTGGAAATATGTAGGGGAGGCCTATGTCCAGCAGTAGACAGACTAATAATAATGACTCTCAGCTCGTTTGGTAGTAGCTCTGCTTTCTACAACGTAGACAGATGTTTGTTCTCTGTCTGGGTGGCTAATAGTATTCTAAGTATGTATTTACAAAGAAAATAAGTAATTATCAGCTGTCTGGCTCCCATAGTACAAGCTCTGCTTAATTTGGGGCTAAATAATGTAGCATGGATTGTCCATAATATTTATTTATTTAATTACATAGATATTTTTTTGCATATCCTTCTTAAATTATTATTAATAAACCTTATAATACATATAACACCCGCGTAAGTTCGTACAACGCACTACACTACAAATCAATAAGTTAGAGTGAAACATAATAGCTTGTCGTTTTAAAGTAGCCTCTGGTGCTTCAACCCCAAACAATAGCTCACGTCCCACGGCGTAAATCAAAGATTTGGGGCCGATCCACCGGTATTCAGGGACCCACAAAATACGGGGACCCTACCACAAGCATTTACTAAGCCATTGTGTTACAGGAGCATTTTGTTACAAGCTTGTAGCAATTTCAATTCTTAGCATGACTTTTTTCTACATTTAGGTATTTTGAACGTGCTAGTGGAACATAGAGATGGGCCAGCTGATGTTTGGTGGTAACCATCATCAACAAAGATTACCTCACAGGTTACACACGTTCTCTACGATGCATGTAAGTTGATCGATGCACAATCAACTTACAGATCACCTCAATAGAAAATCAACAGTCAATGTTGTCATCAAAATCAAAATTTTAATCAAGACAGTATATTTATGAACGAAAGAATGGCCTTTGCATCTATTTTAGATGATTAAAACAGCAACTGGGGATAACTCAAACCCTACTTGCAGGACGCTATAGTGCCTGGGACAGAATTTTGGATAGAATAAGCTTGCCCAGCACCTTTACCATCTTGACAGCTTAGTCATCCTAATCCACAGAAAAATCATGGTCAATATGTGCAGGGGTTCCTCACGATGCTTTCCTTCACCGATTGAAAACACTTTTCCGAACAGAAAAATCCATAGGTTGGTAGGAATTGATTCGACTCGGACTAGGCTACCATATTTGGATACCGATTCAAATAATATAACATTTCAATGTTACATTATTTGAATAGGTACTGTTGAGTTAGTGGTGAGCCCCCAGGCAGGACTGACGTTCTAATAGGGCCGGTCAGTTCAGTAATGGGAGAGTATGGAATTTGACGATGGTGCTTTGTGAGAAACTTTCAAACTAACAGAGGACAAGAGACGGGCATTTTGGAATGGAAACTATAATTTAATGGTAAAGGGTTTTGATTTTGTACTAGAAGAACCAAGAGATGTATGCCTCAAATTGATGGACGCTGGACAGTGCATCCATAGGGCACGCGTTTGACGTGCGTGACCTACAAGGTAATGTTTTGTTACAGGCGACGGTTACCACTGAACGTCAGGTGGGCCATAGGCTGGTTCTATCAGCTATTTAGGTGTATAATATTTTTATTAAATACTTTATTTAACACATTTATTGAAACAGGACTAATTTAGCAAATAACATAATTTGCAAACAATTTTATCGCAACAAAACCACTCCATTTCCGATATCCGTACGAGATAGCAACCAATAAAATTTTACTGTTTCAAGTTGGTGTATACGAAGAGAGTTTAACGTAATGAGGGTAGTCTGATTTTATCGGAGGATTAGTGTAAATTATTTATGAGAAGATTGGGGTTACAATTTGATGGTAACGATGATTGGATTACGACTAAAATAATTACCACGATAATGTAATTTGACAAGATATTGTCATGTAATTTTGTCCATGCCTAAAATTGTAAAAATATTGTTATATAAAAAAATAAAAAAGTCACTCCGGGAATGCTGTTATGAGTGAAAACTTGAACAATTGAAAATAACGATTTTTCTGATAAAATCGAAATAAAATTAAGATACCTATAACCATAGTTAGGCCAGAACGCTATATATCGATTTACTTGAAAATACACTTAGGGTCAGAAGACGAGGCTTTTACCGCTAGACCACTAGTGCTCTCAGTTATAACCTTACTAGCGACCGCCCGCGGCTTCGCTCGCCCCGTTCCCCTTACTTACATCCGTGCTCCGTTTCAATATCTCTATAAACTGTAGCCTATGTGTTATTCAGCGGGGTGATCACGTATCTTCCGTTGCAATGAAATTCTTGTTTCAATCGTCAGTTTTTACATTTTTTTGAGCTTCGATTGCATTATAAAACGAATAAGAATTGCAATCCTTGCTTGTAAGGCTTTCTTTGTATTTGTTTTTATTGCAATCGAAGCTCACAATCATGTAAAAACTGAGGATTGCAACAAGCATTTTGATTGCAAAGATACGTGGTCGCCCCACTGATGTTTAAGCTGTACTATTGTAAAGTTTCATTAAAATCCATTCTGTATTTTTACGTGAAAGTGTAACAAACATCCATCCATCCATCCATACTTAGAAACTTTCTCGTTTATAATATTAGTAGGATTAGAATAATAATTATTAAACTGCCTAATAAATAGTTCTATACTGTCAATTTAGGCAAAGCTATCAGTTTTTTCTTCAGGGCATCACACACGTATAAATTAGTAATTTTCCCATATTTTTCCTTCCTAGAATTCAAAGGCTTGTGACACTTACCAAAATACCTTTAAACTGTAAATTAACTCGATGACAATAAGGAAACTGATGACCGTAATATTTTGATCCTACAAAGCTCCAAGTTATCACCTTATTCTGAACCTTATTCCACCGCAATACATACCACCCAGTTCAAACCACTTGGTCTTTTACCCCCAATTATGCAAACACAGCAAAGCGATTGTAGACCTTATTGCGTTGTTATAAGGTGGGTTTGGTGGTATTGTCGTTCCATGCACGTATTTTATGGTAATCATAACTTGTGGGAACAATGAATGTCGACGCAACGAACTGCTATTGTAAATCAGGGCTGGATTCCGGTGGCTCTGATTTCTTCAATGATAAATGGGAAAATAGTCATTATGGAAACATTTATTTAGAAAAAAAATGTTTTTTTTTTACCCGAATCGTCCCACTGCTGGGTACAGATCTCTTCTAAATTACTCGTACAGTCTCAAAAAGGTTAGTTATTGTAGTAAAAAATAATTCACTAGATTGAAGACTTAGTCTTATATCTTTCAGAGACAAGGTAAAGAAAATCTAGTGGACTGTATGCGATAGATATTTTGGAAATATAAATATTTTTATTTGAACGAATTAAAGTTCCGATTATTCTTAAAACCTTGCGTACATCTAAGCGTTCTGCAATGGCGATCAATCAAACGCTGGTCCAGTAAAATCCTCTCACCACACTAGGTTGAGAGAATCAGTTACACGATATTATTAATTGTGTTACAGTTTTTGTTTGAAGCTTGCTAAAAAAAATCGGTTTTCTGTAAAGTCGGTTTACTGACGATAGTTGAACCTGAAAACGTCATACAGCTGTCCACGCGGACGCATCTCTCACTCAAGTAGGAGAGAGACAGATCTCGAACGCTGCCGAACGCGGAGCCCGATTGTGCCTTTTTGTCGCTCGTTTCGCGCTCTCGCTTGCACTTTAAGCCTTAAATGGAACGCCTCAGAGTGAGGTAATGCCGCATGAGTCATGTTTTTACGTGCGTGCAGCTGGCTCCACCGAATTATAAGACGTTGTCACGTCAAAAACCCTTCGCCAGAGCTGCTTATTGGCTCGTAAGTACTTAAGCAAACTAGAACAACAAAACAAACCTTTGTTTGTTCAAAACTGTTCAGATACCGTTGGTATAGACAACTCATTTATCTAACTCGAACTCCGATTAGATCATCAATGAGCTTAACGACTTTTGTAAACAAATTATAACTTGCTCTGTGTTATACCCACGCGCTTGCTTTTTAACCTACTTTTAAATAATTTAAGTTTAAAAAACTAGAGAAACTGACTTGTTAACAAAACTTGAGCTGATTTTGATAAAATTGGGACCAATCTGGAAGTATTACCATTTTGAAATATATATTTTTTCCAATTATTAGCTCAAATCTGCTCATAAATTACGAAGTTATGCGATATCAAACATTTAAAAAATATAACAGAATTGAGAACCTTCTCTTTTTTATGTGAAGTCGGTGAAAAAGAGAAATAGGTCAAGCAAGAAAAAAAATTGAGTACATTTTAGATACCTTATACTTGAACTTTGGGAACCAAATATCTGATAGAGTACGTACTTAGTAGTACAATTTTGTGTGTAAGTTAGTACGTCCAGTTGGTATCAAAAGTAAATTGGCAATTTCAGTTATTGCATTGCCGTTTACTCTATATTTGTCAAAGGTATGGCAACTTCGGCTGAACTAATAGTGGATCTTCAAATAAAGTTCAAAACTTCAATAAGTTTAAAAAATATTCGAACAGAAATGCCAATCTTTTTTTGACGCTGATGATAAGTACGCTATATTTTATACTTTGCGGATCAGAGAACTAATATACTAAAGATGCTAAAATTTTGGTGAAAACATGGTCACTTAAAACCACACGTATAAGAGTTCTGCAGTGGCAATCAGTTTCACTGATTGCCACTGCAGAACAAATATTACAGCGATATTTGTAAGTGAAGTACCTAAACAAAATACTTCATGTGTTTTACTTCCGCTGTTGGTCAAATTAGATGATAGCTTTATCTATTACTGAGATGAAAAAGTTACCTCTCCCAAATTGGAATAAGTAACATTATGCTATTTTTGATTGAGATATCTTACTGTAAAGCACATTTCTAATCCTTTCACTTCACTGGTTCTAAACTACACGATACGAATTTGAAATACAACAGACGAAGGCTAGTGGTAAATAAAAGGAGGGTTAATACAGAATTTAGTGAAGATCGTATAAAAATAATATATCCCTCAAGACGAGACACCTCTGCGATTGACGTGAGCTTGATAAATTACTTTTATTGGTGGATTTGTCACAATCCATCGATCATCACTAACGATCTTCAGATTCTTATACATTAAATCCAGATTGATTTCGAAATGAGTACGAAATGGATATTTTGATGACAGAATTTTTGCAGGTGCCGGAAACTGAATTATATAAATTTGGGGATAATTTTATTTCGGAGATTTTACGAAGGATATTTTTGTAAGAATTCGATTTTATTTTTACGTGATAGCGATGGGGTACATCACTTTCACTCACAAATTAATACTTAGTGGGCTTCTAATTAGAAAATCTTGTTTTAAAACCTAAAGGATTTAAAAAAACTCCTTCAAGGTAGGTGTCTATGGGCGACGGTGACCATTTATCATCAGGTAAGCTTCAAGCTGGTTTGTCGGCCTTAAGCATAAAAAAAATTGTGATGTAATATAACTTTATGAGTTTATTATTTTTTATGTTACCTATTATTTTTTACCCTAGGTACTTAAATAAAACACTACTAACTGCATAATCTATAATTATTATTTACTGTATTTTTAACAATCCAGTATAACCATTTCATGATACCCTGCTACATTCATATTCACCTGGGTGACGTCATAGTCACTTTGTGTCCAATTCACATAAAACTATTCACTTCTACTAATAGCCTAGGGTATGCATTATTAGCATACATATTACACAAAGAATTGCAAAGCATAAAATTCTAAATAACACATTTTCCTCTTTTTTTAGCTGATTTAATAGTGCACTTTAAAAAACCACAAAGATTTTTATAATGTCCCAAAAGTTTAGAGCCGAGTTAGATTCGTACCCGCGGCCTTTTTCATCTATTCATAACTTTACTAGATATTTTTCCCTTTGAAATTAAACCTTATTTTCTAAGACATTCAGCATAGTTTTCTGTAGCACAGTCTAAAAATAATTGTCTTTCTTTCTTCTAGCATTAAACCGGTATTCTAGGGTTCAAAACTATTTTTTTATTCTTCTTATCGTTAAAACAGGCAAGTAATCTAAGTGTTAGAAATGGAAATACTACATGAAAGCTACCTAACATCATCTAGATAGGTGTGCAAACTACAAATATAATATTTTATTTCGGTGTCTCTCCAACGTATGGAGCGGAACCAGTCCAAGTGATCTTTGCGTCTTGCCATCTGTAATATAAAAATAAAACAGATGAGAACGTAGCACCAACTTTCAAAGACTTTCTGTTTATAAAGTTTCTGAGAACAAAAATACATATCAACTCTAAGAATATTGTGTACACAAACTTTGAAAACTTGGACACCGATTTATGGCCAAACTGCTGAACCGATTTTGGTGAGGTTTTTATTACTTTTTGGTATATTTTTTTTATTTCAAATCAGTCGATAATGACGGCTTGCGCATACCTAGGCCATAGCGATGGTAATCAAAATTAAACACTGTCAAATATTATTGTCATATTTGACAGCGTTTCACTGATTGCCATCGCAAACCGCTTATATGTGCGCAATGCTTTATGTGTATCACACAATAAAAATAAATTAAATTGAGAGCCTCCTCCTTTTTAGGGTTCCGTAGCCAAATGGCAAAAACGGAACCCTTATAGATTCGTCATGTCTGTCTGTCTGTCTGTCCGGCCGTGTCACAGCCATTTTTCTAAGAAACCATAAGAGCTAGACTGATGAAACTTGGTGAGTATATGTATTCTGTGAACCGCATTAAGGTTTTTACACAAAATACTTGAAACTGAAACTAAAAAAAATTTTTTTCATCGAACCCATCACACGTATGGGTTCGATGAAAAAAATTTTTTTTAGTTCTATGGATAGGTCTTCAAAAATGATGTTGAGGTTTCTAATATCATTTTTTTCTTAACTGAATAGATTGCACGAGAGAAACTTCCAAAGTGGAAAAATGTTGGTCCCCCCCCCTCTAACTTCTGAAATAAGAGAATGATAAAACTAAAAAAAATATATGTTGTACATTACTATGCAAACTTCCAACGATATTTGGTTTGAACGAGATCTAGTCCGTAGTTTTTTTTTTTATACGTCATAAATCGTAAACCGCAATTTACCTTTCGACGAACTACAAAAACCTTTATATTATGTTATTTGATGCTACGGAACCCTTCATGGGCGAGTCCGACTCGCACTTGGCTGCTTTTTTTTATTTGAAGTCTGATAAAAACAGAACAGTCATAATAAAATTAATATTCATAATTCTACTTTAAAATAAATTCAGCAGGAAAACTAACTAACTACAAAGGTTCAAAGGTTTTATTTGGTTCGAAAGAATCAGTGACACGATAAGAAGAAGAAGAAGACGCAGGAAAACTAAATAACGCAGGATTCTCAAGAGAAAATTGTTTGAATACTTTGAAAACTAATAGTAATAGTAAATAAATATTGTAAACAATTCACAAAACACTATTTAGCCCCAAACTAAGCAGAGCTTGTACTATCTAAATATGACTATTTTGAACGTACTTTGTATGAATCAGTTTCTCAAGAGGCGTCGCGTTGATGTCATCGTTTCTGATGGAGCCGACAGCCTCTTCATGCGCACGCGTGTCCACGTTCAGCAAGACATGGCATCCACCGCAAGTGTAGTAGTGGATATCGAACCTTATGCAGAAGTTATAAAGCTCATAAACAAACAAACATACATCATACGTTGGTTACTAATTCTTAATAGAGCCTACTTATTTGCCCCTCTCCTCTTGGGGTTGAGACTCTGGGTCCGTGGGGAAGCGAGGCCTTGCGGGATTCAAAATATTGTCTAGGATCGAAGCGACGCGTGACCCAAGGGTTGGTGGGTATCTGGCGCAGCGTATAAGCATTGCTATTCAGACTGGCATTGTCGCCAGCGTCTTGGGGACGGTTTCGTCTGGCACTTCCGTCTACCTCTTGATCGTATGTAACGATCTGCAGATAGCTCAACTTTTTGCGTGTATTTGTAAACATTTGTTTAATTGTAACCAAAACTAATAATGATGACCGACGACATTGTTAAGATCGCGGGAAGTCGATGGATGGCTCAGAATCGTTTTTCTTGGAAATGTGTAGGGGAGGCCTATGTCCAGCAGTGGACTTCTTCAGGCTGATAATGAAAATTAATAATATTATACCTATAAACATCAGGCTCAGAATCTTTCTTCCTGGAAATGCATACTTATGAAAGCATCAGTGGACTTCTTCAAACTGATGATGATAACTATAAATTAAAGTACCTTCTTTCAGCGTGGTAATTCCTCAGCAGTTCACGATTGGTATTAAAAAGAACGCCAAAGTGGCCGGAACAGCTTGTCACCTGAAAATTGAGACTTCTAGACAAGGCGTCTCACGGATATGCCATGGAAGGAAAGATTGTAGATGGAACACTTTACTGAAAGATTACATCATTATTTGAATATAATATCTTATTAATTTTGAATATCATGCGGATAAAACACCATTTTGACCCCAGATCCTAGATAGTTCTTATCCTAAATAGTTTTTGATGAGAAATTACTTTACCCAGATAGGCAAGGCAGGTGTTTTCAGCCTGGATCCAGGGAACTGCTTGTTGAGATTGCTCTTCGCGTTCTCATCTCCTCCATACCAGACCAGCAGACCGACTGGACTACGAGACAGCACTCCAAATTGTGGCATAGCCTGAAATCATAGCAGTTATGCAGTGCACAAAAGAAGCCTTTTGATGTGCACTTCAAATCCTTTCACCACACTTGTTCAAAAGAGCATATTAATGATACGACAAAAGAAAATAGCAATTATTGATGATCAAATACACCATAAGTAAGACAAACCAATCAAAATACTGATGAATTGGATTCCATGGTACCTAAAAAGAATGGACAGTTGAAATTATGGTAGGATGAGCTAAAGGACATTGCACAAGAAACATTTACCAGTAAGCCTACCATGAGCTCTGTCTTGCTTTGTCTATGGTTCTGGTTTTGAGTATGTGTGAGTTTTGACTAAATAAATCCTACGTCAAAACGTCACACACACAGTATAATGCACTGTTGAGCACTCACACAGACTCATAGACAGAGCCAGACAGAGCTCATGGTAGACCTACAGGGCAGTAGAAGATTCTTACACATATGACTTACATAGTGATCTTCATCACCGACATACATAACTCCATTATGAAGATACGGAGTAGCTCTTCCAGTCAGCACAAGAGTTGCGACATTGATGGAACCTTCCACATGAGCTGATACAAGATGCGTCAACTTCCCGTCCAAATCTTTCTTAATACTGAAAAACAAAAGCACTAAAGTTTAAACCTACCAGCAGTTTTCTAGTATCATTTATACTATGAATCAATTATGATTACTACTGGATACTGTCTTCCAACTGATTTACTTATCATTGGAGAATGGAGGTATTTGCTAAAGTCACCACGCTTGGCAGTTGACTTGGTAGCCGCAGGGAAATTATATGTAAAACTCAACATAAGCTGCTGCCCGTTTCACAATGTGTTCCCATCACCTCATGTGCCATCGATGGGAGGTGGTGGAGAGATCAATTTATACGTCTGGGTGGGTGATTCGCAACAAAAGAAGCGAGGTCCAAGACAGTCAGAGGGACAGTCTTATCTCTCCATATCCACATTTGTGTCACCGTCCGGTCAACTGGAATACTGTTGGCATCAACTCAAAGTCTTACTCCGCTATTTTAAAGAGTGGTTGAACTGTGGTGAGGTTAGCAGGGGGGTAATGCACAATACACCCCATCGAGGGACATCAGTGCAGATCTTATTCCTCCAACTCAATTAAAATTGGACGTCTGAGTGATTGATAACACTTTAAAATAAGTCAAATCAACGACTGTCTAAATATAAATATATTGAACCAAGAGCATGTTTCTTACTTATCACAACCCCTGGACAGCACGCAAGAGTACAGCAACAGAAGAGCTCCAGCACACTCTTCATTTTGAAACTACAAAAAAAAATTGAAGATAATTGCACAAAGATCTCAATCAATTGTAAACTACTGTAGAAGAACTTCATCATCATTATCAGCCAAAGTCCACAGCTGGACGGACTTGGTGTTTCTTATACTTGGGAGGGTGATCCATTTATTGGACTTCCTTAGTCACTTCATCCACGGCGGACACTTTTACTACATCCATGGGGGGTTTCGTGCATGCAAAGAGGGTTATGGAGGATTCTAATTCTGACCCAAAACCCAAGAAAAAGCAGCTTAGTTAAATTGTAGTAGTTTAATGGCCTCATTTTACACAATGCAAAACTCACCAAATACAGATACCTCTTCACGAAGATCTGCAAATCCTCCAAACCCTTGAACTCGAATAAATGCAGCTTGAAATGCAAACCATTTTTATGAGAAATCCTGAAATACGAAATGCCTTTCAATTTGTCCAATTATCCATGCTTTTGATCTTTGTAGATACTTAGTTTAAGAAGACTGAGTTAACTTTTGAGTGGATGAACTGAACAAAAGCAAAATTAGTCTAATCTGGTCAAAAAAGGGGTTAAAGCAGTAAGAACTCTTTGTGAAAAAGTTCTGCTTTTCTTCTGCAACTCTAACTGCTTAGTTCTGCAACTGCCTTAACCCTGATATGCCACCGGTGTGTGGGGATACCTTTAATAGTACATTGTTACCTGAGTGTTGAAAGTCACGTTTTTTGAGTCCCGAGACGGGTTTGGCGCCAGAGCGTAGCGAGGGCGCCAATGGAGGTTGAGGGACTTAAAAGACTTTCATCCGAGGTAAACACTGTGCTTTTCATTACGAATACAAGGAAAGTAAAAATAAAAACATGAAAGAAAAATTAGTGAAAATGAAGATTGAATTGCCACCTTCCCGGTTTTTTTTTATTTTTCTCTGGCGGGCCTTCGGCTTCGGCTCGCCAGCATTATTCAGCCATTATTTTCATTTTCATAATTTAAAAAATGGTAAATTGTTTGCTCAAATCTATGTTATTTTAAATAAATAGTTGAAGCTATATATTAATCAAGTAATTTAGAAGATAAATATTAGAAATAAATAAATAAAAAGTTGGAATTTGGTTCAACCTTTTTCCTTGCAGTTAGAAAGACTTGGAGGTTGTAAAAGAAGGAGAGGAAAAGTTGAAACATGGTTGAATAAAATAGAACTTGTTTTTTTTTTTTATAATTTGACAGCTGTCAGTAGAAAGCGATTCTCCCTAGGGCTGAAAGTTAGCAGGCAACATCAGACCTACTTTCAGAGTATGAGCAATGAAAAAGTAAGTAAAAAAGTAAGTCAGTCAGTCTGTATGCATCATAACATATGTTTAATCCAGAGAACCGTTTTAAAACTATGGAGCTTTGAGATAACCTACTACACCTAAGTACCTTTTCAGTGATTCCATCCTGATAATACTGAGTCCCATGCTGCACATACACCTCTTCACTAGGCAGCACCACCACAGCCTTCGGCTCCACTCCAGCTTGCACGTTGAACCCGCCAGCACAGCGCCAGATGACGTCACTACAAGCCCTCCATAGAGCTTCTTCTTGACGTTCTTCTGATGGGCGCAGGTACCTGAGAAGGCATGAGTATTTTTTTATAAAGAAAAAAAAAAATAGTCCGGACAATCTACACAATACTATCTAGCCCAAACTAAGTACAGCTTTGCATTATGGGAACCAAAAGCTGCTATACGAGAATACTCATAATTATATAACTTTTAAAAATAAATGTATTTTCTTTCTTTCTTTGGTAAGTACATATTATTTCGAATGTTAAACACAGAAAATTATTTTTTTTGGTAGGGATCGAACCCACGCTCTACAGCGTAGAAGACAGCTACTGCCAACTGTGCTGTCAAATGTTGTTGTATCTGATATTATGATGCTGAAATTTATTTGTCTGAAATGTTTGTCACGAGGAAGTGCCAAAAAGTCTAGTTCTATTTTAAACAGTAACATAGCTTATTTGTTTTGCATAAATTTAAAAACTATTTCAATATTATATGTACATATAATATAATAATAAATATTTTAATAAATGTGTTGTGAGAAAAACTGAATTTATATGATAAAAACCAACAATATACTCGTAACATCTCTTCCAAAAGTCGTTTCAACATATCACCCACGCTAACACACCGGCAACCTCCAAAGACAATTTCTCTCGGTCATACCAAATGATTTACAGCTTCACAGAACGCCGATAACCAAAACGGTTTAAAATAAGCGCCTAGAAACGTTTAGACCATAAAGTCGTCCATTTTGCGTAAAATATTGGCTGGCGGTGCATAGTTCAGATTTATGCCAAAACACGTGGCCCGAGCGAAATAATAATAGGAGTTATGTGCCTTTGTGTGCTTTGAGAAACGATGAAGTACCGCTTGTGAAGGAATAAGGACTTGATTTTAATATTTATAGCGATAAAATCAAATTGCATGCAGTTGATAGAACAATTCATCTAACTTTTGAATCGCCTATGCTACATCATTAGAACTACATTTTTTTTTATATGGAAAAAACGGGTGTTTACCGCGATTACTTTTATAATTTCCCGACGTTTCAACCGTGTTACAACAGCCGTGGTCGCGGGAAGACTAACATGGTTGAAAGGTCGGGAAATAATAAAGGTAATCACCCGTTTTTTCCATATAAATAAAATGTAGTAATTATGCATAACAATCGCGTTTATTTAAAAAGTGCTACATTTTTTTTTTCATTTTAAGTGAATACAATTGTGCAATAATTTTTAGTGTTGCTTTTTAATCCAGGTTTATTTTTTTTGCACAACTTCGTCATTTCATCACAAACAAATGGGTTCTTACCCACTTGTTTTTTTTTTATCTGAAAGGTAATACACATACTTCCGGATTGGTCCCCTAAAGTTTTTATCAAAATCGGTTCAGCAATTTGGCTATGAATTTGATTTTTCAAGTTTCCTAAACATGATTCGTTATATCCTAGCTGGTCACAGAATTTTCCAGTACCGCAGGGTCGCAGATTTTTTTTTATCAGCCTCACTTGCCAGTAATTTCACCGGCATTCACACCCTTCAAATCCAAACACGATGCTGCTTCACGGCAGAAATAGGCATGGTAGTAGTAGGTACTTCCCCGGACGCGCCACACACAAAGATCTCTACTACTAAATAAATCTGTTACAGTAATACTTACGTCTCTGGTGGCACAACAGACTTATTATCCTTTGTAATAGGTCTCGAGTCAAAGAGTAGCCACTTGATTATGTGCGCTTGCACCCCCGATAGCAAAGACCTGAAAAATGTTTTTGTCTTTTAAATATACTAAAGAATTACAATCCCCCCCCCTTCCCCCTTTGAATTTAAAATGAGATGTAAAAACTGTCCTAATGGGGAAATCAAAAATACATGCGTGGTTTTATTTTTAACCAACTTCTAATTAAAAATGTTTTTTCTTTAGATGATTTATATAGCGTTAGGGGCAACTAGTGATTACACAAGCCCTACTTGCGGGACGCTATAGTTCAAGACGTTGCTAAAAATTACCTGGCTCCATTTCTAGGAGCAGCTAGTCCGTAGCTCAGCGGCTGGTCTGGCGGCCTCATGATGATCGGAGTCCTGACCCATTCTCCGCGTGGTGGACACGATGCGGTTCCAAATGTTGTTATACGAAGTTCCTACAAATTTCATATAATTACATACAAATCACAATAAGTTTCGACATGAGAAATAGGTACGGCCAGTATCACTTCTTTTTCTATAGGCCCTAGCTGGCTGAGGAGTAGGCGAGCCTGATGGAAAGCAGTCACCATCGTCTATAGACACCTGCAACACCAAAGGTGGTGCTGATGCGCTGCCGTTCTTTTAAGAATAGTAGACCCGCCTTTTGAAAGATCTCATGTCGTAGCTTTGACGAACTTTTGCACAAAAAATTCCAAAAAATAAGTAAATCTCTCTTCTGCGCTGTAAAAACCATTATGTACCTAATTGTTTTTATTTCGGGAAATAGAAAGTTGAAAATATTTCAAACAATTAATTGTAGACAAACCAGCATATTTTAAACCAGACTCAAAATGCCTCGTTAAAAGTTTTCACGATCGTAATAAAAAGCGGCTTAAAAATTATCTTTGGAGCATGGAGTAATAAAGGGTCTTCACACCTTTATCCAATTAATTTATCAGTTTAAGCCCTGGCTTTGCCGGTTATTCTACTGACTTCCAAACATTCCCCGTAGCGTCTACGAAACGCTACGAGCGTGCAGCGTCTACGAGAAGCTACGAGCGTATAGCGGCTACGAGAAGCTACGAGCGTAGCTACGATGCAAATTACTTTATTACGCGCAGTTAAGCTATTCCATAAAAATAATGTTGGCGTTATTTTTATTACACACTGTTTTATTTAAAAACTTTCCAGTTTTAAGTCTTTATAATGTTTGATAATAACCAAGCCATTATCACAACAAAGTATCTACTTATAATGCAATAAAATAAAGAAGGTTTAAGAGGTTGTGTGATAACTCTTACGTGCTGCGTGCTAACTCATCATACTTATCATAAAAATACATAGATTATTGGTATTCCAAAAACCAAAATTCCACAATGAGTACAGGTTTTGCGCCATTTCCAAGTATCGTTATCCGTCAGATAAAAATATTTTTGCCTCTATAAAAACTAAAACAGAAATTTCTACTTCGCATAACTTAGGTAGTAGTTAGTCGACATTGTTAAGATCGCAAAAAGTGCGATCGGTGGATGGAAAGGGCTCAAAAACGTTCTTCCTGGAAATGTGTAGACGCTGGCTTATGTCCAGCAGTGAGCTTATTTAGGCTTTTGACTTACATAGTGAAATAGGAATTATAAGTAACTCAAGCTTTGTGTATACTCACCATAGCCAGCTCTTCAGTGATAGGAGTACCTCCTACAACAGCAGGACGAGTTCCATTCAACAGCTTGTTCCGAGCGTAAAGCACTCGCTCTGAAACAAACGTGGACCAGTCAGAACACTAGAATCCCAAAAACAATTTTATTTGTGTCTCCCTCATGATAAAAAAAGACCTAGACACAACAAAATTAATATTGAACATTCAAAATCCCTGATTTCTTTTAAGCCTGAATAGTATATTTACCAAAATTAAAATAAAACGAAACTGATATCATAGATTTTCCGGGCTTTCCAAAGGCCTGCGCTCATCTAGGCGATGGCGATCAGTGAAACGCTATCAAATGTTGGTGTCATATTTGATAGCATTTCACTGATTGGTACCGCAGATCGCTTTGACGTGTGCATGGCTTAAACTTCATTTAGTAAATAGATTGCTAAAATTATAAAATTTCCCAAATAGTTTTGCACTAGTCCGACTTATTTTACTGCTACGTTACTACTTACTGTTATCGCTATTGTCGGTTCTCAGATAATAGTGTTATCACACAAAAGACCAACATCTATTCAGAGCTGTCAATATAATAACAAATTCCATGCAGAAAAGCCAGCGTACAAAATTACCTTAATAACATCCTCTAAAACTTCAAGACCTAATAAAATAAAACCTACGTCTCCAAGAAACTGCTGCCCTGTAATTGGAATGTATTGTGATCCCACAATGGGCCCTAACAGGATACCAAGAGCCCATTTATGTGAGATAGCTGGGATTTGTTGGGATCAGGTACTGCTTGTAACGGTGGATTGGGGATGCGAATTTTAGATCGTGGACATTCATTTTATAGCCATGATCATGAATGAGGGTCTTCTGTCTCTGAAGAAAAGTATTAAAATGTTCAAAATTTAATTTCTTATTAGAATCCCTGTTCGCCTTTAACCTGCGATTTCATTTGATCGTTTCCCAAACAAAACACCAAATAAATAGTGATTGAAAGTGGTTTTGTTTATATAAATAAATGCACACGTGAAATACCTAACTACAAAATAATAAATTTTACCAAAATTATATTAATTTATATAAACTTCGTGTGTAGGGGTCCCTTTTGCTTCATCGTAGCAGAACCCCAACTAGTAACCATAGCAACGTAATGATCATGCTAGTACCATCGCCATCTAATCGTATACAAACCAAACAGCTCCTCTTTGGAAGTTCCGAGCACAGTTTTCCTCATTTTCGAGACAACACTATTATTACTCACAATCCTTTCACAATTTAATTTACACTATTTATAAGCTGTTTAAAAAAATGGATAATCAAAATAGCGCCATTTTTAGTGTAAACTAAGCAAAGTTTGCACTACAGGACCAATAACTGAAAATTTTAAAGGTACAATTAATAAAGTTATGAAAAAAATATATACTTAGATATTTTTTGAATGTCAATAACTTTTTAGGTTCTACGATATGCCGATTTCCTCACGATGTTTTCCTTCACCGTTTGAGAGCACTGGCATAGTGTACATACATTTTTGGGAAGGATAACTCATTGGTACACGACTGGATTCGAACCCACGGCCTTAGGATCGGAAGGCGGGGCCGCTACCACTAGGCCACCAGCGCTCTTCTCTTCTCTACAATCTACAGCTGAAAGCGGTGCTACTACCAACTGAACTGTGGCACTAGTCGACAGCACAATCACTCTACCCTTATGGAGATACTTTTCAGCGACCCAAAAACTTCGTAATTGCTCCAAATTTATACGGAAGCTTCCAAACATCGACCACGAAGACACTCCACCAAACTGACTGACCCCGCTTCAATTTCAAGTCCAGCCTTGTTACCTCGAGCATACTTCCACTTGGGAGAGTCGTTAGACCCTTGTTGAGTTGTATCATTTGTCAAAACGAGAGGCCGCTTCAAGTTTTAGTTGGATATACTTTGGAAAACATCTCTATTTTCTATCTTCCAATCTTAGGCGGTGCCCTCATTTTCAAATAGTGAGCGGCTCAGAGGTTCCATCAGTTCTTTAAACTCAACACATTTTAAAGTGAGTTTTTGTTGGCGTCAAAACAACTAAAGCTTCGGCTTGGGCTGTTGTATACGGAAATAATGACACTAGTGCAGACCATGCGTGTCTCCTCGTCTTTGCCCCATGTCAAAGGCAAAGAGAGTCACACGGGTGTTGTGAAAAAAAAATGTTTTCGAATCCACCGGCGCGGCGGCGGTTGTTTCGGCAAATCCTGCAGTATTTTTTGTTTGTTCTTATTAAATGACTCGAATAAATAAAAAAATAAAATAATAATAGCGCCACCAGATTTACAATGGTAAAGGTTGACTAATGGATATATTCAAACCAAATTAATCATCATCGAAGATAATGCCTTTTGGTCTACGTATCAATACCAAGAGAGAAATAAATAAAAAAAAAAAAAAAAAACTAAAGGCATGGAGCTTGATTCTTAAGCGTGCTAGCAGTGTAAAGTAAATGAATATTTATCCCTTTTTTGATACCCAGGTCACTGTTGTTTTTACAATAAACTTTTACTTTAGCACCCTGTTTCAGTCGTTTCCATGTTTGCAAACAGTAAACATCTTGATTACCATATTTGATATAACATAAACAATAAAAACTTTGCACCTAAAGTGCAACAACAAAATAAAAATTCGAACTTTTGGTGCATAGTTTTCGGAATATTTTGTTCTCTAAATTTTTATGTCACTGTAACTTTCCGTTACGGGGCAGTGGTCCAACTGATCTGTCCAACTAGTTGGACTACGGGCCTTTACTAGGGGCCGTGGTCCAACTAACTTTGCAGTTGGACCACGGCACCGTTTCATGTCAACAAAATTAAATGGCACCTTTCTTTCACAAAAATTTTGAAACTTTCGCGATCATAATACGTATTGAAACTACTACACGGGTATTTATCGCGTTAATTACCTTATTTTGCTTATTTTCCCGACGTTTTGGCTATTTTGCAATAGCCGTGGTCGCGGGCAGACTGGAGCATTGATATGAGTAAGCTTGTTGAGAAGTGGAGGCAGCATCACTTACTACCCTCACTTGATCTACTTTTTCCGTAATGTCCGTGCACGCACTACAATCATGTCATTACTCCAGTCTGCCCGCAACCACGGCTATCGCAACATATCCGAAACATCGAAAAAATAAGGTAATTGATTCAGTAAGAGGATTAGAGTTTACGAAAAGCACACTGAAAAATTTTTCGCCACACTCTGGTTCAAAAAACTAGTGACACGTCGAAAAGAAGTATAAGGGTGTGTCCACATCTGGTGAATGTGCCGCGAATGCGCAGCTCGCGAGCCGTTTGCGACCTGCCCGCGAGCTGCGCGCGAGCATTTTTGTTCGAGGGCTGCTCCTGCGCCGCTCGTGCGCAGTTCGCGCGCGACCTAAGCGCCGTACGCGATCAGCGCCATCTTCGAAAGTATTGAGCCTTCTGGCTCTGTACGGAACTGTAGTATTGAATGCGCACAGATCGCGTGCCGTGCGCGCGCCTTATACGAGCCTTGCATGAATTGCGCTAAAGAGGCGCACCACAGCATTTAAGCATTTAAAAGAGCTTGTCACGCAGCAAAATCATTGCATATCAAAAGAAAAATTGAAAAATCCACAAATAAAATTAAAGCTACCTGGAAAATAGTCAATAATGAGACTGGCAAATCAAAACTCCGTAATAAAAAAATTCATTTGAAAGTAAACAATAATCTTTTGACAACAAACATTGAAGTAGCCAACGCGTTTGATAGTTTCTTTTCCAGTATCCCTAAAGTAGTGACATCGTCTTTAAATTCCTCGGCCTCTGGTGCGATGGCATTGTTAGAGTCTAGTGTTAAAAAATGTAATAATATCTTTAGTTTTAAATACATTAATGCTGACAAAATCGTGAAGACATTTAAATCGTTAAACATTAAAAATACTGAAGATATATGGGGAATGTCTACAAAACTACTCAGTACTATTATAACTGATATTGCACCGTGTCTAGCGTATATTTTTAATAGATGTGTTGATGAGGGTGTTTTTCCTGATTTAATGAAACCTAGTAAACTCATTCCCCTGTTCAAATCTGGAAATGCAAATGACCCTGCTAACTATAGACCTATCTCAGTATTGCCTACGCTAAGTAAAATATTTGAGAAAGTTATTCTTACTCAGTTGTTATCACATTTTAACCTAAATGGGATACTTCATAGCCACCAGTTTGGATTTACGAAAGGTCGATCAACGACTGATGCTGGTATTCTACTCTTAAAGCACATATATGATGCCTGGGAAAACTCACAAGACGCGATTGGGGTATTCTGCGATCTTTCCAAAGCTTTTGACTGTGTAAATCATGCTACATTAATATCTAAACTTAAACATTACGGCATTCTAAATCGCTCCATTGACCTAATACAATCGTACTTGACTGATAGAGTCCTTAAAGTTGATGTGAGCGGTGAGAGATCTTCTGGGTCAGTTATTGACATGGGGGTGCCACAAGGTTCGATATTAGGTCCTTTCTTGTTTCTAGTGTACGTAAATGACCTCCCTTTTTTTGTTAAAAAACTATGTGAAATAGTACTATTTGCTGACGATACCTCATTAATTTTTAAAGTTGATAGATTGAAGGCTAATTACGATGACGTTAACGCATCTCTGTCGCAAATACTTAACTGGTTTAACGTTAATAATCTTTTACTTAATGCTAAGAAAACCAAGTGTATTAAGTTTACCTTACCAAATGTAACTCTCCGGCCAACTAATATTATACTTAATGGAGAGTCACTTAACCTTGTAGATTCTACTATCTTCTTAGGACTTAATCTTGACAAAAAATTGCAGTGGGGACCGCAAATCAAAGCACTTGCTGCCAGACTAAGTTCGGCTGCATATGCAGTTCGGACTATAAGATGGCTCACTGATGAAGCTACAGCTAGGCTAGTTTACTTCAGCTACTTCCATAGTGTTATGTCTTACGGTATCCTTCTCTGGGGGAAAGCAACTGATATTCAAACTATATTCGTTTTACAAAAAAGGGCCATACGTGCCATCTATAAAATGAAATCACGAGACTCATTGAGGGAGCGATTTAAGGAAATTAATATCCTCACAGTAATTTCACAATATATATATGAAAACTTACTGTACACTCACAAACACATCTGTAGCTTTCAGAAAAATTGTGATTCACATAATATTAACACTAGAAATAAAAATAAACTTTATATTCCCAAATTTCGTTTACAGAAGGTAAATGGGTCTTTTATGGGGAACACTGTACGCTTCTACAATAAACTTCCGGAAAATGCAACTAAGCTTCCAATTCGGAAGTTTAAAGCCTATATTAAGAGTAATTTGATAAAGAAAGCGTACTATACTCTAGATAGCTATATGAATGATAAAACTGCGTGGCCCGATGTCCCGGTCACTCTACCCATAGGAAGCTAGCATGTCAATTTGCAATGTCTGTACCTACTATTTAATATCTTATTTTTATATCTGTGTAGATACTTTATTATAACTTTGAAGCGTAGCGTGTGCTGTCTTTGAAACTTTTGCTTTTGTATAATTACATTGCATACGTCTGACTAAGTGAAGTGGCACCACACTGGAACTTCACTGCTATTATTTTAGACTATTTTTGATTTGTAAAAGGATCATATAAAAAAACGGTAGGAACCGAGACGTAGTTTGTTGCCTGTTCTTCTACGCTTGGTCGCGTGGAACTGGCACCTAGACTCACCTAGCTTTAAGACGTTTCAAAGTGATTCTTGTATCGTATTGAATAAACGCTTATTGAATCTTGAATCTTGAATCACACTATTGCCGTGACTACACGCGCGCAGCTCGCGGGCAGCTCGCAAACGGCTCGCGAGCTGCGCATTCGCGGCACATTCGCCAGATGTGGACACACCCTTTGAAAACATTTAAAGCATAGAAGGTAAGAAAAACTAGTAAATATAAAAAAAACATAAATAGAAGTAGCTACAAGCCAATAAAACAATAATTGGTGCAGCAAAATCAAACCGTAGAAAAACAGCAATATAAATGAATACTTAAAGAATTGAACCCATCACAGGGAAAGCAAAACTTGAAATGAGTGATTATAACTACATTGGATCCATTTGCACTTCGAGGGGAGAATGGAAAGTTATAGAGATGGGATTTTCTTTCGGAGTCAAGGTAAATGATGTTTTAAGAGGGCCCGTATGTTTTCCTTTTTTCAGAAACTTATTGATAAAGAAAATATCACCTCCAATTCATATTTCATATAAATCATATGAGGGTCATATTTTCATTATCAATAAGATTCTGAAAAAAAAGAAAACATACGAGCACGTATATAGCAGATCTGGATTTTATGAGACAAAATGGTTACTCTAGAGGCATTATCCAGGGAGGAAATAGGGGACTACGTTTGTATGGAGAGTCGCCTGTGTGATTCCCTCTTAAAATAAGTTATCATTTCATAATCATCTTTATTAGCAGCAAAAAGCCATGCTTTGTTGTGCGATGGTTACCACTTAACATCAGGTGGGCCATATGCCTTTTCCGTTACCTAGTCGTAAAAAAGCATGAACTTATAAATATTCGCAGATTCACAGAGTCCTCCTTATAAATATTTCTTTTATATTGAAAACCTTACAAAGTAATACAAGATTTCATTTACAATTATTATTGTATTTTTTTTACTCTACTAGCTAATGGAACTAGCATATGACCCACCTGATGTTAAGGGGTAACTATCGCCTATAACAAAGCATTGCCTCGTAGGTCACGCACGTCAGGAACACGCCCTATGATGCACTGCCCTGCGTTCATCAACTTGAGGCATATAGATGTTCAGCCTCACGTGCCAGTAATTTTACCGTAACCTTACGTATGTGTATTAATTTCCGTTAAATTCAGAGGGAGACAATTTTTATGAAACAACGGGATATTTACCACTTTTGATTAAATTTTTGAGTTTACTTCCGCACAGTTGCATGCACCATGATCACGGTTGGATTGAAGTCCACGAGTAAAATTCATGTTATTGGCAGACAAATCGATCTACCTTCATTCGCACTCTTTTCATAAAAATAGTGTTAAAAACCATGATAGTTTCAAAAGTTCAGAGAGAAAATTTCAAGTTCAGTCTTTTTCAGTATTCTAGCGGAAAGCTAGTATTCAAATTCTTATCCGACTATTTGAAGTGGTGAAAGCAGGGAACATCCCTATCTTATTAATTGCTATTGGACGTTTGCCTTTGCGGTGATTGTCTGCAACCTTAGAGATTGTTATAATGAAATTAATTGAACTACCCTGTATTTTCATTAATTTTATTGTGTTTACAATGATTAGAGAAAATTACATTTTTATAAAACTCCAAAGTTTTGGTCAACAGAACGTATCACCTCTGAAATAAAAAAATATTGTAGACCACCCTCACAACACTATCTAGCCCCAAATTAAACAAAGCTTGTAAATTAGGGACCAGCTGGCCTACCATGAGCTTCATATGGTTATGGTTATGGCTGTCAAAATTGTGTCAACAGTGTCAACACATTCAAACCCAAGAAGAAAATGAATGTGTGGGTTAGCCTATCTATACACAATTTAACAGCCATAGCTATAACCATATGGAGCTCGTGGTAGCCCTGCAGATAGCTGGTATAACACACTTATGCACATTTCTTTTAAATACATACTTAGAATACAATATAACACCCAGACAGAGAACAAACATCTGCGTTCACTAAACAAATATTTGTTCTCGGTGGAGATCGAACCCACGACCTACGGCGCAGAAGGCAGAGCTACTACCAACTTAGAGGCCTATCAAAACTTGTCATCTGAATGCATATGCGATCCAACCTTTCCACCTAGATATAACAGGTACTTCCTTACCTTCCAATTTCGCCTGAGCCTCACGGACCGCTCGTTGCATTTTTCCCAAATAAAATCTAAAATAAAAACATGATGTAGAAAACAATGGCAGCACTACCTTAAAGGTATGGGTACCTATGAATCATCCACTTGTATTTAATTAAATTGATAGTAATATAAGTTTAAAAAACTTGAGAAACCGAATTCATAGCCAAATTGCAGATCCAAATTGCATAAAATGATGTGGGACCAATCTGAAAGTATTGCCTAAAAATTTTTTTTTTTCTAATAGCTTGTGCTAATGGCAAAGTTATGCGATAACAAACCAAATTCGTAAAAAACGCGTAGGGCTATTTCATTTATTCTTCACACGTATACAAAGCCTAAGACGTGATTTGGGCTAGATAGCTCGTCCAACCTCCTTCAGTCTAGATGACTTCTACAGATAGCTACAGACAAAAATATATTATGGCTAAGCGGTTAGCACGGATGTTTGATATCACTGGCAACAGATTTTTTGTAATAAATACTTGTTCTTATTATACAATATAACACCCAGCCAAAGAACAAACATCTGTGTTCACTACACAAATATACGATTGTTCTCGGTGGGGAACGAACCCACGCGCTTCAGCGCACAGGGCTAACCTAAGAAGGCAGTCAAATTTGACAATTTCCATAAAAAAAACACGATCAAACTCATCAATATTATTTTTTCACACGATCATACCAACAAAGCAAGTTATTCCCACTTAATCACAGTAAACCCACACGATAATAAACGCGTCAATCAAAAACACTCACCTTGTCACGGGAAAATCACTTTTAACACTTGGAGATAAGCACTGTGACAGTGAAGCCTCACGTCAGTCGAGTGGAAGTGATTGGTTCGAAATGGTATTGTTGGTGCAGTTTTGTAAACGGCTCGGGGTGTTGGCAGTAATCGTGTAGACTTACATGCAGCGAGTAAAGTATGGAGAAGGAATATTTAAAAAAATCTTATCACCTAAACATAAAAATAATATTTGTATGATGATTTTTCATTATAATCCTAGTGCATTAATAAACTCTGTTTTCGAGATAGGTGCTAAAAATTTTTGTTGAAAAGGGTAGTCAGGTAGTCAACCATTTATTATTATTGGTTAGTATAAAACAAACAGGTACTTTTAAAATCTAGATATTTATTTAAATTTAAAACACTTCTAATACAACTCTGCACTTCACTTATAATTTAACAAGTGTAGTATAATTTTACAAATACACATAGATTTTAAGATAATCCCAAAGTTGAAAATTATATAGGACTAGTGGCCGCCCGCGGCTTCGCTCGCCCTTTCCCGTAACACCCCGTTCCCGTTGCTTTTTCGGGATAAAAAGTATCCTATGTCCTTCTCCCGGTTCTAAGCTACCTCCCCACTAATTTTCTGCCAAATCGGTTCGCCGTTCTTGAGTTATAAATAGTGTAACTAACACGACTTTCTTTTATAAATATATAAGATTTGAACCCCCGCGGCCCCGTCCCTAACGGGCGTCTCCTTGATTTGGAGATGATAAATCCCTTTTTCATTCATTCTTGAATAATAATCAGCATCATCATCATTATCAGCCTGATGAAGTCCACTGCTGGACATAGGCCTCCCCTACACCCATGGGGGGGGGTTTGTCATAGTCACCACGCTTAGCAGGCGGATTGGTAACCGCCAGTGTTGTGGTGTTATAGATTTAGGAAATGCTGCTGCCCATTTTCTAGTTGTGTTCCCTTAGGGCGCTTGTACACGCTAAGAAAATTTGCCGTTCCTGCGGCAGACAAGACAAATTCTTCGTGTAGACGACAAGAGTTTTGTCTTTTCCACACACGAAAACGCAACAACGTTCGCCGCGTCGTGTCTTGCGCAAATAAGATTTTTTTCGTGCACCGCTGCGAGCAGTGTACACAGTTATTTTCTAGTTACGACACGAATTCCTATGTAGACCCGGCGTTTTTTCTTAGCGTGTACAAGCACCCTTAGTCGCCTTTTACGACTAATAATATTTGTATTAAATTGAATGTAGTTCTACTATTTACCTAAACATTTTAATCAAAAGAGTACTGAGGAAAAGCTGACAATTTTATGATATTTTAAAGTTACTAACAAAATACTTCACCGCTTGAACTATCGCCAAAAACAAATAGACTAGAAAACAATGAAATTTTACCGCATTTGAACTACTTTCAAAGAGCTCTTTCAAGTTATTAACTAAACTTCAAAAATCACGTAGTTTGTGATGTTGGTACATTGTTGTAGAGACGTGCTCAGAAGCGTAGTAATTTAACTTACATACAGTCATAAAAATATATTTTTATTAAAGGTTTTAGAGGCATTAAGGGAAAATTGTATAAAAATCTTGCTATTAGAAAAAGTATTGTACCAACTCAATTACGATCTAGATCTAGATTTTGGCCGAAAGCTTTTCAGTCAAAATACCAACCAAATTCGACATGTTGATGTTAAATGTCGGTGTAGCCACTCAGATTCTATGCTAAATTTATTAGTGAAAATTGTTTGGCTCCTTGTGTTTCCCTTTGCCTTATTTCACTTTCAATGTTCAATCATGTAGGTAAGATTGAAGTCGTGCAGCCAAAGGAAATTAATCTTTTATTTTTAGCCGATAGGGAGCGTGTGAGGTGTTATTCTTCGTGCAGAAATGCAATAATGTGTGGCCGCCATATTTTAAAATGGCGTCGTGTTCGATTTTTAAAACCGTTATTTTGTTTGGATTGTTTTTGATATCGTTTTTAAAGTCTGGTAAATAAATATTTTGGTTTAGAAGTTTGCTTTTGGTACTTAAATCTTTCTAGTAGATAGTTTTTTAATAAATTAGCTAACACGAAGCATGTATCAATATTGGTTCTTCTAAAAATTTAGTTATTTTTTCGTAATGTGTTGTTTTAAGAAAGATACGTTAAAAAAAATACAAAATGTATAGAAACCTGGCAGAAGAGATCGTTTCGGTTCGTTTTGGAATAAGGTGCCATATAGTTCCATAGAGAGACGGGTTTCCTGTTCTAGTTTCACCAACATTTTTGGGGATAGACAGATGTTTAATGAAACTTTGAAGGTTTATTCAATTTATTTTTCAGAAAGTGTTCAAAAATGACAAAGTTTTTCTTTTTATTTTACTCGTGTATGTAGACATCTAAAATACTTTATTAAGCTTATAAAAAAATATTACCTTTTGATTTTTTCTGCCCCATATTGCTTTCTGCCATGTTTTTCACAACCGCGAATGGAAAGTTTAGAAGAAAACTGAGCTTTCTTCAGCTCGGCAATCATAGTACTAACCGATAAATTAACAAGCTGCCAAAATTACGAAGACGGTTACAAGATATAAACTTAGCGTCGAATCATATGCTATTTTATAAACTTGTGATTCAAAGATATACATACTTGAAGTTGAAGTCTCTTTGAAGAAAAACTCTCTTGAGCCACAATCCCATGAGACACTTTTCCATCTCAAATACCTATAGTAACACGCACTTCTTTAGAATGTCAAGTCAAGTTACTTATGTGAAGGAAAAAATATTTTTGCGTGATAAATCCAGCGTTAGTCCTTTAATGGAGGGTATACACATTTAAGAGCGGGTCGTGCGAAAATTTGAGATGCGTTGTAAAAAAATATCCTATTTAACATGACATTCTATTTAACGCTGACATACTATTTTCATTAGCGTTAAATAGAATGTCATGTTAAATAGTATATTTTTTTAATACACTTAAATTCGAATTAATCTCAAATGTATAGTCTACAATTAGTCCTTTTGCGATTTTTAAAATGTCACTTAGTTATTTAGTTATGAATTTTTTTACAACGCATCTCAAATTTTCGCACGACCCGCTCTTAAATAAAACTACACCCGTTTTTATAAATTCAGTTTTTTTTATGCCATGGCTGTCAGACGAACAGACGGGCCACCTGATTGATAGTAGTCACTGTTGCCCATAGACACTTGCAACACCAGAGGTGAGTTTACATAATTATAATTACGTAAAGAGTGGAATTCTCTTCCGCCGTCAGTATTTCCGGAAAGTTACAATTTGGGAACTTTTAAGACAAAAGTGAACAGGTGGATTATGGCTAAGCATGCTCCATCTTAGGCTGCTTCCTCACTTTCCATCAGGTGTGATGGCAGCCAAATGCTTAGCTATATATATATAGAACATAAATGTTTGTTCTCTGTCTGGGTGTTATATTGTATTCTAAGTATGTATTTACAAAAAAAAAATATGTTTTCAAGTATTATATCATCTATCTGGTTCCCATATTACAAGCTCTGCTTAGTTTGGGGCTGGGTAGTGTTGTGTGAATTGTAAAAAAAATAATAATAATAATAATAATAATATAATATTGTGACGCCGTGCTGACGTAACTACGTGAAGATTTTTGTTCGACATTTAAATGTTACCAGAAAATTCTAGTAGCGGCGAGTGCCTTCTTTAAGGAATTCAAATAAAGAACCGAAAGTTCTGGACTAAAACAAGAAATGATACAGGTAGGGAAAGACGATCGGAATCCAACAGAAGAAAACGAAATGACTATCGAAATTCAATAAATGACGATCGAAATTCAATAAAGGACAATCGAAATTCCGGGTATATAAGGAGCTGCAGGCGCGTCTACGGGCAGTTCAGTGGAAAGTGATCTGAAGAAAGGAACAAGAAGAAAAAATGGAAAAAGTGAACAGTGAAAGTGAATAGTGAAGTGAACAGTGAATAGTGAAGTGAAGTGCAAAGTGGTGAAGTGCTCCCAGTGGACTGTCAGTGTTCGGAGCACAGCGTTGGACCGTGTAACGCATAGTGCGCGGGGACAGTGTCGGACAGTGCTACGCGTTTCGTGCAGTGCTACGCGTTCAGTGCAGTGTTACGTGTTCGTAGTGCGAATAAATCGCTACTTTCGGTAAAACGTTCGTTTCCTTCCAATCCCTGTACCCATTTCCGTAACAATATTTTAAAAAAAAATTTAGCCCTGTCACTGTTTGTCATTCATTTTTTTTTATTTTTTTATTTCATAACTTCCTTCATCCAGAAATAAATGCTAAACACCTAAAACCATACTACTTCATCTTCCGTTGTAGTATATTTCGATTAGTTTGTGAATTAAGCCACACTCCGCGCCAAAGTGTGCAGTTATGCATTCATCAAACTAATCGACAAGATAAGCAACTGGCGCGAGCTGGCGAAAGATCTTGAGTTGCGCTTTGTATTGCTGGTATTCTTGTTTAGCGCTTATAGGGGGCTACAATAAGCAAAGATGGGTGTTCTAGGAATTACTGGCGATTAAATTTGCCGTTTCTAACATTCTGGATTCGACAAGATACTTAATACTCCAAGACATAGTCCCCGCCACGACTGAAGTCAAAAGCGAAAACTAAACTAATAAAATAAAAGAAATAGTGTAAATTAATGGACAACGGTGATTACAGAATGGTGGCCAAGAGACGCACAGCGACCACGAGGCAGACCACCCCCCGTTGGTCGGATGACATTGTCGGAGTAGTTGGGCAGCAATGGTGGAGACTGGCACAGGACTGAAGAGAGTGGCGTATTAGGGAGGAGGCCTATACCCAGCAGTGGGTGCATACAAGCTGAATAGATAGATATATAGATAGTGAAAATTTTACTGAACAGGCTTAGTTACTAATATTATAGAGATTCAGTAACAGCAGCGTCTATCGGACTTCAGTGGTGACTCTAGTCCTGTGTTCAAGCTTGTTTGAGAGGAAGTAAGTATTAATAGAGCTCTTTGTGAAGGGGAAGTACTACTCGTCTGGGAAAGTATACCATGATGCACTAATGCATTTTTCGGCCGTAAAGCAGGATTGCTGTGTTTTGTGGGTTTGAAGGATGTGGTTGCTAGTAAAATTACTGGTACGTGAGGCGGAACATTACACGCTTCAACATGGAAAACATTTTTTTCTGAAAAGTTTTTTTAATGTAATGAGCAATAATTTAGCACTAAAACATTAATGGAAACCAAAAGAATACTGTCGAGTGTTCTTTAACATAAAACACACAATAGTAAAGCCTTTTGAAAAATGTTGATGAGAATGTAAAGATTTTCCTCTAATCATAAATAGTTAAAAGCTTTTTGCAAAAATCAAGTATCAAAACAGCGTAGTCAGCATTGTTGAAAAGTAAACGTGAAAGCCTCGAAAAGCTGAAGGTTGCATACGCGGAAACGCCGCATCATCACGGACCAATTAAACCATTCTTTGAATAGCGCTATCAACATGAACAAGCCATAAGTATGGAAGTGTTGTAAAAACTCATCATATGGGTTCATAAAATCACGCGTGGTTCCATAAAAAGACACCACGCATTTTCTTTAGAAAAATCAAAAAACATTTTTTTTTATCATTTAGTTTATTTTGCAAAAGACCAATCATATTGAAAAAAATACTCGTTACTCTGCTCCCATACTAACCACACATCGATGTGTCTCTTTCTCTCTCGCACTGAAAAGTGAGAGGTAAACTTACCATAACTTCTTCCAAAGTCAGGAGACAGCAGCAAAAGTCTTCTATCGACGTCTCCGCTGGCTGTCATCAATTCTTTCTTACGAGCCGTCAGGTCTTCGTAGTCCATGGCCGATTTTGGAGTGGTATTGTATACGAGAAACTTCGTTAACTGATCCATTTTGAACCTTATGATAAGGTAGTAAGAACTGAGAATCGAATTTTTCTACTGTAGAATTTTTAGACGAACAAAAATATTGTTAATTATTTTGACGAATGTCTTAAAAGCTCGTTAAAAAGCGTAAACAAATATAAGGAAAAAGGTTTTGAAGAATTTATCTATACTTTTGAATGGCAAATGCTTTCATCAAACTAAAATAAAAAAAGAAAAGTAAAAGGTATCTTTGAGAATATTTGCGTTGAATTTCGGAACAAAAAAGGCACAGTCACCAACTAAGAGTTGGTTTTTTAAACAGCGGCTGCCGTATACAAACGGCCGTTAACATGGATATGATAGCAATCACGCTTATGATTTCTTGATTTTATCCATTCAAACCAAAACGAATTGAATTTGAATGTAGAATGGTTAACGTATAATTTATAACGTTTTAAAATAATTAAAAGTTTTTGTAAAGTGTTGCCACGCTACAGAATCGCAATGCGTCAAAATAAATTATTAATTCTCAATTTGTTGTAAAAGCGACGTTTCAAAGGCTTTGGTGTGACCACACCAGAGCCGTATCACGATGGAACTGGCGCCATTGGGACATTATGCACACTAGGCTCTTCAAAATTCAATGTGGTACATTGTTAGGGTGACGACATACTTGGCCATTCATTTGTAATGTAAAAATTCTGGAGAATGTTCGATCAGAGAGTTACTGCGGTTTTTCACACTTAAATAAAACATGTTATAACTGCAAATAGAGCTCAAAATAACACGCAGTTGACGCCATTCAAAAAAGTGATTTTGGTATTTTTTTACGCTTAAAAAACACCATTCTACTTAAATAAGTTTTCTTTCGTTCTTCTTTCATCATCGTGATTTTCTATGCTTATGAAAATAGAGGTAAAATTAAGTCGTTGAATGAACGCAAATGCTCTCACGACAATGACAAAATGCCCGATGTTCAGGCGAATGATTGCGTAATTTAGTTGCTATCAAATGTTCAATACTAACAAATAAATGATGCTAACAAAAAGCAGCGATCGCGATGGGGTTTATTTCAATCTCTTATTTATTGCAATCGAAGTTCAAAATCATATCTAAAGATACACAAAGGATACAAATCACGCCGATGCTCGCGAAAACCACGAATGCTCGATGTTTTGCTCGGTTTATCTACCCGAACCCGTATCACCAAAGCTTATGTAGATTGAGCATGTAAATTGCATGGTGCTATGTGAGGTAAGTAGTTCAGTTAGGGAGACATGCGACGTGTGAAGGTGAAAACACTTAGAAACTGCAGAAATACGTGCAATCGTGCATGGGCTTCCACTAACACTATCGGTATATTTGTTTAGCCAAACAAGTTTAGCACGTCGACTGCTGGAACACTCGATTATCCATCAATAATTAAATTATATCGTAGTAACTTTACGGGGTCAATCTTAGCCAATGCATGCTGAGGGTTATAAAAGCTTGATTGTTCAGAAAGTCAATTTGAAAAGTTGAGTATAGGTACTTTGCAATACGATTTAATAATTTCTCGCTCTATCGTAAAGAATAAAGTAATTATAATTTATTATTTTCAATTATCATAATTATTAAATTCGAAATTCTTAATTAATATTTAATTCATGTTTCATTTGTATGTAAAGTGAGCACCTGCATTGCGCGCTTATCGCAAGCGCGAGGTTTGACAGTGACGCTCATGAACTACGGCTATAATTCTTGATGCTTTACTACAGTGGCCTTATTCTGAGTTTTACTCGATCAGTTTGAACAATTCGTTTTAGCTAGTACGTGAGGCACGTACTAGCTAAACTAGCTACTAGCGTCCCTCTTTTTTATGGGGCAAGTATGAGACAACAATACGTTACCTATAAAAAATCAAAACGAATTTTTGTCCTATAATTTATCCATACAAAAGAAAGAGAGACACGTAGGTAAAAATAATTGTTCAAACTGATCGAGTAAATCAGATTAAGGATAAAAGTGTTATAAGTGGAGTCAATAACTTTTGGTTTTAAAAAAAATAAACACATTTTAATGCTTTTGATATAATACAACAAAAAAATTAAAATAAATGTATTGCATAAATTCAATCACAGTAATTTTTCATTTTCATGAAATCTCATTATTATTTTTTATTTCAATGAAACGGTTTAAAAATGTCAAGTATCAAACCAGATACAACTCAGGGTCGTTTAAAATTAGAATGATTTGTAATTGGGCCGTACCACGGAGTGTACCGGGCTTCCGTTTATCGCACGCGTCAGCTGAACACGTTACACACATAGCATATATTATGTAGGTACCTTTAATTAGCTATCAAGGTAAATGGAAATCTATAGGTATATGCAATAAGGTTAGAGTTGGTTAATTCCTGAAAAGCTATTAAAGACTTGAAATTTTTGATTGGCTTTCAATATTATTGAAACTGAATGTGAAATATTTGGATACATAAATTATGGCTAACAAATACCAAAGGGTGTGATTCTCGCGGCTGCGCAATATGACGAACTTTTAATTCTCACTTAAATATTTTTCAGGAACCCTTAGCTAAAAGTCAACGATGAAATTCAAATAATGTTTTCCGATTAAAAACACAAACGTATATAAATATAGTAAATATTTACTATAAATATGGCTAATATTTAAATAAAGAAAATATATTTAAATATATCTGGTATAGTAAATATTTAAATAAGGTGCAAGGTTAAGTTGTGACAAAACTCTTTGTGTTCTAAAACAACACAAAAAGTTTTATAGTTTGTCACAACACAAGGCGTTATTTGTTATTATGTAAAATTTTATTTAAATAAAAATAAACGAATCACTTACCAATATTAGACAAACTGTCACTTTTCTTCTTTGTAACTGGAGACAAAAACACCTTCTCACGTTCACTACATGGCTCGTGGGAAAACATAGTCATGTCATCGAAAAACACAAACTTGAGAAGTTTCTTTTTTCTAAATCAAACACTTGCAAAACTAAAATAAAACCTTGTACCGTTACGCTACTTAAATATTCCAAATATTATAATTAAATTAGCGCACCGCTATTAGAAATATTAAATAAAATCAAAATTCATTAAATACGTATCTAAATAGGTTCTGACACTGAAACGTCTGTGGCTGAACTTTTGTCAAAAAAATATAACAATACTATTCAGAATGTCTATTGAATAAGAAAGAACAAAACTTTGTATTTCAATTTGAAATGAAGTGCCTTTTCAAATTGTTTTTGCCATGTGTATCACTCACGGCACTTTTCGACCTAATAACCAAAGTCGTTCACGGTGTGAGAAAGTTTTGGATGCCTATTTATAGCTTTATGCTTATTGAAGCGGTTTGTCTGTCTAGGACCCTATTCTAGAATATTAGCTAGAATATAACACCAAAAACTAATAACAAAGCAAACTGTATACTAATAAAATACAAAAATAAATCGTAACATTTAAATGACAGCTGAAACGAGAGGCACATAATATATTATTATAATCGTCTTATAGTGTCACTACTTTTTTTTTACCAGTGTGGTGAAAGGATTTTTAGTGCACCTTTCGAGCACTAATAATCTTGTTGTAATGACATACTAAAAGACGGTTTAGGAGAAGTGGTACCTTTTTTATGATATCCCACAAGTAAACTCGAGGGTTGAAACAGGAGAAGCAATAAAAAGGTAAAGAATGTAGAGACACGAACGCCAACACTCATTTAGGTCCTAAAATCTTCGTTTAAGGGAGTTTCTGCGTAGTTTAGAACTGTTTTGTTAATTTGTTGTTTTAGTTAAACGTCTGAGGTTTTGTTTAAAAGGTTTAAAAATAACATTTTTATTATTTCAACATTGTGATTTTTGTCCGTCTGAATTTTTTTAAGTAGGATCGGTCGTCTGTGTATTGTTTCTCACAGATATTATGCTAAATCCTAGTAGTAGATTGTTATACAAGAAGCTCAAATGACCCATTATATTATAAGAGGTTGATTTTAGATTTTTGATATATTATAAGACGAAAAATTAATTACAGTCACTAATACCAATTCAATTTGTGATTAGATAATACTTCAAAAGATTTCGCGCCAATGTCTTTTTTTTATTTCTTCTGTAGCCACAACGCATTGCATGCATACTCCAAAGAGATCGCCGATTCTGTTCCATTTTCAAAAATAAAATGTTGTTCTTTGTTATGAAACAGTAATAATAAGTCGAGTCTTTATTCATGATTGTTCTACTTTTGATTAAATACTTTTTCGTTTTTGTAAGCTCATTGTAATTTGACAGGCAAAAATTAAAAAAAAATAAACCCCTAGAGAAAAAAAATGCCATTTTTTTCGGTCTGGTACGCCACAATGATGCTATTTTTGAGCAAGAGAAGTGAAAAGACATTTACCAATAATTGAATTGAGTATTAATGAAAACTATTTATACGAAAAAGTAAGTACAAATAAGCACAAACTACCAGTAACGTCAACAATGAGTAACTTTGCAATTTAATGGATTCGTTCCTTTGAATGTCAACTAAGGTAAGTTATTGGATATCTGAGTGTGCTTACAATGCACATTTTTCAAAGTGTTATTAAATGACATTCTAACCTTTGTCTTTAGAAATGTGTAAAACCTTCTTCAAAACGGGCGACTCATCTTCGTGTTTCTTCGCAGCCAAATTCATTTTGACCGTCTTCCAGAGGCTCCCGTTTTTATTCATTTTTGATGTACCATTAAATTCCAGCATTAAAAAGTTTTGAGTACCTGTGTTATTTAAATGAAATGCGGCAAATCACTGCGAGGGGCAAGTAAGTGTGGTATTCCTTGAAAGTGTAAACGATTTTGTACATTTTAGCGGGATTTTATGATTTGATACTTTGGAGAAGTTTGAGTCTCAGAGGGCTGTAATAATCGTAGAGAGAGAAATGCAAAATACACCGTAAAATGAATGTAGTTTTATTATAATTTTGTGGCTGTTATGAAGCAAAGCGTGGTGTCAATTTTACGCTCTTTTGAATATCATGTTTACAGTTTTTTACCAGTGCTATCTGAGCTTCATAATAAAGTCAAGTGTCACTTTTATTCGGAATTTTATCTATTTTTCATAATACCAAAAAAAATTGCTAGACTTTATGCTGATATTTTTTTGCTCATAAAAAGATAGACAAACAAGCTAGCAAAAACAAAGTTTTAGTTGCAGATAGTTTATGTTTTGGATGCCTTTATGACGTTCCAAAGTAATCTTTGTGAGAAAATTAAATTAAGCTAATTTTTACTTAGAATTTTAAATTTATATTTAGAAGTATCAAGATTAGTTTTAATAATAAAAAGAAAAAACCCTAATCGATTCAAACTTCGCAGAAAAGATTTATTGAAGCATCGAAGGTCACGTTTTCGCCTATTATCGCCGCAAATTGTATGCCTTTAGAAAACTATTATAGTATTCACCCGTTCAAGTACCTTAAGTGGGGTAAAAGTGAATTGCTTTAAGTGAGGGAATAGTGACTTGAATAAAGGATCAAGGTGTCGTGAGTTTGTTGCCTTCTGTTATTTTACCTAAAAGATAAATAAGAATATTTAGCCACAATTTAACCTTACAGCTAATTTTATTGTCAACAAAGAATACAGACCTCATATTTACTTCTATTTTATACAGTCTTTTATAAGTTTAGCCAAAAATGTAGCTTTGTTTAACATTTAACAAAGCCTAACATTGTTGCATATTAATCTTAGCGTTTTGCGGTGGTTTGATCTCCTAATATTAGCGATATTGGACAGCGTTTCACTGATCGCCACCGCAAAACGCTTAGATGTGCGCAAGGCTTTAAGGTCGATTTATATCTACAGACATTGAGTGTGGCAGACACGTGCCGTGGCAGACAAAATGATATTCTTCCATACAGTAACTATTAACGTATTTATATTTATCGTAACACGGCCGTACAGACGCTTACAGACACGTGTCGTGCCCGGCCAGTATTCTCGGAAAGAATATTTTGTCTGCGCGGTTCATGTCTGTACGTGTCTGTGGCTCCTTGCCGGGCAGTGTAAATAGAGTATCGGAACTGCGTGTTTGAACATTTTCAATAACATGCTTTTTCTTCTAAAGCTATGCAGTAACTGCCAGTGAGAGTGGACGCCGATGACGGTGTCTGTCGGCAGCCGGGGTGTCTGTCACGGCACGTTTCTATACGTTACATATAAATAAATAGTGTCTGTCGGTGTCTGTCACGGCACGTGTCTGCCGCACTCAATGTCTGTAGATATAAATCGACCTTTACGCGTTTTAAAATGACACGCTTTGCAATTATCAACTAACAGAAGTTAGTTATCTAATAATATTTTTTCTTTCGGTATAACTGGGTATTTCAAAGGATACTCATAGATAACCAACATTTGAAATGGTCTGTAAAGAATCAATACTGACCCGAGAAATTCAACCAGATTCCTTTGAGCACCAAACCGCAGATTCGATTCCCAAAACTGCTGACACCAGAGAATAATGAAATATATACGGCGTTTAACTTATTCGAGCACTAGAACAGCGACTCAGCGGGTTAAACCCACATTTGTTTGAGACGTGACCGCAGATTTGTTTTTGACTTCTCGACATGTTACTGAAATAGAACGCCTTATTTGAGATTTTTAGGGAAAGTGATGCTCAGAATTTTTCGCGCATGTTTTCTTAAATAATAATAATGCACGATCAATTCTAACCACACAATCATGGTCATAAAATTAAAAAATATATTATGTTATCTAGAAATAAAAACTTGAGAAACTGACTTCATGCCCAAACTGCTGTACCAATTAGGGAACAATCGGCAAGAACCTTTCATATAAAAAAATCAAATCGGGTCATAAATGAGGAAGTTATGAGATAACAAACATAAAAAACAAGCAACCAAATTGAGAAGCTTCTTTTTTATTTGAACTCGGTAATAAAATAATATGCTGACGTGATTTAGCTTTATTCACATTTCTTATCGGTCAATTCAAAAAAGTAACCACTCACGCACCATATTTACAAGCCATGGCAGAAGCCTTGGGCAGCGTAAAACCTCCGCCATAAAAATTGGCTACTTATGGAGTACCATAAGTAGCCATATCATAAGAACTTGCTAGGTTTTTAAACTTTTAACCTGCGATTGCGAACCAGGAAAGTAAAGTAAGATCTTCTCTGTACAACAGTTATGCAATAAATATTTCTGATTTCTGATTTCTGAAAGTAGTAAAATGCCAAGCATGAACCCAATAAACTTGGCTATTCCTCTCTCGTATGTGCACTACATCAGTGCACCACAAACACAATATAAATACGAAGAGCAAGTAGGATTCATGCTTTAAATGTTCCGTATATACTGGAATATCTTGCAATTCAGGGATATGAAAATTCAAATAATTGTTGATAATAGAAAAAATGTGTTGCATTCAATATTTCTGCAGTTTCTAAACTATTAGGATTTCTTATTCGTCCCACCCTTATCCCACTTTATTTGGGGTTGGCACAACATTGTCTTCCTCCTCCATTCTCCTCCATCCTCCTTCATCCTCCTTTGTCAGACATCATCTCTACATTCACTCTTACTACTCTTCCATGTCATTTTTCACACTATTCATAACGCAGTTCATTCCAAATTATAAAAATATAAAAAAATAGGATTAAATTATCGAAATTGAGATAATTATTAAACTAAAATTGAATTAAAATATCCGATGCAAAATGCTTCCAGCAAATACTATCAACGGTTTTTAAATAAAACTTACAACATTTTTATCATCAAAAATAATTATAGATTGAACCGTGACACGCTTAATAGTGTTACAAATATATCTGAAATAAGACATCCCAAATAGGTTATTAATTTGGAATAACCCTAATGACTTAACTAAGAAAAAATATGTAAACAGTGCATAAACTATTGCCATCTCTTACCACTGGGTAATGACAAACAGTGACAGAGCTATCTATAAAGCACATTGTGTATAAAAAAGCTATTCAAACTGAATTAATACTTGTGGATGTTTCTTCTCAACGCGGAAGTCTAAGTTGAATAATGGCACAGATTTTTTATAGCCGTAAAGCAACAAACGTGATTGAAAACCGTATTTTAACTTTACTCGAAATAAAGTGGAAGAAATCAGAATACTTTTTGGCCGACTGAACATGCGGAATTAAATCTTGAAATAAGAACTAATGTATATTTAAAAAAAAATTTGGTAACCCATTTGACGCAACGCCCTGTCCTAAGACCTAAAAAACCGTAAGCCATGGCATATTAAAATAAATATAACTCTGTGGCTATCTAAGGGGGACTAAATAATTGGTACAATACTGGCCTACTTATTTTTTGTTAAAACATGCCAATCTACTTAAAATACATAGTATACAAACAGACACCCAAACACAGAGCAAACAAACATTTTTGTATGTATGTTTGTTTTGTGTACCACCATACCATACACAACACACATTTACTTTCAAAATGTTGTCCTAGGTGGGAATCAAATCCACAACCTACAACGCAACAACCAGGTACCAATTTAGCTCTAAGGTTTTTACAGTAAAATATTATGCCTTTTACTACACGTTTAAAGTAAACTATTTCCAAACTAGAGAATTCAAACTGAACTTTCACAATTTAAATTAAAGTTTTTGGATTCGCTAGCTGTATCGAACTGCATTTTCAACTTTCAGCGCCCAGGTTCAACCTGAAGGGTATTTTATCCAAGGTGGGGTAGGTAGGGGGTGAACCTTTATTTAAATGTATACAATCACTTTTGTGTTTGTCGTTCTATACTTTTGAAAAATATTAAGTACATCAAAGTGGCGCCAGTGACAGAAAAGATGCAAACGCTAACCTATTATAGCCCCTTCCCACGGTGTGTGATATCGTGTACGGAGGCGGATCAGCTCGCACGACACACCATGGAAACGGTCTCGTGCGCCGAGGTGCGCGGTAGCACAGGAGCCATGTCTGTGTGCGTTGCCGTGCGTCGTTGTCGGCTGTGCGTGATGATCCGCAGAACCACGCACTGTAGGAAGGCAGCATTAGCGTGGTACGGGCATGTCATGCGAAAGGAAGAATGGCATCTAACGAGAAGAGTACTAGGTATGAATGTAGATGGGTATAGAAGTAGAGGTAGACCAAAGAAGTAGGGTAAGAAAGGAGTGACTGCTGAAATGACGGCTAATAGAGGAGAGTAGAGAACGAAAACATGTTGAGTCGACCCCACATGAAGTAGGATAAGGACAAGAATTTGATGATTGAGTAGGTACTAAAACCAGCGCTGCAAAACTCAACAATGCTTTTTCTTGACGTGCAACTAGTTTATTGCAATAGTGTGGTGAAACGATTTTATTTGCATTTCAAGAAGGCCCTAATACTGAGTAGTATAAATTTTTCACTATCATTCAAAGTCTACGTCACAATATTTATTCAGTAGTATGACAAGGATCACTTTGACTGAGGCAATGCTTTGTTATAGGCGATGGTTACTACTTAACATCAGGTGGACCATAAGCTTGTTCAATCAGCTAGTTGTTAAAAAAAAGCTATTGGCTTCATGTTATTTTGATGCTAACCTGACTTAATTAGTGGTAAAAGACGATTGCATACGGATGTATACGGGCAGCCCTCCACTCCCGGACGTTGAGTAAGCCAGCACATTCGTCTGGGTGTCGAACCTTCATGATATCCGGTTTATTACCTGCCGAGAACGATCTCTTATCCGGATGTAATTAGCCTTTATTACGGACGTGCCCTGGAACCGATCTTATAGGTGTCGCAATATATTATTGTTCTCATTGACTTGTGGAGTTATTCCTATTTGTCTAGGAATTGACAAGGCATCATCATTATCATCAGCCTGGAAGTCCACTGTTGGACATAAGCCTCACATTACCAGGAAGAACGATTCTTAGCCCTTTCCAGCCACCGACTTCCCGCGATCTTACCAATGCCCTCGGTCCATATGGGGGGTGGGTGCACTACATATCGTCTTCCGGTTCGTAGTCGCCATTCGAGAACCTTTATTCCCCAACGGTTGTCGGTTCTTCGAGCTATATTATGACCTGCCCATTGCCTATTCAACTTACTGATTCTACGAGCTATGTCAAATTGACAAGTAAAGTTTCAAAAACTTGGGATATTTCCCAAATTATTGATTTCATGGCCAAACTGCTGAACCAATTTTGATAAAATTTATTTGAAGCCAATCTGGAAGTATAACCTAAAATAAAAACAAAACAAAAAAATCAAACTGATAAAGAAAAACATTTTCTAATCGGTTCTTATAAGACAAAGTAATGCGAGAACAAACATAAAAAAATAAATACAACTGAATGAGGATCTCTATACAATTTATCTAGTAGTAATAGAGCTCTTTGTGAAGGGCTGGTACTACCACCATGCCTATTTCTGCCGTGAAGCAGCATTGCTGTGTTTCGGTTTGAAGGGTGTAGGTGCCGGTGAAATTACTGACACGTGAGGCTGAACATCTGTATACGTCAAGCTGATCGACAAGCAGCATCGTAGGGCACGTTTTTTATCTTGTGTGGCCTACAAAGCAATGCTTTGTTATAGGTGATAGTGGGCTATATGCTTGTTACGAGTACATCAGAATAATAGTATAAGAAATTGCCTTTATTCAGTTAAAAGTTATTATAAAAGTTATTCAAGCCCAGCCAACTTAGATGTTGCATAACATAGCATGCAAAATAAGTTTTATAACCTGCCGGCGTCAAAGCAAAGGTTATATTACCGAGTCAGTGAACTTGCAACGTGGCTCCAGGAATCAAGGACGATAAGACTAGAATTGAACTGAAACTTTTAAGTTTGAGCTCCTTCTCGTAGTATAATAGTATAAAGTATAATACTTGAATACATGTTTTTTTGTAAATACATACATACAATAGATTATAATATAACCCCCAGACAGAGAACAAACATCTGCATTCACCACACAAATATTTTGTTCTCGGTGGGGATCAAACCCACGGCCTACTGCGTAGAAGGTAGGGTTGCTAAAATATGCCTCATCTACATCATGTTTATTTTCTAGCATCGGGATAAAAGCATATTTTTCGCAAAACGATGCGAGTTTTTTGTTTCCGAACAAATGGTTTGTGAAGATGGAACAATTTGGGCCCCGGAAATTATTTCTATTTCAACAGCTATTCTATCATTAAAATAAAGGTTTTGAATTTTGAAACTTAAAGGGCTGAAAGGTATATTTTTTAAACTAGAAGGCATTTATACTGGATTTTTTTATTCACTTGTTTTTTCTTCAAAACATTAAATTATCATAATATTTCAGATTTTACTTGGTCAATACTACTATAATGAAGTTAAGACGTAACTCTGACTACCCCCATTTCATTTCATTTCATTTCAAATTGATAGTGCCAATTGTATAAAAAAAAACAATAATCTTTTTTTTATACAACTAGCTGATGGAACAAGCATATGGCCCACCTGATGTTAAGTGGTAACTATGATCTATTAACAAAGCATTGCCTCGTAGGTCACGCATGTCAGGAACGCGCCCTACGATGCACTGGCACGCGTCCATCACATTGAGGCATACAGACGTTCAGCCTCACATGCCAGTAATTTCACCGGCACCCACACCCTTCAAACCGAAATAGCAATGCTGCTTCACGGCAGCAATATGCATGGTGGTATTTCCCCGGACGAAATTTTCACAAAAAGCTACTATTTTTAAAATCTAGGTGCATCGGGATATAAACACAGCCAAAAACTACACAAAATATCCCGTTTACAGTAAACATAGTACTAAAAAACATTTCACAGCTAAAATACTAACTTGCTAATGAACATTTTCATACGCAGTTTAAAGTCTCCCTTGGGACCTAGTTGAGAGAATAATGAAGTAGGTACTCGCGGTGAATAAACATTTGGGTATTTTAACACCCATTTTACTACAAAATTTTGGGGAATAACTAAAAAATATTGAAGACAAAACCACACAAAACTATCTAGCACCTATTAAGCAGAACCTGTAATATGGGAACCTGATAGCTGATATAATATTTATACACTTTTTTTGTGAATATAAACTTAGAATACAATATACACCATGAAAGAGAACAAACCTGTGTTCAACACACAAATATTTGTTCTCGTTAGGGATCGAACCCACGATCCACGGCGGAGATGAAAGCAGTACTGCTTACTTATTTTCAATCGCCACCTCTTCTCTTCATGGCCACATCTTACTGCATTTCACTATACTTACATCTCATTACTGGCTTCTCAACTCAGTTGGTAGTAGCTCTGCCTTCTGCGCCGTAGGTCGTGGGTTCGATCCCAACCGAGAACAAATTTTTGTTGGGTGAACACGGATGTTTGTTCTCTGTTTGGGTGTTACCTATATTGTATTCTAAGTATGTATTTACAAAAAATATGTATATAAGTAGTGTATCAGCTATCTGGTTCCCATAACACAAGCTCTGCTTAATTTGGGGCTGGATAGTGTTGTGTGGATTGTCTGAAAATTTATTTATTTTTTTATTACTCATTTACATCGGTCTAACAGTTTCGTTGTCTGTCTTTCAAAACTTTTTATTCAAAACCTCGAACTGAGTGATCAAAATACTGTTTTAATTTGGTAGCAGTCATTGTCAAACCTCAACAACATCACATCAATGTCAAAATTCAAAATTCATAAAGTTCTGCAACATAATTAAACGTGTAGTCACTATAACCACTCAGTAAAATGGCAACTATTGAACAGCTCGCAAAAATGCTCACAAAAATGAATCAGTTATGCTAATCAACGAATGCAGGTAACTTAATTGGCAGCAAAAATCAAAACATTATTCTGATTTCTCTCAGGCTTTGTCAACGGTGGTGAGGAGACTTTCTACCCAGAGTATTATGTTCCTTGCTTTCTACATGGGTTACAAGTGGTTAGCGAGGTGTGCTTTTGTAGCAATGATCGATAATTTTGCCTTGTAAACTGTTTTCTCCGTGGCGCATTGTTCTGTGTTTTCACTATTTATAGCAATTTACATTTTATATCAAAATATCAATAGATTTTGCAATACTGAATCGTGGTTCCCTAAATCACTTATCGTATAACCTGTGAAAATTGTATCCCTTCATACAATAGTAAATCTATTGTGTCTAGAATCGCTACAGTGTAGATGATACAATGCAGCTAGTTTTCCAGTCCTTCTGAGAAGAAGTTCATAAGTCCACCATGGATGAGAATATCGGGTACAGCAGCGAGGATGATGACGACAGGATATGTTCATCTCAATGGCACCTCGCCAACGAGAGCGTCATGTCTCTGGATCGGGACTCTTCGGAGCAGTTCCTGCAATACCGAAACTATCACCTACATCTGATTCAAAAGGTATTTCATCTAAGTTAAGAACCTTTTTTTCAATAGCCTATCATCCCACTGCTAGGCCACCCTGCCCGAAGACTTCGTATTCTATCTCAAGTATCCTTCCACCGCCTATCAAATGCATCTAGATAATTCTGCCAACATTTACTTAGTCTACCTCGAGGCTGCAAGTTCGACCTTTTATAAAAATGTACTGATTTCAAATCACAATTTACATGTGATTTAAATGATGAAATCCTTTCAGCACACTGGTTTAAAAGAACCAGTGATACGATGAGAAGAAGAAGAAGATGATCTTTACAGCGTCAAGGGCAGCTGTTTTTATTTAAGGATCGTTTTAGCGCCTGAGATAGTATTTTAGATGGAATAGGTTTGCCCAGCACCTATACCATCCTGGCATCCTAATTGTCAGGAAAAAATAGTCGCATAGCAGACTAATCCGTCTCCTTACAATGTTTTCCTTCACTATTTGTAAGCACTAAGCAGCATTGTATATTGAATGGTGACACTGTCAATGAGCAATCAATTCTACCACTTTGACCACAATGATTTGAAAGAGCTGGTGCCACACAAAGGAAATGATAGTTTCTACTTAGCATCAGCATCTGCTTAATCCATCAGTGGTATAAAACCTATTTCAGAAAGAACCGGTATCTGAACGCCGCATCATCCCATCCACGAAGAATGAGAGATTGTCTTACTTCAGGACCTACGTGTCATCACCAAGCAAGACTCAGATCGCCTGCATGCATCAGATCTCCTTCAACGCGTATGTTCAATCCACCAGCTTAAAGAAGGCCACTAATGGAAAAAGGGCATAGGCCTTCCCCACATATTTCCAAGAAACGATTTTGAGCTGCCTTTATCAACCGACTACCCGCCATTTTAATAATAGCGTCAGCTGATCGGGTGGAGAGACGTTTCGTCGACAGTTTCTGACGTCAAATAGTAAACTCTCTGATGATAACATACTAAGTAGTGACTAGCCTCTCAGCTCAGTTGGTAGTAGCTCTGCCTTCTGTGTCGTAAGTCGTGGGTTCGATTCCCACCGAGAACAAATATTTGTGTGGTGAACACAGATGTTTGTTTTCTGTCTGTGTGTTATATGTTTTTTGACTAAGTATTTGAAAAAAATGTATATGTTTTAAATCAGTTATCAGGTTCTCATAGTAGCTCTGCTTAGTTTGGGGCTAGATAGTGTTGTGTATATTTTCCACTATAATATTTTTTTTTTTTTTTGTTATAGTTTATTTTGGGAGTACGTGATGAATTCTTTTTACAAGAGCTTACAACATACTTATGTCAATATTTTTCTGGCTTCCTACGTTCCTGAAGAACATCTGTTCCTGTCAAAGATGGTTCCTATAATGCACGGTTAGTACTCCATGCATGGTTGACATCATAAAAGTCGTCAATAAATTGTCCTAAGTGCCTAATAATTTATTTAATACTAGCCGATGGAAGAAACATATTGCCCACCTGATGTTAAATGGTAGCTATCGCTTATAGCAAAGCATTGCTTTGTAGGTCACACACGTCAGCAACGCCTTTTTCATTCACTGCCCTGCGTCCATCGACATGAGGCTTCCAGATGTTTAGCCTCATGTGCCAGTAATTTCACCGGCACCCACACCACACCCTTCAAATCGAATCACAGCAATGCTGATTCGTGGCAGAAATAGGCATGGTGGTAGTACTTTTCTGGACGAGCCACAAAGTAACTACCTACTACTATATTATAACTACTATTAACCAGCGCCAGTGCTCTCAAACGGTGTAGGAAAACATCGTGAGGAAACCGGCATATCGTAGAACCTAAAAAATTCGAAAATATGTGTCAAGTGCACGAAAGGAGCCTCTTTGAGGAGCACTTAAAATCCTTTCACCACACTTGGTTCGAAAGAATCAGTGACACGATAAGAAGAAGACTTCTATTAATTCTTTTTTTCAGGTATTAAATTTAGTTTTATAATAACTGGATTACTTGAAGTAATAACATGCATTTCCAATACTACACGGCTTCTGGACTATTTGATTGGCAGTATTTTCTTGAAAAACCCTTGGAATAGGTAAATTTTATATAATTACGATAAGGATCAGTGGGTTGATTTCAAATCTTTTGATGCAATCAAAACCTAAATAAACATGAGATAGCGAAAAGGAACTTTGCTCTGTAAAGCTAGTATAGCAACAGATAGAATTATGATAGCAATATTTGACAGCATTTCAACTATCGCCATCGCTATCGTCTAGATGTGCGCAAGCTTTAAGAAAGGGGATATCAATCGTGCCTGGTTTTAAGCCTTGTCATATTCTTAACGTTCTGCGGTGGCGATCAGTGAAATATTCTCAAATATGACTTTGCGGCAGTACATATTACATACCAGTAGGCCTACCATGAGCTCTGTCTGGCTCTGTCTCTGGTTCTGGTTTTGAGTTTGTGTGAGTGTTGATTGAACAAATCCTACGTCAAAACGTCACACACACAGTATAATGCACTGGTGAGCACTCACACAAACTCAAAGCCAGAACCAAAGACAGAGCCAGACAGAGCTCATGCTAGGCCTACAGGTTGCATGCATCAATAAGCAAACCTATTGCCTCCACAAAAATTATAAAGTTTGCTGGTGTTTTTCTATAGAAACTTTATTTTTAAAGATGCCCCAAAAACGGATTTATTTACAAGAAAGATAACGACCTCATGAAAATAAATTGTTACAATGTCATGGACTTTGGAAATAGAGTCAGAAATAAAACTGTGCTGTTTTTCGAACGATATTATTATATAGTTGAAGACTCGGAGCTTTTGCAAATTGTCCAAATTGAGTATTTCAGGTGAGGCCATAATCACAAATTTTAGATCAATCACAGTCCTTTAAAACCCTGACAGCTTAGTTGGTACTAGCTTTGCCTCCAACACTGTAAGGTCTGTAGCACACCTCCGCTGCGGAACTGTTAGGCAGGCCGCACACCAGGCATACACTTGTATCTCGATAATTGTGGCGCCACATTTGAAACGCGACACATTTAACGCCCCCATATATCTGTACGTGAGCACGCACACTGAGGAAACATTTGTAGCGGACGCACTTTGTGGCGAGACGTTGTCCGCGCTACACGAATTCAAGATCGAACACGTTCGTCATTTGTGGCGCCACATCAAGAAATCGTCGTCGTCAGACGATGATGTCAACATTTTTAAAGCGGTGCCACGCTACAACTGTGCTTTCGATGTGCGCATATACAATACATTTGTAGCAAGCTGAATTGTAGCGCATTGATTGTGGCGACGTAAATGTTCGATGCATGTAGCATGTGGCGCTGGTGTGCGGCCTGGCTTAAAGCGACACCGCTAGACAAATTCCGCTCCGATCAAGTGTAGTTTGGTTAGCGGAATGGGTATCAGAACCCTTGTGCTTTGTTAATTTCTCAAACACGTGCGAAAACAACGTGGCACCGCAACCTATTGGCGGCTAGAGCGCGGAGGTGTGGCGTCGGAGCAGATCGACGAAACCGCGCGGAGAAAGAGATGGAATATAGCCTAATCTATGCGTTAAACCAGGCAGTTCCACTAGTGTTCCACATCTCCTACACGGGACAAGACATGATAAAATTCCTGCTGTACGGTTCCGCAACGGAGGTGTGCTACGGGCATAAGGGTCAAACGCACGGCAAGTTTGAATCTCACCGAGAACAAACATAATTTGTGTTGAACACCGATGTTTGTTTTCTGTCTGGATGTTATATTGTAATTTACAAACATAATTTTTGTAGTGAACACAGATGTTTGTTCTCTGTCTGGATGTTATATTGTAATTTACAAAAATAATTTAGATCCTACTAATATTATAGGCGCGAAAGTTTGGATGTTTGTTTCTCCTTCACATAAAAACTACTGCATGGATTTTAATTAAACTTTACAATAATATAGCTTAATACATAAGAACAATACTTATAAAAGCTACAAATTTATAAAGATATTGTAACGGAGAACGGATGTAAGAAACGGGAACGGGGCGAGGAAAGCCGCTAGGAGGTAGTAATAAATCAGCAGATTCTGGTTCTGCTTTGCTTAGTTTGGGGCTAGATAATGTTGTGTGAATTCTTCGTGAATGCAATTTATTATTTTTTTTAGGTATCGGGGTCTTACTATGACATTAATTTTGAAGCTAGTTTACACGTGCTCTATTTGGGGATTGATTGTTTTCTGTCACAAGAAAATATACAAAAAACCCTTTTGGCAGGTAAGACTTTATTCAATTATTTTATTTCAGTTACTTCTTTTTAGACGAAAAACCACTTTACTGCAATGAACAAGTGAAAATTATTCTGTTTATACTATTACACGGGTATTTATCGCTTATATCACCTTATTTTATTTATTTTCCCGACGTTTCGGCTTTGTTGCAATAACCGTGGTCGCGGACAGACTGAAGCATTTGGCATGAGTGCATAAGTGCCAAGTAATAGTTTCAATGTGTCATAATCGTGAAAGTTTAAAAAGTACTATTATTCTGTTTATTGCAGGTTTTCAATATTGTTCACTGGTGTGTTATTTCAATGGATATAATATCGTTTGCGTACCTCGTGTTTTATTATTACTTCAAAGAGGATAGTTATGTTCCACAACTTGATTATGCTACTACACATGCTTATACTTTTGCATATTTAGTAAGTTATTTTATAAAACATTTGAGAATACATCTAAAAGTCCATCCAAACATCCAAATCTATCGTGTATTATGTTAATTACTGATTGGGAATTACAGTCATGAACCTTTTTATATTATATCTCGTGAAAACACGCGGAATTTTGTTTGCGTAAAGCTTTTTCTATATTTGTATATTTGGGGTTGAAGTTTGCTTCAACCCCCGCTTCATCCCTTAAGGGCATGAATTTTTAAAATCATTTTTAGTCTACCTATACTTTTCTTAAAAAACACATCCTCTAAATTTTCAGTTGCCACTGCTAACTGTTTAAATTGTTTAGAGCTTAGGTTGTGCGTTGTGTGTCAGCTACTTACGCCTCTCTTCTGTGATTTAGTTCGATAAATTTACAAAACTTCAACATACAAAATTCATGTTGTTTTTCCAGCATGCGGACTTTGACTTTCTAGCAGAATCAACCACAGCTCCTCCAGTTGTTCATGTGTTGACTGCAAGAAGCACTCAAGAGGTTATCATTATTAGAATCACTTATTTGTGCTTAAATCAATGTAATTAAAATCATTTTAAGACACGTTAAATGACCAATCTTTATAGGATAATACTTTTAATCAATTTTTTTATCAGTTGCACTTAGTTTTAATCCATCTTTCGGATTAATAAAAATATATTTAAACTGATGGAAATAAAGCGTTACACAAAATGTTACCCTGTGATTTCATTGGCAAAAATATTTAGAATTTTGTGTTTATCACATCCGTGGCGCCGACCTACAAATAATTAGCCCTTATCTACAATAGCTTGTAGATGTGTTTGCTGGTACCTGACCAGTTGATAAAAAAAAAGTCGGAAAATAACCTGCAGTTTGTTATTATTTCAGATTTTACCAGGACGTGACAGTGCTTTTATAGTACTATCAAATGCACTATGTTTCCTATTCAGAGCATTGCTATCTTTTAGAGTGAAACAGCACTGTGAGAGTCTTGTCAAAGTTCCAATTTTGATGCCTGGTTTTGGTTAGTACATACCACAATAATAGAGCAGTCCAATGTGAAAGACCTAGTGAATTTACAGGGGTGAAGGGCGCGATACGCGGGTGATTACGCGGAGAGTAGAAGTAAGGTGCGTTTTTGAAACAGCTTCTTGCCCACACACTTTAAGGCTTTGGCCTTTTGACTCTTTGACCTCATTCGTACTTAAAGTTTACATTACTATTTTTCATACTACTTAGGTAAACTTTTTAGGAGATGAACGTGTTAGGATCCAAATTGTTTTTAGGGTTCCGTAGCCAAATGGCAAAAACGGAACCCTTATAGATTCGTCATGTCTGTCTGTCTGTCTGTCTGTCTGTCTGTCTGTCTGTCTGTCTGTCTGTCTGTCTGTCTGTCCGTCCGTCCGTATGTCACAGCCATTTTTCTCCGAAACCGTAAGAGTTAGACTGATGAAACTTGGCAAGTAGATGTATTCTGTAAACCGCATTAAGATTTTTACATAAAAATAAAAAAAAAACTATTAATTTCGGGGGTCCCCATACTTGAAACTGAAACTCAAAATTTTTTTTTTCATCGAACCCATACGTGTGGGGTATCTATGAATAGGTCTTCAAAAATGATGTTGAGGTTTCTAATATCGTTTTTTTCTAAACTTAACAGTTTGCGCGAGAGACACTTCCAAAGTGGAAAAAAGTTGGTCCCCCCCCCTCTAACTTCTAAAGTGAGAGAATGATAATACAAAAAAAAATATATGTTGTACATTACTATGTAAACTTTCAACGATATTTGGTTTGAACGAGATCTAGTCAGTAGTTTTTTTTTTATACGTCATAAACCGTAAACCGCAATTTACCTTTCGACGAACTACAAGAACCTTATTATGTTACATCAAGTAACATAAAGGTTCTTGTAGTTCGTCGTGCTACGGAACCCTTCATGTGCGAGTCCGACTCGCACTTGGCTGCTTTTATTTCCGATTGCACTCAAAATGGTTGCTCGCCATTTTTTTTTTATATCATTCAAAAGGTCAAAGTAATTTCACAGTGTTCGGCATTTTGACAAGCTTCGACTTTATTGCCACTCTTGTAATCAACGGTTTTCTTACTCCCCCAAACACAATACTCCTTAAAAACTAACGAACTTGTGAGAAAGCTTTATTGTTACAGTTGAAAACGCCTGGCTGTACTTCTGGCCTATGTACTTCTCGACATTCTTCCTCGGGGATATGTATACTCTGCTGTTTTTGTCACTTCATTTCACAATGGAAGTAATGACTATTGTACGTATTTTGTTTTATTTGATGTATTTAGATGAAGTTAGATCATACATTCATGTCGGAAAAATATTCAAGACAAAAAAAAAAAACAATATTCAATAAAGCGTAAAATACATTGAATTTACCTAAAGTATAGAAAGTGTTAAGATTGTACCCATTTGTTGAAACATTTTCTCAAATTTTTGACTTTTTCCTCTCATCTCATTTGGTAGTAACTCTGCCTTTTGCACCGTAGGTCGAGGGCTTGATCTCCATCGATAACAAATATTTGTGTGGTGAACGCAGATGTTTGTTATCCCTCTGGGTGGTATATTGTATTGTAACTACAAAAAAAAAAAAAACAGCTATCTGGGTCCCTTAGTACAATCTCTGCCTAATTTGAATCTTGATAGTGATGTATGGTTTGTACACAATATTTATTTTTTATTTTAGGTGGTAACATTCCAATGCCTCTTAGAAGCGGTTGTCAGCGAGTGGCCAACCCTAAAAAGGTGGTTGGTCTCTTTAATCCTAATTGCAGTCGCTGTGGGTTTCGCAACATTGGTTTCTGTGGTAAGAAATCATATTATCTTGCTTTCGATTAAAAAAAACTTGAAATACGGGCATAAAGCTGAAAGTATTGTCTCACAAAAATCATACACAGGAGGAAAAAGAAGGGTACATTTTTTTCTCCTTTTTTATTTGCAGTCGGTAAAAAACTGTATTTTGTATTATATCAGTTAACTGGTTCCCGCAGTACAAGCTATGCTCAGTTTGGAGCTGGATAATGTTTTGTGGATTTCTCACAATATTTATTTATTAATTTTGATGGATGGTGGGACGAGCTGGATGGATATGAGCGGGACTAGCAACTTAGAAGATCGTAGTGATTGGCGAAAATGGGGGGATTTCTTTGCTCAACAGTGGGACACTACGGGTTAATAGTAATAATAATTCAATTTTGTTTCCGCATCCAGGATTTTTCCCTAACATTAGCGTACAACAAGAGTACAGCCACGTTGCTTGAATGCTTAGTGCTGTACTGCATGTATCCGATCTGCAGACTGATGGATGACATAACCTTCCATTACGGTTCTGCACCGCATTTCATCAGAAAGCAACTGCTGGTAGCAGTTCCGTTTTACTACATGGTAAGTCACTGCTCGTACAAAAGATTGACGGAGGATTGACGGCCAAGGACTGGATAAAAAAATCGGTTATAAGTAAAGTCGGTTTACTGACGATAGTTGAACGTGACAACGTCATACAGCTATCCACGCGGACGCATCGCTCACTCAAGTAGGAGAGAGACAGATGTCGAACGCTGCCGAACGCGGAGGCCGATTGTGCCTCTTTGTCGCTCGTTCCGCGCTCTCGCTTTCACCTCAAGCTTTAAATGGAACGCCTCAGAGCGAAGTAACGCCGCATGAGTCATGTTACTTCGTGCGTGCAGCCGGCTCTATCGAATTATAAGACGTTGTCACGTCAAAAAACTTTGGACGTCAGGATGTCCAACGTACGATGGGGTAACTATATTCTCAGCATCGTGGGCCACAGATGGGAGAGGGTAGCCCAAGATCTCGAATGGCTTGGCAAAAATTGGTCTATGCCTAGCTGTGGGCGAAGACGGGGTCGCTACCACTAGACCACTAGCTTGGATCTATACTTATTGTGATACCATTGATTAAAGAAATATGTTTTTAAAATTTATTTTTAATTTGAAAGAAATTTATTTACGCAAAGAAACTTACAATTTAACAAATATTTACAAAATGTACAAAATACACAAGAAACAGTTGAGCTATCTGCAGATCGTTACAAACGATCTAGAGATAGCTCAACTGATCCAAATCAGTGCCAGACGGAAGCGTCCCCAAGACGCTGGCGGCATTGCCACGCTGAATAGCATACTTATACGCTGCGCCAGATACCCACCAGCTCTTGGGTCACGCGTCGCTTCGATCAGTCACCTAGACTAAATTTTGAAGACCCGCGAGGCCTCGGTTCCCCACGGACCCAGAGTCTCAACCCCAAGAGGAGCAAATAAGTAGGCTCTGTCGAGACCTGCATATTTGCGCCTCTTGAGATCCTCGGCAAAAATTAAAGAAAGAAAGAAATTGAAATACAACCGTTAGTCGATGGGTTAGAAATGAACAAGCAAACTGAACCATTTGCTTCTGCGAGCAATTTAGAATTTCTTATTTTCAGGTTAAATACTATTATCTGATAATATCGACAGTTTCTTTACTAACGGCTTCTTTAGAGACCTTGTTTATCAGCCATGCGTTGATCTGGGCCTACTCCTTGATAGCCATTCCAATTTGTTTGGGAATGATCTATGCCGTTTACAAACACGTTTGGAAGGACAGACGGGTATGTAATAAGTATATAATCACCCATCATCAACCTTTTTTAAGTGATAACCATTGCCTTTAAAAAAGCATTGCCTCATAGGTCACGCACATATACCCCCCCATACCCTAAGATGCACTGCCCTGCGTCCATCAACTTGAGACGTACAGATGTTCAGCCTCACGTGCCAGTAATGTCACCGGCACTCACACTTTTCAAACCGAAACACAGCGATGCTGCTTCACGGCAGAAATAGGCATGGTGGTGGTGTTTTGGTCTCTCCAAAAGACGCGCGATTGAGTCTGGTCTTCAGCTCTTCTCCAGTACTTGCCCGTTACATTTTGCAAATCGTCGCCACCCTTGCTGGAAGATGTCCTACCTGGATGTATGAGTATAGAAGAGTAGTCTACTAACCCAGTCACAGATTCATCGCAAAATATTTGAAACTACAGCGCTTTTGCCTTTTATTGGGAACAGGCATTTTTGAAAGGTTCCCAAAAAATTCAATTTTGAAAAGCTTTTTTTATATTTTCTTGCCTTTTTTATATTTTTAAAATGTTATAACTTTATTCTCTGTTGTTGGTTTGCAAAGTGTCCAGTATATTTAAAGGTATTTGAGTAGGATCTTTGTACTAAGAGATCTGAGTGAATGTTGAGCGACTAGGAATCAAAGTCGCAACCTTTTTTTTTGTAAATACACACCAATGCTGATGATGTATTTAGATGATGATTTATATTGTATTTCAGAGCTGGACACGTATTTTTGCTCCCACTGAGGAATGGGGCCCAAGGGACTACAACACGAGGCAGTTGCGGAAGGATTTTGACACCAGAACAGTACGTTGGAATCATACTTATGTATCACATTATGATTAGGTTTCAAAGTGATCCTTGCGATCCTACTGAATAAATACACTTTTCTTCTTCTTCTTCTTCTTATCGTGTCACTGATTCTTTCGAACCAAGTGTGGTGAAAGGATTTTAAGTGCGCCTCAAAGAGGCTCCTTTCGTGCACTATACACTATACACTAATACACTTTTGATTTGATTTGACACCTTTCAATTCAATTAGCCCTACTGGTGGCTTATTAGTAGCTGCTCTACTTTAGGAGTCGTGGGTTCAAATCCAGACGTGTACCAAAAAATGTGTGCGCACATGGTGCCTTTCAAATGCTTAAGGAAAACATCGTGAGGAAACCAGTGTATCTTATAACCTAAATAGTTCAGAAAGTGCATGAAAGGAGCCTCTTTATGGTGCTTTTAAAATCCTTTCACCACATTTGGTTTTAAAGAATCAGTGACAGTATACAGTGTCACGATAAAAAGAAGATCTTATCAGCCTATGTCCACCCATACTGCTGGGTTTGGCCTCCTCTATAACACGTGAGTTTGTCCGGTCCTGCGCCATTTGAACCTACCTATTATGTATATCGAAAAGCATAGGCAAACGTTTGAAAACCAACAATATCTTTCTAAGAAACTTAACCCACAATTTACAATTATTCCTAATTCCCACGCAACTGTGACGTGCCCCCCGATAATCTTTACGCTATCTCGTAACGCGCCGTTACGCGCCGTTACTTGCCGTTACCGCTACACCGTTAGCCACATTACGTGTTACAGCTTGCGTAAATGGCACTTTGGTACGGCTGTCTAACCGTGCCATTAGCATGGGTTTGAAGTGCTGACGAACCATGATGGTCACTTGGAAAATGTTCAGTGATTGAATAATTTAATCAATGAGTAGCCGATTTTTATATAGCCAGCCAATCTTCTAATACTCGTAATAACAACTAATAATATTGTTTCGTACCAAAACCAGTTAAATACAAGCCGCATATTTCAGACTTTTAGACTTTGCTGCGTTCAACTGACATCCCCCTAGACTTAATGATTTTATTGATTAAAAGGTTTTTGAGTTTTTGAGGTTCTAGGAGTTTTGTACCTACCGGTAAAACCAGAAAAATCAGTTTTGCATTACCACTATGATTAAAATGAAAAGTAATTAACAAATAGTGAAAACGATAGCGCTACAAACCCATGCTGTAGGTACCAATTGAACGCTTCTGAAAATGGTTTTGGTAATACTAGAAACTCTTACACTGTGTTACTGTGGCTTCCTATCTAATGAGGGTATATTAATACTCGTAGATACTAAAGAAATATACTAATTTCGTACAAAAAAAAATCCCCTATGCATTTACTGGAAAAAACAATTTTGAGCCTTCTGCATCAACTAACTTCACGCAATAAATATATACCAACAAAATAGAAAAAATATCTACCGAGACTGAGGATCAAAGTCATGAAAATGCTTTTTTTTAAATAGAAAGACTTTCTAAATTTGGCTTATCTATCTATATATATAAATCTTTCGTGTCACAATTTGGAACGCGATAAACTCCGAAACTACTGAACGGATTTCGATAAAATTTTGCAACTGCCTATAATATGGTCGGACTTAAAAGATAGGATAGTTTATATTCAATATTTTGGTGTTATTGTAAAATAAGGGGCAAAAGTTTCGAAATCTATGTCTATCCCTTTCTATCACGTAGGGACTTATATATGTCTATCCCTTTCTATCGCTTAGGGATTTTTCTGAAAATTCTCGACTTTGACGAGGAAAGAATGCACATAGACGCTCTAGAATGATCTGGAATAATCAAATTTAAAGTCGGTTAGCATCCGGAATGCTTCCACTCAAACGTTAGTAATCCAGAATTATCTAGAATACTCAAATATACCCATGCAAACGGTTCAGAATTCTAGATTTGGACAAAATGTTCAAGAAAATAGTGCTCCTAAACGTTATAGAATGTTCTTTCATCATCATCATCAATTGATATCAGTCCACTGCTGGACGTAGATTCACCTTGAGTAACATAGGCTATATTTATGTGTTTAAAAAATAAATGTCCACCCGTGCGAAGCCGGGACAGGCAGCTAGTCTATATATATAAATCTTTCGTGTCACAATTTGGAACGCGATAAACTCCGAAACTACTGAACGGATTTCGATAAAATTTTGCAACTGCCTAAAATATGGTCGGACTTAAAATATAGGATAGTTTATATTCAATATTTAGGTGTTATTAATATGTAAGGGGCAAAAGTTTCGAAATCTATGTCTATCCCTTTCTATCACGTAGGGACTTATATATGTCTATCCCTTTCTATCGCTTAGGGATTTTTTCAGAAAATTCTCGACTTTGACGAGGAAAGAACGCTCTAAAATGTCTTTGAGGTTCTGGAATGATCAAATTTAATTCGAAGACTGAAATTATTCGGCTTGCATCCGGAATGCATCCAAACGTTAGTAATCCAGAATTATCTAGAATACTCAAATATACCCATGCGGTTTTGAATTCTAGATTTGGACAAAATGTTCTAGAAAATAGTGCCCCTAAACGTTATAGAATGTTCTTTCATCATCATCATCAATTGATATCAGTCCACTGCTGGACGTAGGTTCACCTTGAGTAACAAAGGCTATATTTGTGTGTTTAAAAAATAAATGTCCACCCGTGCGAAGCCGGGACAGGCAGCTAGTTTTTTTTTAAATTACTCCGTTATTTTATAAATCTCTCAAAATATCTTTATTCATCTGAAAGTTTATATTTCCAATTTTATACTCAGATTGGAAAATAAATGTTATCAAAATTGGTTCAACAGTTACACAGAACGGAACATTGATAAACTTATAATTATTACTTATTTATTACCTAATGTTTTTTTTTTCAGTACAACAACAGCCAGGCACCGCGGAACCTCAGCCGCCATATCTTCAGCAAGGCAGAGGCGAAGGCATACCGCCTCGATATCAAATATGACACGAACAGGCGATCTAGTGCCCGCAATTTAGATTACAGGACTGAAAATGAGAAGCCTCGGGAATAATTAATAAACAAGCCTGAAAAAAAGACATAAGGATCTATGAATAAAGGTTAAAATTATAACCCCTAATTAGGTTTTAATTAGGATTAAAAGCTTTGTTTTGTTTATTCAGTCGTATTATGGTTTTCGTCTGTTTTTCTAGGTTTTGCTGTGTAAAACTGGCACATAGATTTATCTAACTTTATAACATACTAGCAGCCCGTCCCGGCTTCGCACGGGGTAGACAGTATTGTTGTACATTATTTTGTTCTATCGCTAATAGTTTCGGCAGCGCATTCGACGAAAGACATTTTAAGACTCATTTTTCTACACCTTCGGTTACATTGTTCAAATTTTACCAAGAATCCCTAATTTTTTTCAAAATGAAATGTAGCCTATGTCAAATTGGAAGAATGTAGCATTCTATTGATGAAAGAATTTTTTAAATCGGCCCAGTACTTTTTGAGCCTATTCATTACAAACATACAAAAATAGGTACAAATCTTTCCTCTTTATAATATTAGTATAGAAGTATAGATAAAAGAAGGGGGTCTTTACTTGAATAAATAATGTCGACTTTGATTCGAACCCGCGAACGTAGTATCAGAAGACGGGATTGCTACTACTAGTCTCAGTCCACTGTCAGAGAAATTCACGAATGGAAGGATCAAAATTGTTTTTTTATATATTGAGAGGCGTAAATGTCCAGCTGTGGACTTCTTCAAGTTGAGGATACGATTTTTTTTACTAGCCCATACTATACTGTTCCACTGTTGGTAGGTTCAGGTTCGTGCACTCTATACCATAAAACCTACTTACTAAATAATAAAAGCAACATAGCAACGATAAATACCCAAAACAACACCAATTACTAACCACCCTTCAAATTATACAGATGATTCTTCCCGTCTTATTCCAGTTCTGCTTATTTCTTGTTTTGACTGATTATATCCGCCGCCTGTCCGAGCTCCTCATAAAACGGTGACGTTTTATGATGGTCGTTATCGAGCAACTGGCAATGATCTAACCAACTTTTTTTTTTATTTTGTTGACCATTAAGTGGCTCCATCCATACATCCACGCCACGAAAAGAGAAAAAAAAAAGACGGGTTGCACTCCGGGAGTGCCGGCAGAAGTGAAAACTTGATTATTAACGTTGAGCATGTTTGATATTTTGGAATGGTTAGGGAATAATTTTGCACCAATTGCTTTATCAGTATAAAAGTACTATCATTTATGTGGTAGAATACAATATTCATTTATTGCGCTATCGTACACAAACATGACAATTTATATTACATTAAAAATTTAACACTTTAAAACTATTACAATTATTTTACATTAAAAAGTTTATCTCTCCGAAAAATCAACTTTCATCCATAATTTCAACGACTTTTTCACCATCATCATTACCAGAACTATCATCGCCAATCTCTAAAACTGAACCGCTAGTTCATAAAATCTATAATAGGTATGTACCTATACCTACTACAGTCACGAAAAACGCCTTGGTATGCTTGCTACTAACTATTATCTATTCTGTGACGTTACCGTGTCATAGTAGCTGTCTACTCTCCATCCGTCTTACGCTTTTTTTCGATCAGGTCACGTGATCCTGACGCCCCGCCCTGACGCGAGTTTAAGATTTTATACCCATTACAGAAAGTGCTCAACGCCGCTTAAGAAGTTTTCACTTCAAAATTAAAGTTGTAACGTAGGTTTACTCAAAACAGAACTAGATGTCGCCACTAGTAGATTAGCACGCGCTGTCGTTGCGTTTTGCCATCGGCATGACCTGTGGACGAAAATTTTATTGTATCGAGCTCTCTCAGTTAGTGAGTACTAAGACGGATACGGTTTCTCCGGACCAGTTAGTTCTCGACCAGTTAGTTCTCGTTTCTCGTCACCCTCCTCCCCCCTGCGTTTTGCGGACCGGCTCCCGGACCCTGACGTAAGAGTGGAGCTGGAGACGTGACACTTCACTGTCTAATCATCGGGACAACTTTGTAAACGCGTACCTTTGCCTCTCTTTGGTTTATTTATTAATAAACGACCGACGTCAAAATAACGCGCGTTTCTATTTCCCGCCGGACTTCCCTTACAAAGTTACAAAAAACGAGGTCTAAAACTTTTTTTTTTCTTATAACTATCTGACGAAACAAGCTTGGTGTTAAGTGGTAACAATCACCTATTACGAAGCATTGCCTCGTAGGTCACGCACGTCAGAACGTGTCCTATGATGCAGTGCCATGCGTCCATCTACTTGAGGTATACAGACAGAACAGATGTTCAGCCTCACGTACCAGTTATTTTACCAGCACCGACACCCTTCAAACTAAAACACAGCAATTCTGCTTCAAGGCAGAAATAGGCATGGTGGTAGTACTTTTCCGGACGAGCCACACATATAGAGCTCTACTCTACTACTACTTTCTGACTGCTTGAAAAAACTCTGCAGTCTATGTTAGGCTGCTGGCAATAACAGTACTTACGTAATGTGACAGTGACCGGTTTTTAGAAACCAAAGCTATTTTGAATTCAGAATGAAGCCTAATTCATAAAAGTAATCGTTTTCTTTCCAAACGGTGAAGGACAATAAGAAAAGCGTTAGTACCTTTGACATTGACCTGCAGTAAGCCTACCACAAGCTCTGTCTGGCTATGTCACTAGCTCTGGTTTTGAGTCCGTGCGAGTTCTGACCAGTTTATTACACTGGTGTATAGGACGTTTCGACGTAGGGTAGAAATCAGCACTCACACAGACTCAAATCCAGAGCCAGACAAAGCTTGTGGTAGGCCTACAGATTGTTATGTGCAGACCCATGTTGCTATACTACACAGGGTCCATGTGATACTGACTTATATCTATGACGTTTGTATGCACTTAAACTAAACCATGTGTATGCAATAAATATATTGAGAATAAATAAATAAATATTTTGGACAATCCACACAACACTATCTAGCCCCAAATTAAGCTGAGCTTGTGTTATGGGAACCAGATAGCTGATATAATAATTATAATATATATTTTTTTTGTAAATACATACTTAGAATACAATATAACACCCAGACAGAGAACAAACATCTGCGTTCACTACACAAATATTTGTTCTCGGTGGGGATCGAACCCACGACCTACGGCGCAGAAGGCAGAGCTACTACCAACTGAGCTGAGAGGCCAGTCAAAAGAATGTACCCAATATTTACTGCAGTTTCGTTTTTGTCGTGTCACTAGGTCTTTTGAACCAGTATGATGATCGTGGATGAGAATTGCCGCATTTTAAAAATGATCGCTGATCACATCCAGCCTACTGATAAATATTTATTAAACCGCGTCATTAAAATGTAAATAAACAATTCGATTCAAGTTTTTGGTCACACCTGTGCTGCTGTGGCTGCAAACATTAAATACATAGCCACTGACCTCATTAGGGGGTAGACAGGGGCAAGTTTGAACTATTATACAACGAAATGTTAATTTATAAATATTTAGTCAATTTTTCGAATGGATACTGATTTATTTTATAAAATTCAAAAGCTTATTGCCCACCGCCATCGTCTAATAGGTATAACAAAGCACTCACAGGTCACGCACATTAAAAACGTGCCCTACGCCGTGCTACTGGTCATCAAAACATTATAGATGCTAAGCCTTCACGCTTGTTCAAAGATTACAGCTAATAATCACCTTTGGAAGTCACTTAGGGGTTAGACTGTGGCTGTGGTAAGTTCAAATTTGAATACGCCTTGTAAAATGTACTTAGCAATATTTAGTCACGTCTTCATTGCTATTAGATATCGCAAGTGGGGCATTTGTGTGGCTGTAAGATAACGCGAGGTAATAACGCCCACACAATGAGCACACAGGCATTCTTCATTGAGAGTAAGTATTATACTCGATGTAAGTATTAGTAGTAGTAGTAGTATTAGGTATCTATGAAATTGGAGAATAGTATGAAATGTTTTAAGCATAAAAATATTATACAATAAAATGCAGGATATTTGGCGATGTATTTTTTATGATTTTAAAAATCGAGATCAAATTATACCAAACGATAAAAAAAAATGATTTTGTTTCATTAATATGCAAAAGGTGATGCATGTAAATGCAATATGTTCTTAGTTTAAAGATAGTCTAGAACAGGTAGGTTTTTTAAAGTATTGTTGTTTTGTTTTTTCTAACCTCTAACTGTAGTTTTATCTTTTTGTATGCCGCGTGCTCATGCAATATTATGTTCTTTCCGTTCAAAAGTTGTCTGGAAGAGATTGCTCTTAGCAACAAAACGACCACTGCTCCTCTAGTTTTTGGTTTTCTTTTTAGTAACCTTTCACTTTGGTGTAGTTATAATTAAAACTTAAAAAAAAAAAAAAAATTGTCCAACTAGGTACCTATATTTTTTTGTTGTAATATCGGCTGTGCCTACTAATTAAATAAATACTAATGGTAAGCTATTATAATCAGCTATAGTTTGATAGACCAATACCAAAAGGTTTGATAATATATGTTTGGATATTCATGGTATTCATTGGAGATCTCGATTATAATGAAATTGTTGCGCAATGGCCGACCGTTGTGGTCGCACCCTTACAATCCCAATGGCGTCAAATTAAATTTGCGATAGCTGATTTCAATTTATATTGATAGCCAAATTAGTAGATGTGGCTACGTTAAGTCAACATTAAACGGAAATGAAATGAAAGTTTGTAAAGTTGCTAATAACGTAATACCAATTTCGATTTGGCTGGAATTTTGGTACATACAGGGTTATTCATTGTTAGCCACACAAACTGACAGGGCCTAATTTTTGGGTCGTGAATATTTTGTTAGGCCGAATCAATTTTATTCCTAAACAGATTTAAGTTTTTGTATCAAAATGTATTTTTATTAATTTATTTACGGCTATTGCATAATGATTGCCAAGGAGAACAGGACGATGACCCACCCAAGCGGTGACTGAACGCAGAGTGTCGCTCACGGCGCGCGGGCGTGTATCCAAGGTCAAAATAAGTCAGGCGCCAATGATTCTAAAGGATATTCTTTATAGATTTTCTCAGAATTTTCACAAAACTTTAAAAAATCATTTCATAAATATTTTTTATATTATTTGTTGAACCTAATTCCTGAGTAGGTAATTTGCAGCTAATAATGAATAACCCTGTATAGGTTTATGTTTTTTACCAAAATTTGAGACTGGGATTGGCATCGAGAATTTTGAGTAGGTGAATCTGAAAGTGCAATCAGAGGAGTTAGCAAGAAAGGAGCCATTGAGAGGCGCACTTAAAATCCCTTCACCACACCAGTTTGAAAGAAGTAGTGGTACGACAGGAAGGAAAATCAGTGAAAAATTATTATTTTTCACTGCTCTTTTATCAAGGCTTTCGAAACAATTTTGAACTTTAACTGCAGTGAAAAATATGGAATTTTATCTGAAAATTCAAGTAGAACAATTTTGCATGTAACATTTCACCGCATAATATTATAGGCATCGGTAAATAATCGAGCCGTCTTGCAAAGTGCCCTCAAGACGCCCACAAACTCGGCTCGCGCACCGCATGAAGTATTAACTCATTCCGTATGAGCTGATTCAGAATTACCGCTACCAATTGTATAGCATAAGACTATAAATAGTATATAGTAGAAGACTAGAAAGAAAGATGTTTTCCTCAAACATGCTTGGAAGTTTTAGCATTATTTTGACAACCATCTTAAAGATAAATCAAAATTGCTGTACTGGCAAAATACATGCAAGCAGCGGCCCGCAAAAGTTGCATCAAATTACCTGTGACGTTTTTTGCGGCCAGATAAACAGTAAACTGTCGTCTAATTTAAAAATGGAACGATGTTTTACTCCGATACAATGGCAACCAAAGAGGTAACTTGTCGAAGGTTTTATATAAATTTCGAACTGGCTTGCAAAACAAATGAACACTCTTCAACGCGAGAAAAATAGCGATGTTCTTTGTTTGTCATAATTAGTATGTGACAAAAATGAGTTCAAGTAGTACTACTTAGTTTTAATTTTCTCGCATTATTTGAGAAAAGTACTATTACAAGCCTTGGCCACAACTAGGCATTGATGGTGTATGTACGCTACAGTAATGTATTACAGCTTCATTGAATCTCGTAGTAAGTGTTGGCTCTTAGGGCACCAATCCGGTTCAATGTCCTCAGCGTGTTAAACTTCAGAAAAAATACCTTTTCATCCCACCAGCTCGGAAAGTGTGTTTTTGCTGTTCAATATCTGACTGGAAAAGCCGTTTTTATCCGCTAGAGGATAAAGTAAATTTGAATATAGAATATTGTGTTCACTAAGTTTGTGAATACACAACCTATTTACTTCTACCTCCATGGTGCTGAATTTATCATACAACCTTTTTTAATTTGTTGAAAACTCGCACTCGGAACCTTCTTGGTGTATTTGTGAATTCAAAACATCATTTAACCTATTTACTTCTACCTGCATGGTGCCGAATTTATCATGCAACCTTTTCAAATTTGTTAAAAACTCATACTCGGAACCTTCTTGGTGTGTTTTAGTCGCGCCATGTTCTTTTTTGCATTTGGTCATTTCCTCGCTGAGGTGGGATGAAAAGTTACGTGTTGCACTCGAGTGCAAAGATTTTTCACCTTGTGCTCTTTTGATTCCATCGCCAACGCTTAGGATTCTAACTTTTAAACCACTCGCTACGCTCGTGGTTAAATATTAGAATCCTGCGCTTGCTCAGTCATCAAAATTGAGCACGCGGTTAAAAAGCAGCTTTGCACTCTTGTATAACAAATAACTGTTTTATAAGTTTCTGATATAATTTACACGATGTGAAAATTATTCCGCCTTATCATTAGACTAAAAAAGTTAACAGTTAACTTCAGGAAATAACGACTGTGAGCCTTCACTGAGCGACTTTCATCCAATAGGTACATACGTTTCTTCATTATGGTAATTACTGTAGAACCCTTATTATCCAACGGTTCTAAACATTATTGTGACCTACATGCACATGTATGAACGTGCAAAATTTTGGGTAACGCCAAATACTTACCAGTTTCAGTATTAGTATTTTTGTTTTGTAAAACTGGCCTATAGCCTTGAGTATAAATAAAAGGGTTTATTTGAGCTTTCATCACCTGCCTTCGAAAAACCCTGGTAAAGTAATACATGGCATGCCCTTGGGAGTCAAACGCCACAATATTAACGTGCCCACTTCATCACGCCAAATGACGATCTGAACCGTTTTGTGATGTAACACGTTACTTTTATAACACACGCTCGGGACTTGCCACTCTGGGAGGAAAGAAATGAGAAAAAAGTGATCATACATACATACATACATAAAATCACGCCTCATTCCCATGGGGGTAGGCAGAGATCACGGATTTCCACTTGCTACGATCCTGACACACCTCTTTCGCTTCATTCACTCTCATAACATTCTTCATAAAGTGATCAGGTGTAACAAAAAACGACTAGGCATGGCAGAAATCGCAAATTAAAAATACGCTTACGATTGAAAGTCTTGTGACAAAGTAAACATTTAAGAGCGGGTCGTGCGAAAATTTGAGATTTGTTGTTAAAAAATTCATAACTAAATAACTAAGTGACATTTAAAAAATCGCAAAAGGACTATAATTGTAGACTATACATTTGAGATTAATTCGAATTTAAGTGTGTTTAAAAAAATATACTATTTAACATGACATTCTATTTAACGCTAATGAAAATCGTATGTCAGCGTTAAATAGAATAAAACGGATTTATATCGAGGGCCATGAATCACTCGCGTCGTTTAAGATTCTAACACTTGAATCACTCGCTACGCTCGTGATTCAATCATCATGAATCACTCCCTACGGTCGTGATTCAGTCGTTAGATTCCTGCACTTGCTCGTGATTCATCTTTGGTCCTCGATTTAAAACCGTCTTTTATTCACTAGTTGCATAATATATTATTACGTTACAGTTTGCTCGTGGCTAAAAATAGGTTTATAATGGCAAATCTTCCATTGATTTGCCAGACAGAAACAAACATGAAACCTGCCAAGCTATATCGGCCGTAGTCTACCTGAGGGTGTATCAAATGATGGTCTATTAATTATGATGCCCGTCAATTGACGACCGTAAGTCTATGTACACAAGGCTTAAAGCTCGCGCCACCAATTACACTGTGAATACGCCAGGTAAATTACAAAAGACCGTGAATTGTGATGTAAATTTTTATTGACGTCAGTTTATTTGGTTTATGCGATTAACTGCGCGTTTATGGCAGGTGGGGTCAGGGGAATGATTCGTTTTGGCACAACATAATACAGCACAGTATTTTTTTGAATTTTTATAGCAAGCTTGACCGGCAACCTGAATGGCTGCATGGACCTTCACGTCGAGAGTGGAGCGGATTTGGTTGGACCAACGTATCGGGCTTCGGCCTCGTGGTCTCTTGCCTTCAACTTTGCCAGTGAGAACAAGTTTTTCCAGGTTGCCACCCTGTTATTCAGGTTGCCAGTGACAGATCCAGCAGACCCTCAGCAGTGAGGAGCACGACGCGAGGAGGAGCACAGGCTTGTTACCCATGAATAGCAACTAGGTGCATCTCCTTGAATCCTTGAAAAGGTGAAAAATGTATTGTCTTATAATTCGATGGAACCGGCTGCACGTACGAAAAAACATGATTCATGCGGCGTTACCTCGCTCCGTGGCGTTCCATTTAAGGCTCGAAGTGCAAGCGAGAGCGTGGAACGAGCGACAAAGAGGCACGCACGGCCTCCGCGTTCGGCAGCGTTCGACACCTGTCTCTCTCCTACTTGAGTGAGCGATGCGTCCGCGTGGACAGCTGTATGACGTTGGCACGTTCAACTATCGTCAGTAACCGACTTTACAGACATTCGATTTTTTATTTATAATTTCTCTTGTGAAGTAGAATTCTAACTTATTGAGCATAGAAGATGGATAAATACAGAACTTAGATTACTGAAATATAAAAATCTTTCAAAAGACAAAGATCTACAAAATGCATATTCCATAGCAAGCTCTAGACTGAAAAAAAAACAACTAGACTCATGTAGCATTAGGTAGCAACAACTTAAGTAAAAATGAGAGTTTTTTTATGAACGAGCATTCACTTAGAAATATATATATATATATTTGAAGTTACTATTGACGATTCTAAAAAAGGCCTTTTGGCCTTGGAATTAGAGCTTATTTTACATTGCAAGCTACAAGCAACAATGCTTCTGAGACTCAGTTTCTCACTTTCTCAGCAATTAATTTGAATAACTCCGTCCAAATACTAATTACGACTAACTTTCGAGTATTTCTCATCGCGGTGCCACATGTGGAATCTTAAAGTGCTCGGAAAATACCGCCGGTGTAGCGTATGGAAACGTCGTGGAGGTTAGAAAGACTTGTGAGGTGCTCACATAGAGACAAAGGCTAAAAAAGTGCTTACGGTTGTAGGTGATAAATATTGCACATTGGCTTTCCTGCTTTCGTTAAGCGCTCTTCTCTTTTTGACGCACACTACGCTCTATGAAGAAAAAATAGTCGATGTGCAATATTTATTGCGTACTACTAGGTTTACACTGGAACCACTGTAGGCACTTTTTTAACCAGTGCAAACTGTTGAACAATTTTGTGGAAAGTTTTTGAAGAGTATTTCAATTTTGCAGTGACGTCAACTCTCCGTCTCGCTCATCTGAGGTATGATTCCGTTACATTTGCTGAAAACCAAATTTTTTTTTATGTTTTCAAGACAAGAGTGTCCAAGTATCTTTTAGGTAAGCGTGCTACATCATCGACCGCATCATAACTTATTAATAGCAGGTGAGATAGCGGTCAAACACAAGCCTAGAAATTGTAAGAAAAAAAGCCAGCTTTAGCAGTCGTTAGCAAAGCCAGCACAGATTGGGTCCTTGCAGACGGAATTCGCCGCCGAGGCAGACCCAGAAAGCGTTGGCGGGATGACCTGAACGCGTTCTGCAAGGAGTGGCCGAGTTTGGGTCAGGAGCGAGATGAGTGGAAAGAACGGGGGGAGGCCTTTGACCAGCAGTGGGACAGACCAAAACCCAAAACCTCATACGAACATAAAAACTTATTTTAGCATTTTTCGTCTCTACTTAAAGAGCTGTTGAATTCCTGCCATGCCCTTTGAACCACTGTCTCCAGTTAAAAGGAACCATATTTTATGCGCCCGCGAGAGGTCGCCAGATAGCGTAGGGAACAAGTAATGGCACAATTAAGGTGACGCCGCGACAAAATTTTGTCACTTTTACGATCCCCGAGCAGTTTTACGGTGGTCCTGACTGTGGCGTACTGAGAATAGTTTAAACAAGCTACTGACTGTGACGAATACTAAGTATGAATGCCACGTAGTTATGGCGAAGACAAAAGGACAGGTTTTACCATTTCAAAGTAAGGACATCTAAGCGATGGCGATGGCAATCAGCAAAACGCTGTCAAATATCACTGTCATATTTGACAGCGTTTCGCTGATCGCCATCGCAGAACGCTTAGATGTGCACACAGAAAAAAATGGGTCAACAAAGTCACAATAAATCCATTGTCAGAAATTTCCTGTCGGAGCAACTAAATACTCTGTTACTTTAGCAGAAAGAGCTTTGTTGAGTTCAGCATTTTTTTTATTGTCAGCTGATTTTCCTTCGTTTAATGTGCAGGGAACAATTTAGCTTTGTCCTTACATCAAAGTTAATAAAAAAGTTGATTATATAACAATAAAACGTTTTAGGTGTGTCAATGTGAACATTGTTAATAAATCTAACAAAGTAACTATAGTCGTAGCATTTAACTACCATCTGACATGCAATAGATACGTTGCTGTAGTGAAAATGGGACGTTGCTAGCGTGTCAATGTGAACATTGTTAAAAAACGTAGGAAAGTAACTATAGTTGTGGCATTTGAGTACTTTTTGTCAGACAATAAGTGTGTTGCTGAGGTGAAAATGGAACTGGCATGTGTGCCAATGCGAACATTTTTAATAAATCTAACAAAAGACCTATAGTCGTAGCATTTGACTACTCAAACTCATGCTCATATTATTTATTGCAATTATTATGTTACATGGTGAAGTTTTAAAGTTAAAAATAGTGAATACATAATATAATAAATAAGGCCCTTAAGTTTAGGGCATAGCAATATTTGGAATAGAAGTGGGCCAGTGTTATACTATAAATACATTGGTGTGATGACAATGGATCGTTGCAAATGTGCAAATGTAAACATTGTAAATAAATTTAGCAAAATAACTAAAGCGTAAAGTTCAACTACGTTTTGTCATGCAATAAGTAAGTCGTTGTGGTGACAATAGAACGTTGCTAGTGTATCAATGTGAACACTGTAAAACAACCTAGCAAAATAATTATAGTCGTAGTATTCAACTACTTTTTGTCATACAATAAATATGTCACTGAGGTGACGATGGAACGTTGCAAGTGTGTCAATGTGAACATTGTTAGTAAAGTAAACTAACAAAAAAGCTGCTTACTAAATTTAGAACTAGATGGCGTGACTAAAATTGTAACGATGCTAGAACGCGCTGACGAAAACGCACGGCGTTTCCTTATATTGTAGAAGTGGTTTTATGAAATTGTATTCAACGGATTAATGAATCCGTTTAAGATTTGATATGACTGGAGTTGATCCGATGAATGCATCGGATCAACTTCGGTCTTATCAAATCTTCTTTTTTTACCCCTCACACTTGGGGTCTTTCGTACCTACTAGTTGTACATTTTTAGTCCTTCGTTTTCGAAAATAGTTCCGCTGACAAAAGATACATTGTTGTAGTATCAAAACACGCCTTATTGATAAAATAGAAAAATTGTTGCATTGACAATTTACTTCTTGACAATAGAAACATTGTTGCAATGACAATTTACTTCTTGACAATTGAAATATTGTTGTACTGACAACTTGATCCATGACAATAAAAACATTGACGAACGGACTATACACCATGGTGGGCTCTCCCCTGTTAAAGTTTTATTGTTGGAACCAACAATATTTTTTTCTGAGTGTGCACAAAACTTAACGCCATCGGTAAAATAAAAATATTTATGCCATTTTATTTTTATCAAGTTCGCTTTAAAATGTATGCGATCTATACACTTGTTTGAATAATAGGAAAAAGTGAGCGCATCAATAAAAATCTCTGTTTTAGCTGTACAAAATATTTTTTTTTTAATCCTGTGTTAATTTTAAATTAAATTAGAATTAAATTTTAAATTTTAGAAGCAAAATCAAACAGAATAAAAAAAAAAAAAAAAAAAAATAAACAGAATAATAAGGTAGAATTAGTTATTTAGTTTTTATGCCAAAAATAGTCAATCAAGAGGTCAAATTCACTCCAAAATCTAGTATTTTTTTTATAAAAAATGTCTCCTTACTTTTGTTACTCTGAGCTGAAATACAACAAATGCTTCAACCCAAAATGGGGGATGAGAATCATGGTTAATTTGGAGGATTTATTGTGAAGGATCAGGATATTGTATGCTGATGTATGAGCTTGTTTAGACTCTTATGGCATTGCACATAGGGTTCTCTTTAGTTCAACATGTAAATATTTGTTCTCGTTTTGTCCAACTAAGTAAAGCTTACTTGGATGAAAGTTTTGGGTAGTGGTTGAGAGAATAGAAAGGGTTAAATACAGTGTGTGTTGAGCAAAACTGAAGTATTCTAGAAGACAAAACTGGACTGGCCTTTACGCTCAGTTGGTAGAAGATCTGCCTTCTGTGGCGTAGGTCGTGGGTTTGATCCTGACTGAGAACAAATCTTATACCTTTAAACGAGAAAATCTTTTATATAGGTATATATATATATTTAGAATCTCGGAAAGTGCGCCAACGATTTTCATGAAATTTAGTATACAGGAGTTTTCGGGGACGATAAATCGATCTAGCTAGGATTCATTTTCAGAAAACGAGTCTGTTCGTTAAAAATAAACTAAAAACATAAACTGAATATGTGACTGCTCCTGCCATCTATTGACGACTGTGAGCAACTAAATCCAAGCATATCCAGTAGATGGCGTTGTTCAGTAAGAATAAACTAATAAATATAATAAAATGACTCTTATGATTTCTAAAAAATACAAATTAACGAAAAAAATTCCGAGCGAAGCTCGGTTACCAACTGCTAGTAGGTATTTATGTGGTGAACAGTTATGTTTGTTGTCTGGGGGTTATATTGTATTCTGAGTATGCATTTACAAAAATAATATTTAAGTATATCAGCTGGTTCCCATAATACAAGCTCTGTTTAATTTGGGGGCTGAGAGGGCTGTCTCCACAATATTTTTGTTTATTGATTTGAATAAGTCATCGTCAGCTAAGGCTGACTTAGGGTCTGCTGCTACCTACTGATTTTTATTTCATAATTGGACATTATTCTCGCAAATAATGTTTTCAGAAAAACCACTCACCAAACTTAGTTCGAAAGAACCTGTGACAAGACAAAAAAAAGCAGCCAAGTGCGAGTCGGACTCGCCCATGAAGGGTTCCGTAGCATCAATTAACGTAATATAAAGGTTTTTGTAGTTCGTCGATAGGTAAATTGCTGTTTACGATTTATGACGTATAAAAAAAAAACTACTGACTAGATCTCGTTCAAACCAAATATCGTTGGAAGTTTGCATAGTAGTGTACAACATATATTTTTTTTGGATTTATCATTTTCTTATTTTAGAAGTTAGAGGGGGGGGGGACCACTTTGGAAGTGTCTCTCGCGCAAACTATTCAATTTAGAAAAAAACGATATTTGAAACCTTAACATAATTTTTGAAGACCTATCCATAGATACCCTACACGTATGGGTTCGATGAAAAAAAAAATTTTTAGTTTCAGTTTCAAGTATGGGGACCCCCAAAATGTATAGTTTTTTTTCTATTTTTGTGTAAAAACCTTAATGCGGTTCACAGAATACATCTACTCACCAAGTTTCATCAGTCTAGCTCTTATGGTTTCGGAGAAAAATGGCTGTGATACGGCCGGACAGACAGACAGACAGACAGACATGACGAATCTATAAGGGTTCCGTTTTTGCCATTTGGCTACGGAACCCTAAAAAGAAGATTTAAGACAACAAAATGTCGTAGCTAAAATTCTGTAGGTACACCCATTATCTTGACAACCTAGTTACAAGTAGGTAAATGATAGAAAAACAGTTAATATTCAAGGATAGCTATGAAAAAATTGAGAGCCTTTACAGTATTGAATACTTTCTCCGAATAGCAAAAAGCGAAATAGCACAAAAACGCAATTAGAACTCGGAACAAATGTTGGCCGGTCCAATTTACGACCACAATGGAATTATTCTTAATTAAACTTCAGCTTGGACATAGCTTATAGGTAAACAACTGGACCATACATATTATAAATGTAAATTAAATGGTTTGGATAATCCACACAACATTATCTAGCCCCAAATGAAACAATAGAGCTTGTACTATGGAAACCAGATAACTGTTATAATACTAACATATTTTGTTTTTTTTTGTAAAAGCATACTTAGAATACAATATAACAACTAGACAGAGAACAAATATCTGCGTTCACTACACAAATATTTGTTCTCGGTGGGGATTGAACCCACGACCACCGGCGCAGAAGCCAAGCTACCAACCAACTGAGCTGAGAAACAGTCAAAAAAATAAGAACAAAATAAATAAATTGCTATTTTGGCAAAACAGAAATAATCCTTCACATAAAAATATACCCATCTCGTTGTTATACTTGCCAAAAACAAAGACTGACCTTTTTTATTCGGTGAATAGTATTGTTTCGTAGACGAGAAAATTTGCCCATATAGGGCCATATTTATACTTTATTAAGGCCTCTTTACAGCCGCTAATTTGTTTATAGTTATCTGATTATTCACTTTTTATTTATCTTGCCTACTATTCTGACAAGGCCTATTTACAGCCGCTAAAGTACAATGTAATTACAAAACCAAGTGTTCCTTGTGATCCAAATGGTGAATAAATAATATGACTATGACTATTTCATTCATCATCATCATTATCAGCCTGATGAAGTCCACTGCTGGACATAGGCCTTCTCTACACATTTCCAGAAAGAACGATTCTGAGCCCCTTCCATCCATCGACTTCCCGCGATCTTAACAATGTCGTCGGTTCATCTGGTGGGTGGGCGTCTTACGCTTCGTCTTCCGGTTCGTGGTCGCCATTCGAGAGCCTTTATTCCCCAACGGTTGTCGGTTCTTCGAGCTATGTGGCCTGCCCATTGCCACTTCAACTTACTAAGTCTGCGAGCTATGTCGGTGACCTTGGTTCTTCTACGGATATCCTCATTTCTGATTTTACTATTTAATTAGCTAGTTGTAATAAAAAATCTACTTGTAAGATTTTTTTTTGTAAGAAATGAACCAGCTATCATCTTCATGCCCTGTGGTACGCTGCGGTGGATAGATAAATGCCAAAACGTAGTTCGTCGGTCCCCGAAGATATAATGACCAACTTTTTAATGACCAGATGTTCAAATGAAGCGTCTGGTTACAACTGTTACCGTGAAATTTAACTGTTGTTTTGTTTTGTTAATTGCGGATTTGACCCTATCTTGTCTACTATATCTGGTATTCAACATTGTTAGAGTCTGTTCAGAAAGAGAACCGTCGTGGGATTGGAGGGCGCTGCTGTGCTTAATCGCCTTTTTTGTTTAGTGGGCAATACAATAGCGCGTCTGTTGCGTTTTGATCCTATCACAACTAGTGTACTATTCCTTTATTTAATTTTTATGATGCAAAATGATGACAGAAAGAAAGGGATGAGCTGCCATATAAAAATCGAAACGTTAGTTCTCAATTTGGCCACGACGGTTCTCTTTCTGAACAGGCTCTAGTAAAAATGATGTGCTGAATAAAGGACTGTATTACGACTACATAAGAATCATTGACCAATCTTAGACCAGAATTGCAATAGTAAAGTAGTAGTAGTAGAGCTCTTTGTAAAAGACTCGTCCTAAAAGTACAATACCACCATACCTATTTCTGCCGTGAAGCAGCGTGCTTGTGTTTCAGTTTGAAGGGTGTGGGTGCCGGTGAAACTACTGGCACGTGAGGCTGAGTATCTTTATGCCTCAAGTTGATGAGCGCTAACAACCATAAGGCCCACCTGATGTTAAGTGGTAACCATCGCCTATAACAAAGCATATTTGCCTCGCAGGTCTGGAACATGCCCTAAGATGCACTGCTGAGTCCTTCAATTAATGCGCTCAGAAAGCTAGTGAATATCTGTGAGACGTACGCGGCGACCCACGGGCTCAGGTACAATGTCAAAAAGAGTGAGCTGATGCTTTTCAAGGCTGGTACTAAAACCTACACTGTGCCACCGGTCAAGCTTGAGGGAGCTCCCCTTAGCTGGGTTAAACAATTTAAGTACCTGGGCCATTGGGTAACCGAGGACTTGTCGGCTGATGTAGACATTGAAAGGGAACGCAGGGCATTGTCAGTGAGATGTAATATGTTGGCTCGCAGATTCGCACGCTGTACTGCGTCTGTTAAAATAACACTTTTTAAAGCGTACTGTTCATCCTTCTACACGTGCAGTCTGTGGTCAAAGTACACACAGAAATCCTACAATGCCCTGCGGATCCAGTACAACAACGGCTTCAGGATGCTGTTGAGGCTGCCACGTTATTGTAGCGCATCAGGGATGTTTGCGGAGGCACGCACAGATGATTTCTATGCTATAATACGCCGAAGAACCGCATCCCTGATGAGCCGCTTACGGGGAGGCACCAACAGTCTGCTGAAAGTCGTTGCCGAGGACATGTACTCATCTTTTATGAGACACTGGCTGGCGGTGCTTGGGCCGATCTCTCACTTAGTGTCTAAGTAATTGTGTGTGCGTGTATACCTATTTTTAACCGACTTCCAATCAAAAAGGAGGAGGTACTCAATTCGGTTGTATGTTTGTTTATTTTTTTTTTTTTTTTTTTTTTTTAATGTTTGTTACCGCATAACTTCGTCATTTGTGAGCCGATTTGAAAAATTATTTTTTTATCTGAAAGGTACTGCTTCCAGATTGGTCCCATTTTAATTTTATTAAAATCGGTGTTGCCATTTTTTTTTAAATATTTTTTTAATGTTTGTAACTGCATGCCTCCGTCATTTATGAACCGATTTAGAAAATTATTTTTTTATTTGGAAGGTTATTCTTACGTCCAGATTGTCCCAAACAAATTTGATTAAAATCGGTTTAGCCGTTTGACAATGAAGTCGGTTTCTCAAGTTTTTTAAACTTAAATTATGTTCATTACTAACATAGTTTCTAAGTTATTTTGTCGTGTTACTAACCCCTGTGGATCAAGGTCTGAAATAAAAAGTTTTTATTTTTATTTTTTTTACTGCCCTGTGTTCATAAATTTGAGGCATAAATATGCTCAGCCTCACGTTCAGTAATTACAGCAGCACCCACACCCTTCAAACCGAAACACTTATTCTAACTGTATATAGTTTTGTAAGCGACAAAGATTATATTTCTAAGCATTAGCTTGGAATTTATTGTGAAATTTGGATCTGAATAGTTTTTAGCTAGAATGGTATCCAGTGTTTAAAGTGTAAGGTTGTTTTCAATGAGAATAATGCGATTTTCGATGGAAAATTGTAAAATAACAATTTCCACTACTTTGTTAAGCTTTGTAAAGCCTCATCCACACCACAGGCAACATAATCGTATTTTCATTTGCCTTATTGTTATGAGAACGTAACTTTGCATTATATGAAACGCAACTGTTACTGATAAAGGAGCTAAGTGTGTGTATTACTAGTGTGATGGGTTCCGTAGCTAAGCAAGCGGGTTCGTAAGCGTAAGATATTAGTAAACAAACCTACTGTTCAACTTTAAATTAATAGTCAAAATTGCAATTGGTTTCAGAAAAAAATCTAGCTTATTTATTATTTCAAGTTATTATGATACTCGACTGAAAATAAACATAAAAACTTCAATGTATTTTGGGACCAAAATAGAATAAAAGTATTTATAAAATGATAAACCCCTGTTTAAACAGACGAAAAGAAAAAAAGGTACAAATTATTCTAAAAACATACAGAATGTTGCCGTCTTTATCCCATAAACTGAATTAACAGGGATGGCTATAATTCGGCTTTGTAGTGCGGTTTGTCCAAACAACGCAAAAGAGGTTTCTGTCTACCAGTTACGGAACCCTAAAACTAAACTTTACCGCGCTTGTTAAGACTTTTACGAGGCCAACTTACTTCCATTGCTATTTTATAGTTTACATCAGTAACGGAATTAAATTTATCAAAATTATTTCTATCTTTAACAGAATATTATTGAATTTCATTAAAAACAAAAAATGTAATAACACAAACAATCACAACACACAATACAATCAAAAGTTTTATCAACACCTATCTTCTAAATATATAAAACTCTTACGTTACTGACTGACTGACTGACTGACTGCCAATCAACGCTCAGCCTAAACCGTAAGTCCTAGAAGCATGAAACTTGGAATGTATGTTTATTTTATAGCATAAGGGTGCACTAAGAAAGGAAAATGGAAAATGATTTCCCTAAGCGGAGAAAAAGAGGAAAAACTTTTAAAAGAAAAATCAACGGGGCGTAACGGCCAAGGGGCGAGCGACGTCTTTGTGAAAGTTGAAATGATAGAGGTAAGTGAAGACTAAGACCTGTTGTACCGACCCCATGCAGCGTGGGCTATGCAGGAGGATGATGAAGAACACCTTAAAATTAAACATTTGAAAAACAAAGATTTTTATAATGTCCCAAAAGTTAAGAGCCGAGCGGGATTTGAACCCGCGACCTTCCCCTCGGTACGGGGCTGCGCTGACCACTGGTTATCGAGCAGGTTAATTGACTATAACGTCAAAACTGTAGATGGAGCCACGGTCGCGTTAGTGCCGAACAGTCCCTAAGAGTTATTCGCCGAGTGTGATTAGGATCCGATGGCGCAGTGGTCAGCGCAGCCCCGTACCGAGGGGAAGGTCGCCGGTTCAAATCCCGCTCGGCTCTTAACTTTTGGGACATTATAAAAATCTTTGTGATTTCTTTAAGTGTAGTAAACACTATAATATCAATAAACAATTTGAAAAACAGTTTCGGCACCATATTTCACATCAAAGCAATTTAAACCTTTGCGCTATGTTTTTAAAGCTTGCGCATTTTCAGCAGGTAATAAATTGCGGTATATTTATTCAGAGTTAATATTTATTCAGAGTAAAGAGTGCAAGCGACGCAGATGTTGATGTACTAGCAACCGCATTACGCAAATGAGAATATACTTTTCAGGAGATTGCACTACGGGCCATCTATAGTATCACTTTGACAACGTCTTATAATTCGATGGAACCGGCTGCACGCACGAAAAAACATGACTCATGGCGTTGCCTCGCTGAGGCGTTCCATCTATTGAAGTGGAAGCGAGAGCGCAGAACGAGTGACAAAGAGGCACAATCGGCCTCCGCGTTCGGCAGCGTTCGACAAGTCTCTCTCCTACTTGAGTGAGGAAAAACCCATACGTGTGGGGTGGTATCTATGAATAGGTCTTCAAAATGATGTTGAGGTTTCTTAAATCGTTTTTTTTTTAAACTTAATAGTTTTTGCGAGAGACACTTCCAAAGTGGTAAAATTTTGGTCCTCCGTCTGTAACTTCTAAAATAAGAAAATGATAGAACTAAAAATATATATGATGTACATTACTATGTAAACTTTCAACGATATTTGGTTTGAACGAGATCTAGTAAGTAGTTTTTTTTTAATACGTCATTAATCGTAAACCAAAATGTATACCTTTCGACGAACTACTAGAACTTTTATATTATATTACTTACTGCTACGGAACCCTTCATGGGCGAGTCCGACTCGCACTTGGCCGCTTTTTTAATCTACATACACATAAATGTATTCGTCAGACAAAAATACATGAAATATCCACTTTTGTTTAGGTTAAAAACCAGGATTACATCTTTTATTTTACAAATAACGTTATGCCGTAAATCAGCCCTTATTAGAATAATGATGTTATCATACAAAAAATAGCATTCTTTTTTAGCTTTAGGAAGTCTACCGCTGGACAAGGAAATAGGTATCCTCCATATATTTCCAGTCTTGTGCACCCAACGGTGTAATTCAATTTACACTTTAAAGAAAAGACGTGGTGGAACAAACTGATAATCCACTTGATGTTAAGCGGTTACCTGTACTTGGAAATATTGCATTACCTCATAAGAATTTTGATGTGCTTTGATTTGATTTGATGTGCCTGTAATTAATTTGTAAACGTGAAGGCTTTAGGGGTTGATGGAAAGTGCTACCCCTATCTAAAATGTATTCAAGGATTGTATCAGCTATCATGGTTCCAATAGTACAAGCTCTGCTTAGTTTGGGGCTAGATGGTGTTGTGTGAATTGTCCACATAATTTATTTAATAATTATTTTATTTTATCGGATATTCATACTTTCAGGAGGAATAAACAAAATAATATGAGTAATAATATAAAGTATTTAGTTTAATTATTTTTGATCAAAATAACCGTACAAAATGCACAGTAAAAGTTACTATTTCTACATCAATCCTAATAGCGCTACCATTTTCATTTGCTCCCAACTGCAATTTTCGAATGTAGAGTCTTGAATAAATAAACCCAACGTCTCACATTCCACGGAACTAATATCACTGTTATGTACACACATTCACCGAAATGCAGAAATTGCATGGCCACACTCTTGCAAGGAAGTGTACGGAAGTTGAGGCGTGGTGAGAGCGAGTAGCGGGTTTATAAAACTGGTAATAGTAATCAAATCAATTACGAGTAAATACTTAACAAATAAAAAAAAATACAAAAAAAACAACAATTCTTAAACAAATAATCGTTTAAAAATATAAAATAAATAAAAATAAAAATAAAGTTTTTTTTTTTTATTTTTATAGTTTTTTTTCAGTTTAGGAATTAAGAAAATAAATAGTACTGATGTTTTTATCGATGAATAGTCGATAAAAACGTCAGCCATTGATTTTGACAAGCCTACAAATGTTATGGGTATATTTTTAACTGACGGATCAATTTATAATAATATGATACCTATTTCAATGGAAAAATTTGCTCTTAAAAAAGTCAGTTTCTGAATTATAAGTTGATGTATTTTTGTGTTATAATAAATCGCATGTAAGTAATTTTCTGACTGACAATCGTGGATTATGTGCCAAATGAAATATTTGATCGTACCTACCTTGCCCTTTTTTAAGACATCTATTTATTATAATATTTTTAGAAAGAGCTCATAGAATTTCTAATCGGTTTGGGGATTTAAGTCATGAAGCAGTTACATTTTTTGCTTTTCATTATCGCTAGCAGTTGAACCACGCCCTAACCGAGGAGCTGGTCTTGCCTTGGTTTTTCAACTATGAATTTTTAAAGTTCTCTTGGATATAAATTATGCAACAAGCAAATAGTTGCTTGTGAGGCAGAACTTACCAGTCGATTTACAATCTTGAGTCTTGGGCTATTCGTCTGTTCCTTGCTTGGAATATTCATGCATTGGATAGGTCATTTGACGATGGTTCACCATTAGCCTGATTAGTGGCGCCTGATATTTTGACACATCAGTGGTTTTTCAAATAATGTGTCTCTAGCACGCTTATAGCTCACAGTGTTAATGCACCTGTTTATAGTGCCACCAATCATACGTAAATACAGGTCTTTGCATCTATTCTAGATGATTTTTAAAGCGTCAGGGGCATCTGTTTTTTGCTCATGCCCTTACTTACGAAACGCTACAGTGCCTGAGACAGAATGTTTAGATGGAATAGGCTTGCTCAGCACTTATACCATCCTGACAGCTTAGTCAGCCTAATCCACAGGAAAGACATGGCCAATATGTACGAAGTGATGCCATTTCATGTAGGAACAGACAAGTTGGTTGCACTGTACATACCCAAATAACCCAGTTTCAGCCAACATCGATTTCCGTTGAAACAGGTACATTGCATCGTAGCGTACACATCAGTGCAACTTAAACTATACACTCTGAACAAGGCGTTCGAACAATCTACGGTGCACCTGAGAGTCACCGCCCGAATCCCAACTATATCGCGTACTTCGAGTCTCGCTTTGAATAGTAATGCCGAATTCACTTGTTCGTAGGGCTGTCGCTGTCAATAAAGATATAGAGAAAACCCCTAGTGGCGTAACATCACTATTACTTTGAAGACTATTACGGCAGAGTAAGTCAGCATTCCAAAATAATATTTTTGAGGCAAATGATTTTAATCCTCCTCTATCCACTGAATTTCCGCAGTAATTTTTTTTATGCAACAAGTTGTTGGAACCAGCATATTTATGGCCCACCTGATGTTGAACGGTAACCATTACATATAACAAAGGATTGCATTGGCTTATAAGCGGCCTATAAATACATATTTGTAAAAGACAAAACAAGTTTTTTTGCATGAATTTTTATTCTATAATCTCGATAGTAGGTTATAATATTTCGTAATGAGAAAGTGTCTTCTTTTGCTTTTATTCAGCGTGACAACCCTAAGCGTAACCAGTTTTATTGCATTGTAGTGTACATTTGAGTTTTGTTTGAATTTTGAGTTACTCCAGAGTTTGGCGTATACAAGTTTAGAGGGTGTAAATAGAAATATTCATTTCAACTAACTAACATCGAAATTATTTCAGGTTGAAAACTCAGTTTTTTTTCTTTTTTCTCGTTGTGTCATTAGTTCTTTCGAACCTGTAGTGTGGTGAAAGGATTTGAGTGCGTCTCACAGTGGCTCCCTTTGCGTACTGGACACTTAGGATGTTTTTGAGAAAACAACCCTTTTTTCTTTTTTAGCAAAATACCCCAAGAATATATTAATTTTCAAAAAACTATCGTTTTGAAAAATAAGTAACTATTTTCTTTGCAAAGAATTAAGGCTAAATTTGAACATTATACCGAACATTCATAATTTATTTGAGAAAAAAGATACAAGCATAAAATTGACAAATTCCAAAACACCCCAAACAATAGCGTAAAACAAATCGAGGGCCACGTCAATCAAAAAAAACGTCTCAATCCTGCAAGAGGCAAGAGCTTGACCCAATCCAGTTCATCTCAAAAATTGCCGATGCGATGCCATCCATCAACTAAGAGCTGACTCACCGCGATGATGAGATATTGACGAGACGTGTTAGATGCCCCTATTTCGTAGCACTTGAGTGTAGGGCTTGTGTTATTGTAATGTGGAAAATTCTTTGGGAAAATGACGATTATTGTACCCCAATTTTGGTTGCTAATTTCGTGTAAGAGCTTGGAATGAGAAGTAAAAAACTAACAAAAAGATGATATTAATAAGAAAAAATACTGTTTTGGCGTTTTGCATATCTTATACCTTTAAACGAGAAAATCTTGTATAATATTAGGATCTCGGAAACGGCACCAACAATTTTCACGAAATTTACTATACAGGGGTTTTCAGGGGCGATAAATCGATCTAGCTAGGATTCATTTTTAGAAAATGACGAGAAGTTGGTGTTTTGCAATAATCAAACATTAACTCAATATACGACTGTTCCGCCATCTAACTGCAAGCTATTCCATCAGATGGCGTTGTTAATTAAAAATAAGCCAATAAAGATACGACTCTTCCTGACATTTATTAGCGAATAATAATACTATTTTTTTTAACCCCGAGCGAAGCTCGGTCATACCAGCTCGTTTATATTAATGACTGGCCTTTCAGCTCAGTCAGTTTGTAGCTCTGCTTTCTGCGCTGTAGGTTGTGGGTTCGATCCCTACTGGGAACTAATATTTGTGTGGTAAACGCAGATGTTTTTTCTCTGTCTGGGTGTTATATTGTATTCTAAGGAAGTATTTGCAAAAAACAAATGTAATTTTCGAAGGTACCAGTATAATATTAATTTAGGGCTAGATAGTGTTGTGTGGATTGTCCATAATATTCATTTTCATATGGATTTATTTCCTAATATGAAAATTTTGATTGCAACTAATTACACATCCCATCAGATCTAAAGCTTAAACCCTTTTCTGCAAAATAAGTTCTAAACCCCATTTTCTTATAATGTCTTCAACAAGGCAACAGAAAATTGTATTGTATCACACACTTTGCTCCTATTTAAGTAAATACACAAAGGCTATTAAGGTCTTACGCTACGAGCTACCTTAATATGCGAATTGATGTACACGTCACGAACGTGGGGAAATATAAAAAAATTGCGTAAACCGCGCTAGTGATGTGGTAAAGTATACCTAAATCATCGATATCGATATATTATCAACCTTAATATTTCTTCAAGCTATCTCTCTATACGTTGTAGTCATTGACTTTAATATTGTTTACCTATCTTTTGCTACATCTTAGTTGAATTTGTTACAAGAAGTATTATTAGCATTAATTTTACTTGTCTGTTGTTTCAAAAAAAATAACTAAATTTGAGGGACAACTTCATCATTGTCCACCCAAAAATGTTCTGCCGATAACTTACTATCTTAAAAGAACTGACGATGCCTGGGTTCACCATTTTTTTCAGATATTTGGTTTTTCCATGTATGTAGTTTTTCCAAATGAAAATAATTTTTACTTGAATATTTAAAACCTTATTACGCCATTTTTATGTATTTATGTTAAGCACTAAATTAACTGTGATCCGATTTGTATTATACCGTCGACAGTTCGATAAAATACAGAGTTGAGATCTTAATCACAAACGTTTCGAGAACATTTCTTGGCAAAGTGTTTCAATTCCCTAGAGAACACTAAAATACTGGCGATTCAAAGATACGTTCCAGTAACGTGTAGTTAGAATGTTACATGCCACAATGCTACGCCACAAATGCTACAAATGTCACACAACTGGAACATTGGTCTGTAGTTTAAGATAGGATAGCTTTATCAGCCTGAAGCAGTCTACAGCTGTCCAGCCCATCCCAAGGTTGTCTGGAAGAGATCGCTTTTAGTGATAAGACCACCCATTGTATTCCACTTTGATGTTTTTCTGTATTCCCTCGTTAATTTTATGTGGTGTGCAATAAAGTATTTTCTATCTATCTATCTACCTACAGCTGGTTATTGGCCCCCTTTTATTGTCAAGAACAATTCAGCTATTCCCAGTGGTTTTACTAGTAAAACTGCTGAGAATTTTCTTCCTAACAGACTTAGGTACTTACTTCTAAGACCACAGGAACATTGTACCCAGTAAACTTACCAGTAAAACAAAACTCCTAGTAATTCTTCGACTGGCCTCTAGCTCAGTTGGTAGTAGCTCTGCCTTCTGCGCCATAGGTCGTGGGTTCGATCCCCACCGAGAACAAATATTTGTGTGGTGAACATAAATGTTTGTTCTCTGTCTGGGTGTTATATTGTATTCTACGTATGTATTTACAAAAAAAAGAAAAATGTATTCAAGTATTATATCAGCTATCTGGTTCCCATATTACAAGCTCTGCTTAGTTTGGGGCTGGGTAGTGTTGTGTGAATTGTCCACAGTATTTATTTATTATTATTTATAACATAATAACTTTATTGCGAACATAGGTGTGGATACAGATGTAAAAGTTTTGTGTAAGATATTCGATTTTCAACTAATAAAAGCATACAATAACTTATAGATAGGTGCAATAAAAATAACATGGAATGTCAAAAAAAATACAAATTAAAAAATTTACAAATTAATAAAATAATACAATAATGTCTACTCATAAAAGTTAAGAAGTCCAAGTACAATATAATTGAAAAATAAAAAACAAGCAATATAAGGATTAGGTATTCTATTTTAGTTGTTATGTGTTTACATTAGTTTTTAGCAGCCCTACTTATAAAGGCAATTTAAATTTAATCATTGCTTAAAGTTAGCCCTGTCACTGTTTGTCATAACCCAGTGGTAAGAGATGGCAATAGTTTAAGCCATGTTTATCTTTTGTCATTTTTTACATAAGTGTTTATTTCTGTGTGGTAAAAAAATCTGATACAAAAAATGTTATCGATAAAAAGATCGATAGATTCCCCTCCCTACATCTTAAGGAGACATTCTCAGTAATCCGTATTTATTTTATTTAGTGACTAAGTAGGAGTAATGGTGCTGAGGAGCTGAGCTTGTGTATAGGATTATTTTCACGGAGAGGCTATGCACGGGTTGTAGTGATAACGGCTTTAGGTGGTTACCTTCTGAATAGTAATGAGAGTGCAAAATACTTTTGTGAAAAACAGTATTAGTTTCATAGAAAATCAGTATTCGTTAGTCGTAGGTCGTGGGTTCGATCCCCACCGACTACATAATAATTTGTGTGGTGAACACAGATTTTTGTTCTTTATTTACAAATGGGTATTATATGGTATTCTAAGTCATCATCATCATCAGCTTGAAGAAGTCCACTGTTGGACATAGGCCTCCCCTACACATTTCCAGGAAGAACGATTCTGAGCTCTTTCCATCCACCGGCTTCCCGCGATCTTAACAATGTCGTCGTACCGACGACATTGGTACAACATGTTAGAACACAATAAACACCGCCACAAATATAGCGGTTCTTAGTAAACTAGTTAGTATTTAGTATACAAAATAAGTAAATATCGTGAACAATTCACACAACACTATCTAGCCCCAAACTAAGCAGATAAATCCTTGCTTGTAGCATAGGAAAAGTGTGACTGACATGAAAATGACGTAAAGATGAAGCCATGTGGAGCTGGCATCTACATAATATGTTTTACGAAGTTTCAGAGCGATTAGTGGTTCAAAAAATTTAAGTGAATTGAAAACTATTGTTGTCTTTGATTATTTCAATAGTCAATGCCCGTTTTCCTTTGTTAAGGAAGTTATTCATACCTTGATTTCCAAATCGTTATGGCTCCAGGCAGATAATTTGTATTTACATTTTGACCATATTGGATTTTAAAATGTAAATTTAGGTATAAAAATATTGTAATTTAGGTAATTTTAATTATATTTTTGCATGCTATTAGCTAAATATAGCGAAATATGGAACATTTCTAGGAAATTGCAACACCCTGTTACACCTATTTCAAGCAAATAAAGAAATTCTATTCTATTCTATTCTATTCATAAATTGATTAGCTAACTAAATATTAAAATAAAATAAAACAGTAATGGTCACCTACTTTTGACGCTGGCGTTAAATTATCTTAATAAACGTTTTATTATCATAATTACGTTTATTTTTATCATTAAAGATAAAACACGAAAATCAGAATCATCGGATACCCGTGGCCTAAAGCGTATTTTAGATCAACAAGGATATTATTACTGTGATAGAAGTTCATATGATATTAATATTCATCTCGAAAATTTTCCGTTATCATCGTAGCCAATTGATCTCTTCGACATTTTCCTAACATAATAATATTTTAGACGCGCCCGGTCCGCGAAGAGAAACAATCTCGTGGTGGAATTTATTCTCGATTAGTTTTATGTTTAGTTCTTAAAAATAACTTATAGACGGAACCATTTCCATTTGGTGAAAACTGTGTCAGTGATTCCTTAAATTTCACCTTTTTTATAAGTGAAAGCAAGGGTGGGTCATAGTAAAAAAATATAGCTTAAGTTGTGCAAGAATAATGTTATTTTTTAATGGTGAAATATTTTTAACCGACTTCCAATCAAAAAGGAGGAGGTTCTCAATTCGGTTGTATTTTTTTTTTTATGTTTTTTTTTTTTTTTTTTTTATTGTTTGTTACCGCATAACTTCGTCATTTGTGAACTGATTTGAAAAATTATTTTTTTACCTGAAAGGTACTGCTTCCAGATTGGTTCCATTTTAATTTTATTAAAATCGGTGTTGCCATTTTTTTTTAAATATTTTTTTTAATGTTTGTAACTGCATGCCTCAGTCATTTATGAACCGATTTAGAAAATTATTTTTTTATTTGGATGGTTATTCTTACGTCCAGATTGTCCCAAACAAATTTGATTAAAATCGGTTTAGCCGTTTGACAATGAAGTCGGTTTCTCAAGTTTTTTAAACTTATAATTATTTTGAATCGGTTCAGTAGTTTTTCTCTTTATTATTTCATACAAAAATACAAAACATGTTGCCTCTATTAGTATATAATAATAATATATAGATGTACAGACGCCTAACCGCAGAAATATTCTTCTGGCGTAAAAAGTTATCCCTAAAGATTGCCGTCGGCATATCGGAGAGAAACTGTGATTTATTCCTTTATATCCAGTTTCCGGGTACGGGTCGGGTTGGGATTATATTTGTTTTGGATTTTGTGATTTTATTCGCTTTTATATCTATTCATCCATATTTAAATATCGAGGCCAAAGTTCAATGTCTTAATTCAATCAAAATGTTTTGTATTATTCAATTTTATTTGGTAAACACTGTATCATGAAAACTGAAATAATATCTATTAAAGTAACATACAATTCTCAAATAACACGAAATCAGACTGCAATCGTTTTTTTTTCCAAAACAAACATCATGATAATCATCATCATCAGCCTAAAGAAGTCCACTGCTGGACATAGGCCTCCCCTACACATTTCCAGGAAGAACGATTCTGAGCCCTTTCCATCCATCGACTTCCCGTGATCTTATCAATGTCGTCGGTCCATCTGGTGGTGGGCGCCCTACGCTTCGTCTTCCGGTTCGTGGTCGCCATTCGAGAACCTTTATTCCCCAACGGTTGTCGGTTCTTCGAGCTATATGGCCTGCCCATTGCCACTTCAACTTACTAACTCTACGAGCTATGTCGGTGACCATAGGTAGAAAATAAATTAGTAAACAGTAAATTAATAATCTTCTAACCCGGGTAAATTAAAGCAAGTTCTTCAAAACGAACCTTAAAGCATTGGCAATAAAACTCACAATGAAAAAACACAGGTTGTATAATTATTAATACGTCACATCATAAACGTTCACTGCATAAGCAAATTAGTTTCAATTTTCCTCCGAATTCGATTGTGAATACCAAACTTGAAACGCCGATTCATATTTTTCCCATATAAGTGATTTTAGCTCTTCTGTGTCAAGGGACAAGAGTGACAATCCTGCGTGTTTTTATTGAGTTTTGGCTCTTATTTGCACTACGATAATACACTACGTCACACTGGTTGTGTCACATGTCACGAGATAATTATCGATTGTCACGGACAATAATGTCGGTTGGATTGGGGCTGATTAAATTTCAGCTGTGAGTGCTTGTGATATTGGGATTACTTATTAAGCTTTGCAGCATAATAAAACCTGTCAAGAGAAAAGAGAGTCTCTAGAATACATTTCGTAGCAACAGCAAAACGCTTCCATCAAATAAAAAAAAAATCGGTTGTCTGTAGAGTCGGTTTACTGATAATAGTTGAACGTGACAACGTCATAAGCAGCAATTATCGTTGCTATAAACAATTGACACCACATTCATTTTTCACTGCACTTCATACTTTACGAAAACATGTAAATGTATTATTGTATACTGTGGTTGTATAGCAGCTGTCCACGCGGATGCATCCCTCTCTCAAGTTTAGTAGAAGAGAGACACATGTTGAACGCTGCCGAACGCGGAGGCTGATTGTGCCTCTTTGTCGCTCGTTCCGCGCTCTCCCTTGCACTTCAAGCCTTAAATGGAACGCCTCAGAGCGAGGTAATGCTGCATGAGTCATGTTTTTTCGTGCGTGCAGCCAGCTCCATCGAATTACGAGTATAAGACGTTGTCACGTCAAAATGTAGTAGTTTTGCTAATAGACAATTTTACTTCCTATCATCACATGGGTTATAATCAGCAGATTGTAGGAAAATTGGTTTGTTCCAATATCACAGAGAGAGGCCAGATAGGAAAACCAGTAGAATGTGTTATTTTAATGCAACTAGCTTGGGAACTAGCCTATGGCTCGCCTTATGATAAGTGGTAATTATCATCTATGACAAAGCATTGCTTCATAGCTCACGCACGTCAGAAACGTGACCTTTAATGCACTGCTATAAGTCCATCAACTTGAGGCATCATAATAGATTTTCAGCCAAAAGCACTGGTGGTCTAGTGGTAGCGGCCCCGCTTTCCGATCCGTAGGTCGTGGGTTCAAATTCAGTCGTGTACCAATGAGTTTTTCTGTCAAAAAGTGTATGTGCACTATGCCAGTACTCTCAAAACGGTGAAGGAAAACATCGTGAGGAAACTGGCGTGTCGTAGAATCTAAAAAAGTGCAAGCAACACATGTCACGCAAAAAGGGCTAGCCAGTGGCCTACTTGCGAAAAAACCAGCCCGCACATCAAGTGCAGATGATAAAAAATTGACAAAAAAATGCCGAATAGATGTTGCCTCACGTGCCAGTACTTTCGCCGGCACCCACACCCATCAAACCGAAACACAGTGATGCTGCTTTGAAATAGGCATGGTGGTAGTACATCCCCGGAGGAGCCACACACAAAGAACTCTACTAGTAATAATTCCCGACTTTATGTTCGTTGTGAGCTCGTACTCGATTCTGCGAGTTATGGCTTGGATAGCAATCTTACACACTTCTTCCTTAGCCATGAGATATAACTTCAGGACACAACACACTTCAACAGTGAGACAAGAGCCAGTTCGAGCGCCATTTTGTTGCAGTTTTTATAATGCAAATAAAACCAGACAGCAATTCCGAACAAGAAAAAAAAATCTATCACATTTATAATCACCATTTTTTACATCGTATTCGACTATTTTGATACTACGAATATTATTCTGATGTGCTTTTAAGATTTGTTTCAATCGTTTTGCCATGAATTAAAATATTTAATCAAAAAAATCAAAGAATGAGTATTTATTTATGACAAAACACACACAAAACGGCTAAAACATTGGCAAACATAAAACCTAGATAGGTATATAAGGTACATATCTAGGTTTTATGTTTGCCAATGTTATAACGGTTCATAACGGAAACAAAACCAAACCACAAATAATAAATCTGGAGCCTCATTCTCGGGCCGACCGAGATTTTCAATGTCCTTAAATACACATTGGCATTGCACAACCTCGCACTTTTTCTACGTTTTCCGTATATTGTAGCTGTCGAGGCTTCTTCAATGAGGTCGTCGATGTATTAATCAAGGAAATCATCCATTCTCTCTTCGAAAAGAAGCAATAAAATAAAATTGCTAAATTATCCCAGATGAGCCGAGAGTTAGGCTCCAGGTCCCGTTTCGTCAGCCTCGTCCCGTGCAAACTAGACAACCAAGCTTTTGTTTTGGTAAAATAGTGTCCTGTGCGTAAATGGTTTGACCACAAACTCAAGACGCAGCCCTAATGTGGCCCGCATTCGTTCGCATAAAGGCCTAAGATAAAACGAGCTTCAGTCCCTCGCGCTTCTAATTTACAGGGAAGATAACAATCTCGAACGAAGGAATTGAAGCGTTCTGTGTTGATTTAGTTATTTGGGAAGAAAGAAGACAAGAAAAAAAAACATTCATTATCCCGCTGTGATTCGGGTATTTAGTTGTTCAGTGCAAAAAATATTTCCAAGTCCCATCATCTCCACTCATCATGAAAGCATTATTTTGCCAACCTTCTTTGAGATAAATCGAAATTGCTGCACATGCAAGTAACGGCTGGCATGTTTAGCGGCCAAATAAATTACATAAGTAAACTCATAATTCTCACTCAACACAATATAATCTGTCGTGTCATTTAAATATAGAACGATCTTTCGATCCGAAACATGACAACCAAGGAGGTAATTTTACGAAGGTTTTATTTAAATTTCAAATAGCAAAACGAGATACTGTTTATTGGAAAACAAACAAATGAATATTTGAACGCGAGAAATGTGGTGAGTCTTGTCTTGTTCATTGTTTGTCGTGTCTGTCATACGGTATGACAACTAGTCACCGAGTCTTTTACTGGCCGCTGCAGTAATGTAACTTTACATACTGTTGTGTAAAATATTTTAATAACAAATAAAACTCCAGAATCGGCACAATATTTGATTACCAACTTCGCGCAAAACTTTTCTTTTCGCACCAAATAAAAGATTACGCCTACTTTACTTTTGATTGCCAATAAATTGTTGGGAACTTCTGAAAATACTTTACTTTGTAGTTATAAATTGAAGTTATCTCGCTATAAATAAGGTTTTTAATGCTGCCGCGTTCGGAGGAAATATTTTAGGTTTTTTATCGTGGCCAGAAGTGAGGTACAGTCTGCCAAATGGGGCTTTGTTAATGCAAAATTACTTGCTTTACGTGATGTGAGATTTGGTAGTACTATGTGGTAGCTTAGCTGCTTCTACCTAGTTTAGCTGCTTCTTCAACATGATGAGCCGACCACCATTTTTTTCACCTTTTTATCGGTGTGGTGCACCCATAAAATAAGAAGAAAAAAGTGGTAAACCTAACCAATTAAAAGATCACCTATAAACTAAGCATTGCCTTTAGCTCAGTTGGTAGTAGCTTTCACAGATCAGTTGGTTGTAGCTCTGCCTTCTGCGCCGTAGATCGTGAGTGCGATCCCCAATGAGAACAAATATTTGTATGATGGGCACCGATGTCTGGGTGTTTTACTATATTCTTGATAAGTATTTACAAAAAAATGTGTTTATGTATTATTATCAGCCATCTGGTTCCCATCGTACAAACTCTGCTTAATTTGGGACTAGATAGTGATGATTGAATTGTCCACAATATTTATAGTTTTTTTTACTACAGGTCAGCACAACCCTGCTTGGCGGTAGAAATAGGCATCATTGTACTGACTGGCTCTTTACAAAGAGTCCTATTATTACTAATTGGCCTTACACAGCCTAGCCACTTTTACTATTCGTCTTTCGATTTAATTTGAGGGTGTCCTACGCTGCGCATCGATGCGTGGTCTCTACTCAAGAAGTTTTACTACACTTTAATTGGTTTAATTCAACCACATTCGAGCTGACTGTACTACCTATTATTCATTCCGAGTTGGAACTTGTGAAAATTAACTGTTGCACAGCCATTTTGTTTTATCAGTCGTTTACAGATCGGCGGAAATGTAAAAGGTGTGTTATTAGTATAATCAATATTTGTATTCTTCTTCTTATCGTTTCTCTGGTTCTTTCAAACCAGTGTGATGAAAGGATTTAAAATGTGCCTCAGAGATTTTCCTTTCGTGCACTCGATACAATGATTTTGGACTTATTTAGATTCTACACCATGCCGGTTTCCTCCCGATGTTATTCTTCACCGTTTGAGAGTACTGGCATAGTGCACATACATTTCACGACAGAAAAACTCAATGTACACGACTGGATTTGAACCCACGACCTTAGGATCGGAAGGAAGGGCCACTACCACTAGACCACCAGTGCTCTCAAATTTTCTGTTTAAAAATTGTAAGTACAAGTTTGTGCGTAATATTTCAATTTATATTGAACCCAGTAAACTAAATATACTTCGACTTTTGCGTTTTAAGCCACTTTTAAACCTCAAAGACTCTAGAAAGGTAGCTAATAGCCCAAGGGATCTAAAAGGATGACCTCCATTTCCAGGAATTACAGACGGGAGCAAAATGTTACATACCTATAAATAATTAAGTTATTTCTGGGATTCTGTTACATACATTTCATATTTAGAAATATTGAGAATACTGAAAATTCAAATTTGTTATTCTATAGAAAATAGTTTAGTCATGGTACAGTCATGGTTCAATCAATTGAGGATCCGAGTTTGTTTATCCATAGAAATAGTTTTTAGTTTAATACAATCATTCAAAACGAATCCTATATAAATCAATATCCTCTCAAATCTCTCAGTACTAAGTGCACGCTCAAGATTCTTTCAGAATAATGAGGGAGAAATTATTTTTCTTATCGAGTCAAGATTCTCAAAACCTCCTCGAACAGTATGTAGCCACCTCAATAGCTCAATTCGTTGCCATGTTCAAGTCTTCCATAGTACAGTTGGTCGTGCACATCAGACAATAAAGAGTTGTAGCTTGTATGGGGGCACGCAATTGAGAGAAAAATGAAACCAATGCATGAATAAACATTTATCTAATTAGTACACAGCAATGTTCATATGCCTCGCAGTCCGTAGCTCTGTCAAAGAGAATATTCTTCGGGCAATTCCAGTCGTCTGGCATGCACATACCTCCCTTTGAGGCGCAAGTCTCGGATTGCTCTGGAAGCGGAAATATTATTTTGAGAATTCAGTAGGCAACTATGGAATTGAACAGTCTAGCTAATAGCCTTATGATGACCATCATCATCATCAACCTATTGCAGTCCACTGCTAGACATATTATGTCTCCCCCATGGCGCGTCACTGAGCCCGGTCTTTGGTTCTTCCCATCCAGTTGCTGCCAGCCACACTGCGCAAGTCATCGCTCCATCTAGTCTGAGGATGACCGACACTACGTTTGCCTCAACGGAGTCTCCACTCCAGAACACGTTTATCCCAGCGATTATCGGTTTTTTGGCAAATATGACCGGCCCACTGCCATTTAAGCTTGCTTAAGACTTGCCAGCCTAAACACGATGATGGTAATAAATAATAGTGCGTTGCAATAAGAATTGATCATTGTCAAGGAAACTTCTCGAATAACATCTATGAACTGGAAGACAAATAGTGTTATGAGCTGGACAGACAAGTCAGGTACAAATGGTTCGTTTTGGAAACGTATGCAGGCACACACAACGAGTTGATGGCACTAATACCGTTATTCTTTTTTTCTTCAATTCTGTGGTAAATAATTATATAACCGAATTTAACCAAACAATCTAGACTCACATAGCTAAAAGACCTAGTTGTATTTTACAAAGTGATCCTTGTGATACAACAGACAAATAAATTTTTAATTAGTATTTGAATTTGTAAACAAATGTCTGAAAATAGTAGTAGTACGCTAATCAAGCCACCACATTTCTAAGATTTTGGTATAAAAAACAACAAATCTCGTAACTTACAGATGCTTTTTACCTCACCTTAGTGACAACACTCCACACCTTGGCCTTGTTGAAGGGGACACAACCCTTTGACAGTGAACAGCCTTCCTTGGGGACATTCATGCACGGCCATGCATTTACCACCGAATGACAAACAAGGCAGCTCAGAGAACGGAGAATTCAGCTCAAAATCTGACTGAGGCTCAAGGCCTACAACAAACCAAAGTTATAAATAGAAGAATAGTTGAAAGAAGAACTGATTGATCGAATAGGATTGATTGAAGAAGATGTAATAGGAAAAATAATAAATAAATATGAAAAAAGGAATGAAGACCAGTAAAATTATATCAGAAAATCAAATACCCAGTAAGACTCTTACAAATAACTAAAAGAATATCAAAGAAGACTTACCTATTGTTGACGAGAAAGTAATAGAAATAAGAGTTGGAAATGAAAAATCTATTAATAATGAACCGTCCGTTGATTATTCAATTGTAATTAAAATGCAAAATCAATATAAATTAACTTACGATTTTGTTCCGGTGCCACAGGAGAAGCCAACACAGCACCAACAATCGCGACAAAACATACAATCTTTACCAGCATTGTGAAAGTGAGCGTTGTGTGTGAAACAAGTGATAACACTGCCCCACTTATAGGCTACGCTACCCGTATATATTGTGATTCTATTATCATTGATAAGAGAGTTGGTGGGTGCCACAGTGGAAATAAAACATCTGATACACTTCAACTCAGCACTAAATTACCAAACGTTTTTTTTAAACTTGATGTTACATTTTTGTCTGAACAACACTTTTTTTTAATATATGTAGATAGCTAAGTATTTGGCTGCCATCACACCTGATGGAAAGTGAGGATGCGGCTTTAGATGGAGTATGCTAAGCCATAATACCTTACTCTCCCTTACTCCCTTACTCTTGTCTAAAAAATCCTAAATTAAAACGTGCTGGAAATACTGATACCGGTAGAGAGAACCATTCTTAGTTTGAAAGTCGATATTGTGTAGGTACCTTACCTACTATCAAACTATACTGTCTAAGAGTTCAAAAAGGGGTAGAAACAAAGTAATCTCCAGAAGTTTATTAAAATTAATATTCTTGGGATACAATACAATTACTATATTAAAAACTAGCGTCCGCCCGCGGCTTCGGGATAAAAGTATCCTACGTCCGTCTCCTGTTTTAAGCCGCACCAATTTTCAGCCAAATAGGTTCAGCCGTTTTTTAGCTACGAGTATCAATAGTGTTACTAACACGACTTTTCCTTGACAGTAAGTTGGTAGATGACTCTTCTTCCTAGATAAAAAGGTAAGCCTGATTTCTGTTGCCAGATTCTAACTGTTAGCCAGATTTCTTTTTCTGAACTAGCTGTTTTCATTTTAGACTATGAACTTTATAGGTCGAGTTTGCAAAATAAATATCCGCTATTTTTACAGATGGTAAGGAAACTAAAGGATAAGTCATTCGCTTCTAAATATTTACACAACCTCGACTCATCAAACGTGATAATTTTCTGTAAAAATACTCTAAAAATAAACGCTTTGATACCTTGCGATTTTTTATACAATAGGTTTTTTTGTGATGTTTTTTTTTTCAAATATTTATTAGGCCTTTCATGAAAAATTATTTACCTCTTTTGATATTTTTCCAGGTAAAATACAAACTTATAATATGACATGTAAAATTAATTGTATCTCCAATTAGTAAGATAAATTGACGGTTAAATTTTCAAATTCACAGAATTGCTGATTTATCGAATTCATTTCAACCACAAAGTATGGAAAGTTAGCATCACTGTCTGGTAGATAAGCAAAAGTTTACATAAGATATTGAAAAATACAAATTTTTACACATTGTTTTATAATGAATGTATACCCTATGTATGCCTAGTGAATTCAAGGTTGTTAATTTGTATTTTTTTTCAACTGGTTCTAATAATGTTCCAAGTACCCTAAAAGTTAAAACTTTGAAATATAAGAGAACAAACACATTTTAGAACTATGCCACTAAAAATATCATAATTATCCCAAAACTTATGAACCAAGTAATATCTCATTATTTGGAATACTCTTAAATCTTTTATTTTGTGATTTCCTTTATTATAGATACCAGTGTAATAAAAGAAAAAATCATTAAATTTCAAATCATTTTTCTGTCGTCTCTATCTAAGACAACCATAACTTACACACCCTATGGTTTAAATTCTCTCCCTCATTACCATTTGACGGCATTATTGCCGGAATATTAAAATTTACAATTACAATTGCCTTTTCGGGCACGTCTCGTTTTACAACCGCAAGGCCGGAAGTTGTGACAGTTTGCTCGGGCTTAACTGAAAATAATTTGGACACTGAAAAGTTTGATGTGATTCACTACCTCATTTTATTGCCGTTTATGTGAGAGTTGGCAGATTTTAATATATTAAAATGAAATTACTGGCACGTGAGGTTTATTCTGTATGCCTTAAGTTGACGCACGTCAGTGCATCGTAGAGCACGTTCTGTCACGTGACTGGCAGGGCAAAGCTTTGTTAAGATGAGATGCTAAATGCTAATGTTAAGATGCTTAAAGAGAGGAAAGAAAGAAAGGAGAAGAAAGAAGGACTAACTTAGAAATAACTAAATAAGAGAGGAGTGAATGCAGAGATGACGGCTGAAAGAGGAGAATGGAGGAGGAAGCCATTTTGTGGCGACCCCCATAAAGTTGGTTAAAGGCAGGAAGAAGAAGATGTTATAAGCCGTGAAACAACTTGTCACTCGCACACTTTGACCGACGGAAAGATTTAAAAATACTTAACTTATTCATCAAAAATCACAAGCAACTCTTCATCATTTAGTTTTTGTGTGTAATTCAATTGCGCCAGTTCTCTAAATGATTTCATATATTTCAAAAAGCCAAAATGTTCGAGAGAAAAGTACATAGACAATTGTCTTTGCTTTAATATCAGGTAGGCCGTACCTATACTTGTCCCGTCAGCAAGTTTAGTATGTGAAAATTCAACTGTCTCTCACAGTTCATGAGACACAGCCTTGCAACAGATAGAACAGACCAGACATGCTTATTTTTAAAACTCCGGACTACGGAGTTTTAATAAATAAGTATGGTCAGCAGGCCGATCATGTAACTTTTGTCGCGATGGTTTCAATTAAAATCTTATTGAAACTGACAATTTTTGAACTAATACATGATCGCAAATTGACAGCTTTAATAAGATTTTGATTGAAACCATTGCAACAAAAGTTCGGCTGTGTTTTGCTGGTCTCTCTAAAAAAGATCATAGTCAGCAGAACCTAACACCGCTCTTAGATTACTTAGTTTCCTAGCAACATTTTCCTTCCAACTAAAAAAGCAAAATACTACAGCAAAATTCTGGTAGATAATGTTTTCAGTGATAATGGCTTGCGGTTCTCTTGTTCCTTGGTTTTCTCTTACAAAAGGGTTTTGTAATTCGTCACTTAAGCTTATAATGTTTAAATGACGTGTATTCTCTCCACGCACAAAAGATGCACGTAACATTGTTTTTGGATACACTTGCGAGCAAAAAAAGTATTAAATTAAAAAAAACTCTCGTAAAAGTTGTCAAAATTTTTAATTTCGGATTTGGAGAAATCTGAGTGAGGCAGATAATACAAGATTGCATAATAGGCAATATCATATTTTCTATAGATATTAACTAGTGAGTAAAATATAGAATTTTGTAGAAAAAAGGGACCAACGACATGTTTTTTACTTGGAAGTTATTTACTACTCACTCTGTTAGAAAAACAAACTGTATCCTTTTCCTTCTTCTGGATTCTAAAGTCTTATCTTTCTATTTGTTTGTATTTTATTAGCACTTTGAAGATTCTATTAATACCATTCACGGCAATTAAAACTGACGCCATCTTTATTTTTAACGAGTCTAAAGTACAGACGCAATATGCAGTTTTTTTTAATCTGACAAATAGCGTTACTCAACGATTGTGAAATAGGCATTAATTAGAATAGAAGTAATACATAAATGAAATGTATTGATAGGTTGATTTATTTGTCCTCAAGTATACAGGTAGGCAAATTGCTCGTTGCTTGCGACCGCACAACGCCTAGCCCAGAATGAACAACAGCTGAAATGTATCACAAATTATAATTAAAGTGTTTGCAGACCGCATGGGTGTGGTTATTTATGGGCGTATTTGAAGATGTTTTCGTATCTTTGGGGATGAAATTGAACGATAGCTTCCTAACATATTTTTGGTGTTGTGGTTCTTTCACGTTACTTTTTTCGCTATTATTACAAGCATGTGTTTATAAATCGCAGTGCTTACGCAGTGCTCAGATGAATGAACAATGAGTGAATAATTAATCATTTCAAACTATAAAATAATATTGAAATTTGTATAAAAAAATGTATAAAAGTGCTCTGATATAAGTTACTTGTAGTATGTAACTAGGTACAATCAGTTTTTTGACGGTTTATTACAAAGCGCAGCGTGGCGACTAGTGCCAACACCTAGAATGCCATGCGCGTCGGTCACCATTTTGTTTGTAATTCGGCTTCTAACCTCTGGTCTGATGAAAAACATTTGTTCTATGTTTTTCTGCGCTCACGTTGTTTAGTTATTGTTTTTGTAAAGTTTTTCGTTACGTTGTGTTTGTGGTAATTGTTGTGTTTTTTGTTGCTTTATTGTTTCGCGCGAACGATATGGATCCTCAATCAAGCACGTCAAGTCAAGTTCGGCACACTATCTATTCACTAGAAAAACGAGGCAATTTCATTAATTCAGGAGTTTTTTCAATCATTCACTTTTTCACAACACTATTTTTATTTCATCAATAACTGACAACACAGGAAACGTCAGCTAGCTTCGTCTAATTAAAAATCCGAGTATAGATAGTGTTGTGTGGGTTTTTCACAATATTTATTATATTATTTATTGTTATATTTCTAAGTTTTATTCAAATGCGTTTAGCCGTTTACGGAGGTAATGTGAAAAAAGCTATGAAAACTATAAATTAATATTAATTTTTTTTTTTCATTTTGTCAATACATAAAGTAAAATATAGTTTTTTTATACAATAAGCTGATGGAACAAGTATATGGCCCACTTGATGTTAAGTAGTGACCATCACCTTTAACAAAGCTTTCCTTGTCAACGTTGCTAATGCACCGCCCTGCGTCCATTAACTTGAGGCATACAAAAAATGTTCAGCTAAGGCTGAACATTTTTTCACCCAACATTTTTTTTCATGCCAGTAATTTCACCGGCACCCACACCCTTCAAACCGAAACACAGCAATGCTTCACGGCAGAAATAAGCGTGGTGACTGCTATTAAAACTAGTATATTTCTATATCTTAAAAGCTTCTTACAGTTTATCACTGTGTAAGCGAAAAAAGAAAAAAACCCAAGTCATCCCGTTCAAGATTTTAATTCGAGTAAAAGGAAAGTTTTCTTGTTTCCCGCGAGTTCCCGACTCGGTCTCGGCTGATTAATGACTGTGCTTCGGAAAAAATGCGCTATCGTCGTAAGACAACCTTTAGGGGCATGCTTTCTTCTGTAACGTTCTGTTTCTGGACTGGAAATTCTAAGTGCGCGCGCTACACCGTTCGACCACATCATCATTTAACATCAGTAGGCCTACCACAAGTTCTTTCTGGCTCTGTCTCTGTCTCTAGTTTTGAGTTTGTGTAAGTGTTGACTAAATAAATCCTACGTCAAAACGTCACACACCCAGTATAATACTGGTGAGCACTCACACATACGTAAAAACAGAGCCAGAGAAAGAGCTAAAACAGAGCATGTGGGCATTAAAACTTTAAATTGTAAAACAAAAATTACTTCAAAATGAGTTGCTGGTAGTAAGTAGTAATTTTACCTATTTCACCTATGAAAAATATCTTGTGTGTGTGTTGGGCATTAGAGTTTTTATCTGTGTTACTGATTCCCATTGTAGATAAATAAATAAATAATCGTGAAGAGCTTGTATTTCTATTTTTTTTATACCTATGGGGGCCGTATACAAAAAGCTATGTACCTACGGCAAAAGGCATGCCTACACATGAGGTCAACGCCGTAATGACTGTCGCGATGGCTAGCTCTTGCACTCACTGTGTCGTAACATGAGTTTCAATTTGGAATTGCAAGAAGCTTTATTTCAATTGAAACCTTTGTCCCCATGTGTGAAAGCTTTTGTTCACTATGCTCAAACTGTCCTGTTGATTCTGGATTTTAGACATTTTTGTTACATGATATAGATCTTCCTTTGGCTACAATCTCACCTGACAATTTGACAGCCATAGCCATAACTATTTGAAGCTCCCGGTAGCCCTGCTACTCGAATCTAACTTAGCACTGTCACATAAAAATAATTTCTAGAGAATTAAAAAGAATGAAAGCAAAAAAATCGGTTGTCTGTAAAGTCGGTTTACTGACTATAGTTGAACGTGACAACGTCATACAGCTGTCCACGCGGACGCATCGCTCACTCAAGTAGGAGAGAGACAGAATATGTCGAACGCTGCCTAACGCGGAGGCCGATTATGCCTCTGTCGCTCGTTCCGCGCTCTCGCTTGCACTTCAAGCCTTAAATGGAACGCCTCAGAGCGAGGTAACACCACATGAGTCATGTTTTTTCGTGTGTGCAGCCGGTTCCATCGAATTATAAGACGTTGTCACGTCAAAAAGATTTGTACAAACTGTACACGACAAAATAAAACAATAAAAGTGATAGCGTTGCTAACACAGTACGCAGAGTTCTGGTGTGTGTGTGTGTGTGTGAATTCAACTCTTAGTTTGTAGATAAGCCCGTTCTAGTTCTGCTATTTCTACTTCGTTAAACTACAAAATAACACACGGCGCAACTGGCCGCATACATTAGTGAAAGTTACGGGACAAAGGGTTATGCTCAAAAACGTTCGATATATGTTTTTTTAATCGGGGACACTAATTATCATTCGACAGACGAAACCATTCATAATAGCAAATACATTCATCGTAAAAGATATTACGATAAAAAAAATGAGTAACACAAATTCATGGCCTAACTGCTGAAACGATTTTGTTGAAAATCTACGGATTGATTTGGATTTTTTTTTTCGAATTGGCTCATTATTGACGAAGGTATACAATAACAAATTATAGTAAAAAAATACAACCGAATTGAAAAGGTCCTCCTTATTGTTTCAAGTCATTTAAAAATAAATAATATTTGTACGAGTATAGGCATATTATGTTGTAATTGGTCCTTAAAAAAACTACATGTTTGCAGAGATTTAGTGGTTTCGATTCTGATATTTTTCCTCAACAAATTAACAAGTAGCTTGTAGCACTTTAAATATGCTTATCCCCTAAAAAAATGTTTTGAGCATTGAGCAATTTAAGTTTATAGTAAAAACAGCTTTAATAAAGCAACAACAACATTTCGCGAGGGCAAAATGTGAACAGGTGACCGCTAAATTTGGTGTTTCGTTCAACCCTTAAATGATTTACTACTCAATGGTTCAACTTATTTTATGAGACGTTCTGGTTAAGCTGTTGCCCCTAGTTTATTCTTCTTTTCCCCCAGAGTTGGCCACTATGTTACACAAACTAACTTTTAATGACCATGCGACATAAGTCGAATGTATCCGAGAATAAGGTGCTCGGGCGGTGAAAAGTGAAAAATAAAACGTTTGTAGCACGTGCGGCGGCGAGCAAGCATAAGTGGAACTGAATCTGTCACTCTTTTAAAGTTTTATTATATTTAACTAGCAAGCAGCGATTTAAACAACTTAAAAAAATTGCGTTTTTACAGTGGCTTTGTAACTTTTATGTATTTTTCGTAATAGCTCGTTTCATTTAGGTAAATAAACATAAAATTTGATCCCTATAAGTAGTCCCTGATAGAAGCGAGCTAAGCAAGCAAAGATTTTCCGATCAAGATGGATAAAAAAATCAGCGTTTTATAAATACAATTGTCGGAATTTACATAATTTTTCATTATGCATTTATTCAAAAATCATACACGCATAAATCACGCGTCATTCTCATGGGGGTAGGTAGTGATCACAGATTTCTACTTGCTACGATCCTGACACACCTCTTTCGCTTCATTCACTCTCATAACATTCTTCATTATGCTCGTCGGTTTGGGGTACTCCTGACCTGTACCTAAGGCCTACTACAAGATCTGTCTGGCTCTGTCTCTGGCTCTGGTTTGAGTCTGTGTAGTGCTCACCAGTGTATTATACTGTGTGTGATTATTCGTCGTAGAATTTATTTAGTCAGTAAGTACTCACACATACTCAAAACCAGAGCCAGAGACAGAGCCAGACAGAGCTTGTGGTAGGCCTCTGTCGTCTGTTATCTGATCCAGATACATGCGCCAAGGTTTTCTCCTTCCAGCAGTTCTATTCACACTCGCCTGATGCACCTATTTTGTTCTTTCTTTGTATCTCCTTTCATCCATTCTCTACAAGCAAATAAAATAGTCAAACATACCAAAACTTGGTTTCATATTGATTATTTTCACAAACAAAAATCATCAAATTGTTTCAATATTCATCGTGAACCCGCACATCATGTCAGACCTATGATTAATAACGTTTGATAGTATAATTATAGGATGTTATCTCTCCGCGGCAGGCGTCTAGTTACAGCATTATTACTGTATACTGTACTGACTGACCTATTTGATTGAGCTATAATTTTAGACTGGATAAATATTATGAGAGAATTAATTTATGAAGAGCACTAGTGGTTTAGTGGTAGCAAACCTCCCAATCTTAAAAAAATCGGTTGTCTGTAAAGACGGTTTACTGACGATAGTTGAACGTGACAACGTCATACAGCTGTCCACGCGGACGCATCGCTCACTCAAGTAGGAGAGAGTCAGATGTCAAACGCTGCCGAACGCGGAGGCCGATTGTGCCTCTTTGTCGCTCGTTCAGCACTCTCGCTTGCACTTTAAGCCTTTAATGGAACGCCTCAGAGCGAGGTAACGCCGCATGAGTCATGTTTTTTCATGCGTGCAGCCGGCTCCATCGAATTATAAGATTTGTCACGTCAAAAATAATAAGAAGGTTAATTCGGGGATACTTAAAATATGAGAATCAAAATAAAAAATCTAAATCAAAAGTGTATTTATTCAGTTGAATTGCAAGAATCAATTTGAAGCGTCTTAAAGCTAGGTGAGTCTAAGTGCCAGTTCCACGCGATCAAGCCTAGAAGAACAGGCAATGTATTCACATCAAAATATACACCTTCCAACACTTTCAAATGCTAGTCTTTTCTCAGTGGCTCCAAATTGTCAGCTAACAGAACGCTAACAAGAACCAAAAGTGCAGAAAACTGCAAAATAGTACTTTTCAGTACCTAATCCGCACTTTTCTAACTGACTGCCGAAGTTGGGACGATGTGCCCGATTTGTCCAATTAGTGAATAGTCTGTCGAGTTAAAATGCGCTACAAATATTTGGAAGTATTTTTAGAATAACTATGGAGGATTTAATGGTGATATGGTTTACTGATTTATGTTTCATAGGACTTTACTGTAGGCCTACCTCAAGCTCTGTATGGCTCTGTCTCTAGCTCTGCTTTTGAGTATGGTGTGTTGCTATATAAATCTTATGTCACATACACAGTATGAAACACTAATGAGCTCTCACTTAGACTCAAAACCAGAGCCAAAGACAGAGCCAGACAGAGCTTGTGGTAGGCCTACTGATCATAGTAAGCTGCGGGTCGATTGAGGCCTATAACTAATCATCATCATCATCATAACCCAACACATAGTCATCGTGCTAATGGACGTCCAATTCCTCTCTTCCCAGTCCTCTAAACAGCTAAAATAAAATTGTTCCTATTGCTAAAACTTATAAAAAATAATGCGCAATTCAAATTTGTTATTTATGGTACGATAGTCATAAATAAAAGTTGAGAGCACATAGCCTGATAATATCAGGCTATGTGCTCTCAAAAAACGAACTAAATATCGTGAAATTTTGTAAAAATAGATATAGATTTTGTAAAAATACCTACATACCTAATAATATTAGGTATGTAGGTATTTTTACAAAATCTATATCTACATACCTAATATTATTAGGTATGTAGGTATTTTTACAAAATCTACAACTTCATAATCACATCTACACAAGGAACGATCATGCCACCGCCACAAATAAAGTAGTAAAGGTGACAAAAATAAATAAATAAATAATGCGGACAATCCACACAACACTATCTAGCCCCAAACTAAGCAGAGCTTGTACTATGGGAACCAGATAGCTGATATATTACTCAAGTACTTTTTTTTGTAAATACATGCATAGAATACAATATAACACCCAGACAGAGAACAAACATCTGCGTTCACCACACAAATATTTGTTCTCGGTGGGGATCGAACCCACGACCTCCAGCGCAGAAGCTTCTACCAACTGAGCTGTGAAGGCAGTCAAATTAAATAACAATTGTCTTGTTCGTACTATTATTGACACGAGAGAAGAATAAGACTTCATAATCGGGCACCTTACATTCTCTAGACCACTTACATTCTCAAACTCTTCTAGAAAATAGCGAATAAGTGACCTGCATACAAAGCTCGTAGGACCCATAATATTAATGCACTTAGGTACCTACGCGGACGATCTCTCGTTACCTAAAGTGAGTTTCGATGTACAGAACCGAACAACAGAGAGTTTTTGTACAATCAGCGACAAAAGTAAAATTCTCTCACATTGTAAAATTTATGTTGTTGTTATAGTTTTTAGATATCGGTAAGCGCACTCAACTATTTTGACGTGATAACGTCTTATAAATCGATGGAGCCGGCTGCACGCACGAAAAAACATGACTCATGCGGCGTTACGTCGGTTCGTCGTTCCATTTACCTGAGCCCGAGCCCGGGTCGGGTAATGGGTAAGGGTAAATGAGGGTAAGGGTAAGGGTTCAATCTGGGTCCGGGTCCGGGTCCAGATTTTCATTCAGATTCATTCAGTTCCATTCAGTTTCATTCAGTTTCATTCAATTCAATTCAGTAAAACTAAAATTTTCTTTTGAAAAATGCAACCATTCCATCAGTATTTTCTTATGACGTTATCACGTTCAACTATCGTCAGTAAACCGACTTTACAGACAACCGATTTTTTTCTCAAAAAAAATTGTTGCAGGTAAGTAAATGAATAATGACATCGTGACGTTTTTACGGCAAGAACGACTGATGACTGCGCTCGTTCTAAAAAGTTCGGAAAACATGTGTAAAGTGCATGAAAGGAGCCTCTTTGAGGCACACTTTCAATCTTATCACCACAGTAGTGGCTTGAAAAAACCAGTGAAACGATGAGAAAAAGATGCAGGATGTTTGGGCTAATGATGGTGATGTCTTTCAAGATTATTTATATTTCTTTGATGATGATGATGGCTTAAAGATAATTTCTCTGAAAACTACGTTCCTTGCCCAAACTTTCCTAATTATTTTGCTTTCAAGGACTCTTTCAAGTTTAAAATAATTTGTTATTGGATAGTTACAAACCCTTTGATAATCCATTGAAACTAATTTAATTAGCCGCTTATTACTCGAGATATAACCATTTCTCTGATTAAAGGACTCTAAAGGCAATGGCTACTATAATAATTTGAAAGTTGGTATTTGGCTACACAAATGTTCTTAAATTTTGTAAAATTTCATTAGCAGTAAGTTATGATAAAGTAATTGTTTTGACGGACATTTTTGTAATAAGCTCTTGAAAAATGAAAGTGAGCATATTAATTTAATATTAAATTTACCTAGCAAAAAACAGTACCTATACGTACCTATACAATATACATCAAGCCGTAGTTTGCTGCCTGTTTTTCTGGGCTTTGGTCGCGTGGAACTGACACCAAGACTCATTTAGCTTTAAGACGTTTCAAAAAGATTCAAGTGATGCAACAAGATTTCTGCTTTTGTTTCTAAACCCCCCCCGCACCTCCCCTCCACACTCGCCCTGTACTCCCCTCCACACTCCCCCCGCACCTCCCCTCCACACTCCCCCTGTACTCCCCTCCACACTCTTCCCGCACCTCCCCTCCACACTCCCCCTGTACTCCCCTCCACACTCCCCCCGCACCTCCCTTCCACACTCCCCCCTTACTCCCTCCCCCCGAACTCCCCTCAACACTCCCCCCACACCACCCCTCCACACTCCTCCTGTACTCCCCTCTCCACACTCCCCCCGCACCTCCCCTCCACACTCCCCCTGTACTCCCTTCTACACTCCACACTCCCCCGCATCACTTCTCGCACCTCCCCTCCACACTCCCCCCTGTACTCCCCTCCCTCTACCCCCCCAGCACAAACTTTGAATGTCATATTTTTTTATATCAAATCAACATACTAAAAAATAAGTTTTAAGTTTCTAGCTCTAAAAATGACGATGCTTCCATACAACTTTCAACCCCTATTTTCAACCTCTTACAACTCTTTTTTCACAATAAAAAGTAGCCTATGTCCTTCCTCAGGCCCTGAACTATCTGTGTACCAAATTTCATTTCAATAGGTTTAGTAGTTTTGGCGTGAAAGCCACACAGACAGACAGACAGACAGACAGAGTTACAAACGCATTTATAATATTAGTATGGATTGATGAGTTTAGTGCTCAAGTACAGGGGCTCAATTCTAGACCAATGACTTTTTTGTCACGGTAGATATATATCACAAGAACTGATAGTTTTTTTAGTGAATTTGACAGTTCTTGTGATATATATCTACCGTGACAAAAAAGTCACTGGTCTAGAATTGAGCCCCTGTACACCACACTTGATACGACACTGAAATATATGAAACTATGTTTCTACTGTATTCTATTAGTTTTATTTAAAAGTAGTAGAGCAGCTATGGTTGTGGTGTAGAAACTGAAATCTCAAACTGTACCCTTAACGTCTTAAATTTTCTCAATTCTTTTAATCCCTTAGCCTATAGACTAGACAATGAGGAAAGTTATTTTCTGCAAGTGACAACGTCTTATAATTCGATGGAGCCGGCTGCACGCACGAAAAAACATGACTCATGCGGCGTTACTTCGCTCTGAGGCGTTCCATTTAAGGCTTGAAGTGCAAGCGAGAGCGCGAAATGAGCGACAAAGAGGCACAATCGGCCTCCGCGTTCGGCAGCGTTCGGCAGCGTTCGACATCTGTGTATTTTCTTATGACGTTGTCACGTTCAACTATCGTCAGTAAACCGACTTTACAGACAACCAATTTTTTACAATGTCTTCAGGCCATCGGTTGTTTGGTATTATTTTGGCGCCATGCGTCACGAAATTACCCCTTAATGTAGACGATAATATGAGATACTACAAACTATCTACCACAATGGAGGCATTTACGCAATTATGGCTAGTGTTACATACGCATAAAAACCATTATTGTGTAACAGGAGATAATGGTAGTTATGGTGTTAATTACAAGCGAAGAGTATTTAATCGGCTAGTTAGTAGAAACTGGAGAATACATTTATATTGAATTTATGACGATAAACAAGACAACGATAAATAATAATACTAATAATAATCTTACTATAATAAAATATTATTCAAGGACTAGATAGTATTGTGTGGATAGTCCATACAATCCACACAAAACTTTTTAGCCCCAAATTGAGCAAAGCTTGTACTATGGGAACCAGATAGCTGAAAAATATTTTAAATTAAGTTTTTTATTAGAAATACATACTTAAAACAATAAAACGCCCAGACCAAGAACGAAAATTTATGTTCATCACACAAATATTTATTTTAATTTGTTCGCGTTAGGGTTTGAACCCGCTGCCTAAGGTGCTTCTATCAACTGAGCCTTGACGCCTGTCAGTAATAAAACTAAGTACTACTCACGCATCGTATTTATATTTCTCATATGTATTATAATACAAATCAGTAATAATCACTACAAAATGTGATGTATAAAGTCGCAAACTCTTTTACTTTGAACCGAATGTGTTCGTACTTCAAACAAGAGGATTAAATCATTAGGTAATTAATGTGGAACTACAAAACATTTACACAATACGGAAGAAAGATAAGAACATACTATATTATACAAGCTTGTATCTAGAATTTTGTCAGCTAGAATATAAACAAAAAATTATATGCATTGATAGTACATTGTGATACAGGTAAGTATAAGTATATAGACATTCATTTATTTACTACATGCGCACACAAACCACTAAAAAACAAGGACACTAAAATAAGAAAGAAACAAATAGATACATCGATACTGGAGAAGTGCGTCGTGTTTCTGTGTGCTACAGCAGCAAAAGGGCCTTGACTCAGCATAATGCCTAGCTTCTGTGAGGAAGCTATGCGCTGGTATTCTATCAAGACTGACCTTGTGAGAAACGTTAGATAAATAAATATTGTAATGTGCGAGGCTAAAAGTGTCACATGCTGTGGAAGAAAGAACTGAAGCCTTCTCTTTGCATGATATCTTCTCAATCACGTTCACACGAGATTTGCCACTAATCTTATGCAAATTGATGTTAAAAGGATAAATTGGTGTTAGACTAAATTATAAGCGTATCGAAAGTAATCTTGCGGCTTAGCACAAGTTTTAAACGTGATGCCATCGATAGCAATATTGGATTATTAGTAGGTACCTACCGACAACTGTTGGGGAAAAGTTCTCGAATAGTGACCATGAACCGGGAGATGAAATATAGGGTGCCCACCCGCCAGAAGGACCGACGACATTGCGACGACCGACGACAAGATTGCAAGGAGTCGGTGAATGGAAAGTGCTCAGAATCGTTCTTTCTGGGTAATAATAATAATGTAGAGGGTCCATGTCTAGCAGTGGGTTCAGGTTGATGATGATGATGATGACAAATACCTATTAATCATTTTGTACACGAAAAAATCCTGTTTACATGACAAAAATGTCACGCTTTATAACCTTATGCCCCGAACACACCACGGCAAACAATTGCGAACTACGATGGCAAACTGATTGGGCGAACTAATAATATGTGGGAATGATGATCGCGGATCATCATGACGAATGTAGCTGATCGTAGCTATTACGGCAGATACTGTTCTCACATGGTTTGCACGATCAGTTTGCAACTGTTCGCTGTGATCTGCTCTATAGACCATTTTTAAAATAATGGATATTAAACATTATAAAGAAGACTCTTATTTAACTAATACAATCAATATATCTAGCTAGTACAATCAATATACATATACAAAAAGATGTTAAAAAAGTTTTTGATAGAAAAGGAATATTATAGTGTTAAGGAGTATTTGTGTGATAAATTTGAGTAATAATATTGTATTAATTATTAATTTTCATTAACAAGGTATAGCGCTGACATTTTATTATATTTGCATACTTGTGACATTTAAATATTTTGCATGCCTTAAGGCAGAACATGGCTGAACTTCTTAATTTGTACCATCCTATATATATTACCTGTGTTTCGCAAATAAATGATTGTATTGTATTGTATTGTAATGTATTGTATTGTATTGTATTGTATTGTATTGTATTGTATTGTATTGTATTGTATTGTATTGTATTGTATTGTATTGTATTGTATTGTATTGTATTGTATTGTATTGTATTGTATTGTATTGTATTGTATTGTATTGTATTGTATTGTATTGTATTGTATTGTATTGTATTGTATTGTATTGTATTGTATTGTATTGTATTGTATTGTATTGTATTGTATTGTATTGTATTGTATTGTATTGTAAATCATTTTCAAAACCGTTGCTAAAGGTTCTAATGTAGATAGGGATTAGATTGGATTGAAAAAGTCCTTGAAAATTTCTGAACGACGGACTCCTTGACTTAGAAATTCAAAGATCTTAAAGTTAAATTAGAAAATAGGTATCTTCTAGGTAAGCTTGAATATCGACGACCACACTTAACATCAGGTGAGATTGTAGTCAAACGTTTGCCTAAAAAAATACAAGGTACCGATTTAACGAATTAATAATCAAACGATGAAATATTTGACAGCTAACAAATATTTTATCGGGTCGGTCGGACCCGAAAAAACGACCCTTAATTAACTTCCTGATCAGAAGGTTTTAAGGTAAGTATAACTAAGTTTTATTTAAAATAAATAAAACTGCGAGATGGTTCTAGACTACGATTATGAAGATTTTGTAAACGAGCTCTCAACCAAGTCTTATTTACAAAGGTGGAACTAGACTTAACTGGATTTTCGACTGGAAATATCATACGTAGTTGCATTAAAACTTTTGTGGTGTTACTGCTTCTTCTGACTTTCGACACAGGGTAGTCATACAACGCTGGTACACTCCCTGAATTATCTAAGCAGTTTATGGAAAATGCTCTATGAAAATGCTTACCAGTCAAAGTCTTTATTCGTCGCTTTTCAAATCTGCCCGTCACTCTATCATACATTTTCTGTTATTTGACTATCATTATAAAAGTATATCATGGTCTGTTTCTGTTTTCCACCTGTAGGTATAACAGGTAAAAAACAGAATTTACTTTACCGACCGTAAAGTAAACATTCTGGAAACCGAAAAGCTGATAAAAAAAAAGTATTTAAGTGATATAATGTTCAGCTATCTTGTTCATAATGCAAGCTCTGATTAGTTTGGGGCTAGATTATGCTTAGAAAATTATTATTTATCATATTATTAATACTTATTTTTTTTTTTTTCTCAGCCTGAGTCTTCGCATTACTGGGCAAAAGCCACCCCCAAAGATTTCCAGTTTTCCTTATCCCGAGCCTCCTCCAACCATCTCTTTTCGAAGGCATCCAGATCATTACGCCAACGCTTTTTTTTTCAGTACTATGCACATTTTTTTGTAAGTAATTATGCACATATTTTAGAATACAGTATGACACCCAAACAGAGAAGAAACATCTGCGTTCACCACAAAAATATTTGTTATCGGTGGGGATCGAACCCACGACTTACGGCGTAGAAGGTAGAGCCAACCAAAACAAACATTATCTGTTTCAAAGCCAGAAAGAGCAAGAGAGTCATAAACACGATACAAGTATCATTTAGTGCGTGTAATTTAATATTATTCTATCATCACGGGCATGTCTAGCAGGCTGTCTCAGTCTAGTACGTAGATAATACATACTTACTTGCATTTGGTTCCTCACTCACATTGGTTTGGTATGTGCACAAAGCATTTTGTATTTAGCTTAGTCATTTCTTTGTTAGTTTTAGTTAGTTTTTTCATAGTTTTTTATAATGCTTTTATTTTAAAAAAGTTTTTTTGTACTCTACTGTAATTTGGTCTTAGTGGGTAAATTGTCCGTGGCATCACTAACCGGCTCTGACAGAAGACCAGCGTTGGTTGCAAACCAACCAGCATTATGCTGAGTCAGAGTCCAGTTTTGTGACACACAGGCTTACAAAGAAATTTAGTAATTAGAATTTTAGTTGTTTAAGAATAGTGTAAGTTCTGGTTTCACAAAATAAATAAATCATTCAATCATTCATTCAAACCAACCAACTGAGCTGAGAAGCCAGTCAAATCCAACCAATTGAGAGCTATTTTACGAAGTGAACCAGCTATTTCCACAGGGTATTTCCCCAGGCTAAGACTTTCACGAGACTGCTTGAGTAGATTAAGTAATAGTCGGTAAGACTATTAGAGATGGTAATAAGTGTTTTAGTTTTGGCTATATTTGCTGTGGTGTTGCCAATTTCAGATACCTAAGTTTTCATAATGTCTGGTATTTTGGAAACTTGCGTCTCTCAAGTCGTGACGCTTTACGATGTTAGTGCCTATTCCTAATAATACTTACAAGAGATTGCTTCGTCTTTAGAATACAAACTATCTTTAAGCCTAGAGTGGAGATAGGCAATCGGGAGACAGAAAAAAAAAAATTCTGTCGTGAGCATTGCTGTGTTTCGATTTGAAGGGTGTGAGTGCCGGTGAAATTACTTATGCCGGTGAAATAAGTTATTAAATTACTGACGCTGACCTCTGAACAATTATGTATGCTTCAAGTTGATGGACTCAGGGCAGTGCATCGTAGGGCAAGTTCCTGACGTGCGTGACTTACGAGGCAACAGATCGATGAATGATGAAATGATCGAGAGAAACATATCGCATGAGTGTTGTTGGGATGAAATGGGTGGGAATGGATGGGTTTTGGCAATAAAAAAACCGGCAGTGCTTGTCACAATGAAGTGACAAACAATGCCTAGTGTTTACTAAAGATCCAACAGGAATCTCGATAACCTTGGTGTTTCTACAGATTTCTTCATTTATTTCTCTTGAAAACTGGCGTACAGGTAGATTGGTCTAACAACCTGTCCATACCTCCCTCCGCCTGCCAATAAAACCTGTTCCCAAGTTGCACAGTACGAGTAATTACCGGCGGAATCAAAGTTGGTATTAAAAATACAGAAGTTATTTGAACAAGGAAGTAAGAACACAGTTGGGTTTGGCATTTGGAGCAATTTACCTCAAGAATAAACTGTTACGGAGCTTATTCATAGGTCACAAAAGAACGCTTGAAGGGTATCATCCTTTTGTAAAGTATGGCCTCAGAAATGAATTCTTGTAACTCTTATAATAGATAAATAATATATTGTAGTACCTACCTATAATAATAGATAAATAATATCATGAGAGCAATGCTGCGGCTGCTTTATGGGTTCATGGTTTTTTTCTGATTTTAAGTGGTAACTTTCCTTTTGCAGTGTATTCCTGCTGGCCTACCATAAGCTTCAATGGTTATGGTTATGGCTGTCAAAAATGTGTCAAAAGTGTCAACACATTCAAACCCCAGAAGAAAATAAATGTGTGGGTCAGCCTATCTATACACAATTTGACAGCCATAGCCATAACCATATGGAGCTCGTGCGGTACTGGTTAGGTCACGCATTTTTGGATCCACCTCTGCGTCCATCAACGTGTGGCAAAAAGATTCCTCACGCACGTTCTTAAAAATCACTGCTTGGCTGCAGATATATAGGCACCGTCGTTTGAGTTTTGCTTAGTTTTGAGCTAAATAACGCTGTATAAATCCACCATTGTCGAAGTCTTGCGTACATCTAAATTACCTACGATGACATTCAGTGTATTGCGGTCAAATATTGCCCTGTCAAAGTTTGCGGCAGTGTGTGCAGATTATGCAATACCCTATGCTGAAACTGACCACCACCATCGTCATTACCATTGCAAATCACCTAGATGTGCGCAAAAATGTAGCACAACCACGTCCCAAGACCTAGTGCAGTGGTCAGATAGTTCCTACCTCAGTTCTTAGCAAACAATTCTAGCTGTAGCAACAAAGTGCACGGACAGCTGCCATAATTGATCGATGACTGTAGAACGCTCGGTCGGGGAGTACTCGGCGCCACTTACTTTTTGTAAAATGAAAGCTACCTATGTTTGTGTGCCTGTATAGGTGTGCTAGGGACGTGGGACGTAATTGCAGGAGTTCGGAAACCACTAAAAACACTGGAGAACTTTGAACTTTATATTGATACTTTACGAACAAGACAAGGTTATTGAACCATGCGACGGTCCGAGCTGAGATGAATCAATCAACCCACAGACAAAATTAAACTTCTCTAAATGTTTCTATCTTACAATTATTATCTGTGTTGGGATGCCAACATGCTGGGGGCCGCAGAGAATCTAAAGAACAATGATTACATTACAACGGTCTCGTAAATGCATTATTTTTTTGTTAAAGAACAGCTGAAAATGTGCCCCTTTTCCAGTGCAAAAATACAGTAATTGATAGATGCCTGCTGTAGAGGCTAAGTACCTACTCAGCCACAAATTGGATCTACGCGTGGATTTCGATGTCGCGTCGCCAGTCTTCTATCCCCGCTCACACTGTGAGAACCTATAGCTTTGATACAAATAAAGAAGTCTTCGATACATTAGTTTGTTGTCGCATCATTCTCCAGAAAGAAGCTTAAATGCAAATAGCGGTAGTAACAACATCATTAAATAAAATAAATAATGTGGACAATCCACACAACACTATCTAGCCCCAAACTAAGCAGAGCTTGTACTATGGGAACAAGATGTCTGATATAATACTTAAATACTTTTTTTTTGTAAATACATACATAGAATACAATCATTATGAGATCCTTCGTTCAAATGTTTCACGATGTTTTGCTTCACCGTTTGAGAACAATGGCATGGTATACATATTTTTTTGGGCAGAGAAACTTATTGGTACACGACTGGATTTGAGCCCTCGACCTTAGAATCGGAAGGCGAGGCCGCTACCACTAGGCCACCAGCGCTCTAATTCTAGTTTAATCTGTATTTATGCTTACTTTACTAAAATAAAATTGAGATAACGATTATTTAAAAAATTACGTTCATGTCTGTGTTCTAATTCTGGAAAAGTATTTAGGGCGTATAAAGTGCAAAAAGTAATCTATATTTATAAAAGAAAGTCGTGTTAGTTACACTATTTATAACTCAAGAACAGCTAAACCGATTTGGCTGAAAATTGGTGAGTAGGTAGCTTAGAACCAGGAGAAGGACATAGGATACTTTTTATCCCGAAAAGGTAATGGAAACGGGGTGTTACGGGAATGGGCGAGCGAAGCCGCGGGCGGCCACTAGTTTTCAATAAACAAAGTACAGCTAAAAGCTTCAGCAATATAAGATTTACCCAAAGGAACGATATTCTACGCGAATAATAGCTAACACTACATAACTCAAGTTATTTTCAGAATAGTCCCCGTAGATTTCTTTCTCAGCATCACCGGCGAGCGAGATGTATTGATCTCACTTCGTCGAGATTAAAAATTATTTTCCTTTTATACCACTTGGCCTTCCGTTCTGTCCGAGTTTCCAAAGAACCATAGCTTCAAAAATCGGTGACCGCTACAATTGCGACGGTAACGATTTATGATTTATTATTTTTTATAATTACCGTATAAGTTGGGTTATTTTATAATTACCGTATAAGTTGGGCACGATGGGTTGACGACATTACCAGCGTCTTGGCCGCAGTTGGATGAGGGTAGCCCAAGATCGTGGTAAGTGGCAGGAGCAAAGAGAGGCCTATGCCCAACAGTGGGTTAAGTCGGGCTGCGGATGATGATGATGACCGTATAAGTCCCGTAGAGCCGTAAGTTTAGCTTTTTTTTTCCAGCAAACCTAGTAGTAGTAGAGCTCTTTGTGAAGGGCTCGTCCGAAGAAGTACTACGACCATGCCTATTTCTGCCGTAAAGCAGCATTCCTGTGTTTCGGTTTGAAGGTTATGGGTGCCGGTGAAATTATTGGCACGTGAGGCTGAACATCTGTATGCCTCAAGTTGATGGACGCCGGGCAGTGCATCGAAGGGTATGTTCTTGATATGCGTGACTTACGAGGCAATGCCTCAAGCTTATTATCATCATCATCATCATCAACCTATATCAGTCTGCTGGACGCAGGTCTCTCCCAAGACGTGCCATTGAGCCCGGTCTTCGGCTCTTCTCCTCCAGTGCTTGCCAGCTACATTTCGCAGATCGTCGCCCCACCTTGCCGGAGGGCATCCTACACTACGCTTACCTAAACGCGGCTAGCTATAGCTTATTAGCTAATAGCTTATATTAATGCTTATAGGCAATAGTTACCACTTGATGAAATGGGCTATATAATGCTTGTTCCATCAGCCAAAGGCCAAGAACAGTGGAACGGAGAGGGAACCCCTTCCTAGCAGTGGTTGCTCATGACATAAAATAACAGTTTTCCAACATAATAAAACAGACATCGTTTTCTAGAGAACCCTAGGTTAATCGCCCAGTGGATTTGAGAAATATTGCTCGGTTTTTGTTCGATAACTCTCGAGACAGCTGGAGGACTTCAGAAACTGAAGTTATTTGAATTATTGAGGGTGCTTTTAAAGGTCCTGTACGTAAGGGTGTCTATGGGACCCCATACACGCTTTTACCGTGCACGAGTTAGTTTGGAACGAGTTCTTTTCAAAGGCGGTTTTCTCTCGTTCTGAAAGGTTAGCAACACATTGGGTGGCATATTGTCGGAGGTCCAGGAGACCAGGTAACCAGGACCAGAGACCTTGAGGACCAGTAGTACTTCCTATATTAGTAGTCTGTTTCTTCTTTATTCTGTCTATCTGCTTAAGCACCAATTTTCAAAGAGCACTGGTGGTCTAGTGGTAGTGGCCCCGCCTTCCGATCCGAAGGTCGTGGGTTCAAATTCACTCGTGTACCAATGAGTTTTTCTGTCGAAAAATTTATGTGCACTATGCCAGTACTCTCAAAACGGTGAAGGAAAACATCGTGAGGAAACCGGCGTGTTGTAGAACCTAAAAAAGTTCGAGCAACACGCGTCAAGGGTCACGCAAAAAGGGCCCACCAGCGGCCTACTTGCGGAAAAACCTGCCCGCACATCAAGTGCGTATGATAAAACTTGCCGAAAACTTGCATCAATTTTCATTTAGTTGAAATGCTAAGGAGGTTAGTACTTCTCCTTCTGAATTCTAGTGTAAAAAGCTACAATTTTATAGTACTAAGGTCTCCTATCGAAACTTTGAAACTGGCGTCAGATTTTATAAATAAAACGGGTTTCAAAAAGATTGCTCAAATTTTGTTGTACTTCACGTGTTCGTTCAAGTTTCAAAGTTGCAGTTGAGTTTTCTTCTATAGATTTCTGTTGTTGAATTGAATTTTGTTTGAAAATGTATTGGAAAAGTGATACTGACTTTTACTGCTTTCAAAGTTAGTACTTACTCGTAGTTGTTTTCTTTATTTAGTAACTCTGCTTTAAATGAGCTGTGGGCAAAGAAAGTCATCAATTGGCATCCTGACCCAACGAGTAGGCAACGCGGCAGACCAGAACGAGGATGACAAGATGAGCTTGATGGTTTCCTGACGGACTGGACAAGCATAGCCAAGGATGCCCAGCTATGGGACCCGGAGGACACATAATAAAAGTTACTCTGCTTAAACACCTGCATTATCATCATCATTATCATCCGTTGGGGAATAAAGGTTCTCGAATGGCGACCACGAACCGGAAGACGACGCGTAGGGTGCCCACCCACCAGATGGACCGACGACATTGTTAAGATTGCGGGAAGTCGATGGATGGAAAGGGCTCAGAATCGTTCTTCCTGGAAATGTGTAGGGGAGGCCTATGTCCAGCAGTGGACTTCTTCAGGCTGATGATGATGATGATGATTATGATCATCATCATTGGAGTAAAGAAGGCCACTGCCAGACGTAGGTCTTTTAAACTCAAAACAGTAGGAATAAGTGTTTTGCCTGTTCGCGTTTGGACGCGTGGAACTGGCACCTAGACTCTCCCTGTTTTAAGACATTTCAAAGTGGTTCTTCTGATTCAAATGACAAAGGATTTCAGGCTTTTTCTATTCTACAACTACAACTTCCTGCTCACACACTGATCTACAGCGTACCAGACTTCGTCTTCGTACTTGCCATTAAAGAACCTTTATTCCCAGCGGTGGTCAGTTTTGGAAGCTTAATGGCCTGCCCATTGCCATTGACACTTCTAATGGCAAATCCTGCTGTATCAACTTAGTTGGCCCAGCAAAACGCTTGGCGACCAATCTTTCTGTGCAAAACTTGTACTAAAAATGAAACGAAATGTACGAAGCACAAAAGTTTGAATCTCCAGGAACTAAATTTCAAGCCGTAACTAAAGAAAGTCTAATATAATTTTAATTAAACTTGTCCGCAAAACTCTTAAAATTGTCGGGAAATCCTTTGGCACAGGAGGATGTCACCGCAGATTACCTAGGAGTTAGTAGGATAGTTAAAAGTAAGCTAGATAAAAGTTTTGCATGCAACAGTGCCCAACTTTGATAGGGGTATTTTAGGCCCCCAAAGGCTTGTCGTGACCAAAGACTGCTAAAGCTGAGATTTCCTTGTTTCTTATCACTGACAATATCCACCTTGTATATTCCCAGTGAATTTTCTAGTACATCTTTTCATGGAGCTATATACTAATCCCCCGCATAATCGAACAATGTAGGTCACGTGCCCTTATTTTATTACTTTGTTTTTTTACTATGTAGTACTAAGTAAGGTCCAGTAAGATCCATCTTGGAAAACATTACTTATCCGTACACAGGGTGCAAAAGTGTTACTACAAAAACTGAAGACCCAGTTTTTATAGTGGGCCCTAGTGTGGTGGGCATTCATTCCTTTCAAAAATTGACCTAGTTTTTTTTTGTATTTATGAAAATGCAAATACAACACATTAAATACGCCCTTAGAAAAAATGGTTTGAGCGGACCCATCGCTAAAAGCAATCTTTTCAAAACTTGAATTATGTACTTAAGTTATACTTGGCTCACTTAGCCGAGATACTTTTTGTTTTGTAATACAAAGTGCTTCAAACATTGATTATATTTTGACAGTTAAAGAAGTAAGGTCGTTAATGTTTGGTTTCTCAAATTTTATCAACCACTCTGTAGCCATTCGCGAAGACCGCTAACTGGCTTCTCTGATAACCTAGACTAGATGAATGAACTATTAATTTTTATAAAACCTGGTCTTCCTAAAACTTATTGTATATTCTTATGATTGCTTTAAAATATTTTTTGTGTGTTGCAAATAAATGCATATTCTACTAAATTCTATACTAAATCAGAAGCAGTGACGGTCAGTTTTGGGTGTATTCGTGTCATCATCATCATCATTTCAGCCCGGTATCACGCGCTGGGTAATAGGCCTCCTTCATTTTCTGCCAGCCTCATCTGTCCTGTGCGTCTCTTGTCCAGGTGTTTCTTGCGACCCTTACGATGTCTTCGACCCATCGCGCTTTCGGACGCCCCAAATTTCTTCGGTGTATTCGTGTAACACCCTGTATATGTAACGGGTGGATAATCACAGAGAGTAATTGGTTTGTTCAGCTTACCCGCTTGCTGTGTAAGCGAAACGAATATCCTTGACGTGGGGATATTGGGTACTGTCGAGCGAAACAGTGGTACAGCGCCATCTATGTATTTTAATAGCGCAGCTCTTTGTGAAGGGCTCGTCGGGGGAAGTACTACCACAATGCCTATTTCTGCCTTGAAGCAGAATTGCTATTGCGGTTTGAAGGGTGTGGGTGTCGGTGAAATTATTGGCACGTGAGGATTAACATCTGTATGACTTAAGTTGATGGCTCCAGAGCAGTGTATCGTAGGGCTTGTTACGTGCGTGACCTACGAGGCAATGCTTTGTTATAGGCGATGGTAACCACTTAGCAACAGGTGGGTCATACGCATCTCCCTCCTCCATACATTTCCAGGAAGAACAATGCTGAGCTCTCTCCACCCATCAAATTCCCGCGATCTTCATAATGGCGTTCCATTGATGGAAGACGCTCCCCTAAATTGGATCTACATTTTTTCTTTATTAATATGTTTGTTTGTTTTTTTAGTGTTCCAAAATTTCTTTTGACTGATCGTAAAAACTTCTTAGAGATTTCTTAGAAAATTCTGGATAAAACGAAATTTGTTTTCGATAGGGTTCCCAGAACACCCTTTGGTCTGTACGTTATTTAAAGTTTTCTAATTTGTTATTCTAGTGTTGTTTTTTCTTTAGAAAACCTTTTCCCGTAATTCTTTGTTCGAAGGAGGTAAGTTTTTCCTGTTTGAAAATGTACTTGGATTTTTTTAAATAACTGATGGAACAAGTATATGGACCACCTGATGTTGTTTCTTATGTCCCTAGTGTCTATGCCTATGTCACACGTCAGGAATATGCGATGCACTGCTGTCCATCAAATTGAGGCATACAGATTTCCAGCCTCACGTGCCAGTAATTTCACCGTCACCCACACCCGTCAAAGCTAAACGCAGCGATGCTGCTTCACGGCCAAATTATGCATGGTGGTAGTACTTCCCCGGACGAGCCCTTCACAAAAAGCTCTACTGCAAATAATATTAATGAAGTTTGGAGCTTTACTAAGCTTACATTTTTTAATTACTAGTTACACTTACCTAATAGTTATATTTAAGAAACAAGTTTTAAGAAAATTATTGTTAATGATATTTTTTTATCAATCTACTTCTCTTTGCGACAGTACAAATAATATCTCTATTACTTTCGCCTGAGTATAATTCTGTCCATAAAACTCTTTATTAGCGGCTTACGGATTTATGATACGAGATTACTAGCTTAGGCCCGCGGCTTTGTTTACGTTGTTATTACTGTTATGAACATCTTTCATTTCGTTTCCATCATCATCATCATCATTCACCTCTGGAAGACCACTAGTGGACATTCGGCACACGCCTATAAATTTCTAGAAAGAAACATTTTGAGCAATCTCTATCCACTGTTTTTCCGCGGTATTTAGAATGTCATTGGTCCATCGAGTGAGGGTCCTATGCGTTTACTAGCAAAAATACAATTAGAATGGATAGATGACAATAACATTTTGTAGATGCCTTTAAAGTATGCCTACTTTTTATTATAAGTTAAGCTATGGCCCCACACTAGGCTCGAAGTCCTTATTGTAGATAGATAGATGGATAGATAGAAAATTCTTTATTGCACTAAAACAAAAAAAACATTGCATTGTACATAGGCGAACTTAATGCTAGAGAGCATTCTCTTCCAGTTAACCTTTGTGTAATTCGGAAATTCTTAGCGGGTAGTGCACATAAAATATATGAATATATATGTATATGAAAGGGAATTGTTTTCAAAATAATTATCTGAACAAAGCAAAAAGGTAAGACACAAATTAAATTTTATATTAACTATAAGTATATAATTATAAATAAGTATCTAAAGTAAAATAAAGTGAATTGTAGGTACTGATAGGACGAAAACTCTTCATTGAGTAAACAATACTTACGTGTTTATATTAAAAACAAGTTAAAAAGTAATGGTTGTGAATAAAACTTATCAATATCCTGCAAATAGCAATAAAAGACTTCATTGTTTTTTTTTACGTCCTGAAGTAGTAATCTTTATTTGCAAATAAATACCTATCTAACCATCTATTTCCTTTCGATTGAAAAAGTATTTATTTTATTCTTTATTGCACTTTAACGAGTTTGTACAAAAGGAGAGCTTAATACAGACAACATTTTCTACCAGTCAGTTTTGTGAAAAAAATTGTTTAGCATAATCATACTGATTTAAAAATATCTACTCGCTATTACTCTATTTTTTAAATGCCTTTTTACTAAATAAATACTGGGCAAGTGCGATTAGGACTCGTGCACAAAGAGTTCCGTCCCATTATCGCACAAAAACATCAAGTTTTTTTGTATAGGAGCCCCCAATATATATTATACTAGCTGCCTGTCCCGGCTTCGCACGGGTGGACATTTATTTTTTAAACACATATATATAGCCTGTTACTCAAGGTGAACCTACGTCCAGCAGTGGACTGATATCAATTGATGATGATGATGAAAGAACATTCTATAACGTTTAGGAGCACTATTTTCTAGAACATTTTGTCCAAATCTAGAATTCAGAACCGTTTGCATGGGTATATTTGTGTATTCTAGATAGTTCTGGATTACTAACGTTTGGGTGGGAGCATTCCGGATGCTAACCGACTTTAAATTTGATTATTACAGATCATTCGAGAACCATCTGTTCTCGTCAAAGTCGAGAATTTTCTGAAAAATCCCTAAGCGATAGAAAGGGATAAAAATATATAAGTTCCTACGTGATAGAAAGGGATAGACATAGATTTCGAAACTTTTGCCCCTTATAAATTAATAACACCTAATTATTGAATATAAACTAACCTATCTTTTAAGTCCGACCATATTATAGGCAGTTGCAAAATTTTATCGAATTCCGTTCAGTAGTTTCGGAGTTTATCGCGTTCCAAATTGTGACACGAAAGATTTATATATATAGATTATTTGAACTCTGTTTTTAGTATTTGTTGATATAACGGCTACATAAATATTATTTTGTGAAAATTGCAACTGTTTCACTATCACGGTAAATTATTAAGATTAACAAAAATTAATAAGTCGATTCTGCTACAATCAGAAATGCGCGTTTGTTCCTTCTGTGCGTTTGTTGCTTATTCTGAGTTTCACTCGATCAATTTGAACAATTCGTTTCGGTTACGTATCTTTCTCTTTTTTACAGAGAAATGATGAGACAACAACTCGTTTCGATCGTTTCTACGTAACGTATTGTTGTGGTCTCATCATTTCTCCATACACAACTTAAGTTAAAAACTTATGAAACCGACTTCATGGCCAAACTGAAGAACCAATTTTAATTAAAAATTCTAGGTATGGGACCAATTTTATTTGGAAGCCTTTCAGATAAAAAAATAGATTTTCTAATCGGTTCATGAATGACGCAGATAAACCGAATGGCCAAACTGAAGAACCAATTTTAATAAAACATTAGGTATGGGACCAATTTGGAAGCCTTTCAGATAAAACAAAAAAAAATATTCAAATCGGTTCATAAATGACGCAGATATGCGATAACAAACGTTAAAAAAAATACAACCGAATTGAGAAACTCATGCTTTTTATTTGAAGTTGGTTTAAAAGAGTGTAATAAAATAATAGTGGTCATTAATTAAAACAGCATACAGCAAACACTGTCTTGGGGGCAGTTCCTTGCTTCCTTAATCCGTAGTTTTGGTTTGCAAAATTGTTGGGAAAAACATTCCCCACCGAGCTGGGTGCATCTTGTTTCCTTTATTGAAACTGGAAAACAAAAAAAAAAGTCGAAAAATAAACAGGTGTAGATTTCAATTTCATCATTAATAAGTATTTTGTATGAGAGGTAAATCATATTAAATCTTTTTTTTCTGCCCTTATCCCACTTTATATAGGGTCATTACAACATGTTCCCCTCTTTCATCAATAATAAAGTGAAAATTTTAATAAGTAAAAAAACAAGATACGCCTGGAAATTTTTGCCAAAAGCCTTTTTTTTTGTTGTTTACTAACTTCCATAACAGCACTCAACGCCTTGCCTCTGTTGCTGAGGACAGAGGCCGCTCTTTGACGCCAGGAGACCCTCAGGGCAATCGGCAGCAATAACGCACATCCCTCCAGTAGATGAACAGTCGTGCTCTGGCTTGATCGAGTCAATTCTGCTTACTAAAACAATGATATCTGATTAGTATGTTCTCACACGGCAGAGCTCTTGTTATTTTAAACCTTAATTTGTTGTTAATAAGTGTGTTATTTGAAGAACACGCGCATAAGTAGCATAACCTAGGCCCATACAAGAACGCAATAGACATACAGATACAATAAAGACGTATATAGCGAATGATCAATAGACTCACTATGTAATCGTTGTTTCACAACCATAGAACAACAGTAAGACGTGAGGATTACTAAGTGGATTGCATAGAATATCAATCACAATACTTTTACTACTATTACTATCCGGTACAACACGGACAGAAAGACTCCGGTATACGCCTGTTTTTTAGATCTTTCAAAAGCTTTTGATATGGTCTCCTAAGATGTGATTTAGCATAAAATGCGGACGGAAACTAGTTTTTCTGAGGAAACTATTGGTACTTTTGACTATAGGTACAGCAACCAAGTCAATGTTGTAGGTGGGTAAGAGTTATATCTGATGCGTAAAGGTTAAAGTGTGGAGTTAGACGGGGCGAGTTGACGTCTCCTTGACTATTTAACCTGTTCGTAAGTGGTCCTAATAGATGAGCTTAGCAGCTAAAGTAGGCTGTGCCATTCATGGTCAATTTATCAATAACTTAAGTTACGTTAATGATATATATTGCTGTTGGGACCTTTAATAAGTGCCATCAAAAATTTTCTCAAGAAATAAGAGGAGTATGCTGTGGCCCATGGCCAAGATGCAACGTAAAGAAGAGAGAGTATTTGACTGCGTGTCTTGGTATTTCAGCCACCGAATCATAGTCTTTTTTGGTGGTGTTGCATTTTTTATTTTATTATTCAGATCAACTCAAGAATTAAAAAAAAAAACCACTTAGAGCTAACAGTTGTCCACACATACTATATTTTATTTCAGTGAGACGTCGTCATAGCGATATATTAGTCAAATAACTTACGATCATCGTTATAAGTATAATCGCCCGCACAAACAAATCCAAATAAAAACACAATAGCGAACAGTTCCATAGCTCTGGAACACGGCAGCTCCAACTAAGTCTCGGCCGACGAATGACAGCGCTATCATTAATCTTTTGTACTTATAACCTTGGATAATGTAGACCTAAAGCCTTTTCAGACTAGCGTTTTATAACGAGCGCATAAGCTCATTTTAAAAGCGCGTGTGGGGGCGTACTTTTTGCCATCCTTACAGCTTGTCGGCCTAATTCTGAGGAAAGACATACTGAATGCGTGCAAAACTGACTAAGCCTTGTGTTTTCTTACAATGTTTTCTTTCACCGGTTGAGAGCAGTAGCATTGTCCGAACATTTTCCGAACAGAAAAATGCATAGGTGCATGACTGGATTCGAACCCCATCCTTAGGATTGAAAGGCGGTGTTACTACCTCTAGACCACCAGTGCAGTGTTTTCACATGAAAGAGTACACTAAGAAATAACCCCACGTACGAGCGTTTGGCTTTTTTAAGCGCGGGTGTAAGCGTGTATGCAACAACGGCGTTTATTTGCGCAATAAAACCGCTCTGGTTGGAAAAGCCCTAACCTCCTATAGCCATTTTATTATCTAAAACAAGGTACTTAGAGTTGGGTTTCGGATAATTTATATGTTTCCTGTGGTGGTAATAGTCTCATTCATTGACATACATGGGCAGGTCATAATAGGTCGTTGATTCACAATTAGCTCTGTTATGTTTCTATTTGACTGTGTACACTTAAGCCATGTTTTAATGCAAGTTCTGATGATTTTTACACTGGTCCAAGGGTTTTGAAATGTTTGTAAAATAATACGAGTGTACAAAACTTGAGACACCGACTTCATGGACAAACATGCTGTAGGCCTACCACAAGCTCTGTCTGGCTCTGTCTCTGGCTCTAGTTTTGAGTCTGTGTGAGCGCTCACCAGTATATTATATTGAATGTGTGTGACGTTTCGACGTAGGATTTAATTAGTCAACAAACACAGACTCAAACCAGAGCCAGACAGAGCTTGTTCATAAATGACGAAGTTATTCAATAACAAACATTTAAAAAATACAACCGAATTGAGAATTTCCTCTTTTTTAATTGAAACAAAATCTTTCACAAATAACTGTTCTAAAATACTTAGTCATTACCTGTCTCACCGGCCAATGAGAAAGACTAGATTAATCCTCCGTTTCCATGGCAACGGAGGCCCAACATCATCAATCACAGGCAGCGCGAGACACGGGTCGTATCATACAGGATTACCGAAGATTATGTCACGCTATGCTACGGCACGAGTATCGGGGATTTGGTGTTGTAAGTTATAACCGGCCCTTAGCGTGTACAAAGGTTCGAACTGACACCTAAATTTACCTTGATTTTTATAATGTCCTAAAAGTCCCAAATTCGAAAGACATAATTAGAGAAAACTGCATCGAAACCCCGACAAGAGCTAAGCTCTTAAATTTAAGAAAAAGAAAAGTCCGTCAGGCCCTTCCCCTGAATTTGGAACATAAAAGTGTTGTCTACAAAATGTATTTATACATTTCCAGGAAAAATGGTTCTTAACCCTCTCTACAAACTGGTAAAGGAAAACATCGTGGTAATTATTTCTTCAATTTAGCTATCCACATTAAGCTACCTAGCAACATTTTTGCATTATTCAATGATTTTGGTTCGTTTGCTTTATAAACAAGAACAATTGAAACTAACATCACTTTCAAAACGACCCACATACAAAACAAAGCATCTAACCGCACCGCTTTGAATCTTCACACCACAAAGGAATTCGAATGTATTTCAATTGGAACTTTGCACTGTATTCCAGAGATGGAATATCACGGTTTGACGTTCAAAAGAAAAAAGAAACTGGCTTTTTGTAACGTAGGAATTCGAAATGTGTATTGTAATTTCTTCAGCGCATATTCCTATGCCGGAGGGAATAGACCTTGTCTGCACTGGAATTTGCAATGGAATCCATCAGAAAGAATAGCAGATTATTTTTGGCTGGATTTTTTAATGTATCATTCTTTGTTATTAAGATTCCGCCACATCATAGTTTGAGATTTATTACAACTACATTGAAAAGGTAGCGTCAAGGGCAAGGTTTTTACTCGTGCCCCAACTTGCGAGACGCTATAGTGCCTGGGACATGATTTTAGATAAAATAGGCTTGCCTAGCACCTTTACTATCCTAACAGCCTAGTCACAGCCTAATTCACAGGAAAGAAATGGTCAATACGTGCAGAGTTGACTAAACCACGGGTCAAAATCAAAAAAATCAAAAACCAAAATCAAACCGTTTATTTGCAACCTTGCTTACACATTATATTTAACACGATGTTTCACTTCACGATGTTTTCTTTCACCGTTTAAAAGCACTAGCAGAAATTTATTTTTCTTTCGACAATTTATGTATACAAAATTATACAATTGTACTGGAATATTCCAAACATAGTCATAGGTTTTTCAATCGCCCGAAAGTAATAGATCATTGAAGAACCTACCCAAACATTGAATAGTCTAAAAATGTGCCGATAAAAGTCTAGAGTATAAAAATGTTATCAATAAAATTGCTCTCTGAAGCCCCATCTAACAATCATATCCTACGTTTTTGTCATATTATTTGGAACATCATCATCATCACCCAAGTCCACGATTGGACATAGGCCTCCTCCATATTTTCATGCATTAGGTTACGGGTAAGGCTTTATGCGTTTTTTTTCTACAACAAAGTAGACAAACAAGCTTGCGGCACACCTGATGGAAAGCGGTTACCGTAGCTTATAGACGCTTGTAATACCAGAGGCATCACAAGCGCGTTGCCGACCCATTAAAACTTTTAAAACGTCCTATTTGAAGAACCCCATGCTATAGTCCTTAAGGAAAACCTAAGCACAGGCTGTACTGATCATTCCACAGACTGTAGGTCTACCACAAACTCTGTCTGGCTCTGTCTCTGGCTCTGGTTTTGAGTCTGTGTGAGTATTGACTTAATAAATCCTACTTCGAAACGTCACACACACAGTATAATACACTGGTGAGCACTCACACAGACTCAAAACCAGGACCAGACAGAGCTTGTGGTAGGCCTACTGAATGAAGTAGATAAAATGAAACCTGAATTTTCGCTTATTTTTACAGCAACTCTTTTAACATTTCCATTATATTTTATAATGTTTAAGTACCTGCTTGTTTGTTGTGCTTGTTATTTTTTTGTATTTTTGTATTTTTGTGTTAGTTGTAAGAAAAATATGGAACTTGTGTCTGAAATAAAGATATTTATTATTATTATTATTAACCGGTAATTGACTGATAACCTAGATTATTTTGCAATTCAGTCAAAATAAACTAATTTTTATCTAAAATAAATAAATAACAAAGAAAATAATGTGTATAGGTATATCTTAAAAATAAACTGGTTTTTATCTAAAATAAATAAATCACAAAGAAAAAGAATGTGTATCTTAGCAGTGGATGAAAAGAGAAACTGCTAAACTTTTCCGCTAACTTCAAATGTGCAATCAACAGATCACAGAATAACGTAAAGTAACTTTCTTGACACTATTGTGCAGTTTCACTTTAATTTTCATAGACCCTATCTCAGTCTGTGTTAAGAGGAAACGCGGTCTGCAAGATATTTGAAAATTCAGGTGTTAAAAGTTGTCGCGTTAGGCGCGATAGAGACAACAAAACTACTCAGCTTTGCCTAATTTTTACTTAATTGATATTAATTGATATCGTCATTTCGTATTGCCTAGATCCTCATCCAAAACTGGATCGGTTTTTTGGTATTTTTTATAATAATATGAAAAAAAACTCAACACACGGGCATTCAGTGGTTCAATAAAAATTGTATGGCTTATAAATATTTTCTATGGTGTAGTTATATTATAGAGAGGAAACAGATGACTACATGTCTGGACTTAACGCCAACTGCATCTCCTCTTAAATTCTCTAATTGAAGTAATATTGAGAGTGGATTTATATTTATGAAACAATCGCACTAAATTCAATCTCCAGTACAATTTTGTACGAGTAGTAGTAGAACCTACTATTTTGCAATTTCTTCTTTCTAATTTCTTCTGTTGGCAAAACTGCACTTTTGGCACGAAAAGGCAATTAAGTGACACAAGCCAAGCAGATCCACTATAAGACTGGGATAGAATAACAATAGTTCCGAAGCAATCCAACTGCAGCGTCTGTAATCCCGCGGTGATTGTTATTGTCCAAGCTTAGAAAATACTTCGGCGTGAACTTTGATTGTAGAGGAGCTTTAAGCGACTTTTTATAAGCAACAACTACCGGTTCAAATAACGGATGAATTGGATCGGAACATTTCATTTTATCTTTGATTTTAATTCATTTAGAAATGTTTGATTTTGGTTACATGTAATTTTTTAGCCGACTTCAAACAAAAAATAAGGTTATTTGTTTTTTTTGTTTGTTATCGCATAACTTCGTCATTAATGAACGGATTGGAATTTTTCCTTGTCTTCTTCTTCTTATCGTGTCACTGATTCTTTCGAACCAAGTGTAGTGAAAGGATTTTAAGCGCGCCTCAAAGAGGCTCCTTTCGTGCACTTGACACATTTTTTTTTTCTTGTCTCAAAAGGTAATAATTCCAGATCAGTCGCTTACACATTTTAATAAAATTGTAGAATTAAAATCGAGTCCTTTCTTCCACATGATTAATGCCTGTGTAGTCATTTCTTATTACATCTTTTTGCAGGCGAGTATTATGCCAAAATCAAATTTCTGATTGCTCTTACTGTGAAATATAATATACTAAAGTGCGTAGTTGATCCTTCTTGAGATGATCCTGAGACAAACACGGCCTAGCTTGGAAACTCTAAGAGCACATCCATGTTCTTGCTCAGATCAAAGACTTCCAATCTGGAGAAAGTTGCAAGACAACGTGAACACGGTTAACTTTCCAAAGAAGGCTGAAGCACTGCTTCTTCTTGTTTTTGACGTGACAACGTCTTATAATTCGATGGAGCTGGCTGCACGCACGAGAACGGCGTTACCTCGCTCTGAGGCGTTCCATTTCCAAGGCTTGAAGCGTTCGACATCTGTCTCTCTCCTACTTGAGTGAGCGATGCGTCCGCGTGGACAGTTGTATGACGTTGTCAAGTTCAACTATCGCCAGTAAACCGACTTTACAGACAACCATTTTTTTTCTCTAGTTATTTCAAACCAGTGTGTTAAAGATTTTAAATGCACCTCATAGAAGCTATTTTCATTGTATTTACATGTTTTCGGGTTAAGGTCCTATAAAGTTCGAAAATGTTTTAGAACTTAAATTTAGATCGTCACGGTTTTCTTTCACCATTTGAGATAATGACATAATTTGCATGTACATACATGCAAAAACATACTGGTACATGATAGGATTTGAACGCGTCTCCACGACCATTAGGATCAGCGGAGAAGCAACCACTAGGCCAACAGTGCTCGAGAATAAATAGAACTCAGAGTACTTAATAAGTGTTTGGCAATAAGGTCAAGTGCAGAGCAAATTTATCCTTAGCAACGTATAATCTTTCGTATCGTGTGATGTAGGTACGCAGTACAGTAATGTTCCGCGTACGTTGTTTGCAAAGCTATTAATCTGGAGCCCGTGGGAGCACATTCGCATAGAATACGTACTGCTACCTTATTTGCACTTGTACCTACGTACCTAAGAACGAGGAACGATTACCTTCTGGAACTGAAAAACCAATGAGTAAGTCAACTGTAGACAACAGATAAAAGTGTGTAAGTAAGCGAGTGCTACGGCAGCCGTCAAAACAATTAATATTATTATTAAACTGTGTAATCTTATTTTGAGCAAACATTTTCCCCATTACAAGCTTTTTTCAAGAGAAGAGATAATCAGTGTTTAAGCAACTGTCATCTCTTACCATCCGGTAATGTGAAACAGTGACAGTGCGAACTTTAAGCAATGCTTCCAAGTGCTTCACACCTAAGTAACGCTTGTAAGGCCATGATTATTTTGTTTTAAGAAAAAATAATTGTCTTTAAACCTAAATGAAAGTTAAAACTAAATTCATAGACACAATTTTCCAAGACATCAAATTCACGATCATAAATTTTTAGTTATTTGCATACGTAAACATAAAATGTAGTTTCATAGCCCGGTAATAAAAACTTGAAGTTCAGATCGTGATTTGAAAAACAAAGTGTATTTATGATTCTTTTCTTACATAAATTACCGTTAAATTAAATCATTGAGAAACCTATCAAAACTGGTGTTCAATATGCATCAAATAAATAAAAAAAACATAATTAGATGTCTCAAATAAGGCACCTCCTCTCCTTCTCTTCATGTTTGTTCATATTATGCCTCCATTTAGGCGTCAAGCTTTAAGCAACTAGAGCAAGGCATGAAGATTTCAGTAGGTAACTCCTAAAATATGAAACAAAAATGCAGTGTCAGCGCGTCACAATCTGCGCAGAATATAAAATTGTAATCCAAGCTGTCACAATTTTAGGAACTGACAAGGAGTTGAGCCAGCGCAGCGATAAAAAAGCGATAAATCTACACTCGGATAATCCAGTGTGTACCGTTTTGACAGGATTTGATTGAAACATTTTGTACCGTCAGCGACAAAAGTGGACGTGGATGGAATGGAGACGAACAAATTTACAAACTAGAATATTCTTGGTTTTCCATCAGAGTATTCTAACTTATAAAAGTCATAAATGTTTAAATTTTAGGTTTTTTTTTAAGATAATTTTTCTAGGATATTTTTTGTTTTTTTTTTCATCTTAAAAAAAAAACATTTCACCAAAATCTATGTTATTTTATAGATATAGATTTTGAAGATTGATTTGTAATTATCTGCAAAATAATATTGTATTTATACACAAAAAATATAGTGGGTAGGTAAATAAATAAAATTGAATAATCCACTTTTGTTTATAAGATGTGTCCAAAGAAAGGTTTACAATTTTGATCATTTTCTTGATTTCTTGACGTCTGTTTTTAAGAGTTTTGACGTTTGAGAAAAAGTGAACTGTTTGAGTCTAGATGCGAATAGTCCAAAGCCATACAGAACCCATGGACGCTTGAGTAATTGTACGGGAAATAAATACCCTTCTAATTTATACTCGACTATTAGCAGACGTAACAAATGTGGAACATACGTACATGCTCAGGAATTGAGAGAGCGTCTTAGGGTTAATTGGTTTTTGTTATCGTTCGTTCTAACTTTTCTGATTGTATTAGGTTTCAATCATCAATATTGCTAGGTTTGCCTATTCAGAAAATATATACCTAGAAATAATTTGATCCCTATACAAGTTAGTAGTCCTCTAAGTACCAACTTAAAGGATCTCTTAAGCCTTGCACACATCTATATCGCGATGGCAATCAGTGGATCGTTGTATAAGCACTAAGCACGTTGGTAGTCTCTCAGACCTCCTAGTCCCAACTTAAGGAACTTTTATGCCTTGCATACATCTATATAGCGATGGCAATCAGTGGATCGCTGTATAGGCACGTTGGTAGTCTCTCAGACCTCCTAGTCCCAACTTAAGGAACTTCTAAGTCTTGCACACATCTATAATATCGCGATGGCGATCGGTGTATCACTGTCAAAGTTCGTGGCAGTATCCAGATGTATGCAAAACCCTGTGCTAAACCTAATGGTCTTGATGGATGCAGGGCGGTGCATCGTAGGGCACGTTCTTGACGTGTGTGACCGTGAAGGAAATACCTTGTTATAGGCTAATGGTTTACCGATACGAGTAAAACTTGGACCTAAAATATTGTTACCTGGATCAGGGAGTAGGCCTACCACAAGCTTTGTCTGGCTCTGGTCTTCAGTCTGTGTGAGTGGTGACTTAATAAATACTACGTCGAAACGTCACACACACAGTATAATACACAGGTGAGTACTCACGCAGACTCAAAACCAGAGCCAGAGACAGAGCCAGACAGAGCTTGTGGTAGGCCTACAGGTCAGGCAAAACCGTTGGCAGAAGTTCGCTAGTTACTTTAGCAACATAAATTTCCGTTTTCATTATAATAGCAAGTTGCTCACTCAAACGACTGATTACTTCTGAATGGTGAATAAACTCCGCAGCTCTGAATACTGGTATTATTTTTACACAACTATACAAATACTTTCCTTCCGGTTCGCGGAGACTTCCGGCGGGTTATTGTTTCCTCTTCAGAGTAATAATGAGCACGGGAAAGATGAAAGTTTTCGAAACTGTAGCTTTTTGTTGTTCTTTTAGTTTAAAAAAAAATGGGTCTACTTAATCTAGGGACAGAGAGATTTTTGAGTTAAAACCTACTATGTATTACTGTGAGTATTATGTTGTTTATGATTTTTAATCTGTTTTTGTGATAAAATCATTCTCATTCATACTGCCGGGCACTTTTAACGGCTCGCTAAAAGTCTCTTGTCACTGTTATTTTCATGTCATCAAAAAGAGATGGCAATAGACTCATTGGTCAGCTGAGCTAAATGGCTCCTATAGCACCATTATGAAATTCTTTAGTAACACCACAAGGATCACTTTGAAACGTAACGGTACGATTCCAGCATCGGTAGCACCACGCAGCCACGCACTGTTACACAGCATGCTGATTTTTACCAACTTAAAATAAAAATAGGTTCTCAGTTCAGTTTTGTTTTATGTTTGATATCGCATAGCTTCATCATTTAAGAGCCAATTTGAAAAAAATATACTTCCAGATTCGTTCCATAGAAAAAAAATCACCAAAAATCAGATCAGCAGTTTGTCGATTTCTCAAGTATTTTAAACTTTCCTTTTCTTTTTCTTTCTCTTAACAATTTTCTATGGAATTAGACCAAAAACTATAAAAAATACGCTTAGCATGAGATGAAAGTACCAGGTGTTTATTACTCCAAAACATCAACATTAAGAATGGGGGTAGTTCCGACGCTATTATTACAAGTTACAAGTTTTTTGTTATGGAATTTTGAACGTAATGATATTCAAGGATGGATGATATTCATATTTATATTTGTTCTAGCTGACCTAGCTTTGGCCTTACATCTTACTATACTTATTTTTGTATAAAAAGCCATTTTGTTTCCCAAATCTTAATAAAACATATCATAGTATAGATAGTGCAATCCACGAAGGCGCGCCCCACTATTCCTCATAAACGTTTATAGTATATGTGTGCAAGCTTCCGTCAATGTTTGAGTGTTATCGGTACACACTAATTACCTATGAGTGCACACGCACACTACAATGAATAGACTACGGTTCGCGACTGCCGCTTGGAGCAATCTCCCCGCACCCCGCGATCCCCTCAACCGAAAATTGGTGGGGCGCGTCTTCGTGAATTGCACTATCTATATATTGTAATAAATAATACTCAAAAAGAAATAACATTCATTCAGTAATTTAACCAAAATTAAAATTACAATTATTACAATTATATTATTCTATGCTTACTACACATATTATGTACTTTAAAAAATTGCTCATGATCCAGAATAACTTTTATTGCTATGGATAAAAAAAAAAAAAAGCTCTCGCAAAAAGCTGAAATATTTTTGATTAAATTTATATGGAACAGGTCTGGAAGTAGGAAAAAAGAAGAATGAAAATACATTTATGTAAGGCAAATAAAACACACAGAACGGACAACTGAAAGCACAGGCCACCACATAGGAATTTTATTTTAATATAAAAAAAAATAGAAGATCTGAGAACCTCCTCCTTTTTTATTTAAAGTCGGTTATAAAGTAAAATTCTTCCGAAAAAACTTCAAGTTTCCTGGACTTTATTTCTTCTTTATTGACATCGCCATGTGTGAATTATAGATTCACGGTAAGTACGCTATCAAAAGTAGACCCATCTCAAAACTTTTCAATAACCCTTATCGAAGCTACTCCAGCTTATTATGATTAATCACAGTTGACAGTAGTTGGAGCCGCTATGAGCACCCTCGTTCGCGTCAGACCTCAAACAATGGCCTTTGTCTCCACAGTGGCAAAAACACTGGACCAGATTGAGTTCTTTTAAACCAAGTGTGGTGAAAGGATTTAAGTGCGCCTCAAAGAGGGATGATACGTTGTATTTTAGTGATCTTCTTCTTAAATTTAAGAGCCGCTGCACACGGGCCTCCGGCCACCACGAGTGATCCTCTTCTTAAATTTAAGAGCTAATGTCGTTGCACCAACCACAAAACGCCGCCACCGGCATATTTCTGTGGTCAGAATAGATGATGATGATGAATTCAGATGGTTGTGGTCGGAGGCCCGTGTGTGGGAAGACTTAACTCTTGTTTTTTTGATGCAGTTTTCTCCAATTAGGTCATTTGAATCCGGCCTCTTTGATTTCTTTATACGACATGACAGCGACCTTTTCTTTTATCTGGCTCACGTAACTTATTCTATACTCGGATTTTTAATTAGACGAAGCTAGCTGACGTTTACTGTGTTGTCAGTTTTTGATGAAATAAAAATAGTGTTGTGACAAAGTGAATGATTGAAAAAACTCCTGAATGAATGAAATTGCCTCGTTTTTCAAGTGAATAGTTAGTGTGCCGATTTTGACTTGACGTGCCCGGTTGAGGATCCATATCGTTCGCGTGAAACAATATAGCAACAAAATACACAACAATTACCACAAACACAACGTAACGAAAAACTTTACAAAAACAATAACTAAACAACGTGAGCGCAGAAAAACATTCATGCTATCAGACCAGAGGTTAGAAGCCGAATTACAAACAAAATGGTGACCGACGCGCATGGCGTTCATCGGTGTTGGCACTAGTCGCCACGCCACGCTTTGTAATAAACCGTCAAAAAATTGATTGTAATTACATACTACAAGTAACTTATATCAGAGCACTTTTATGCATTTTTTTTTATAAATTTCAATATTATTTTATAGTTTGAAATGATCAACTATTCACTCATTGTTCATTCATCTGATTGAACGAGAACTGAACGCAGCACTATTACTTGAAATATGGCAACATTATTTTACAAAGTGACATTAGCTACTGTCAGTGGGTATCGTCTAATTAAAAATCCGACTATAGGATTCGTTTTCTGTCATTTTGGGAAGTCACATAGCTTTTTATTTTAATTGTTTTTTTGGTGTTATTTTGAGTTATGTTGTGTAATTTCGGTGGTATTTTAACCAACATTACTTGAGATCTTAGCTCAAAGTGTTAGCAGTTGGAATTAAAGTGTACTATGTGATATTCTGATTTGATCGAAAATGTTTCAGATGATTTTGAAAAAAAACGGCCATCTTTTGTGTACAAAGCCAATTAGGGTAGGGCTGGCTTGTGACATATATGACTGACTTGACTTGACGAAAAAATATTTTATCTATGTAATATCATCATCATTAAACTCATTAAACTACTCGAAACTGGCAAAATTGATCCGAAATGGACAGATGCCATTCATTAAGAAGAAGAAGATCTTATTCTTGCCTTCTTTTTCCCCGTTTCTCTTATTTTAGTAATACATCTATAAAAAGACTTCAGACTCCACATTAAGTGGGATATCAGCTATCTGGTTCCCATAGTCCAAGCTCTGCTGGATTTGGGACTACAAAATAATGTGTTGTGGATTATCAACAATTTATTTAAGGCAATACAGATGGCAACAGACGTAGCAGCCTGTTAAGCTAAATGACTGCTGTAGGAATATGAGACTAATCCTTTCTAAAATACTTAGCTAAAGTAGTTAGCTGTCACACGCAAGTCTTAACAAAGATGTACTTATAAACAACGCTAAAGCCATTGCTTAGTATCTTAGGTAAGGAAATTTTACGCTCACTCAAAGTATAGGACTCGCAATGAGAATACCGTCAGTGTATGTCATTGAGTTGAGGATGATTATGACTTAGAATATACGCTAACGCGATTTGTGTTCAAAATTTCAGTGAAGAGGTACGAATTTGTACAACATTAAGCCTTTGCTAGACAGAGCGTGAACAACGCGAGAGAACCGCGAAAAGGCGATCGTTACGTGATTTTCATATTTTCATTCAAAGAAAATGTTTTATTCGTTCAAAATTCATGTTTTGACGAATAATAATGGATTAAACAGTGCGTAATATTTTGATGAGTCCAAGTTGAGACGACAATAAGAATGTGAAATCGCCGTTAATTGAAAAGACTGGTTCTTGGTTTCATCATGTTGAGTGTACAATCCTTACTTATGTTGATATTTAAAAAAAAAATGCGTTTCAATCGATGGTGTTGATGTCCGTAAATATTAATTTTTAATTTTCGTTCGATCGATTTTTCACATACAAAACAAACAACATTTCATGTTAAATAAGTTATTAATACACCGCTTGCTTCAAGCATCAGGCTTGCCGTAAGTAATTCAAAAAAATATTGTATGCAGTTTCTCACGGAAAAAAATGTACCTAAGAAAAAAATTTGAGGCCCGCAGTGACTAGTGGAACGATACAGGCTGAAATAAAATACAGTTTCTTTATTGGAGTCAGCCAAGTTGTCCATTGTTTTACTATGCATCTGCATGTCTCAAGCCGCGTCGTGCGTCACATAACGCATGCACGCTCCGCAAAGTATAGACATGCCTTTAGATGTGCACTGGCAAGATACTGAAGCGTAGCTTGTTAGGTACTTAAAATTTGCTTAGTTATGGAATATAAAGTTTCCCCCTTGACAAAGCTAAGGATACATAAGCTAAGCTTTGGTTTTCTGACAAACTGAAACCGCTATGAGAACCCTAAGGTATCATAGCTCATCAGATAAATAAGCGGTCACCTGTTGAAAAGTAGTCACTGTTCCGGCCCACAACACACTGGCCGCGTAGAAGCGAACCCATTAAAATGTCACTGTCAAGCTGACGTTTTCGCTTTTTGAAGAAACACAATCAAGAAGAAGCAATACGGGCATTGATACCGGCGACACGTGAAATTTGTAACGTCATCGTAAAATAAGATTAAAATTTGGAGAACAAAGAATTAAAAAAACTATTATTACAGCTCATGCTTTCATTCAAACCAAATAGAGGATAAAAGGAGATTATACGCAACAGTCACCGTTATTTGAAACACCAGAGACGAGATTTTGGGGGGGAAATCCACGTCTTGACAAGCCTCAAGCGGGATGCTGAAACTCTGTAAAAATGAAAAAATGGCAATTTCTTAGAAATACGGTTTAAAATAATATTTATAGGTGTGAAACAGATGTCATATTACGGTCGCTAAAATAAATGAACCAAAGCTTAAGCTAAATTATGCGTTTCCTGCTTAAGACGTGTTTTTGAGTGTAGGAAAGTTGAACACAATTTCTGTTTTGGTTTTATTACAAAAACAGGGACTCAACCGCCAATGTATAAACAAAACGGTTTAAGCTGCTAGGACTTATTAGAAAAGTGACGTAGAGAATATGTCTTAGGCGCTGATTTTCTGATCTTTAGAGTCACCAAAATGTAACGGTCTGTATTGCCAGAACAAATCTTGTTTATTAAATGAGACATTCGTGCAATTTACCTTAAAAATGGTTCATTAAAATCGTGCATACATAACTTTGAAGCAAACTGGCGAAGAAGCTTAATAATATCAGTCTAATTTAGAGTCATGCACGAACGTAAATGAAAATGTTCTCTTCAAGTAAAATTTAGTGTCTCTCAAATTGAATTGAAACAGTAAGGCCTACCATGAGCTCTGACTAGCTCTATCTCTGGATCTGGTTTTAAGTTTGTGTGAGTGCTCACCAGTGCTTATACTGTGTGTGTGTGACGTTCCAACGTAGGATTTATATAGTCAACACTCACACAGACTCAAAACCAGAGCCAGAGACAGAGCCAGACAGAGCTCATGGTAGGCCTACAGATTCTTCGTCAAAAGAGAATTCTGAATCGCTCATTATCTGGCTCATATGAGCATAGAGTTGAGCCTACGCTTTTTACACTTCTCTTGTCTGTTACCTTTGACAATTTTCGAGTTGAATGGAAATATACAGAGCCCATAATGAAAGCATGCAACTTTTTTACATGAAAATAATTGTGACGAAAAAAAGTTGAATGGATAAAATGTTGAGTCTCTGCCAATCAATATCCAACTCTATCTAGGTCATGTATTTGAATTCGGTCAGGCATTAATTTTGTTTTAAAAAAAATACTAAAAGTATTGTGAAAAAACATCTTGGAAACCAGGATTTTTTTTAACCAGATACTATAGCACTGGTGGTCTAGTGGTAGCGGCTCCGCCTTGCGATCCGAAGGTCGTGGGTTCGAATCCAGTTGCGTACCAATGAGTTTTTCTGTCGAAAAATGTATGTGCGCTATGCCAGTACTCTCAAACGGTGAAGGAAAACATCTTGAGGAAACCGACGTGTCGTAGAACCTAAAAAAGTTCGAGCAACACGTGTCAAGGGTCACGCAAAAAAGGCCCGCCAGAGGCCTACTTGCGGAAAAACCAGCCCGCACATCAAGTGCGGATGATGATGTAAATTGCCGAAAAAAAATTTACCAGATATTTATTGTCACATAATTATAAGTTTAAAAAACTTGAGAAACCGACTTCACTGCCAAACGGCTAAACCGATTTTAACGAAATTTGTTTGGGACAATCTGGACATAAGAATAACCTTCCAAATAAAAAAATAATTTTCTAAATCGGTTCATAAATGACGGAGGCATGCAGTTACAAACATTAAAAAAATTATTAAAAAAAAAATGGCAACACCGATTTTAATAAAATTAAAATGGGACCAATCTGGAAGCAGTACCTTTCAGATAAAAAAATAATTTTTCAAATCGGCTTACAAATGATGAAGTTATGCGGTAACAAACATAAAAAAAAAAAAAAAATATACAACCGAATTGAGAACCTCCTCCTTTTTGATTGGAAGTCGGTTAAAAAACTGTATAATGTGGATATGTGCCAAAGTAATGCAATCTTTTTTGATTAGCTATAAAATGTGCCAAAATAAAATTTTGGTTCTTGTGCTAAACATTGTTTTCCACAGTAACACAGTAACATTGCATTGTGCATTGTAGCATCACTATTAATTATGCCAAAAAAAAAACGCAGGATCTCCACAAGCTTCCAGGTTTTTCAAGGCTTGTTTGCGGGGTATATACCTACTGGTGTCTAGATTAACCTCATAGGTTTCTAAGGTTGCCTTGAAGAGATCGCTCTTAGTGATAAGACTGCTCATAGGATTTACTTTGATGTTTTTCTGCATTCCCTTGTTAATTTTATGTAGTGTGCAATAAAGTATTTTCTATCTACATATATATCTTCTATCTTATGCTGCCTTCCTACGTGTGCGTGGTTCTGCAGATCATCACGCACAGCCGACGACGACGCACGGCAACGCACACAGAAAGGGCTCCTGTGATACCGCGCACCTCGGCGCACGAGACCGTTCCCATGGTGTGTAGTGCGAGCTGGTGCGCGATATCACACACCGGTGGGAAGGGGCTATTAGAGTGAGACGTTTCGAAGTAATCCTTCGGACAGCACTAGTTTTGGACTTTTAAATCCCTGGTTATTTTCATAAATATCTATTGTGGACAATCTACACAACAATAGGCCAGAGCCAGACAGAGCTCATGGTAGGCCTACAGATAGCTGATATCATCTGATGTTTGTTGTCCGTCTGAGTGTTCTAAGTATTTATTTACAAAAAAAAGTAAGTAAGTAATTCTGTGTTCATCACAAAAAATATTTGTTATTGTTATTGGGGGGGAGCTACTACCAACTGAGCTGAGAGGCCAGTTGAATATATTCGTTAGAACCCCAAATTTAATCAATAACAAAAACCTTTTTTAAAAAAAATAGAATTTAAATGAACAAAAAACGATGGGGATAAAACCCGCCAGAGCTACTACCAACTGAGCTGAGAAACCAGTTGAATATATTCATACTAGAACACCAAATTATATCACTAACAAAAACCTTTTTTAAAATAAATGGAATTTAAATGAACAAAACGATGGGTATGGGGGGATGTATATTTACATACCCCAACGTTTTTGTTACATAATTTAAGTTTAAAAAACTTGAGAAACCGACTTCATTGTCAAACGGCTAAACCGATTTTAATCAAATTTGTTTGGGACAATCTGGACGTAAGAATAACCTTCCAAATAAAAAAATAATTTTCTAAATCGGTTCATAAATGACGGAGGCATGCAGTTACAAACATTAAAAAAAATATTTAAAAAAAAATGGCAACACCGATTTTAATAAAATTAAAATGGGACCAATCTGGAAGCAGTACCTTTCAGATAAAAAAATAATTTTTCAAATCGGCTCACAAATGACGAAGTTATGCGGTAACAAACATTAAAAAAAAATATAAAAAAAAAAAAAAAAAAAAAAAAAAAACATACAACCGAATTGAGAACCTCCTCCTTTTTGATTGGAAGTCGGTTAAAAATAGGCTTGAATGTGTCAAAAGACGTCATTAAAACGGCGAATCTTATTAAAATCACAAATGGCAGCATGTCTCGCAAACTCACCCAAATTGGAAACTCGCTAGAATTGGCATCTTTTTGCTGCGTCTCAAATGTCCTCATACGCCATAGATTAGTAACTGTAGAAGCGACAACATATTTTTTCACACTTTTGTTTTCATTTGAGAAATTACTCACTTACGGATTAAGGCCTGCGCACATCTAGACGATGGTGATGGCGATCAGCTGATACACTGTCAAATATGACAGCGATATTTGACATCAGCAGCATTTTATAGGAACATTAGGCTTAAATTGTTTTTAGTGAATATTCATACTTTAATGAGTATGAATATCCACTAAAAAAGTACTAAGAAAGAACTAAAGATTTTTTTTTTATAATTAAACAAAGACTCTTTAGTTTATTACTTACTGCGGCTTAAAACAAATCGTGCATAATTATTACCAAATTTTCAACATGACTGGATTTTACACTCTTTTGCTAAATAAGCTTTTATTCACGCAGGGTACCGGGCAAAGAGAAAATTCTTACAAAAGAACAAAATGTCCTATCTATAGAAGTAAGTTTATTTACTCTGTGCCCTCGTTTTTGTTGCTTCTGTATTCCAAAAGAAAAATTCTGGAAACCGAGCGTTTCATATCACGTCCGCTTTTATCTTTTTACTTATTCCTTCTTTACAAGAGGGTCTTATTTCATACGAGGCTCGAGTACTTACTCACCCCCTAAATATTATATACGACCAGCATTTGAGACAGATCATGCTTTTACTATTTAGCTATAAAAAACATTCACAACAGCATGACGTAACGCCTTCTGCGCTAGAGGGCGTGGGTTCGATCCCCACCGGGAACAAATATTTATGTGATGAACATAGATATTTGTTCTCTGTCTGGCTGATATATTGTTTTTAGGCATGTATTATTTACAAACATATATAAATATAAGTATTATAACAGCTATCTAGTTCCCATCGTACAAGCTCTGCTTAGTTTGGGGCTAGATAGTGTTGATTGTACGTAATATTTTGTTATTATTTTGATAAGCTTTTTGTTTGTGATTTGATTGAGAAGAAACATATTTTTAAAATAAGTCCATGTAGATCAATTCACAAACTGAAAGTCGCTCAGTGAGCTATGGAGAAAGCTATGCTCAGAATCTCTGAAGGATAAAATCTGAAACATGGTTATCCTACAGAGAAGTCGACATAGCTCAAAGGATTAGCAAGCTTAAGTGGCAGTGGGCCGGTCATGTTTATCGTAGAACAGACAATCGCTGGAGTAAACGAATACTAGAGTGGAGACCGCGTTTAGGTAAGCGTAGTGTAGGACGCCCTCCGGCAAGGTGGGCGACGATCTGCGAAATGTAACTGGCAAGCACTGAGGAGAAGAGCCGAAGACTGGGCTCAGTGGCGAGAGACCTACGTCCAGCAGTGAACTGTTATAGGATGATGATCACATGAAAATGACATTTTAATCGCTATTTTATTATTGAATAAACTAATAATATCTCGTAGAATATTGCATCAGCTGTCATGGCTTGTTACCGCCACAAGTGACGCTTCATCTATATGCATATCTTTTGAATTTTAAACGAAACTTGACGGTAATTTTATGCGTTTATGACATGAGTTTATCATACGATTAACTTTTCATATTTTCTCACACGATGGTAAGTATAGTTTGAAAAATGTATACTTTTCTCAAATTGTTCATAAGAAAATCTTATTTAACCAAATAATGAGAACGTAACGTTTCTAACGTGCCACCAAATCATGATCATAGATGGTTACCACTAAACATCAGGTGAATTTCATTTCAATGTTCCAAGCAAGTCAAAATCAAAATCATTTTTTATTTTATAAAACACATTTTATTTACACAAAGAAACTTACAATTTAACAAATAAACAGTTGAGCTATCTGCAGACCGTTACAAACGATCTAAAGATAGCTCAACTGATCCAAATCGGTACCAGAATTGCCCCCAAGACACTGGCGGCATTGCCACGCTGAATAGCAATCCTAATGCGCTGCGCCAGATACCAATATAAAATTTATTAATTCAGTTGTATCATTAAGATCACTTTGAAACGTCTTAGAGCTAGGTGAGTCTAGGTGCCTAGAGTCTTAGATGGCGACAAATCCTAAAAAACAGGCAACAAACTACGACTTGATTCCTACCGTTTAAATATCTGTAAAACAGTCACAAAATCTCGAAGCTGAAGAAAATTAAACCCATACAAAAACCCAGTCTTGGTGTCTCTTTCAAACGTCCCTGGAGCTTTGATGAAGACAAACGACTCAAATAATAAACGTTGGGTTACACGTGGGAGTGAAGAGCGCTGTGCTAATAGAACGAGAATACACGGGTAATGTGTTATTGATTCGGTGGCGCACTATGAACTAACAAACAAAAACAATGAATGGAACATGCATTACTATCCCAAAAAAATACTTGCAAAAATAGATTTATTACAATAAATAACTTAAAATGTTTTTAAGGGTAATAAAAAACTTACAACTAAACAAATATTTACAAAATGTGCAAAATACACAAGAAACAGTTGAGCTATCTGCTATCTAGTAAATAACCTAATACTTACAATTATTATAAAACTGGTGGCAATATCGGTCACCAATATTAATATACAGGGTTATTCATTATTAACTGCAAATACTCAGGAATTAGGTTCAACAAATAAAATAAAAAATATTTATGAAATGATTTTTTTTAAGTTTTGTTATGAAAATCCCGAGAAAATCGATAAAGGAATCATTGGCGCCTGACCTATTTTGACCTTTGATCCGCGCCCGCGCGCCGTGAGCGACACTCTGCGTTCAGTCACCGCCTAGGTGGGTCATCGTCCTGTTCTCCATGGCAATCATTATGCAATAGCCGTAAAGAAATTAATAAAAATAAAATTTTGATACAAAAACTTAAATCAAAATTAAAAAAAAATCATTTCATAAATATTTTTTATTTTATTTGTTGAACCTAATTCCTGAGTATTTGCAGCTAATAATGAATAACCCTGTATATTGTCAATAACATTGCCGGAAGAGAGCCGATTGATAGGGCTCAAAATTAATTTTCCTGGAAGTGTATTGTATGTCTAGTAGTAAAAAAAAGAAAGAGGAAAAAAGACAATATTTTTTTTGCCACTAACACAGTAGTAGTAAGGTAAATAAGTAAATAAATTTCATTTCATCTCATACATACATTTATTAAGTAGGTAACCGAAAGAGTAAAATAACAAAAATCAAAGAACAAAACACAAGGTACGTATTATAGGACTTGCCTCTTAGCTCAGTTGGAAGTAGCTCTGCCTTCTGAGCCGTAGGTCGTGGGCTTGATCCCCACCGAGAAAAAACATTTGTGTGGTGAACACAGATGTTTGTTCTCCGTCTGGGTGTTATATTGTATTCTAAGTATGTATTTACAAATAAAATATGGTATATAAAATAAAAATATTATGTCAGCTATCTGGTTCCCATAGTACAAGCTCTGCTTAGTTTGGGGCTAGATGCTGTGTGGATTGTCTATAATATTTATCTTATTCCTTTAAACGAGAAAATCTTGTATATATATATATTAAGGATCTCGTAAACTGAGCCAACGATTTTCATGAAATTATGTATACAGAGGGTATCGGGGGCGATAAATCGATCTAGCTAGGATTCATTTTCAGAAAATGAGTCTGTTCGTTAAAAAAAACTAAAAACATAAACTGAATATGTGACTGCTCCTGCCATCTATTGACGATTGTGTGCAACTAAATGCAAGCATATCCAGCAGATGGCGTTGTTCAGTAAGAATAAACCAATAAAGATAATAATAATAATATGACTTATGATTTCTTAAAAATACAAATTAACGAAAATAATTCCGAGCGAAGGTCGGTTACCTACTGCTAGTTTATTTATAAGATGAATAGTTAGGTGACGTAGTATGTGAGGAAAGCCCCTGGCAGCAGCTAGTCCCAAAATACAAGAGCTTATGGATCATAACAATAAGTACGAAGATTGATCGCTCACAGGTCAACGGCAGACCGTTGAAAGTATTTTCTCAGGTAACCAGCCCCGGGGATAAATCAATCTGGCAAGAAAAGAAATATAACGTTTTTCTAAGCGACGGGAAGGTGGAAAACATGCGGTTTTATTATGGCTATAAAATATTTGATTTAAGCACTGAGCGATTTTTATTTGAAGTTTGTATTTCTTGCCATAAAAAACATTCCATTTGCATATTTTTTTGTGCACTACCCGTTAAGAATGTCATAAATTTACAAAGGTTCACTGGAAGAGAATGCTCTCTAGCATTAAGTTCGCCTATGCCCAATGCAATTTTTATTTTAATGCAATGAAGAGTTATCTCTTTATATGACTTAGATGTATGTTTGAAATAGTGGTAGCTACTTGTTAAATCGATCAATTTGGTTTGATATCTGCTCTGAAATATAGGCACCTAAAAGTAGTAGGAGGAGAGCTTTTTGTGACAGAGTGAATTAAAAACTATTTTCTATATGTAATAAATCTTTGAATATTAGCAAAATACTCTAGATGCCTTTCTTCCGTCGTCAATATTTCCGGAGCATTACAACATTGAAATTTTCAAATCAAGAGTGCACATTGCACAATTAGATAATTATGACTAAGCGTGCTCCACCTTAGGCAGCATTTTCACTTTCCATCAGGTGTGATGGCAGTCAAATGTTTAGCGATGCGCAATAAAAAAAGATGGCATTAGTTATAAGAAGAAGAATAACGTGAGCGTATGTTTTGACAGCCATAACCATAGCCAATGGAGCTCCTGGTAGGCTAGCTGGCACACGAGGGGAAAAACATCACCCACTGTGTACACGAGCCTTTCCCATAAATAAGTCTGCCATCAAATTCTCACCTTCTAATATCGTCCGCCCATCAAGCATAATAAATTTTAGACACAATATTCACGACATAATTTTCGTTAGAGTTAGTGCTGACGTCATCAAATTGCAGGCCGGCGGCACACCTGGCGGAAAAAGTTTTGAATAAACAAACCGCGGGCAGAACTCGCTGCTGCAAGCACTGTTGTTGGGCCACGAAAGTGGCGGAGCATTTTAATAAAAATTATCTGAAAAAAAGATTTTTCTTATCGTGTCACAAGCTGTGCAAGATGAGCAAGAAAGGAGTGAGCACTGAGATGACGAATGATAGAGGTGAGTTGAAGACGAAAACATGTAGTGCTGACCCCACTTAGTATGTAATATGGGCAGGAAGATAATGATGATGATTGCGTCACAAGTTCTTTCGCATTTTTCTATTCTTTTATATTTATTGGTAAGGTGAAAATATTTTAAATGCTCCTCAATAAGGCTCCTTTCGTGCACTACTAAAATCGAAATATTACTGACTGGCTGTGACAGCTTGCCTGAAATGGGAATTATAAGAGTAGGGTTAATTATCATATTAGTTATTAGCTTGAAGAAGTTATTAACTGCCAATTTATGATCGCTTCAATTTCAACGGTTTTGAGAAATGTTTGCGCATTTTATGAGGTATTCTGGTTGGTAAAATAGTACTGGGTACTTTAGCTGTTAAAAATGAGACGTGATACTTTCAACGAAAAGTAGGTATGTCTATTAAAAACATCTAAAGGCCTGCGTACACCCACACAAGTTCTTTTTTTATGTTTGTTTAATTTGAATGTTCTGATTGCCGTTTTTACAACTCTAATGTTTTAATTGTTCTTTTTTGTATCTCGCTTATTGCTTTAAATTCCTCGGTGAACAACCAACCAACCGAGAGGGTTAAATTTAAAATCAGTGCTGGATGTACTTCCAGCAAAAGCTGAATTTACACCCTTTGTACTCGTATCTTTAGTTTATGTTAAGTATAAAAATTTAGTTCTAGGTTTATAATGAGGCAATAAACGTTTTTTTATTTTTATTTATTTATTTACATCTAGGCGATGGCGATAACAATCAGCAGAAACGTTTTCAAATATGACAGCGATATTTGATAGCGTTTCAGCTTATTGCTAGTCAAGTTCTAGCTTACAATTATATATATTTTTTTAAATCGATAATTAAAATTACCACTAATGTTTTGTAAAAATTATGTTGAAAGTCATGTTACTTTTAAAGTTAGGCCGACATTTAACTAAAAACTGTTTTTAAGGAGAAGAGAAAAAACCGGTTTAAAACCTTTTATTTGTTAGAACACTTTTTTTCGTGGCCACAATCCGCTGAGCCTAATAAAGTGGGTCGAGCAAACATTGCCGGCTAAAACTACGGTTTTTAACTAGTATTTTTAGTTGCTTTTGTGCACCACTGTCTCGTCTGGTTCCGCTTGCTTTTACCTGTCCTTTTTAGGGTTCCTTGAAGAAGATTAATGCGTTTTACCGAGCGTTTTGTTCGTTTAGAAAATTATGTTACTTAGGTGTAAAAAAATATTAGTAGAAGTAGTCGCACCGAAATTGTAGTTTTGTGAATCCAACTCCAATTTTAAGATATTTTCATTTTACATTTGGATACAGTTATGCATAAGGAGTCCAAGCGCCAAATTTCATTTTTTGATTTTTTCGCATTTTCGTAATCACTAGGGCATAATTTAAGCCATAGAAAAAACACTCTTGCAGCCAGCTTCACTCTAAGTGGTGTTTTTTGATACCCAGTCCAAGCGCCTTCTATAGCAAACTAAGTATTTTGAAATGCAATACAAGTCCAACAACCAATTTAAAACTAACAACCAAATTTTATGATGAAAAAGCACATTTCCATTATACATTAATAGTCCAAACGACGTAGTGTTACGCATCAGTAGTCTACGCGACAGTTGTTTGTAACTTCTGAACGTAATCTTTGTTTGGGTGGAAGGAGAGGCTGGCAGAAGAACCCAAGTCATGTTTAAGGAAGCACATATTATACTAGTTTACCAAAGTCAAAAACTTAATTCTTTGGTCAACTTAATTGTTGCGGAGAACAGAATAAAAAAAATAAAGGCCAGAATACACGTATAAAGATAAAGATAAAAATATTTTATTGTAAAACTGTGTATAAAACATCTTAAAAGTAATTATGTTCCAACAGCTTACCTATTTCGGGCGTACAATATAGCAAAAAAGTATAAAAATAGACCTAATGATCTCTCCTCGAAAAGCACCCTATATTTCTGAAACTGCAATTAATACTTTATACTCCACAAGACTACAAGAAAGTTATGGCAAGCTGCAGAACAAAGAATCACGAATACTGAAGAAAAGGAAAAAGCTATTGTCAACAGAAAAAAGATAACAGTGGGCGAGAAGGTCAATAATAATTGCTTAAGAATAAACCAGATAAAGGAAACCTAAAATCATCCATTGCCTCATTATGTCAAGGCAGGAGCAGTAGAAGAGGAAGAAAGCTTAGAAATTGATGTAAAGAAAAGAAAGGGTAGGAAAGGACAAAATGTTTCAGAGAAAAAACTAAAAGATTTAAAATCACCGTTTCATAATATCCCAAACGACGCTATAGCATTTGACAAAGATTTGATTTTTGATGACACGATTGAAGATTATATTGTTGTTGAAGGTGTTGATGGCCAATTAGGTTTTTGATCCGGAACATATTGAAGAAGAGTAGATTTATATATTATTTACCTACTCCATCCTACATCCTACCCGATATGTTCTGGGTTTGGGGTTGGTGTTTACCAATAATATCATCAATCATTATTCTGTCTGTCTGAAAGCTGAAGATAATATCTGAGATAGTCCTTATCTTGTTTTAAATTATTATTGTTTATTAAATTATGATAATTATATTGTTTTATTTTCTGGACATACTATCAGTGCCATTTTAATAGTTTTTTATTTATTTTTATCAATCCTCTGTAACATCTAATATAAGATGTTGAGTAAATACGGAAATTCAAGGGGTTTTTATTAAACGATAGGAAAATAGTCCAGGAAACATTTTTATGTTATACTTATACTCATTTTGCAAAATGAGTACATCATATTAATTCGTTTCCACGTGAACTTAAAGCTAATCTTCCAGAATAAATAATTATTTTGTCTCTTGGACTCGTTTTGCAAAATGAGAACATCATATTTATTAGGAGTCCAAGTGCATTTTTAACGATATATTCCAAAATACAACCTTTTTGTGTGTTTTTTTTGTAACATGTTAAATTACAAATATAAGCTTCGATGTACATAGATTTACTTTCTGACGATGCAAATGCAAATCTTCTACCAATAAAAACGCGTTTATGTAATTTCCCAAAAAACCGAAAATGGCGCTTGGACTCACTATGCATACCTGTATCCATTTGACCTGTAGCTAGTGTTTTATTATTTTTAGGAAAAGTCAGTCATGTGACTAAGATAGTGATGACTGATGAGTATGGATGTGGATGGATATGTGAGCAGAGGTAGACCAAGGAAAACATGGATGAACTGTGTGAAAGATGACTTAGATAAGAAAAGAGTGAATGCCGAGATGACGGCTGACAGAGAGGAATAGAAGAAGACAATGCCGACCCCACATAAAGTGGGATAAGGGCAGAAAGAAGAAGAAGAAAAGTTAGTGATTACCTACAGAATCTTGTTTATTTGTTCACAAAACACCCTTTACTTCTCTTTTTATCTACCTTTGTGTAAATACGTGAGGATTGGCAGGATCAGCGTTTCTTTTGTGGTTTAGCAACGAGTGAAGTTTTATCTTTCTTTTTTCCTGAGCTACAACTAAGATGGATAAATAATGTATTTTGCCAGGTTGAGATTTTGTATTTATTCGTGAACACTGTTTTTATTTACTTACGAAGAACTTTCGTGGTTTTGTATTTGTTTTGAGGGAAACAATAAAATTTTATTTGGTTGTAGGTAAGTTTGATCCCTTAGATAAATATTTGGGTGACAAACATAATAATAGGTGCTATTTTTCAATATGCCGTAAGTATTATAATAATACTTTGCTTAGTTGAGCGCTAGATAGCGCTAAGAATGTCCCCCATTTTTGAAGTCACTAAAAGTGACTTCATGAATAGATAAAACGCATAATAGAGAAGCAAAACTTTTTTTTTTGTGTAAAAGATAGACAAACGAGCTTACGGCCCACCTGATGGTAAGTGGTCACCGTCGCCGATAGACACTAACAACACCAAGGGTGATGTTGTTGCGTTGCCTACCCTGGAGGAGTAAATCGTACGTAAATGTTTTTTGAAATTTTGTTAGGGCTGGTTTCATGGCTGACTAATCGATCAATTATTAATATTTTGATTAATCGATTAGGTCATCCGTGAAACTGAGCCATCATCTAGATTTGCGCAGGCTACTAAAAACGAAACCTCTCAGCTAACTAACGCTTGCTGAAAAATTCTCGGTAAAATATTAACACAGAAAAAAATGTGGTCATAAATTTCACCGGTTAAAAACTTCTAAAAATATATTTTCTCTAAAAACATGCCGTCATGTTTTGAATTAATTTTTACCAAGTAGACGACGTTTTGAAAAAACCAACAGTCGTTTCAAGACGAGCGTAATATTTTTTTTAAATAGGTAGGCGTAATCACAAATGTACCTACCGATACATTTGTAAGCGACAATTGACACTGTAGTAAGACCTAATTTCACTTAAAATTGAAATAGTGCTAACAACTGCATTTTTTTTATCTTATTTTTTTATTATAGACAATCCATACAACACTATCTAGCCCCAAACTAAGCAGAACTTTTACTATGGGAACCAGATAGCTGATATAATACATACATATTTAGAATACAATATAACACCCAGACAGAGAACAAACATCTCTGTTCACCACAAAAATATTTGTTTTTGGTGGGGATCGAACCCACGACCTATGGCTCAGATGGCAGAGCTACTACCAACTGAGCTGAGAGGTCAGTCATCATGCCATCATGTATCATGATTTGCCATCATGGAACCGCTACCGTTATTATAATACGTTCGTCAGTCACGGTCACCGCTTTTAATAAAACCAAATCCTTACTCATCACTTTATTGTATTTTAATGATTAATGACGTAAAACTGCGCTGTGGTAATTTGAGGCTCTGATCTGAAAACCTGCAGAATTCTGAAATCTCATTAAAAACTGGTACTTTTGGTGATATTCACCTAAAATAAATAAATATTACGACAATCCACACATCACTGCTAGCCCCAAATTAAGCAGAATTTGTACTATGGGAACTAATTGATATAATAGTACAAAATACTTAGAATACAATATACCTAACACCTAGACAGAGTAAATAAATAAATAAATAAACGTTTATTGCCTCGTTATAAGCCTAGGAACTACATTATCATACTTAACATAAACAAAAATACGAGCACAAAGGGTATAAAGGGTAGAGAACAAACATGCGTTCAACACACAAATATTTGTTCTCGGTGGGGATTAAACCCACGGCCTACGACGCAGAAAGCAGAGCTACTATCAACTAAACTGAGAGACCAGTCAAAACTTGTGCATTTTTATTCATGCCACTTCATGTTTGCAGAACTGAAGCAAGTTCCAGACCATTACAAACAGACCGAATAAAACCCCCTTACACAGTACGATGTTCCCACATGTAAGTAAAAGATTTCATAAATAGCGGTAAACGCTTTAAACTGACATTTTTGTAGCAGTAGAGCTATTTGTGAAAGGCTCTAGTACTATAAAAACATCACGCCTATTTCTGCCGTGAAGCAGCATTGCTGTTTCGGTTTGAAGGCCGGTGAAGTTACTGGCACGTGAGGCTGAACATCTGCATGCCTCAAGTTTATGGACGCAGGGCGGTGCTTCGTAGGGCACGTTCCTTTAGTGCGTGGCCTACGCGACAATGCCTTGTATTGCCTTTTATTGCCTTGTATAGGTGATGGTTACCAGTTAACATCAGGCGGGTCATATGCTTGTTCTAACAGCTAATTGTATACAAAAACGTCTTAACCCTTTAGAAAATGTATCGCAGTGATACATTAATCGCTAACGCAACTGAAGTGCAAGAGCAAGGATTAAACATTAAATACCATGTTCCAAGTGGATGTGTAATTATTTTTTTATAATAGGCATGACGGCTCATTTTCAAAATCTCTTCTATCATATTCAGAAGTAAATATTATGTCTAAAATATATCATATTTCGGTAGGAAATTAAGGTTTTTTTGCAATAAAAGTACATTTAAATTAAATTTTAAAAAATTCACGCCAAAACGCTCGCTGGTGTCATGGCGTCTGTTATTACGTCACGGTGTAGTATATCAACAGTAAACATTAGTGATTTTGTACTAAATCAGAATGACGTTTAGAACACTGTGACGTAATTCGCTCTGACCGATGTTTAAGCTATCATGGCGGATTGTTGTATTTTGTAGATTTATTTTAACAAATCAATTATTAATCTCGACATTAATAAGAGAGTAAATACATTTTTCAAAATCTTTGAATCCTTTTTCATTAGATCAGATAAATATTTTGGCGATACTTGATTACTGCCTTCATGCCTATTATCGGTTTGATATTGTACGGTAGCCGCTTTCCAGCAAACCTGGCTATAGGCCAGTACTGGTGCCAACTCACGCCGACCGCCAGATAAGCGCACTTTATTGCTATTCGATATGTCATTGTGGTCCTTTTGGAAAACTCGTTTAGAAGTGTTTTAGGCCTTTTCGTTTCAACGTAGACCTGTAGGCCTACCATGAGCTCTGTCTCTGGTTCTGGTTTTGAGTCTGTGTGAGTGTTGACTATATAAATCCTACGTCAAAACGTCACACACACAGTATAATGCACTGGTGAGCACTCACACAGACTCAAAACCAGAGCTAGAGACAGAGCCACAGACAGAGCCACAGACAGAGCCAGACAGAGCTCATGGTACAGACGACCGAACTGAATTCAGTTCAGTCGTTTTTTGAAGGAATTCTCTGAAAATAAGCTTTCCGAATCTCGATGCAAGTAACATGTAACAATAATGCTCTTAGTGAAAGACGCCGAATCGTCGGCCACACGCAACTGACGACGTTTTTAGCAGACCAGCCTTAGCCAGAAATAAAGCGGTCCTATAACTCGCAGCTACCAGTAAAACTGTCAAAACTTCGGTCCCGTGTCACTGTAATGGTCGCATTACCTAACTGTAAGATTTTAAGATAAATTAGGCCAAGATTGTCTAAGTTATTCAGATTTTTAGCACTTGCCTAACTTTAGTTCAGATCACGTCAGACTAAATTACAATACGTGTACCAGTCGGGTGATTGAGTATATTTTGTTGCAGTCAAAACTTCGTCGCTTCTTTAAGTTTTGACATTATTTTGAGCTTCGATTGCAATAAAAAAGACAAGGAACGATTGCAACAAGACTAAAGACTTGCGCACATCTAGCGCCATGGCGATGGCGTTCAGTAAAATGCTGTAATATTTTACAGCATTTCATTGATCGCCATCGTGCGCAAAGCTTGAATGTTGACGTAATAAACATGGGATAGCGAATACGAAACTAGTATGGCATCTTTTTTATTCCGAACAAAAATGTATTAAAATCTTAGTGTAAAAAGGAAAATAATTCAGACCAATGAAAACTACCCAAGTTAATTTTGTAGTGCAGTCACTATCTTAAGCATACCATAAACAAAGTCCTAAACAACTACTCCTAAAGTCATGACCAAAGGCCAGTTAGTCATACCACAGATCAATAAATTAAGGAGATGACACAAAAAGGCGCGGTGGCCGCCGAATACGTGTATGTTCCACAGCTATCCTATGGTAGTGAAAGGTAAGGTATTTTATCATTTATGAATTAGTTATGCTGTAAGTAGTAAGTAGATCGATTTCAATACAATTTAAATTAAATTAAACCTGGAATATAAATTTGTTAGGCTTCGTTCACACGGCATTGTCCTGCACGTTTTTTTCGTATGCGTTTTTTAACGTACAATCATCCGGGTCTTCACACGGTAAATTATCATTCGTGTAAAAGACGAATAGCCGCAGTCTTCACACAGTTGTCACAGCGAGTAGACGTCACTGATGGATCCACGCGTGGTTGTACTTTTATATTGGTATCGTAGGCGCCAACGGTCTCGCCGCCGACAAAACAGTTCGTTGTCTATAGAAGATTCCTCAACCATTTTGAATATCAAACCAAATCAAACATAAAATACGTGCCATCCATCCAAAAGACGCTCAGGTACTAAACGCTTCTTCGGTTGATATTCGGTAAAAAACGTGTGAACATCACGATGTTCACACGTTTTTTCTCTGTCTCGTTCACACGGCGTGCCGTGTGCTATATTATGTAGCTATATTATGTGCCACTGCGAACCGAATACGTCAAAGTTCATTCGATTTGCTTGACAAGTCCGTTGAGTATGCGTTTAAACGTATAAGCGGTACACGTTTTTTTGCAGTACAATCGACGTGTGAATGGATATATGTACGTTGTATGGTCACTATTTATACGTTAAGACGTATACTGCAAAAAAACATGCAGGACAATGCCGTGTGAACGAAGCCTAGGGAAACAATCTGCCGGCGCGGCGGCCCCCTGCGCCCGCGCCGCTTTCCCGCCCCCCTCTTCATTTCACTGGGAACCGCCACCCGAGCGACAACTATACGTACTCATTAATTTATTCATTAATTGTTATATCAATATAAAGCATCAAAGATCTACACGTTTTATTTATTTGTTTGTAATAACAATCACAAACTTCCAGGTAGGATACAAGACGAAGCCGCAACCAAGCTATTGGAGGTATAAAACAAGCCTCTTTCTAAAATAATAACACCTATTTTTGTACATTATTTTGATTTTTTTATTGCTAATAAAAGTTTCATCAAAGTATGCGGCAAAAATAGAGGAATAAAATAGCGCGTACTAAGACTGGCCTATATAAGTGGCCTAATATAGAAACGACCAGTGTAAGGGAAGCCCAACATTTACCCTGCAGTGGAATATTAAATTATTAATAATCATATCTTATATCTTATACCTTTAAACGAGAAAATCTTGTATATATATATATATATTTGGGATCTCGGAAACTGAGCCAACAATTTTCATGAAATTAAGTATACAGGGGTTTTCGGGGGCGATAAATCGATCTAGCTAGGTTTCATTTTCAGAAAAGTCCCGGGTTAAAAGTTATTTTAATAATAAAAAAATTTAGCGCCATCTCTTGTCGAGTAGTCGAAATCACGAATTAGTGTCACGGAGAACGCCATCTATTGAACTTCTACGTAAACACTCGACACAAAAGTTCCGGAAATTTTCATGAAAATTAGTATACAAAAATATTATTAAAAAACCGAGCAAAGCTCGGGCACACCAGCTCGTTTTTTTAAATACAAACATTGAATGAATGAATGATTTTGAATGATTTTTTTTTTTTTTTTGCGAAACCAGAACTTACACTATTTTTAACAACTAAAATTCTTAAAACTAAATTTATATGTAAGCCTGTGAATCACAAAACTGGACTCTGACTCAGCATGATGCTGGTTGTTTTGCATTGAAATGTCAGAAGGCCTTAGATATTTTGATTCACATTATTTTATAGTTTTTTGCAATGTGCAAGATCGGTCGCACAATCTATCTCCTTTACTTAATTGATCTGTGGTTATATCTATGTCTTAAGACCTCATGCGAGCCATTATTGAGTTTGGCGAGCCTCCAACAAACGCAGCCAAGTGTGCCGGCCAGATTAAGTGGTACCATGGTGTTATAAACCATAAATTTTGGTTGTAAAGTTAAATAGCCCACGGCATTTTATGAACAGAAGTCAACATGTTTGGGATTTGTTCTCAATGTAGAAGACTAAGGACTTGAAAATACAGTCATATTATGATATGAAGTAAAATATGCAGACTGCTGTGAAAGAAAGCGGGCATGATCGAGGGAATCTTACTTTTTTGTCTCTTCTTCTTTCAATCAATCAATCAATCAATCAAATTATTTATTTTATGCCAGAAAATTACACATATATTACACAAGGATCATTTACAAAGAGATAATGACATAAAAATTGACTTTCGACTTTCGTGTCGATAAAATTGACTTTCGTGTCGATGTTACAACCATAAAAGCCACTTTGACCAGTAGGTGGTAACATCCACGGTATTGGCCAACCCAGACATGAGATCATCCATTGTGCAAGAGGTGGGGCGAAGAAGAAGAACTAGGTTCTTCACACTGAGCTCCTTTCTATTCATGGACTTCTCGTGATCTTAACAATGTCGTCGGTCCATCTGGTTGATGGGCATCTGGTAAGTGGGGCCATTTCCAAAATTTAAACTAAATTGCCTTGCGCACTTCAAGGCACACACTTGCAAGTATTTGTTAAAATAATGTTAATTCCAAAACAGATTTTCAACAGTAGTGAAGTTTAATGGACTGTAAAAGTAATAGGATACTAAATTATGAAATAACACCCATAAAAGTGGTGTAACAACTGCAGTCCACTCTGCACTGTTATATATTTTATGGGCGCATTTGTTGATACCGGATTGTCTTGTAATGTTTCAATTGAAATAGTTTTTAACCGACTACAACAAAAAAGGATTCTCAATTCAGTTGTATTTTTTTTAAGTTTGTTATAGAAAATTCGTCTTTTATAGGCTGATTTATTTGTAAGAAATTCTTGGTTACTTACGTCTATAACAAAGCATTCGTAGTTCACACACGTCAGGAACGTGCCCTTTGTGCACTTCCCACGTTTTAGATTTTTTTAGATTCTACGCTATACCGATTTTCTCACGATGTTTTCCTTCACCTCACTTTGAGTGAGTGTGTGTTTAGATTCAGAGTATAACTGGCATAGTCCACATAATTTTTTCGTCAGAAAAACTCACTGGTGCACGATTGGATTTAAACTCACGACCTAAGGATTGAAAGGAAGAGCTGCTAACATAACATACACACTCAATAAACACACTCACTCACAAACATTTATAATATAAGTGTAATAAACATCAGTAGTTAGTTGTAGTGGTAAGTATAGTGGTTTACGCACTTAAATCCATCTGAAGCCTGAATGTATGTTTAGACTAATTTAGTGAGTCACTTGACTGGACTCAGTGCACTGGTGGCCTAGTACTAGTAACACCGTTTTCCGATCCTGAGGTCTCAAGTTTGAATCCCGTTGTGTACCTATGGATTTTACTGTTCAAAAATTTTATGTTCATAACGCTTTTTATGTTATTCATTGTTATCATACGGAGAGATGACGGCGGATAGAAGAGAATGAAAAATGCAAACATGTTGTGCCGACCCCACATAAAGTGGGGTAACGGCAGGAAGAAGAAAGGAATACTGTGCTTTCAACCGGTGAGAACGTTGAGTTCTCAAATGGCAAGATCTAGAATATAATCAAATATCTCCTCACTGGTTATCTTGTCCCGGACTCTCCCTAAATAGATTAAATATAATTCTACACGAGTTAGTCAGACGAACACCATGCCAATGCAAATATTAAAAAAGCAGCCAAGTGCGAGTCGGACTCGCCCATGAAGGGTTCCGTAGCACGACGAACTACAAGAACCTTTATATATGTTACTTGATGTAACATAATAAGGTTCCTGTAGTTCGTTGAAAGGTAAATTGCGGTTTACGGTTTATGACGTATAAAAAAAAACTACTGACTAGATCTCGTTCAAACCAAATATCGTTGAAAGTTTATATAGTAATGTACAACATATATTTTTTTTAGTATTATCATTCTCTTACTTTAGAAGTTAGAGGGGGGGGACCAACTTTTTTCCACTTTGGAAGTGTCTCTCGCGCAAATTATTCAGTTTAGAAAAAAACTATATTAGAAACCTCAACATCATTTTTGAAGACCTATTCATAGATACCCCACACGTATGGGTTCGATGAAAAATATTTTTTTGAGTTTCCGTTTATGACGTATAAAAAAAAAACTACTGACTAGATCTCGTTCAAACCAAATATCGTTGAAAGTTTACATAGTAATGTACAACATATATTTTTTTTAGTATTATCATTCTCTTACTTTAGAAGTTAGAGGGGGGGGACCAACTTTTTTCCACTTTGGAAGTGTCTCTCGCGCAAACTATTCAGTTTAGAAAAAAACTATATTAAAAACTTCAACATCATTTTTGAAGACCTATTCATAGATACCCCACACGTATGGGTTTGATGAAAAAAAATTTTTTGAGTTTCAGTTTCAAGTATGGGGACCCCCAAAATTTATAGTTTTTTTTCTATTTTTGTGTAAAAACCTTAATGCGGTTTACAGAATACATCTACTCACCAACTTTCATCAGTCTAGCTTTTATGGTTTCGGAGAAAAATGCCTGTGACACGGCCGGACAGACAGACAGACAGACAGACATGACGAATCTATAAGGGTTCCGTTTTTGCCATTTGGCTACGGAACCCTAAAAAACACACATTGATTCCCAACCAATGCCATGACGTATTTGAACGTTCTTTTTTCAAACGTGGTATTCACTGCGGTTTGCCGAGTGGTTGTGTTTTGTTTCACAGAATCAATACCTGGTGTACAAAAACAGTGAAAATAGCTAATCCACTGTCCTCGTCTGAACGCACCCTAATCCACAGAACCAACGTAGCATGAAAACGCGCTAAATGGACGTGTGCGAACTTTATTATGCCACGGGATTAGTGATGCTCAGCTTTATGGTGTGCTAGTTAGACTGTTCATAGAGATACTCAAGAATGGTAACAGTTAGACCAGCTGGCTATAACATTTAGATTTTCCAACGCTTAGATTGAGCAGAAATAGTTGGTATGAGCACTTATGACATACCGAAGTCCCGAAGTCGGAGTTTTGCTACCACCTTTTGCATTTCGCCTACCAAATGTCGTTTTCGTATGAACACGTGTCTTTCTCTTTGTTATGGAAAATTGATGAGAGAACAACTCGTTTCGATCGTTTTTACGTAACGTATTTTTGCTGTCTCATTTTTTTTCCAAACAATAGAGAGAGACAAAATTAGGTGAAACGATAATAACATTTCGTAGACGAAATATTTTAAATGAAGTGGAACTTGCCCTTCTGTTACTGCAAATTGCACTGAGCCTACCAAAAAGATACAGAGGCTGCCCGCCATACATCTGGTGCGCGAGCCAACCAACCAAGAGAAGTCTTGGCACAGAAAAGTGAGGAGCCCCAACCCCAGATAATGAGAACAGGAATTGAGACAAAGAAGAAGAGATTGAACAGAAATTCAATGTATGTAGGTATTTACTTTCAGATAATCAAATAGTACCATATCGAAATAAAAACGTATGTTAGTAAAAGCAATGAAAAGTATTGCATACTTATAAATAAAGGTAAATAATGATAATGTTGGATTCAAGCCTTTACAGATGCTCAACGAATATGTTTAGTCAGTGACATTTACTAAAGAAATAGGCAACAAAGATTTCTTGAAAACTGAACGACCAGCGTGAACTCAATTGATTCCGAGGTCAAGTTCAGAGTTCAATTACAACCGAAGAATGTACCTGTTACTACTGTCATAAATTTACTTTGAAGTAAACTTATCTGTCATGTCAACCATCAAAATGTTACTGTACAGACAATAAAACCCCTAGTTTCGTTTCAAATCTGGCCGTCCAACGTTGATGCGCGATGAGCCAGTTTTATATGACGTCACTTTATAGCTGTAGATGGCAATGCTAAATATTTGAAACTGTTTCTGCGAGTGTATGTTTTCAGTCTCTTTGGGACATATGCTTGCCTGGTACCTTTTGATACAAAATTGTTTTTGAGTGGTGTTTTTTGAGATGAAAATTTAAATAAAATCCTTTCACCACACTTGGTTTAAAAGAACCAGTGACACGATAAGAAGAAGAGATGAAAATATTTTTTTAGAATTTTGGGAAGGGTTAAACCGATTTTTTTTAAACGTGACAGTATGCATATAGTTTTTCTATGTATAAGCAAACCGTTCCAATTTTATAAACTCATTTGAAAAAATCTGATTTAGAATTTGATAAAAATAGTATAAGTAGTATGGTTTTTAAATCAAAATAACAAGTTTCAAAATTTAATTTCAAAAACTTAATCCACACGTTTTTTTTTCTGAAGGCAACAAAAAAGCAATTCCATCAATGCCAGCCATTTTATTCCAGAACATTGAATAATAAGTAATAATTATTTTCCAAATATTTTGTCCCGCTGGCATTCAAACCGGTTACGTCGAACTCAAATGGAATAATTTGTTAGCCAATATTTGACAAGTGAGTGACACCTATGAGGGTACGAGTATATTTTAGATATTTTTCTGAAAAAAATACGGATTTTATTTTATTTTAGCAAGAGTTAAATATAATGGGCCTAAACATTAAAACAATTGACTAAAAACATGCAAATTCACGTTGCACCATTTTATCACTGGTCACAAATACGCCTGGCAAGCCTTTAACGACAACGGGACAAAAGGGAAACATCTTTGCATCTATTCTAGATAATTTTTCGAGTGCCAGGGTCAACAGATTTTGCTCATGCCCCTACTATTTACGGTAACTTACGGCCCTAGGACAGGATTTTTAGATGGAGTAGGCTTACTTTTTTTATTCTCTTTTGCATTAGGAAGAAGACAGTCATGTTGTGCCGACCCCACATAAAGTGGGATAAGGGCAGGAAGAAGAAGAAGAGGCTTGCCCAGCACCTATACCTGTTTTGTGCCTGTACCTTCCTGACAGCTTAGTCGGCCATAGGAAATGCATTGACTACGGTAAACCTCCAAAAATTGGGGAATATACATTTTCAAGAAGATATTATTCAAACTGCTGATGATGATGAATAAGTACTTGAGTCCAGCTATTAATACGTGAAGACATGAAACTAAGAGAGGACAGTAAAAATCTGTATTTTACACCCGATGAGCGAGTATAAACACTCGTGTTTTACAGTTTTTAGACGGCGACTGCTTGGCGGAGATAGATACTGTAGAATGTTGTTTTTAACAACCTTGTTGAAAAGTATGTTTTACAATACAGATTTTAAAAGTTATACCATTTTCTTTCTCCAAAACTTGGGTATTAATCGGTCAGGTAGTGGGTTTTTCTCTTACTATAAAATATGTGCAGTGAGAAAAAATAAGTAGGTACTCAGCACATTGCTTTTAAATTATAACAAGCCTTTGCTCGCCCCGTCCCCGTTCCCGTTAACTTTTTAGAGATAAAAGTGTCCTATGCCCGTCTCCTAGTTCTAAGCTACTTTCCACCAGTTTCAGCCAAATCGGTTTAGCCGTTCTTGAGTTTTATAAAGCTTAACTCACTTCCTAAATGACCTAAGACGTCTATACTTGGAATGGAATGGAGCTAATGGAATGGAATGTGACAAAACCAAGATATTTTCGTTCACGCAACTCTGCTAAGGGCCCTAAAACACCTTATTCTTATGTCTCCGTGATGGCACGAACAAGGTAATTTAATATTTATAACGAAACACTCAGGGCGAATGAGCCCACTTTCTTGGAACTTCTCTAGTCAAGTGCGATGAAGTTGCGAACTTGCAGATGGACGCATTTATATAGAAAGCTAGAGTGATGCGGTTTTAGCCCAGTGTTGTGTAGTAACACAGCAAAATTTAATACAAATTTCAATTTCAATTTTCAATTTCAATTCTTTATTTGTGAAACACAGGTTTATAGTTGTTACATAGGTACAATTGTTGAGGTACTAAGTTGGACGCCTATTTGTGACGTACCAGACGGTGCTGCGAGATACAATATTTTCTTTCTATTAGCTTCCTACCTAGCTGTTTCATTTTACTGTTCTCGTGTTTTTAACTGTAGTATACTGTCATATTTTCAGATTTTTCCTCTTTTATAAACGATTTTTTAAATTTATCTTATATGTATGTCCTGTGTTCTTGTCTGTCAGTTACAAATTATTGTTTATTGTTCTTTCTTTCGAGGCGCGTCTTTTGTGGGCTTGCTTTTTGAAGCAACGCGATGCTATAAGCGGAAGTCTTGATGACGCAATAGTATTTGACAGCGTTGTGATATTTGAAATGAAATGAAATAATGTATTTTCTAAGCTTCACCAGAAAACTGATCAGGAAAACATGAAAAAAATGAATTTAGATGGTCATGAAAAATTCAGCTGTTTGGCTATTTTTGACGGCACGTGGCAAAGAATATTGTTCTAAATACGCTTTATACAAGTTGTCAATATACATAAAGCATATTAGTTGCCCTTGTGCATATAAAATTTGCTGAGCGATGATGGCTAACAAGATCTGGCTTGCCGCATCATGAAGCGAACGTACTAAATGAATGAAAACAATGAATAAATGAATATGAATATGAATATGAATATGAATATGAATATGAATATGAATATGAATATGAATATGAATATATGAATAAATGCAAAACGTTTCGAGTAACTTCGTTCAGTGATGTATTAGTGCATAATAAGATGTGTAATATAAAAAGCTTTTTATGTAAACGTGGTCTATGAACTAAAATTTTGCGCAGAAAGCTAATAAGAAATTTGGCCTGTACCTACTAGATCCGGTTCTCATGATCTCGTGTTTAAGTTTTACAAGTGCTGTCTGTTTGTTATGAAGTTTCCTTTCTAGCAGCTTTTGATTCTTTTGTTTTATTAACCCGCCACTCAAACGAATGTTACTTAACCCATATTTGATAGGCGGGTTATTTTTTCGTTTCATTACGGGCTGATTTTACTAATTTAGAGTAACTATCTAACTAAAATAGGTATTTATGTCTACGACTTTTCAAAAACAGAGACGGTTAATATTACTATTCGACATTGTAAAGTCCACCTTTATGAAAAACCTACGTATTTACTGATATTTTGAATAGGAAAATAATCAACTTTTACTCGTTTACTATTTATTGTTGTTCAAACTTTCGTTAAATCTTAGCCAGGATTGAACCACATAAAGGGTATTAATTAGTTTTAGCCATAATTAATGTAATGATGCTTAGTTTGGTAAACGATTATTTAAAAAACGTCTAAGGTCAAAGTGAATTCGATTAGTGTACAAAAGAAAATAAATTACTTTAACACTTTAACCCTTAAGCACGAAGTTAAGTACCAACTACTTACCAATTTGAGGAGGCTAAATTTGGCACTAATAAAATGTTGTGTTACGTGACAGGTTGCAAGCTTATCGCTGCCGCTGTTGCTGATCCAAATTATGAGGCTGTTTTTTTTTACTTCCATTGTTTTTATTAATCACATTATTCCGACTTAAATCAAAAAAGAGGCTCTCAATTTGCTGTACCTAGACTCACCTAACTTTAAGACGTTTCAAAGTGATTCTTGTGATACAGCTGAATGAATACAAATTTTATTTGATTTTAATATTTCTTACCTCAGAGCTCCGTAGTTATTATTTTCCGTCACAAAACTTTCCAGCAGGCCAGCCATCAAGAATAACATGAACAGTTTAAAAATTACCCGTGAGTTTCCACACTTCAGGGAGAGTTGAACAAATTGCTTCCGCGGCCGTACAACTTTCGCAATTAACGGCTGCCCTGAGTGATGCCAGTTTGTACATCTTTCTTTAGCCGTGTAAGAGCAGAATAACTTAGTAGGTAACTCTACGGGTGATTTTACCTTAGCTCAGTTAGGTATATAGTAACTCTGCCTTCTACGCCGTAGATCGTGGGTTCGATCGCCAATGGAACAAATATTTGTGTGCTGAACATAGATGTTTGTTCTCTGTCTGTGTGTTATATTTTATTCTAAGTATTTACTTAGAATACAATATAACATTCTATTCTTTAAGATTTTCACACAAAAAAAAAAGAAAAAAAACAATAAATTTTGGGAGTCCCAGTACTTAGAACTGAACCTCAAACAAAATTGTTTTGTTAGAATTAACACTCAGACAGACAACAAACATCTGCGTTCGAACCCACGACCTACGGCGCAGAAGGCAGAGCTACTACCAACTGAGCTGAAAGGCCAGTCATACAACTGGCTTCTCCCCACCTATTCCTCCTTATACTAACGCTATCATTATAAGTTTACAAGATTTTGACGAATCTAAATTAAAGATAGCAATATTTTTTTGCATTAGTAACGCGAAAGTCAGATGTTTATGATTTATTTATTCGATATAATTCCTACGAAATTAATGAGCATTATTTCTAGTTTGGAAACAACAATCTCGAACAAAATTAACCAATTTATCTACATGAGTAACCTTGGAAACTTATTTTCAAGCTTTGTATTCTGAGACTTGTTCGAAGTTACAAAATTATAATTCCCAGGAATACGAAATTTTCTAACCAAGTTTTCGGCTTATTATAATTGTAACCAATATTTTTTCTTGAGTTACTTCCTTTCACGACTATGACTATTTCTGCCGTGAAGCAGCATTGATGTGTTTCGGTTTGAAGGGTATGGATGCCGGTGAAATTACTGGTACGTGAGCCTGAACATCTGTATGCCTCAAGTTGATGGATGCAGGGAGTGCATCGTAGGGCACGTTTCTGACGTGCGTGACCTAGAAAGGAGTGCTTTGTTATAGGCAATGGTTACCACTTAACATCAGGTGAGCCATAAGCTTGTTCCATCAGCTAGTTGTATAAAAAGAAGTGAAAATTATGAAAACAAGACAGCTGGTAAAAAATACTTTTTTAATTAATACCTACATGCTAAAATTTAAATAGATATTGTTTACAAGGGACGCAGATTTTTTTTTAAACAACTTTCTGATTGAACAAGCATATAGCCCACCTGATGCTAAGTGGTAACCATCGGCTCTAACAGAGCATTGTCTCGTACCAACTGCACTGTAAGCCTGTTAAACACTGATAGGTCATACAGGCACCATTTGTCCTGACGGGTATAGAACCCACATCCCAGCCAATACTCCACACGAGTTCTAAACTTGTCAAAGTATCGCAATTACGTTCGTACGCAACAAATGTTCGAGAATGCACGTTAGACGTTGAACTTGTAAGTGCTTGTTAAATTGTTGAAATTCTGATCGATTACTTCCTCCTATCGTGTTAAGTCGTGAAGTTTTTGAAAATATTGAATGCCAAATATGAAGTTGGTCGGATGACATTGTCGGAGTAGTTGGGCAGCAATGGTGGAGGCTGGCGCAGGACCGAAGAGAGTGGCGTATTAGGGGAGAGACCAAGGATTTTTTAACCAAGAAGAGACTTATACTCAGTAGTGGGTGCATACAGGCTAAAAGATAGGTAAATAGATACTGACATTTATTGGTTTTCAGTCAAAAATGTTAGGACTAGCTTGGATCTAATTATTAATCCATAATATCTTTCTTCTTTAATAAACGCATACAGGTGACTAATAAATATTAGCAAACCATCTACGAGTAATATAAAGTTATAAAAATATTTTTGTTTCATTTCGTTTGCGGTTTTCCATAGCGACTTTCATTCATTATAATGCCTCGAAATTTATTGCAATATGTGTGTGAAAAGTTGCCTAACGGTTGGTGAGTGTCTTAATTTCATACATAGAATTAATTTTAATTAACACGTTAATAACAAATTACATAATTGACTTCGAAGATAATCCTACCATAATTTTAACCTCACTTTTAATCTCGTTCACGTTATCCTAACATAAAGAATTTGTAACGGATAGAACACCTACTTACCAATTTAACATTCACTTATCATACTTTTCACCCTTTTGATTTCAAGTTAGTTTAAGAGCCGCAGTTGTTAACATACCCTTACAGAGATTTTTATGATTTGAACTAATACGAGCTGGTATGTCCGAGCTTTGCTCGGTATTTTTTTTTGTAAATTGTGTTTTTAGGAATTATATTTAAATACGAATTACATACTGATGAAAATGGTGAAATATGAATAATATTTTTCGATCTTTCTAACAGCGCCATCTTTTAGAATAGCTAAAATAAGTTTATGTTTAAGTTGATTAATAGATAAAGTTGATTATTAAAAACAATAAAATAGATTCTCTAAAAAAATATTTCAGCGATATAAATCGATTTATCGCCCCCGAAACCTTCTGCATACTAATTTTCATGAAAATCTCCAGAACTTTTGTCTCGAAAGTTTACGTAGAAGTTCAATAGATGGCGTTCTCCGTGACACTAATTCGTGAATTTCGACTACTCGGCAAGAGATGGCGCAATTTTTTTTATTATTAAAATAACTTTTAACCCGAGTCTTTTCTGAAAATGAAACCTAGCTAGATCGATTTATCGCCCCCGAATCCCTCTGTATACTTAATTTCATGGAAATCGTTGGCTCATTTTCCGAGATTCTAAATATATATATACATATATATATACAAGATTTTCTCGTTTAAAGGTATAAGACGAGCCGGTATGACCGAGCTTCGCTCGGATTAAAAAAAAAAAATAGTATTATTATTTGCCAATAGATATCAGGAAGAGTCGTATCTTTATTGGCTTATTTTTAATTAACAACGCCTTCTAGCTTGCAGTTAGTTGCTCACAATCGCCAATAGATGGCAGGAGCAGTCGTATATTGAGTTTATGTTTGATTATTGCAAAAAACCAACTTCTCGTCATTTTCTAAAAATGAATCCTAGCTAGATCGATTTATCGCCCCCGAAAACCCTTGTATAGTAAATTTTGTGAAAATTGTTGGCTCAGTTTCCGAGATCCTAAATATATATATATATACAAGATTTTCTCGTTTAAAGGTATGAGATTAACTTACTGACCAACCGATGCAAATGTATTTAAGCCTTATTCTAAGAACTTTCATTATTCCAAGTAATTAGTACAAATTAATTAGTATTTAAAAATTTTGTGGCTAGTATTTAATTCTGCTCAGTATTTATTTTGACGTGACAACGTTTTATAATTCGATGGAACCAGCTGCACGCACGAAAAAACATGACTCATGCGGCGTTACCTCGCTCCGAGGCGTTCCATAGTGCAAGCGAGAGCGCGGAACGAGCGACAAAGAGGCACAATCGGCCTCCACTTTCGGCAGCGTTCGAAATCTGTCTCTCTCCTACTTGAGTGAGTGATGCGTCCGCGTGGACAGCTGTATGACGTTGTCACGTTCAACTATCGTCAGTAAACCGACTTTACAGACAACCGTTTTTTTTTATTCTACTCACGCAAATCCTATATGTATTATTACTTTTACCAATTCAGCTGCCAAAATTATAGCATAAATCAATCTAGCAGTAAAGCATCAATAAAAATTAAGTCACAGTCCAAATATTCAGTTACTATAACTTTTACACTTAAAATATTAGTGAGATACGATAATAGGAAGCAAAATGATCTACGAGTACAACGCACGGGTCGTGACTCCGTGACCCAGTGAGTTGCCAGATTTATGTGATGGGAAAACGAAAATCAGAGCTTCAACTACCAAAATGTTCTCTGAAATTTCACAAGCAATCAATTAACCAGCTTTCTGCTATCTCCCATTTCAGACGCCAGCAACTTTTGCCAGTGGATTATAGCCCCAAAAGCTTCGCAGTAAGAGATAAATATTGACGCACAATAAGCAGAATATAATAACAGTGAAGGGTGACAGTTTGGAAATTGTTGAGGAGTTTAATTTATGCGGTAAGTTTAATATAAAATTGTTTTGGGATACAGTGTTGCGGAAAATTATGAGCAAAATCGTCACCCCTGTTTTTGCTATCAATAATAAATGAATAAATAAACAGGGATTTGCATCTATTGTAGATGATTTGTATACTGGTAGGGGCACCAGCTGCCCTTACAACTGCCTAAGGGCAACTGGTGCCCTTACCCAAAAATCAGGGGCTCAGAATCGCTCTTACTGGTAATGTATAGGGGAAGTTTGTGTCCAGCCGTGGGCTTCTCCAGTCTGAAGATGATGATGATGACATCATGACAACTTGTAACCAAGATAATTATAAGTTTAAAAAACTAGAGAAACCGACTTCATTGCCAAATGGCTAGATTTTAATGAAATTTGTTTGAGACAATCTGGACGTAAGAATAACCTTCCAAATAAAAAAATAATTTTCTAAATCAGTTTATAAATGACGGAGGCATGCAGTTACAAACATTTAAAAGTTATTTAAAAAAATGGCAACATTGATTATAATCAAATTAAAATGGAACCAATCTGGAAGCAGTACCTTTACCTTACCTTTTTTTGTACCTTTCAGATAAAAACATAATTTTTCAAATCGGCTCACAAATGACGAAGTTATGCGGTAACAAACATTAAAAAAAAATACAACTGGATTGAGAACCTCCTCCTTTTTGATTGGAAGTCGGTTAAAAATACAGTAAAACGAAAATATGTTGGTTTAATGAATACTCCGTATTTTCAGCTTTACTCTGAAAAGCAAAACAATTACATTTGATAAAGCCGAAGTTTCTCGCTGTCACGTGACGCGCTTCGTTATTGGGAACATTGAAATCGTGATTTATTTTATTGCTTTCTCCAAGTTTTTATTCGAACTTATAAAATAAAATGTAATATGCTATGTGTTGGTAGGTATGATGAATATATTCATAACATTTATTTCGGAATATGTGGATAGTATCTATTGATCCAATAGCATAAATATGATAAAATTTATGCATATAAATGGAAAAATAAATCCAATTGATGATAAGGCTTACTTAATTTAAAATCAAAATACAAATAAAAAAACAATAAATCAAACAAAAAACATTTAAAAACTAAGCTTAATCTAATTATTTCTCCCTAAATGAAGCTGCGATCACTCTGTCAATAAGAAGCTAAGAAGAAGTTGCGCTAAGCGCCACAATATAGGATAGGCTACGGTAACCGCCTTCCATCAGGTGGGCCGTAAGCTGGTTTGCTAAACTAGTTGTATAAAAAAAAATTGTCAACCTTGTTAGACAGCACGCATAGCTATTTCACGTTATGTTTTAAGTGGGCATTATGTCATGAGTTATTGAAAGCAAAGCAAAGCACTGCCTAAACCAGCTTCGAATATTGAAGCTCATGTCGCTATTTCTGTTGACTGCAAATTAATTAACGTACAACTTAATCCAGGGCGCAGTATCGCGATCAGATCAAGATCAATCTACACTCCAACTCATGCTTCAGTTCATCTAGCTAAATAATGACAGACGACACGGCTCAGCTGGTAGTGACCCTGCCTTCTGTGCCGTAGGCCGTCAACGAATATTTGTGTGGTGGAAATAGATAGTTGTTATTCTTAGTATAATATATATGCAAAAAAAATGTATTCAAGTATTAGGTATATCAGATACAGGTTTTCATCATACAAGCTCTGCTTAGTTTGGGGCTAGATGGTGTGGTGTGAATATAGTCCACAAAACTTATTTATTTATAATACAAATATTGAGAGAACGCCAAAATTTGGAAAAAACCATTGTTCAGGAGTCGGACACAATAGATTAGTAATAAACTTCGTTTCTTTTTTATTTAAAGTTTTCCCTATCGTGTCACTGAAAGAACATGGATACAAATACAAATTTTTGCAACTTTTGTTGCTTTAGTTAGCATTGCCTAAGACAATCATTTCAAACAACACAGAAACTAAGCTTTATTGCTCTAGCAATGTAGCTGTCATCTCTCAAAGAGAAACTGTTGGGTGCAATGAAGTGTAGATTGAGCTGAACATAACATGACTCGTGAATGTCTGTCTATACTTCACTTTGTAAACCAAAGCCATGTAGATTGCACTTGGTTTACGCTGTCAAGTCATGCGCACATCTAAGCGTTTTGCAGTGGCAATCAGTGACATGCTGTCAAATATGACAGCGATATTTTATAGTGTTAGCCTTCCGATCCTAAGGTCGTGGGTTAAAAGCCAGTCATGTACCAGTGAGTTTTTTTGCCGAAAACTTTATGAAAACTAAGCCAGTACACTCAAACGGTGAAGGAAAATTTTGTGAAGAAACGGGCATATCAAAAAAAATCAAAAACAAAATGCAATTTTAATAAATAATAACACCCAGACAGAGAACAAACATCTGTTACCTATCCATCACCCAAGAGTCAGTTCTGTGTGGTTCCGTGATTGAACCCACGACCTACAGAACAGAAGCCAGAACTACTACCAACTGAGCTTATAGGGCTGTGATATATTATATGCGGTAGAAGGATAATTCCTTCGCAACAAGAAAATGCCTTAACGCGTGTCGTTACTCAGATTGTACCCTTTTTGCTGACTCGCTTTTTACAGCAGTTTTTGTGAGAAGTCGGAATTAGAGGTTTGTTGCTGAAACTATTTTTCTTTCTTCGTATTTTTTCGCGATTTCACGCTGAGATTTTGTTACATGTGATTTTCGTATTCGCTTTTATATTTTTTTCTACTGCAATGAAAATATCTTTGTCTTCAGTGTTGACAGATCTCTAAGGTATAGCGTAGGTGATTATATGAATGGATAATAATAATTTGCATATTAGATTTGTTTGTTTTCTTATATTATTTAATAATATTATGTCATTCATTATTTGATTGTGTTTTAAGTTAAAGTTCTGTGTTATTCGTTTTTAATTGTCATAAAACATTAATTTTATGAACCCACTATTTTTGCATCCCAGCTATGTAGTGGGGAATGTGTGCTATTTACTTAATAATACTTTAGTATACATACACCATTCAAGCAAAATAAATGATTTGATTTGATTTGATATAATGCCATTCGGAGGTACACTTTACAGTGTTTAACTTATAGTAGGTTTCGCTGAATTCGTAAGCACTAGCAACAACTTTTAGACTAACTCATTCTAGCATTACTTCTTAATACACTTCCTATGATTATTATTAAATAATTTCACGCTTTTTCTACAAGTTAAAACCAGAGAACCATTATGAATACACCCCCGTAAGAATCTAATAATACATGTAACATCAAATTTCAAAAATCGAATCACCCAAACTAATGACGTCACAAGGCTGTAAATACAAGTAGTAATAAGTAAAGTGTGTCACATGGCATACATTTTATGTTGCATTTAACTTAATCCAAGTTTATCTGTCGTAAAAACGCCGTAAAATAGGTATTTCTCAACGACAGAAGATATGGCGTAATTGGTATTTACCTTTAGGATATTGAAGTTGGGTTTGGGATATAAACGTTTCATCATACATTTCATACAAACGAGTTGGTACTTATACAGGCAGCTTTCACAGCTTAGTTGGTAGGAGCTCTGCTTTCTGCGCTGGAGGGCGTGGGTTCAATCCCTACCAAGAACAAATATTTTTGTGGTGAACATACAATTATGCTTATTCTCTCTGTTATACATAATTAAGTATTCTAATTTTAAATTGCAGGGACAAAGCGATTGAAGCGGTACCGACCTATGTCGCTTTTTCAAGAGTAAACTCTAAAGAAAACATGTTTGTATTGTCTAATGACAAAAACGCCTACTTACGGATACTTTTTTAGTGCAAACAGCCAAGGAGTGGAACTCTTTACCGTCGTCAGTATTTCCGAAACATTACAACCTTGGAATTTTCAAGTCAAGAGTGAACAAGTGGATAATAGCTAAGCGTGCTCCACCTTAGACTGCATTTTCACTTTCCATCAGGTGTGATGGCAGTCAAACGTTTAGCTATCAACAATAAAAAAAAAAAAAAAAAAACGCTGTAAACGTTGTATATAAATACATTCTGTGGTATATTAAGTATTAGCATTGCACCCGTGCGAAGCCGGGGCGAGTCGCTAGTTATTAATATACCCAAAGCTGCTGCGGATGCCTGTAAGTTGTACAAAAATCCTCGACTCAGCAGTCATTGATCTGCAGACCGATCATGTAGCTTTTGTTGCAGTGGTTTTAATCAAAATCTTATTGAAACTATCAATTTTCGAACTAATACGTGATCGCAAATTGACAGTTTCAATAAGATTTTGATTGAAACCACTGCAACAAAAGTTACATGATCGGACTACTATAGGCCTACCATGAGCTCTGTCTGGTTCTGTCTCTGGTTCTGGTCTTGAGTCTGTGTGAGTGTTGCCTAAATAAATCTTACGCCAAAACGTCGCACACACAGTATAATGGACTCTGGTGAGCACTCACTGAGCTTTCGTGACCGTGGCGCAGGTACTCTGTGAGCTGTACCAAATCTAGATACCATATTTGGTATGATATCTCTTCCAACATTCGTTTTGAGCCTAAAATCCCGTAAAGTTTGTCCCATTAAACACTCACAAATCCTAACGAGAGCTCGCAGGAATCGTACAGGATGCGTCGTTTGGACCGGCCGTGACATATTGTGGCAACTAGAACGAATATATCACTACGTGGAGTGCCTTGTCACTGGATATACTAAAAAATTGTGGTTCTACTTTGAACTTTTAAACTTACCAGGTTCATTGTAAATTAATCTTTTTATATACTAATTAGTGGCCACCCGCGGCCTCGCTCGCCCGTTCCCGTAACACTCCGTTCCCGTTGCTTTTTCGGGATAAAAAGTATCCTATGTCCTTCTCCCGGTTCTAAGCTACCTCCCCACTAATTTTCTGCCAAATCGGTTTCGCCGTTCTTGAGTTATAAATAGTGTAACTAACACGACTTTCTTTTATAAATATAAGATTAGTGGCAAGACCTCCTTTTTTTCCCACACTTTGAACTAGGTTTGTATTTTTTGGTTGGTCATCTGTTGTCAATCATTGTACTCATATTTTTTACATACCTACTAATAGAATGAGCTCATACAGCATACGTAATATTTTTGGATTGTAAAATTTTTTTAACAGCGAGTTAAAATATGAAAATAATCTAAAATAGTTTTATCTACAAGTGAAGTTTAAAAAAACCTACTTGAAAAACCGACTTCATTGGCAAACTGCAGAACCGATTTTGATAAACATTTTATGGCACCCAATCTGGAAGACCCTTCAAATAAAAAAAGAAATTTTTAAATCATAAAATATGACGAAGTTATTCGATAGCAAACATTTAAAAAAATACGACCGAATTGAGGGAATAAAAAAATTACTCCTCTTTTATTTGAAATCGGCTAAAAAGCAGAAAATAATAGTTTATTCACGTAAAACAATGGCATCTCAAGAACCATTCCATTCCTCCATAGCATGCCATCTAATAGCAACGCGTATGTAGGTTACAAGCAGTGCTCGTACAGATGATCCATTTTCCGTGAATTATGACTCGCCCGAAGGGAATATGAAAAAAGCAGCCAAGTGCGAGTCGGACTCGCCCATGAAGGGTTCCGTAGCACGACGAACTACAAGAACCTGTATATTATGTTACTTGATGTAGCATAATAAGGTTCTTGTAGTTCGTCGAAAGGTAAATTGCGGTTTACGGTTTATGACGTATAAAAAAAAAACTACTGACTAGATCTCGTTCAAACCAAAAATCGTTGGAAGTTTACATAGTAATGTACAACATATATTTTTTTTAGTATTATCATTCTCTTACTTTAGAAGTTAGAGGGGGGGGGACCAACTTTTTTCCACTTTGGAAGTGTCTCTCGCGCAAACTATTCAGTTTAGAAAAAAACGATATTAGAAACCTCAACATCATTTTTGAAGACCTATTCATAGGTACCCCACACGTATGGGTTCAATGAAAAAAAAATTTTTGAGTTTCAGTTTCCAGTATGGGGACCCCCGAAATTTATAGTTTTTTTTTTATTTTTATGTTAAAATCTTAATGCGGTTCACAGAATACATCTAGTCGCCAAGTTTCATCAGTCTAGCTCTTACGGCTTCGGAGAAAAATGGCTGTGACATACGGACGGACAGACAGACAGACAGACAGACATGACGAATCTATAAGGGTTCCGTTTTTGCCATTTGGCTACGGAACCCTAAAAATTCGACTTCAGTACTGTGACGTCAGAAACATCATGCGATAAAAATCTGATGTGTCGGATTCAGTAGGCCTACCACAAGCTCTGTCTGGCTCTGGTTTTGAGTCTGTGTGAGTGTTGACTAAATACATCCTACGTCTAAACGTCACACACACAGTATAATACACTGGTGAGCACTCACACAGACTCAAAACTAGAGCTAGAGACAGAGTCAGACAAAGCTTGTACGCCTACAGGAATTCATCGCGTACAGAATTACTTCTGGCATTCTGCTCCAATAAAAACACAAAAAGCACTATGATAAATAATTTAATATTTTTAACCAATTTTACCTGTGACTGTGAAAATGGTCTGTTTTATTTGATTCTCAAGGATCACTTTGAAATGTATGTTCTATACAGGATGGTTTTTTGGGCGGGCAGTGATGGCCAAGTCCGAAACCACGAAAGTTAGGGAAAAATCGTGAAAAGATCCATCCCCTTGGTTTATAAAAAAAAACACACCTTGCATAGTCCTTATTTCTACGGGGAAGACTTTCAGATGAATGCTTAAAAAATCTTTACAACAAAAAACAGCGATTCATAATCATTAGAAGGCTGGAAGAAGAATCATAAGAATATGATTCTTCTTCCGCCTGCCATTTCATGTGGGGTCGTCTAAAATGTTATTTTGTTCCATTCCTCTACATAATCAGCTATCATTTCTGTATTCACTCCTTTCTTAATTATGTTGCTTCCATGTCTATCACAAAAATCATCCATCTTTTTTTTTGTTTTTAACTCTTGCGAAATTATAAAATCCTTACAATTAAATAGTTAAACAATAGCTAAAGCCGAAGAGTGTCTTTATATGGGGCTTATCCCCCCCTGTACGATGCCCCAAGATCTAATCCCAAACACGGGAAGGGCCATGTCAGTCTAATGGAATCTGAAACATCTTTGCTGAACGATGTGTTTGTACGGCACTTTCAGTCACTACTCTATCACTTTGTGACTACCCACAAAAAAAAAAAAATTTTTTTTACTATTTAGTCCCAAATTATGCAGACCTCTATGAGAACCAGATAGCTAATATAAAGCTTATAGTCTTTTTTTGTAATTATGTATGTACTTAGCATACAATATAACATTCGGTAGGGTTCGAACCCACGACGGAGAAGGTTAAGCTACTACCAACTGAACTGAGAGGCTAGACAAAAAATATGAAAAGACACGATTTAAAAGTTGATGGACCAACAGCTTTGTAAAGAGCAGAGGAAGTTCTAATTTAGCCTTAGCATAACCAAGTAGTTTTTGAAAAAATGAAACAGTCGCAAATTTAAAAGCACGGTAGTTTTTCTATCACCACTTTTTGGTTGATGGAGAAGGCTACTGAAAACCTCCTACTGAAAACCTCTAAGCGGTGGACTGATTCAAGCTAATTGATGATTATGATTCTTTTTTGTATGAAAATCAACCATTGTGGTTATCAGTTGCCTTTCAATCTTGAGGTCATTAGTCCATAGACTGTTTTTTTTTTGTGATCATTTACCTGTGTAAGTGACTTATTTATTTATAATTTTGCATTCCTATTTTAAAATAGGAAATAACGTCATTTATTTGTTCTATTTTTATTTCGTAATTTAACTTTTTATTTCGTATGATTGTGTTGATTAGAATTTGTTTTATTATTATGTTAACTATTTTGTGTGACAAATCTAAGTACATGTAACATGTCTAAAGAGAAATAAAGATTATGATTATGATTTACGTGATTTAAGTCAAGAACAATCTCATGACATGGTCATAATAATTATTTATGTTTAGTCCAAGAGTTCACCTAAAATTCAATATCCCCAAATCTCCTTTTAACTGTGTACATGACCCACTCTGTCAACACATTCAAATTACTTCGAAACTCGTGTAACCAAGCCGTATTAACTGCCAAAGAGTTAACTATCAACCCTAAAGATGATCCTATTAATGTAAGTAGCACAACTTCCTCTAACAAGATCTTCTACACGTGCTGGTGACTCCTGGAAAACGTGAAGACAGTCGGTTGCATCAGCAGTACCCAAATGCATTTTTTAGTTAGCCATTTGTCGTAAATCTGACTGCTGCCAGCCCGAGTGAAAGCCCCTGAAAGTCTTTAGAAAGGGACGGGATGATACTTGGTGATAGAAGAGAGAGACAGCATCAGTTGGTGATAGAAGCCGAACAATGAGGACTTTTGCAATAAATCATAGTCTGGAACTAGTGGGTAGGCTTATGTAAGCTGTCTGTTACACCGAAAATTTATCTTGTCTATAGTAGCAGAGATTGTTACAGCTCGGTGGCCGATTTCAAGTTTTATGCCGAAAGTTTGACGCTAGATTTTTGTACCACAAGAAAATTTGATATCCAATTAAAAAAGTTTTTTTTAATACAACTTGCTGATGGAACAAGGATATCGCTCACCTGATGGTAAGGTATGAAAAAAATCATTTCTGAGCATGCTCTTTTAATCCCTTGAATTCTGGCGACCTTTAAAGTACTTGGTTCTTCATTCAAGGGCTCTTAGACCTGAGGAGTGAAACAGCTAAAACCATTTTATTTATGTTGCAGCTTCACATTTTAATTGTATGTCAAAATATGTCACTTCATTCGCTTCTGTTTTTTATACAACTGATGATGGAACAAGCATATGACCCACCTGATGTTTAGGGTAACCATCGCCTATGACAAAGCATTGCCTTGTAGGTCCCACACGTCAGGAATAATACTGCTTTGCGTCCATCAATTTGAGGCATACAGATGTTCAACCTAACGTGCCCGTGCCCACGTGCCTAACAGTTTCTTTTTAATTAATAAAGAAACTAGAGTGTTATTTTATTTGTCTAAGTTGATACAGTACAGTGTGACTGCAGTGCATTCCAACTATGATCCTACACGATCCTTTTATCTGCGAGCAACGATCCCGTTAGCGAGTACTACATACTGGGAGCTCGTTAGTCGTTACGTTACTTTCTGTGCACTAACGGGACCTAATCGCTTGAAACTGTACACTGTCTGGCCTTCGGGAAATTCTAGAAGCGTTTGTTTCAGCTTTTCCAGGTATTCATTACTTCAGATATTGAACGTCTACTGCTGATCGATCTTACGTGAAGGTTAACTGGTCTAGCTCAATCTGATTTGACGTCTGATTATTGTTTGCGTATTTCCCCCCAATCAGACGTTTTTAGGTGGAGATAAAACCCATGAGTTACGGCGCAAAAGGCAGAATAACTACCAACTGAGCTGAAAGGCCAGTCAATATGTATATAGAGAAGGCCTATGTAGACTTTTTAGACTGGATCATGCCGCAGAACCAGATTCCATTCTCACTACCTGGATGGCTGGTTTTCTGCAACTGCTCGTTTTTCACTGTCCTTTTTGCCGCGCACGAGTAAGTTGTGGACTTCTGCGGTTTTCCCTTGGAGCTTCAACATGGGGTCCTTCAAAAGGTGGGTCTATAAGTTCTTAAACGGCCGGCAGCGCATCAGTACTACCTCTGGTGTTGCAGGTGTCTATGGGCAACGAAGACTACGGCAACGGAGACTACTTTCCACCAGGTCCAGTCTGCTCGTCTGCCAGCTATGGCATAAAAAAATGATGATGATGAATGACTGCAGCACAAATCAAAATGCAAACATGTAAATGCAATACGGAATGGGAAATCGCAATACTCGAAGTAGTGTATCGTGATTAATATCGCGCAGACTTGGGCCTCATTTCCATGAAATTCGGGTTTGATTGAAATAGGCGCTGGTAATGGACTCAATGTTCGTTGGGATTAGGTACTCAGCTGTAAATGTACTACTCGAACTCAATGTACAGTAAGTAACGCTAAATGCTATGGTGTTAATAGAAATGGATGAAATGGAGACAGATCACAGAACAAAATGTGATCCACAAATGCCCCTTAAACTTAAGGGAAACTCATAAGACCATGCATGGATCTGAGTGTTGGGCTACGAAAGGATCGGATGAGAGAAGAGTGCACGCTGCTGAAATGCAAATGTTGCGATGAATGTGTGGAGTGACAAGGATGGATCAAGTAAAGAATGAATATATTAGTGAATGTCTTAAAGTAGCGCCTGTGATGGACAAAATGATTTGGTTAGCATGGTATGTACATGTCATGCGGAGAGGTGAAAGTCATATTACGAGAAAAGTATTAGGTATGGATGTGGATGGTGGTTGAAGAAGAAGAGGTAGACCAATGAAAATACAGATGGAATTTGTTGATGACGACATGAGCAAGAAAGCAAAGAAAAAAACCTGAAGTGCCGACTGATTCCTAGACTTATTGGTAATACCCCGGGCATAACGCATTTCGTGGTGAAACAGTTTAAATAACTAAGACTATTTTCTTTATATAGCTCAACTATATAATAAATACCGATCACTATCATCAAACAACGATCTAATTTATATCGCTTATTTATGCTGCTATCTGTACAGAGGATTATTGGTCTCGTTTTGATGAGGACTCAGCTTTCACGGTCCATTTTCGGGCAGTACTAAGCTACATCCGCTTAGTAACGTGCATACGTTTTTAATTTCCAAAAGCTGTTACCGTTATTTGACGGTCGTTCTTTACCGCATCGGCTTACTAAAAATGTACAGACAATCCCACAAATAATAAAAGTAAACATGTCTTTGCATCTGTGTAGATGATTTATAGCGTCGTCAGGGGGATTTTTTCCCTCATGGGGCATGAAATTTTATTTACGACTGAGTGCCTGGTTGAGAATTTTAGATGGAGTTGGCTTACCAAACACCTACCTACCATCCAAATAGCTTAGTTGAGCTTATAAAAAAGTCAAGGTCAAATACGGAGTGGAGTAAACGGGTTTCAGAGTGGCACCACACTGGAACTTCACAACTGCAGTTGTGAAGTACAAAACATGTTTTGTAAAAGGTTATACTAAAAATTGGTAGAAACCAAGCCGTAGTTTGTTGCCTGTGCTTCTAGACTTGGTGGCGTGGAACTGGTCCCTAGACGCACCTAGTTGTAAGACGTTTCAAAGATGTCTCAATTATTTATGTACATTGCTGTCATAAAGCTCAATAATAGGTACCTAAGCTAATATAAATGTAACCTGTATGCAATAAATAAATGAAATGAAAGATATTCTTGTGATACGTCTGTATAAATACATTTTTGAATTTTGTATTTCTTCACGATGTTTTCCATGTGATGTGGCAAGGCATATCATGAAAAGGGATAAAAGTCATGTGACTGATAATATGAGAGTGAAAAATGACATGGAGAAGTGATGTTTTATTTTTGCAATATTAAGACTGAAATTTTCATGTCGAAATTTTCTGAGAAAACGAAGAGAACAGAACGATAAAAACAGAAACAATACATAATGCATCACGAGAGTGATATTTCCTCACTTACCATAACGAATAAAAACACAACATCACTTTTATCTGGTATCTCGCAATATCAAGCCATTACCCCACTCTGCACCACTATTAAAATCCAGTTTACTATCAGCAGAGTAGACGGTCTTAAGCAGACCATAAAATGCAAGTAAAAGATACGTGAGTGTGGTATGGGTGTTGCTTAAAACCGCTTCAAAATATCATTGGGCTAAGTGACCGTGGTTTTATGCTCGGATACGTTCGATAAAAATGTCAGTGGGAATGACAATGATGTATAAAAAATTGGTGCACAAAGATTAAAATAAATACTGCGGATTTGTAATAAGATAGTCAGAGAAAAAAATATTTGATAATTAGTAATAGCTATTAAAATTATTATTATTTTGAATATTGGACAATCCACACAGCAATTTTAGGCCCCAAATTAAGTTATAAGCAGAGTTTAACAAATATTTGTTATCGGTGGGAATCAAACCCACGGCCTACGACACAGAAGGCAGGGCTACTACCAAGTGAGCCATGACGCCTAGTTTTTGTTTCAGAATATAACCTGGAGAACCAAAAATAACAGTACCAAAAAAATGACACATTAAATACGATCTGTCACCGCGTAAATTGTTTCCGTGATGTGGATGTCATCTCTCATGACAAATTATCGAACGTTTCCGAGTATAGAAGCCCCCAGTCCATCAAAATGTCGGTTATTGTAGAAGCCCAAAGTTTTCTCTCATTACAGCACAAACTATTTTTATTACGCGATTTATAACACCGATATTAGGAAAGTAAAAAACTATCGTAAAACCGCTTCCCAACTCGGAGTACCATGGAATAGAAAATAGAGCTAATAAAAGATCATTGTGCTATCTTGGCAATTGAGGACTAGTACATTGCTGTCACACTCACGCGTATGGTACGTAAGTGGGACGGCAATAAACCCAATCCAAACAGATTTTGCAGCAAGTGTGTCATGATGGGTTTTTGTTTTCTTATAGGTGAGAGTGGAATAGTACTCTCCTAGTCATGTGACTAGGAGAGCAATGAGTATGGATGTGGATGGATATGTGAGCAGAGGTAGACCAAGGAAAACATGGATGAACTGTGTGAAAGATGACATGGATAAGAGAGGAGTGAATGCAGAGGTGACGGCTGACAGAGGGGAATGGAGTATTGAGATTTTCTAGATAGCAAACGCAGTATAGTTTTTATATCACACACATTTTATTATTATAGGCCTATCCGCCATTACAAGAACTCGCAAGACAACTGCCATCGTATTACCAACGACAATATTATTATAGATTCACAATAGACACTAGTGACCCTAGAATGGTCTCGGCCTCTTTGCCATAGGAAAACATAAAACCTTGACACCTTCTCCTATTTTTTAAAAAATAATCTGAATCTCATTCACATATTTTTAAACAAAATATCTTATAACATTTATCTACTATGCATTCAACATAACACATTTTCAACAACTATTTAGTATACAAAACAAAAATTCATTATTATTAATACAATAATATAGTTGTTAATATTCACTCACTCAAACTTTCCACTATGAAGCTCAAATTTACATTTTTAAAGTCAGTTTTATACTTTCTGAGCCTTTACTTACTTCATATCCAATATAATTCTTAGGATCCTTATATATTTTAATTTCGTAATGTTCTCTTATACAATTTAAAATATTTATCAATGTTTGCTTGTCTTTAGCAAATAGCTAAACCATCTTCTACATAATTCGCAATGATTACAGTTTTGTTTTTATTTGTGAACACACATCGATCAGTCTTAGTCGGTAGTAAACCTAATTTTAACATTACATTTGTTATGTTTTGTTCCATGTAATAGGAGCTTGCTTAAGTCCATACAAAGCTTTATTTAATCTTATAACCTTTTTAGATTATTTTTCGAAACCTCCTGGTATTCTCATATAAATATTTTTTATCTTTTTGTGCCAGCTAAAATATCTTAATATTTTCTTTACATATTTTTATCAGACAGTTCCCCATACGAAATGCTGTTTTTACATCGAAACTCATTATTTCAGAATCATTATATGCAGCTATAGCAAACAGAGACTTCAAAGCTGATTGACTTACTACTGGACTGTAGATTTCATCATACTCTAAACCATATTGCTCAAAACCTCTGACTACTAACCGTGCTTTGTAGGTTCCATCATCTTTTATACGAAATACCCATTTATTAGATACAATTTTCTTACCCTGTGCTTCTTGCACATCAACTACTTCCCACGTTTTATTAGCTAGAAGAGATTCCTTCTCCGAATCGATTGCCTTCTTCCAACTGTCTCTTTCTGTACCTGAAATAGCATCATTATAAGTTATTAACGCATAATCACTAAACTTAGCAGGGAGTTTTCTGATTCTCTTTGATCTTCTGTGTTCCTCAACTTCATGTATCAGTGAACCATCATCAGATCTTTCTATTAGTTCAACTCGACCAGTTTCAGTATTTTCCTGTTCTTCTTCACTGTAGTAAATCTCGTCTTCTTCAATAACATCTGATATTATTACATTGTCTTCTGTGTCATTTATTATTGTTTCATCTGAAGTAACTCTTACTCTTTCTTCGTCATTTTCCATTTTTTCATCATCAGTTTTAACAATAACAACATCTCTTCTTATTTCAATTTTACGTTGTTCAGGGTTCCACAGCCTGTAGCCGTTATTAGTGTATCCCACCATCATTCGTTTTTTACTTCTCGGTTGTAACTTTTTTAGATGTTCTTGATGTTTTAAATACATAATTGTTCCAAATTCTTGTATATTTGATATGTCAGGACGTCTTCTATTCCACAATTCATATGGTGTTCTTTTCTGTAGAGAATCACTGGGTAGTCTGTTTATTAAATAAACTGCACTCAGTACAGCCTCACCCCACATCTCATTTTCAATATTTTTGTTGAACAACATTGCTCTAGTTTTCTCTAGAATAGTTCTATTCAATCTCTCTGATCTGCCATTTAATTCTGGTGTGTATGGAACTGTAAAATCCATTTTTATACCTTTATTTAGACACCAATTCTTCAAATAATTGTTTGTGTACTCTCCTCCGTTATCACACCGAATACAAGAAACTTTCTCATTTTTTTCTCGTTCTGTTTCTTCAACATAATTTTTAATTATATCTGGAACTTGACTTTTTTGCTTTATGACGTATACTTTGGTAAAGTGACTGTAGTCATCAATCATCGTGACAAAATACCGTTTTCCGTCATGCGTTTCAGTTTCAAAAGGTCCACATACGTCTGTGTTTATTATTTCCAGATTTCTTTCTCCTCTTTTTCTTATTGTATTATGTGGTAGCTTTGTTTGCTTTGCTTTTATACATATCTCACAGTTCTCTTCAATTTTGTCATTTCCATCTATTTTTATTCCATCTGCCACCTTTGTTAATGTCTGTAATATTCCTTTACCTGGATGTCCCAGTCTTCTATGCCACTCAAGGGCAGTCCCTTTTTCTTGCATAAGCAAAGAAACTTCATCATTATTATTTTTATTTATATCGACATAATATAATCCTTTTTCTTTCATTCCTTTTAAAACGAGCTCTTTATTTTTATATATTTCTACTTTATTACCAGTAAATAATACTGAACCCTGGTTATTAGTTATTGCACTCACCGACATCAAGTTTTGTGCCAGTTCAGGAACAAACAATGTCTTTTCTAAATTGCAACTGGTACCTTTCACAGCTCCAACACCCTCCGAGATCATGGTGTTGTTATCAGCAACTGCAACTTCTGTTTTATTTTCTTGATACCCTGACATAAGATTTAGATTGTTTGTCATATGAACTGTGCTTCCAGAATCAACCACAAATTTCGATTCTGTCTTTTTATCACCGCTTGTCAAAAATGATGTTTCAGCCTTTCCTTTGTTTTTCCTGAAAAAACAATTTTCTTCCGCATGATTTGTTTTCTTACAAATGGTACATTGGGTTGTATTATTTTTTATTTTACAGTTCTCATTTTGCGTTTTGCAATTTATTTTAATATGCCCCAACTTTCCACACTTAAAACATTTCATCCTGTGTGTTGAAGCTTTATAGGCCATTGGTTCTTCTTTTGTTTCATTTCTAGACTCTTCCATGAGCAGCCTGTTTGTTAGATTTATTAGTGTTTTATTTTCTTTTGATGTAGCTTCCCAAGCCGTTACGAAGAACTTGTATGAGGTTGGCAAGCATGTCAGCAATTTCGACATCACCAAGTCATCATCGATTTTTTGACCCAAGCTATTCAGTCTCATTGCCAAATTATCGACTTCTGTTATTAGTTGCGTCATTGTCTGATCTTTGTACTGGAAATTGAAGAATTCTTGAAGTAGCGAACATTTGTTTCGTTCTTCATTTCCCTCAAAAATGCTACACAACTTTGTATACATTTCTGCAGCCGTTTTACACCCAAGTATATGCGCCTTTAGTTTTCTATCGATCGAGCATAGTATTAATTTCTGTGCTTTGGCATCTTTTAGATCATCAATTTTATCTTCTGATGTTTTTACAGTACCTTCCAGCTGGCTTGCTCGAAAATGCACATTTAGTTCGAATTTCCATAGGTGAAAATTCTTTGACGACGTCAACTTTTCTACCGTATCTTCATCTGTTTTACCGGACATTTTTCCTGTTTTATTTTTACTGTTTTTAATTCTTATTTTAATGTTTTTAATTGCATTTGCGCTCTAGCTCACTGGGCCCATAACCTATTGAGATTTTCTAGATAGCAAACGCAGTATAGTTTTTATATCACACACATTTTATTATTATAGGCCTATCCGCCATTACAAGAACTCGCAAGACAACTGCCATCGTATTACCAACGACAATATTATTATAGATTCACAATAGACACTAGTGACCCTAGAATGGTCTCGGCCTCTTTGCCATAGGAAAACATAAAACCTTGACATGGAGGAGGAAAACCATGTTGTGCCGACCCCACATAAATAGAGATAAGGGCAAGAAGAAGAAGAAGGTGAGACTGGATTATTGGTGAGAATTATTTGGATGGCCAAAGTCTTCTAAAATAAATGAAGGAGTGCCGCATCCTCAAGACTCAATTTATGTACTATTCCATGATCGTTTATGAGTTTATTATCAGTGGTATTATTATTTATCTGAGCTATTACTCCCTTATTTTTGTACGCAATAAAACCGGTTTACGATGTGAAAAAGATAAAAGGAAACGCAGGAGTCCTTCGGGGGTTGTTTGATGAATTTCGAGTTTCTTGCTGTACGGGATTCCATATTTTGCGTGTGTAAGCCACTTTGTTTTTTCTGTATTTGGTATTTCTTACGTTTGATTGGTTAATAAAATCTGTTTTTGATCTTTTTAGATCCCAGGAGATAAAGGTTATTTTTGCAATCAATTGATCTAGTTTCTCAATATTTCTGACAAGATGAAAATTGAAATCTTTGCTTTTGTTTCCCCAATAAACGGGCGTAAAACACTGGGAAAGAATATTAAATTAGTATAAGGCTATGCTAAAAATAATCAAGCAAAGATCTTGGAACCAGAAAATATAAAATACAGCTGAACAGCCTCGGTTTGAAGTCTATTAAAAACTAGCATAAAATATTTTCACGAAGGAAAACACTGGCCTAGATTTTCGAAGCCGACGCAAGTGCGAAATTCCAGGCCATAGCTACCGAGGCACCGAGGAAATTGGTGTTTTCATTACATTAGCTTCAGATTATACAATTATCTGTCTCCACGTTCGTGCATACGTGCAATTTTGAATGAAGTTCGAGGTGAGTTTGAGAGTTTGCGGCGCGCTGGGAGGTGGCATTGAGAAGATTTGACAGTAGGCCTACCATGAGCTCTGTCTGGCTCTGTCTCTGCTTCTGGTTTTGAGTCTGTGTGAGTGCTCACCAGTGCAGTACTGTGTGTGTCACGTTTTGACGTAGGATTTATTTAGTCAACACTCACACAGACTCAAAACCAAAACCAGAGACACAGCGAGACAGAGCTCATGGTAGGCCTACAGGTATTTGCAAATGAATTAAATAAATTGAGCTATCTCGATCTCGATCTAGATTGTTTCTGACAGTCTGCAGATAGCTTAACTCTTTTTTGCGATTTAAGTACATTTTGTTGAAAGCTCAACTGTTTTTTTGCGTGTATTTTGTTAATGCTACTATTAATTTAATAATTTTAAGAGATTCTTTATCTATTCCTAGAATCAAAAAAGAAATAAGTTAATTTGCTTCATCAGAAAGTAGATTAAAAATATGATACGATATACTCATAAGAATCCACTTTTTCTTTTGTACTGCAGACATTATTTCAGGTTAAGGGGCCGGCGTACAGGGCGAATTTTCATACAAACGTAATACCAAAATGATTACTAATTTGAGCTGATTTTCACTATATTATTGTAATAATTGTATTTGTTTAGTATTTATCTAGGTTCCTGAACAGTTTTTATTTTAAATTACTTCCCTCAAATGAAATTAACGCTAATCACATTTTGCAATGAAAAAAATGTGTTGGTGTTTATTTCATTTGAGGGAAGTAATTTGAAATAAAAACTGTTCAGGAACCTAGATAAATACTAAACAAATACAATTATTGCAATAATATAGTGAAAATCAGCTCAAATTAGTAATAATTTTGGTATTACGTTTGTATGAAAATTCGACCTCCACCGGCCCCTTAAGTTAAAAGTATTTATTCATCTTAATATTATCGCAAGGATCACTTTGAGTAGGTAAGACTATGCTACAGTAGGTATGTAGGTACACTGTATTAATATTTTAAATAATGTATTCACATTCAAGTTCAAGCCCACAGGTGTGTATAAAATGTATTGAATTTCATCTTGCTGTAAGCCTACCACAAGCTCTGTCTGGCTCTCTCTCTAACTCTGGTTTTGAGTGAGTGTGTGCTCACCAGTATTACAACGTGTAAGATATTTTGTCAACACTCACATAGACTCAAAACAAGAGCCAGAGACAGCACCACACAGAGCTTGTGGTACCCCAGTGCTTGTGGTACTGGGTGCTGAGGTACATAATTTAAAATATCACCCGACAACACCCACTTTTGCCTGTGCTTCTAAGCTCACTTTCCTAATGGAAAGAAAATACGTGTGACAGTTTCATATTTCTGAGACTGTGTTCTTATCCTGTTTACATGACATTATTTTGAAATGTGGAATATTATACTTTTAGACCGAATAGAATAAGTACATGAATGATACAGTAAATATTTTTAAGGTGATGCTTTTTGGGCTAGGCTCAAACTATGATACCCATCATAGTTTGAGCCTAGGGGCACTAATTACTCGTATAACGCTACTAATGGGTTAATTTATCCATCTTTCTTTCTATTTAGGCCGTCTGGAAGAAATCGCCCCAGCGATAAAACCACCCATTGCAGGACAATGTATTCTTTTTTTTTATTGTTTTAGTTTTTAAATTACTCTTATGTTGCCCACAATAAAGTTTTTTATTTTATTTATTTAGACCATTTGCACCCACTGCTGGGTACAGACCACCTCCATAATACTCCACTCTCATTTATTTCATTTTTTTATGCTTTTTTTTTTGCTGGTGATCGTCTGAAGATTTTTACAATGCTACCGGACAAATAATTGTTTTTGTAAAAGAAAAGCTGAATTTTTATTCCCCGCTGGTTGTGTGCAGGTATGCCCAATGGTACTTCAACTAATTCTGCCAGCTGGGTGTCTTTTAGCTTGTCTACAAGACAAGCTAAAAGACACCCATTGATCTTTAAGCATTATCCAGCTTTAGGCCATTGATCTTTAAGCACAGCTACAGCTTGTGCTTAGCCTAGTTAGCTGTCTATATTGTTGAAAATATGGATGAACTGTGTGAAAGATGACATGGATAAGAGAGGAGTGAATGCAGAGATGACGGCTGACATAGGGGAATGAAAGAAGAAGACATGTTGTGCCGACCCTAAACAAAGCGGGATAAGGGCAAGAAGAAGGAGAAGGAAAAGGCGTAGTTGGCTGTCTCATTCTTATTTTACGGCGATCAGGTGTAAGTCAAATAATATATCAATACACTTATTCAGAAAATAATACAATCTTTTACAAAAGCAACAGCAACGTTGCCATTTGTACAAAATGCAGTGAACTCTACAAATAATCTCGAGCCGAGATCAGCCAAGTGGGAATTTTAATAATTTACAAAAGGTTCTGTCAGTAAAGAACGTCGGATACTTGACAATGGTTTTAGCATTAAGGCTTGCGCACATCTAGGCGATGGTGATGGCGATCATTTGAAACGCTGTCAATTACCACTGTCATATTTGAGCGCGTGAGTGCGCAGACTTTTATTCATTGATAAGAAAGAAGTTTCCAATTGTAGATTTCCGAAAAGGATGGTGAAATCCATATTTTTTTGGGATTTGATGAATTCGGGGAGATTTTAGTGTTTTTTATTCCTGAACTGGCAATAATTGTATTTTTTTAGTTCTTAGACAGTTCTAACTAGCTCCAAACTAAACCAAGATTATACAATAAGAACCAGAGAAGTGATTGTCAGAGAGAAAATATGATTATTCTGTTTTTTAAAATTTTTCAATACTTTGAATTATTCATGAAAATGAGTTAAAATATTATTTTTCATTTTTTTTAAGACTTTTCAATACTTTGAGTTTAAGAAAGAAAGAAAGAAAAAAGGTTTATTTGTCACATCGCCAATGGAGGACATTTTAGATACTAAAATAAGGAACACACATAACAGTAACAAAAACAGAAAACAAAAATAAAATGGAACTAAAAAAAAAAGTGCAGAGAATGGTCCTCCATGTGGGGGGTGCGACAAACAGGCTTCGTCTCAGCTCGATGCTGCGAACCATCCGAGATGGAACACAACGCTGGTTTTCAGACGAAACCCGTTGGTGGCTTCACGAACACAAAAAATAAATAAAAAGGATAGGATAGATTTAGGTATGTGCTGGTACACTAGATAATCAAAATAAATAAAATAATGCATCAGTATAATATAATATGATACGTAGGTATGGGATAGTTAATGAGTAAGTATGTAAGTACAAAAAAATAAAAAATTGAAAATATTTATAATAAATATATACATAAATAAGTGCATTATCATAATATTGTCCATGTATAAGTTCAATATAATGTAATTAATAATTATCGCTTCACTTTAAAAATTTAATATAATAAGTTTGAGTTATTCATGAAAATTTCAAACAGAATTTCCATACAACTGTCGCCTAATGTCCAACCCCCTTTAGTGCAGAAAGATATTGGGTCAGGCGACATTTGGCGCGCGCCCAGCTTGCAATCTTGTTTCTTTCTTTTCTACATTGTAAAGTAACAGAGCATAACCGATTTAGCAATAAATGGATGAGCAGACTCCGCAAATGGTAACCACATGTGGAGGAGTTAAGGTCTATACACTTTTGGAATGGGCGCAACTCAGTGAAGGCCTGCGCACACCTAGGTCGCTGGCGGTAGCGATCAGTGAAACACTGTCAAATATCGCTGTCAAATTTGACAGTGTTTCATTTAAATTATAAAAAAAGCGGCCAAGTGCGAGTTCCGTAGCAGTAAGTAATATAACATAGAGTTCTAGAAGTTCTAGTAGTTCGTCGAAAGGTAAATTGCGGTTTAAGATTTATGACGTATAAAAAAAAACTACTGACTAGATCTCGTTCAAACCAAATATCGTTGGAAGGTTCCATAGTAATGTACAACATATAATTTTTTTAGCTTTATCAGTCACTTATTTTAGAAGTTAGAGGGGGGGGACCAACTTTTTTCCACTTTGGAAAAGTCTCTCGCGCAAACTATTCAGTTTAGAAAAAAACAAGTATGGGAACCCCCAAAATTTATAGTTTTTTTTTCTATTTTTGTGTAAAAGTCTTAATGCGTTTCACAGAATACATCTACTCGCTCAGTTTCATCAGTCTAGCTCTTACGGTTTCGGAGAAAAACGGCTGTGACATACGGACGGACAGACAGACAGACAGACATGACGAATCTATAAGGGTTCCGTTTTTGCCATTTGGCTACGGAACCCTAAAAAGGTGAATTCATGGTATATGGTATATTATATACTGCTGTATAAATTGACAACGCTTCTTTCTTTCCTTTGTTTCTGAGTTATAACTAAAATAAATTCTATATAATATTTACTATAATAAATATCTTCGTTATCTAGACCAAAGATTTATTGCAGAATTTGGCGATACAATGTACCTACCGCTGCTTTATGTATGAAGAACGATTTTATATTTATTATTATCATTTTCCATTTCTATTTATTCAATTTTATTCAAAATACAAGATGTAAAGTCTTGTCATAGTTTCTTGCAATTCTTTGCACTGCCAAAATGTGAAAGCCATGTCACTCGTTTTTATGCAAATAAAATGTTCTGCTTGCGTTTCAAACTCAGACATTTCATGTTATTTGGCATGATGGTTTTCTGAAGCTTTCTTTGTAATGCTTATAATAATCTGAGTTCTATTTCTTTCTCCAAGTTTTTCTTATTTTTGCAGCAGGATTGTTACATTGATTTTATCTAGTATTTGGAATAAGTTAGAACTAGTTCAATTTGTATGTGTTTTTGTCAAAATTCAGTAAATAATGTAATTGATGATGTAAGATTATTCTTTTCAAGAATCTATAAATTAAATAATTACAAAATTTGTCAACTTAGAATTTAGGGAAAACAATTTGATAAGTACTTCAGTATTTCAACATAGAACAACAAATTAGGAGTAACTTAGTAATTTTTGAAGGATGGCGGTATATTATAACGAGTACTTAGTTGAAGAAGTTACAACTTTGATTAACTATAACGTGGGCTTTAGAGGGAGTTTTTCATCATTTATCATAAATTTGCATGTATGAAAAATACCAATAAATAGTAACATAATTAAGAAATTCGAAGACATGGCACCTTCATTATTAGCTACAAATACTCAGGAATTAGGTTCAACAAATATAATAAAAAATATTTATGAATCGATTTTTTTTAAGTTTTGTTACGAAAATCCCGAGAAAATCGATGAAGATTATCCTTTCGGATCATTGGCGCGTTGTTACATCTAAAATTCCATTTCAAATCAAAGGCAAGCCGCCTAGCGTGGCGACCATAGGTCATCGTCTTGTTTTCCGTGTCAATAATTATGTCATAAAGAAATTAATGAAAATAAAATTTTTAAACTAAAACTTAAATCAGTTAAGGAATTAAACAAATATTCACGACCCAAAAATTAGACCCTGTCAGTTTGTGTAGCTAATAATGAATAACCCTGTATAGCCAGTACACTTTTACAAAAAGACATTTTTATTTACTTTTCGGGAAATCTTAGACTGGTAAGTACTTTTTTATTTTTGAATTTTACGCTAATAACATCAATCACCGAAATAACTTCCTAAAGTTCTGGCCACCAATGTATATACCCCTTTACTTCAGCTATTAGTGTTCCGAAACTTTGGCGAGAAACATTGCTATTATGGTTATCTGTGAATTATACCGTTACGGGGTTTGAGAGTCTTTAGCGGTCCAGTAGCGGTTACTGGACTGACATAACCGTTACCACAGTAAAGAAGAGAAAACAAGCAGATCCATAAAATTAAATAATCCTTATCAAAAAGTTGAACCTGTGATTTTAGAACCTTGTAGGAGTGCAGACCCTGAGTTTTTCTGTTTAAAAATGTATTTACCTTGTCCCGGTAGTTTCAAAACGTGGAAAAAAGCATCGTTAGAAAACCAGCGTGTCGTAGAACCAAAAAAAAAAATAAAAGAAGCAAACAGGCTTTTGCATTTGTTGTGGACAATTTATTAAGCCTTACTTGCAAGATGCTATAGTGCCTGGACCAGGCTTTCAGATGGAAAATGGCCCAATCCACAGGAAAAACATGGTCAATACATGCGGAACTAAGCCAAGGGTTTTCTCAAGATGTTTATTTCACCGATTGAGAGCACTAGCATTGTGTTCAGTTGTGCTCTTGTTTGTATATTGTGTGCAGTGTGTATAAGTTTCCCAAAAAGATAACTTCATAGGTAGACGATTGGATTTAAACCCACAACCTTAGGATCAGAAGGCAGGGTGGGGTTACTATCACCAGGCGAAAAAAGTTCAAAAAGAGCTTTCCTATTCACTTGAAATCTTTTTACCACCCCGTTTTATCAGAATGTGTCGTTTTTGATTGAAACTGATTGCATTTTTAGCCACGTCTTGGAATAACTGGTGTGATGTCTGTTGATATGCGTCCTCAGAGTGTCCTATCTGTTTAAAAATATCTGTGCTGTGCTGTTATTAAACTTCACCTGAAAGTTTCATGATTATGTTCATCACATAATGTTGTGACTTGCAAAGTATGACCGAGATGCATGAATTTAAAAATAATGTCAATTGAGTCGTTTACTGAAAGCTCTAGAAATAATAATTTTGAACCTTTTATAACTACAATCCATAGTACAAGCTCTGCTTAGTTCGGGGTTAAATAGTGCTGTGTGGATGGTCGGAATTATTTATTTATTTATTTTATCTACATAATCCCCTAGATATTTAACCGTTGGCGTTGAATGTAATGTTTATTTTTAAAACATGACATGTGTCCAGTGCACAAAACGAGTCACTTTGAGGCGCACTTGAAATCCTTTCACCTCACTGGTTTAATAGAACCAGTGACATGATAAGATAAAGAAGACGGAAAAGGCAGTAGATATGTATGCTTTGACTTGACATACGTTATGCTTAAAAGCCTGCGCACACCTAAGTCGCTGACAATAACGATCAGTGAAACGCTGTCAAATATCGCTGTCAAATTTGACAGCGTTACACTGATCGCCGACACCAGTGACCTAGAATACACACACACACATACACAGTGGTGGTGGTGTGGTGGTACATTTATTGTCAGTTTTCAGAAGCAAGAAGTTAAAGTTACGAAATCGTACGAGAGCGCCAAACGACGGAAAAACTATTCGGGAACTTTTCACCGCCGCAGTTGTTTGATGTATCGTCCAGGAAACTATCAGTTTTATCTGTCAGGACGTATGTTTCTAGATCCGCGCTGGCTTTTATTGTGAGAAAGTTGCTAGAACGGTCGAGAGACTTATTTTGTTTCTAACTTTTGTAAAAATGAAAAAAGGTTACGACAACACAGAAGCGGGTTATATCTCCTATTAAATTATACAGTTTTTTTATGCCATAGCTGAAAGACGAGCAGACGGGCCACCTGATGGAAAGTAGTCACCGTCGCCCATAGGCATATTATTATACAGGGTTATTCATAATTAGCTGCAAATACTCAGGAATTAGGTTCAACAAATTAAATAAAAAATATTTATGAAATGATTTTTTTTAAGTTTTGCTATGAAAATCCCGAGAAAATTGATAAAGAATATCCTTTGGAATCATTAGCCCCTGACCTATTTTGACCTTTGATCCGCGCCCGCGCGCCGTGAGCGACACTCTGCGTTCAGTCACCGTCTGGGTGGGTCATCATCCTGTTCTCCATGGTAATCATTATGCAATAGCCGTAAAGAAATTAAAAAAAAAAAAATTGATACAAAAAATTATATCAAAACTTAAAAAAAATCATTCCATAAATATTTTTGATTTTATTTGTTGAACTTAATTCCTGAGTATTTGCAGCTAATAATGAATAACCCTGTATAGGCACCTGCAACACCAGAAGTGGTGCTGATGCTGATAGTAACTACAGTCTGTGGTGGTGACAGTAAGTACTTTCTTAATAGTAAGAACATAAATAAAATACTTGAGAGTATTACTAAATAATATACTTGAGTATTCTTATGAAATCTAGTCAGATAAATCTTCTGGCAGGTTACTGATTCAAATTCATATTCAAAATATATTTTTTCAGTTGAAGGTATAAAATAAATAAATAAATAAATATTGTGGACAATTCACACAACACTACCCAGCCCCAAACTAAGCAGAGCTTGTAATATGGGAACCGGATAGCTGATATAATACTTGAATACATTTTTTTTTTGTAAATACACACTTAGAATACAATATAACACCCAGACAGAGAACAAACATTTATGTTAACCACACAAATATTTGTTCTCGGTGGGGATCGAACCCACGACCTACGGCGCAGAAGGCAGAGCTACTACCAACTGAGCTAGAGGCCAGTCACAAGGATCACAAGGATCACTTGAAACTTCATAGACCTAGGTGAGTCTAGGAGCTAGTTTCACGATTAAGCTGGAAAAACATGTAGCAAACTACGTCTTGGTTCCTATCGTTTTTTTGCAAAACAAAAGTGAAAATAGCAGTGAAGTTCTTGTGTGGTGCCACTCCAACTTAACTCCTCAATTGCACTCAAGGTTGGTTCCAACGAGGGAACTCCTCAGTGCCGTTAAATGTTGAAAACGTATTTCACTGTGAAACTGTCAAAATTTGTTTTATTGACGTGACAACGTCTTATAATTCGATGGAGCCGGCTGCACGTAAGAAAAAATATGACTCATACGGCGTAACCTTGCTTTGAGGCGTTCCATTAAAGGCTTGAAGTGCAAGCGAGAGCGCGAAACGAGTGACAAAGAGGCACAATCGGCCTCCGCGTTCGTCAGCGTTCGACATCTGTCTCTCCCCAACTTGAGTGAGCGATGCGTCAGCTGTATGACGTTGTCACGTTCAACTATCATCAGTAAACTGACTTTACAGGCAACCGATTTTTTTTATATAAGACTAGCCAATGGAACAAGCATTATGGTCCACTAAATGTTAAGTGGTAACCATCGCCTATAACAAATCATTGCTTTGTAGGCCACGTCAGAAAAGTCGTCGTAGTGGTAGGTAGTCGTAGAGTGTGGGTGCCAGTAATTTCACCTGAACCCACACTCTGACTCTACTCAACTAATAAATAAATAACTATATTAGAAACTAATCAAATTATCCTAGTAATTGATAAATGATTATGTCATACAACTTATCTTGTCTTATCGTATATAAAAATAAATTACTGTTCGTTAGTCTCGCTAAAACTCAAGAACGGCTGGACCGATTTGGCTAATTTAGGTCTTGAATTATTTGTGAAAGTCCAGAGAAGGTTTAAAAGGTGAATATTTTTTTTTTCAACGGGAATGGGGAGAGCGAAGCCGCGGGTGGCCACTAGTATCTATATAGAAGCAACTCTTGCTTCACTTAATCTTCATGATTGAACGTCACGTGACTATGCTATAATACGGCCCCCACAAGTCACAGAACACCAGGTGCTCCTCCATAATTCAATGAAGGATAAAAGGATAATACAATAAGTGGGTGTACAGATAATGGGACAAATAGACTGGAAAGGGAATATGTGGCTGCAAAACTCATAAATAAGTCTCAATAAATATTGTATACAATCCACACAGCACTATTTAGCTCCAAACTAAGCTTGTACCAGATAGCTTCTCTTCTTTTTATTCTTATCGTGTTTACCTAATGCATTTAGATGTTTTTTTTGTAACTTCAGGCTTCTTTTGTGCACATAATACTTAAATACTATATTTTTCTAAATACGCACATAGAATGCAATAGAACACCCAGAAGAGAAGAAAGATTTACGTTTACTACACAAATATTTATTCTGGGTCGGGATCGAACCCACGACCTATGGCGCGGAAGGCATAGCTACTACCAACATAATGAGAGGCCAGCAAACTACTAATTTATCTAACCTATGTTTTCCCTTGTATTTAATATACCATAAAAACACTAGAATCGACAACTACACAAGACTACAAAACAAAACATTATATTTTATTTTTTACCAGTTAATTCCAAAGTTCTTGCGAAATTATTTAAAAATCCTCGGAACTGTGAGTCGATAAACTAATTGGCGAATCTAATTAAACGGCATGTCGGCCGTCGAACATTCCAGAACATCGACATGACGCCATGACGTCATGAGTTAAATCAAGTAGGGCACTGACCTCTTCAATCAAGAAATTTACCTTGAATGAAAATGCATGTTTTGTTTTTTGTCGTAAAATTTAAATTGACTTTATTTTAAAGTGGAATAAAAACCAGTGTAGTTTTTTTTATTAATTTCAAAAATGTTCGATATGACACAATATGGCTTTATCTGCTAGCGGCCGCCTACGGCTTTGTTTGCCCCATTCCCGTTACTTTTTCGGGATAGAAAGTCTTTTTCCTGGTTCTAAGCTACCTCCCCACCAATTTTCAGCCAAATCGGTTCAGCTGTTGTTGAGTTATTAATAGTGTAACTAGCAAGACTTTCTTTTATATAAATATACAAATTATTAAACTTAGAATTGACTTAACTCGAAGACATAACAACATGTTTTTATACTTGATATTAAAAAACCATGAGCGCAAAGCTTAAGGTCGAAACTAGTATGTAATGATAGTAATTCAAGTTTGATGTACAATCGATTGTTACTAGTAAGTACCGACCGCTTACAACTGAGTGTTCCGAGCATGTCTTACGAGTTTTTGTTACGTTTGCCGAAAGAATACTGATGTCTCAAATCAATAGTAGATTTCTGAGATCATGGGTTTGTGCTTTGTTTCCTGGAAACACTTTAGAATGAATATTTTGGTGAGTAATGTTTGTTTGTTCCCACTCAACTCTCTAGTAACTAGGTATATAGATTTGCATATGAAATTTAGCAAATAATAAGAAATAGTTTGTGACATAGAATAACGATTATAATACAGGCTTCTTTTTTAGTATTTTCTTATACAAGTCATATTCTAAACTCTTATGCAAAGCGTTTTAATTCCACTTATAAATAGTTCAAATTCAAAAATTCAAGTTCAAATTCAATAAACGTTTATTCAATACGATACAAGAATCACTTTGAAACGTCTTTAAGCTAGGTGCCAGTTCCACGCGACCAAGCCTAGAAGAACAGGCAACAAACTACCTTTTGTTCATTAATTTTAAGGTTTTGTGCAATCAAGAGTTAAATAAATAAATATAAGCAAGAAGCTACCAACAACGGGAACTACTAATATAATAAATCAATGCACATTATGGCAGAGCACTTTATGACAATGCTAATGAAATGTGTTCGGACGTTGACGGATATTCATGACTGGTCACAAAGCTCCATGCCACTGGACTTAGCGTGTCATTAATTATCCACACAGACGTGTCTGCTGCATTGTGGCAAAATGTCTTAAGTGTTAAAATTCAAAATAGCTGTTTTTGTAAGCTTTGTAAGCATTGAGCACAGTAACTTTTGAAACTATCATGGTTTTCGACACAATTTTTATGAACAACGGGATATTACCATGATTTAATTTTGTTAAATTCAAAACTTACAAAATTAAATTATGGGAAATTTAAGTTTTCAATTTTTGTAATTATTAACGAAGTTATACAACATACAAAAACACATTCTCATTTTCTTACTGTTTTTACTCTTTAAATAAGTTTTGGTTTATCTCATTGGAATGAAACCGTCGAGAAATAGATACTTTCGCATTCATAGAGTCGGGATTGATTCAAATATCTCTGCAGATGATAATGCGGTCATCGATATAACCACCCCTGAATGGGGGTTGGTAGTTCGTATTTCATCCCTTTGTTTTATATTAATGATAAATGCACTATAATAAATGAATTGTTTTATGAAAAAGCGTGGTGGTGTAGCTAGGTTGTTTTATCTAAGTTTGCACTTCTGTTTAGTAAAATGTTTTTGACGTGACAACGTCTTATAATTTGATGGAGCCGGCTGCACGCACGAAAAAACATGACTCATGCGGCGTTACCTCGCTCTGAGGCGATCCATTTAAGGCTTGCTTGAGTGAGCGATGCGTCCGCGTGGACAACTGCTATACAATAATACATTTACATGTTTTACTTAAGTAGATACAACCTGTTAATTCATAAAATATTATGTCATACTACGAGGAAAGTGATGGGTATGGATGGTGGTTATATAGAGGTAGACCAAGAAAATATGGATGGACTGCGTCAATGATGACATGTTGTCATGAGCAGGGAAGGAGTGAGCACTGAGATGACGAATGATAGAGGTGAGTGGAAGAAGAAAACCTGTTGTGCCAACCCCATGTAGCGTGGGATAAGGGCAGAAAGATGATGATACTTAAAAGCAGGGGGCTAATTCTCGGGCCGATCTCGATCATTTTGAAATTTTATTTTATTGCTTCTTTTCACAACCCCGCACTTTTTGTACGTTTTTCGTATATCGTAGCTGTCGAGGCTTTTACGAAGAGGTCGTGTATGAATTACTCAAGGAAATTATCCATTCCCCCTTCGAAAATAAGCAATTAAATAAAATTTCAAAATGATCGAGATCGGCCCGAGAATTAACCCCCTGAACATCGTTATCTTAATATTTTTTGTAACCTCAATAAAATTCTTTTTTATGTAAAATGCCAAACTTTAAAGGAATTTCAGTGATTCAAAAACAAAAAATATGAAATCCAGTCTTGCACGAACGTAAAAACTTTTCAGCAAAATCTCTTAAACCTATTAAGAATAATCTCTCACTGCGTCTCGCTATTTTTTTGCTCGTGATATTTTCAACCCCCGAGTTCTCAAAAGTTAAAACAATTTACATAAAATTGTAGTTTGTGTGACTTTTGTCCCAAAACTGTCTTGTAATGCGTCGAGTTTCTGTTTTTTCTTTGTTAAAATTAAAATGTAGTTTGTGTATTTACCAATTCTGTTTTTTGACGTCTAGGAGACAACGACCTAAAATCTAGATCTAAATAATAACATTTTATTAAATTCGTTGGAACGTGCATAACATTGGTTTATTTTATTGATTGTTTTTTTCTAGCTAAGTCGGGGCCTATTTGGCATATTTTATCTAACATTACCATTAAAAATCTAACAAAAAAAACAATGAGTAAATTGTTAACATCTACACCATATATTTTTTGTGTGTACCATGATGTTTTGTGACGTTAAATAAATATTTCTATTTCTATTTCTATTTCTATTGTTTTTAACGATTTTACAGTGTTTAACTAAGGAAATCACAAAAAAAAATTATGATGACAAACTGAATAAATTTATTTTCTTTCACTATATCTTTTTATAAAACCTCTCTCAATTTTTACTAACATTATTATTTTATTGGGCCAGCAATTCTCATTTAATTTTAGTCAAAATTACAAAAATAGGGCACATCGTAGTTGCTATTAAAATTTTTACAAAACTCTGTTTTTAGGCATAAACTACAACTGTTTTAAAATGCTGAAGCTTAAAATACCATTGCACAACACATTTTTCATATAAAATATTATTTTCCAGCGTAAAATTGAAATAAGTCCCAAAGCAAAAGTTAAATTCCAAAAAGTCGACCATGCATATTTAAATACAGTAGCACATAATAAACTTCGCATGTCCGCTGGCGCAAAAACAAAAAAGGTAAATTATTGTCACGTAGAAAACTTGCAATGAGATGTAAATATTGTTTTGCTGACTGTCCATAATCACTTTTTTAATGGAGTTCGTGACCGCACGGTCGTGAATTGTTAATTAATATTTTTTCCACTTTTCCGCTGTCCTTTTAGAAATATGCAATTAAATGAAAACAGTTCTTTATTAGGGCTTGGTTACGCAATGTGGGGCAACAACGTCAAACTAAACGCAATGATCCGAGAGTTTTAGCTTTGACACTGCACTTTGACATTGAACAATTTATAATACCATCGACTATAACAATACATTACCTTGTAGGTCACGCGCATCAACTGCTTTACGATGCACTGTTCTGCGTCGTTCAACTTGAGGCATACAGATGGTCAGCATCACGTGCCAATAATTTAATATTGCCGATTCATATAAAAATAATTATTTTTGACGTGACACTAGGATAAAATATGTTTAAATATAGTCAGAGTAAGTCCAAACCCTAATAAAAATGCAAAACTAAAAAAACTGTATTTTTTAAACATATTTCGTTATGAACAGTCGTTGCCGCACCGTGCCTTGTTCGGTCTAGCAAAGGCTTTTCAGGAAAACTAGTGCTTTTTCAGTTGTTTGTAATTTAGAGACGCCCTTATTAAAACGTTCATTTTACATTAAAAATTGTCGTCTTTTCATTTCAGCTAGCGCTTTGCTGGTTACAGATTTAAATTGCGTTTTTCTGAGAAAATTAAAAACGAATGTGAATTTCAAAAACAAGTGTTGAAATTATGCTCTGTGAACCTATGGTAGAAAGCTTAAAAAAAGCGGCCAAGTGCGAGCTCGCCCATTAAGGGTTCCGTAGTAGCAAGTTCTTGTAGTTCGTCGCAAGGTAAATTGTGGTTTACGATTTGTGACGTAGTATTAAAAAAAAAACTATTTACTAGATCTCGTTCAATCCAAATTTCAGTGGAAGTTTGCATGATAATGTATATCATATTTTTTTTTAGTTTTAACATTGTCTTATTTTAGAAAATACAGGGGTGTTTGCGCAGATGTTTGTTATTTGTCTAGGTGTTATATTTAACTTTAAGTACGTATTTAGAAAAAAAACCGTATAATAGTATTATATCAGCTATCTGGTTCACATAGGACAAGCTCTGCTTTATTGGAGGCTAGATAGTGTTGTGTGGATTGTCCACAATATTTATAAAAAAAAACCACCGTAACCCACTCAACAATGCGTTTATAGGGTGTGGGTTTCCCGTGAACAAATTATAAACAAAACAAAGCTACCATAAAATGTTTTTCTACAGAAATACCTGCGTACATGAATTTCAATTCGATTGGATTTTGGTTAGAATTAAATCAAATTACTTTCCAAACCAAAAACAACAAACAACTTTCGTTTTAAAAACATGAAGCCGACTAATAAACAAACCATTTATCAATAATAGCACTTTTTCTAAAAACAGCCACCGCTAAATAACATTAGAATTGTATTTTACGAGTGCGTATTTACAAAAAAAATTAGGTTATAACTAATTATACCACCTACCTGGTTCTCATAGTACACAAGGATACGCATCAGACTATACACTGCTAGCTCTTATGTCCTTGCAGTAAGCATCTTTTTACTTTGTTTTTAGGTAACTTGAGCTGTATCCCACTGTACAAGCTCTGCTTAGTTTGGGGCTAGATAGTATCTGGTAAATTGTCTACAATAGTTATTTATCAGATATTATGTCAGCGTTTTACTGATCACCATCGCTGATCACTTAGAAGCGCGCAAGGCTTATACGGGGATGCTAAAATATTTACAGCCATACTTATAAACAATTTAAATTTAATCATTGCTTAAAGTTAGCCCTGTCACTGTTTGTCATTACCCAGTAGTAAGAGATGGCAATAGTTTAAGCACTGTTTATCTTTTAACATATTTTTATAAGTAAGGCCATTAGAAAATAAAAACATGAAAATTAAGAAAATTTTTTAGAAAATTATCATTTAATGCCAGTAATAAAACGGTCAGAGTTTTATTGTAAGCTTTATCCTAAGCCTGATTATTAGAAAACTTGAGGCAATTGCTTTGGAAAGCAAAGTTTCAACTTCAAAGGTTTTTTCTCTGAAATTGAGTACCTACGGATTTTTGTACAACAAAGGGATTCGATTATAGGCTGGGAAGGGAGCGAGCCGCGGTACCTTATTTGTAAGAACGCGTTCATTGAGATTAGCGCGAAGCGAGAAAAGTGTCTGCCATTTTTTTTTTCTTTCACGTATCACAGACTCATACTTTCTGTCCCGTTGATAATCTGTCCAGCTGCTTATCTGCCCAGCTGAGAACCTGCCCAGCTGTGAATCTGTCAAAAGTTGCTCCGGAGGCTTTACAGAGTAGTAGAGCTACTTTTAACTTGCTGAGCTAGCTAATATGAGAGGAGCCTCTATTAGATCCACTTAACTTTTCACCACACATGGTTCGAAAGAAACAGTGATACTATAAGAAGAAGAAGCTACTATGAAACCAAATAATAAACTTGTACATACTTTTATTTATTTTTCTGATGTAAATTGCCGATATTTTTCATCGCATTTATCACACCTGATACAGTTTTATGATAATTAATTAAAATAACGTATGGGGTTCAAAATAACGTTATTCTTATTCATTGTTACTATGGGTTGTTTCTTTTTTTTTTTCAATTTTTGTTCCTGTTACTTGGGGCCAACTCCCGTATGCACTGGGCACCGGGCACCGGTCACTGGGCAATGGGCACTGGGCACTGGGCACTGGGCACTGGGCACTGGGCACTGGGCACTGGGCACCGGGCACCGGGAACCGGGCACCGGGCACTGGGCCCGGGCACTGGGCACTGGGCACTGGGCACTGGGCACTGGACACTGGGCACTGGGCACTGGGCACTGGGCACCGGGCACTGGGCACTGGGCACTGGGCGCTGGGCATTGGGCACTGGGCACTGGGCACTGGGCACTGGGCACTGGGCACTGGGCACTGGGCACTGGGCACTGGGCACTGGGCACTGGGCACTGGGCACTGGGCACTGGGCACTGGGCACTGGGCACTGGGCATTGGGCACTGGGCACTAGGCACTAGGCACTAGGCACTGGGCACTGGGCACCGGGCACTGGAAACTGGGTTGTGTGTTTTTCAATTTATTTATCCGCTTCCTTTCATCACCGTGTTCGCAGTCTAACAGCATTTCCTTCTGAGATTGCACACGGTGTTATCGCGACTCTCATTATGTGTCTTGTTGTGTATTTATTCTCGGTGTTAGAAAATAGGCAGCTTTTTATAGAGGTTCACTGTTTTTCTGTGCTTTTATACCACCAGTTAGAAAATGTGTTGGAAAAGTGTAATTGGAGTTTGAGGTAGAATTTCAAACAACCTCTTCTAGCCTACCCTTGTTTATTGTTTTAGTAATGTAAGTTTTCAAGTATCTGTTTAAAAAGAGACTTCTTTAGGCACATCATGATCATCTCTGACTCTCTTTGCTCTTTCCTTTCACCACGATCTTGGGCTACTCTTATCTATCTGCGGCCCACCTACGCCTCTCTTCCTCAGTCCTCGGTCACCACTCCGTCAATCTTTTGCACCACCTGACGTCACCACAAGACTTACTTCAAGCTTACTATGTAATTCTTATTTGTGTGATTGTGTAGGTATTCCCTTTAATACTTTAAGTCTCAAAGCATTCAACAAAAACAAAACGTGCACTATCTAACTTCTTACTATCTCTCCAACCCAAAGACAGCGCAAGCATTTAAAGATTTTCAGATTTTCCCTTTAAATTCAGTACAAGGCTCTACTTAGTAGCAAGGTAGCGTCTACTGCGTAATTCCTCCACAAAATAAATTCCATTGCCATCTGATAGCGGCGCCACGATACGAAATAAGATTTCTGCGGCGAAATTAGCGACTTGGAATTTCTTTTCAGAATATTTCGTGGAAAATGTACCTGGTTCTTGTGAACGAGCTACTGGTAGTTGGGTAAAGGTTGACTTTTGTAAAGAGAATAGTAAGTGTGTTTTTTCGTGAATCTTACGTTTGAATAAAATTATCCGAAACACGGGACAATCGTCTCTCAGCTCAGTTGGTAGTATTAGTAGTATTTACTCATTTAAAAGCTCCCTTAAGAAATATCTGTTAAATTTATAAAAATCCATTCCTTAAGTGGTCGTTCTTGGTCTCTTGATAGATAGTCTCTAATCATCGTATGTGTAATTGATACTTATATAGTTGAATTTGATTTATAATTATGTTAATTAGAATTTTATTTTTTGTGTTTGTTTTGAAATTAAAATTTATAAGGCTTGTTTGTTTTACTTCTAAGTTGAGATTTTTGTAAAGATTTTGTTTTAGTACATATTAGTGTATTTTAAATTATGTATTTTCTTTAGATAAGGCTCGCTATATTTAGTTAATAACTAACTATTTTGTACAAAATGACTCTCGGCACCACTGAAAACCAGCGCCGTATTAAGCTCTCGCGCTTTTACGGCAAATGCTGAGTGGAAGCCTTTTTTTCGTCACTATTGCTATTGCTTGTTGTATGTTTTTTGTGTGTACCATGATGTTTTGTGACGTTAAATAAATATTTCTATTTCTATTTCTATTTATTTAGTAGGTCTGCCTTCTGTGCCGTAGGTCGTCGGTTCGATCCCCACCGAGAACAAATATTTGTTTATTAGTTTTATTTCTTGGTGTAATATTGTATTCTATGTATGTATTTAAAAATATGTATAATTACTAAAACAGAGGATTTGATTAAAACAACCCACTATAAAATGAAAAACACACGTAGATGAAATCGCGGGCAGTTGCTGAGTAAAACTATAATTATTATTGTTGTGTAATTATTTAGTTAAATTATGAAGACAAAGAATTAACTTAAAAAGCTTAAAAATTTAATTTATAACGACGGTGTAGTATCAATATATAATATCTACAAAAACATGATTTTACAGGAGGCAAAAAAAACTTTTAATTTCTATAGTTTTTAACATTTTAATCAAAAAGTTACTTTTATTTTTAAAATAGTAGGAACCGCTTCTGATAGTGATAATGATTCAAATCTAGTATTTCAGGTTAGGGATATAAATGTAGATAGAAGTTATTGTTTCAAATTTAACTAAGAACCTGATATTTATCTCGTAGATGCAATGTATTGCATTATAAAACAAATGCAATAAAACAGTTTGGATTACTTGAAAGGCATACTTTAATATTGTTTTATTAACAAGTTTGACAAAAACACAATAACAAAATTAAGAAAGTTTAATTTTAGTTGAGTATCAACATTTTGGTACAAAAAAAACTATTATAATAACTAACAAACATCACACAGTATTTAGTCAAGTTAAGACAATTCTTAACTAATATCGTAATTACAGTATTTTTAACAAATCATTAATAAATCATCTGTACGCCAATAAAACTTAATCTTTCTCTCTTTTAGTATAAACCTAACGAACTAATATTTAAAACAGGAACTTCTACTTTTGATCAAAGGACAAAGTTCAGAATAATCAATAGCAAATCAACTTATTGATCATAAAGTAACACACTTGCATTACATTTCATTAGCAAAAAAAAGTGCATCGTAAAACGCGTGACAATCTCTGGGAAAAACTTGTTTCAGCTGCTGTAGATGGTTAAACTTTGTAGCTGAAATTGGGATCCTGTTGGAATGCAGGGTCCCAATTTCAGCTACAAAGGGGGCGGAGGGTAGTAGGTCTCTGAGGTAGCGGCATCCATTCTGCATCAAAGTTTAGTTTTACTTCGATGGTCATTGTGTTGTAATGGATGACTCTAATGTCCACAACTTGGGGATCACCAGCCTTACGTCCAGGTGTGATGCTTTTGTACATACAATTTTCTTGACTGGCATAATCTTTTATAAATTCATGATTAATGTTTTAAGATTTTAAGATTGATTCATAAGGATTTGAGCTTCGTGCCTCTCTTGTAATAGTTACGTAGTCACTTGGCAGGTGTATTTCCCTATTCTTCAGTTTCCGCTCAATGACACTGTGAACTGAATCACATTCCATTTGAGTATGACCAGGTTCTAAAAATTTTAGAGTGATCAAGACATTATTCTTCTTGCTTAAATTCAACAAAGCGTTCGCCATAACAACGTTGCGGTTTTTGGTAAGTACAACCATCTGGGAAAATTACTATAGGCAATTTTTTCGGAATGCAATTTTTCTCCAAGTAATCGACCAGGAATGACGCAAAAGTACTTGAGGTTAAGTCCGCAGAAGTCTCATCAAACCAATAGCAAGCGCAATGTTTATTTATCAAATTGTACACTGTAAAATTGTGGCACACTGCAACTAGCTAGTCTAGTCAGCGAGGAACAGCGCCGCAGTCAACACTTTTTTAAGCGTAGATATTCGGTATTGCAAGCAAAAATCACGCACGATGACTTATTTGGTATTTCAACAAGCAAATATCTCATAAATAAGTACAATTCAAGACCTTACGTCTTTGCAAATAGAAGCTCTTTTATTTTTACATACGAATATGCAATAAAGTGAAAATCGTTAAAATGTTACTTATTAGATATTGATACTTCACCGTCGATAAGCTTTTTAAGTTAATTCTAGACTCAATTCTTTATCAGTATAATTTATGATGCGCTGAGAACAGAGAACACACAAAAACAAAATTTCATTTTTTTTGTTCTTGGCCTGGATTATCGAACTTGTCTAGCTTGCTTTGCCTAGTTTATTCTTTAGTGTATTCTTAGTCAGGCATTACTTTTTCAAAAAAAATATCTATTAAAATTGAATTAAAATCTCGTCACGGTGTGGAATCACAGGGTCTCAAAAAACGATCATGATTATAAGAGTAGTACAATTTTCGTATGTTATACCCTATCACGATCAAAATGCGATGTTTACAAGACGGCTCATCAATCACCATCAGGCGTAGGGCATGGGAAACTTTTGCTAAGGAAACGAATATTTATCGTTGTTTTTTTTATAACGATTAGGTCATAATAACATATAAAATATAATAGAAAGAAAAAATGAAAGAAAAATTGTTGAGTATAAATAATAGAAAGAAAAAATGAAAGAAAAAATGTTTATTTAACATAACATAACATATACATAACGGAACATTGACAAATTTTCCGAGTATCTATACAAATTGGACGTTTTCAAGACAAGAGTGAATAGGTATCTTCTAGGTAAGCGTGCTACATCGTCGACCGCATCATCACTTAACAGCAGGTGAGATAGCGGTCAAACGCAAACCTGTAAATTGTAAATAAAAACTTTATACTAAAATAAGCACAAAAAATAATAAAATCTAATACAAATAATAGAGTAGGTACCTATCCTAGCACATCATAAAAAACAACTAAGTCCCGCGCTAGGTACATGTTATGCCAAATATGCTCTGACTCAGCTTTTGCTGCTTAGCGGGGTATGAACCTACCACCCAAGCAGAGCTGGTTTTCAGGCAGAGCCTAGGTGACGCCACTGGGCAGACAAAAACAAGAAAAAAATCCGCTCTGCAGTGTACATACATCTATAGAAAAGAAAATTAAAAATACAATACACAAAATTGAAAATTGAATACCAAAATTGAATAGCAGATATTTCACTGATTTATGACGGTATTAAATAATTAATAAATCATCATCATACAGAAATCAAGCACCCTACTAGACATGACTGTAGACAGCTTCTCTAGTGTGTAATAAAATAGGCAGATGCATTATCACAAAACGTCTGATATTAAAAAGTACATCTATTTTATTGTTTTATTACTAATAGTTTGTCTGGCGCCTAGATCTATTTGGCTAGACGTTTTAAAGTGGTCCTTGAAATTTTAATGAATACCTTTTGACTTCATTTTCAGACTTTTTGCGCGAATTATTTTACATTCCTATAGATACCTACTAAGATATTTGCAGACAGTTTTTTTTTTATGTAAAAGATATACAAACGAGCTTACAGCCCACCTGATGGTAAGCGGTCACCGTCACCCATATACACCAACAACACCAAGGCTCCTGAGGGCGGGGTGAAGTGTAGTGAGACATGCTCAAAAATAAGGTAACTTGAATAAATAGATAGCAAGAGATTGGTATTGGGTAACAAGTTGGCCCACCTACTGTTAGGTGGTAACCATACCTATAGCAAAACATTGCCTCGTTGGTCACGCACGTCAGGAACGTGCCCTACGATGCATTGTCTTGTGTCCATCAACTTGAGACATACAGGTGCTTAGCCTCACGTGTCAGTAATTTCACCCACACCCTTCAAACCAAAGCACAGCAATGTTGCTTCACGGCAAAAACTCTACTACTACAAAATCATATTGTTTTTTTGTTTTCTACGTCATTTATAGGCTTGTTGTTCATATCTTGTGTTTACTACAGCCTTTGCGACGACAAATCACCCTTTCAGACGACCTAGATTTTGTCATGTTTTTATGCAAAAAATATGTTATGCCAAGTGAACTACCTACTTATCGAGTTGTAGAAACACGAAGCATCCGGCGCAAACACAGCTGTCCTACTTTCGCGACGGATGAATAGACGCGAGCATCAAAGCGTTGCGTTGTTTAGGATAGCACTTTCTGTTTGTTCGCCACTGTAGATATACTATTTAAGTAAGTATTTACCATTCTAGTGTTTCTATCTTAATTAATAATTATTATATAAAAATGAATTATAATAATAATAAATAATAAATATTGTGGACAATTCACACAACACTACCCAGCCCCAAACTAAGCAGAGCTTGTAATATGGGAACCAGATAGCTGATATAATACTTGAATACATTTTTTTTTTTGTAAATACATACTTAGAATACAATATAACACCCAGACAGAGAACAAACATTTATGTTCACCACACAATTATTTGTTCTCGGTGGGGATCGAACCCACGACCTACGGCGCAGAAGGCAGAGCTACTACCAACTGAGCTAGAGGCCAGTCAGAATTGCTGTTCGTTAGTCTCGCTAAAACTCGAGAACAGCTGAAACGATTTGGCAGATTTTGGTCTTGAATTATTTGTGGGAGTCCAGAGAAGGTTTAAAAGGTGTAATAAATCCCGTAAAAGTAACGGGAACAGGGCAACTAGTATATCATATTTTTTATTATATGGGCTAGGTACATTAAACCAACTTTCCTGACGTATCCTTTAAGTTGTTTCCTGTTTACGGTGGTCTTTAGCTCGGTATGCTATCAATCAATCAATCCATTCATAGTATCCATAATTTGTTAGTAAATACAAAGTTAAAGTGTTAGTAACAATAAATACAATTTAACAAAAATAACAAATACGAAGCTATCATACAGGCCTTGGCTTAGTTTAGTTACCGAGGTGGAGTCCTATAAAAATAAGATGGCATTGGTTACCTACCCTAATATTGAGATGTATCGAGGCCGGGAGACGAGCTTGGTGACCCGATCTACAGGTTTTAATTTGAAACTTCCTTGGGTACCAGCTCTCGGCTTAGGCTAAGTTATAAGATGTAATGTTCTAGATCAAATTTTATCCTTGTCCTTATTCAAAGTGAGAGAAATAAATAAATACTTTTATTAGTTTTACTGAAGTTGGGGTTATTCTGAGCTTATTATTAAAGCATGTTCCTGAACTATGAGGCAATGTTTTGTTATGATGGTTACCATTTCACATAAGGTGGACCATCAGCTCATTATACTTGTTCCATCAGCTAGTTATACAACGTTTATCAAAATATGTGTACTATCCTGAAGGGGGGTGAATTTCCACCCCCCGGGGAACAACTTTTGTTCAACGACTTTTCGAACTTGGATTGGTATCTCTGAAAAAAACTGCAACGAAGTTTCAACATTAACAGCTGACTTTATACAAAGTGACAACCCTAAACTCAGCTACAGAGGTAGTAGGTAGTAGTAGTAGACCTACCAGAGGTAGTAGGTCAAGGGTCAAGGGGTTAAAAGGATAGGGTTGTCAATTTATTTAGGCATTATGAAATTAAATATTTTTGTATGGGAAACTGAAAATAGGAATTTTTAATTATCTCCCCTCCACAACTGATCACCATTGTGGTCTGAAACCCCCAACCTTCGCATAGTACACATATTGAGATACACCTTGTATACAAAATAAAATCACTTAAACCCTTTAACCACACTTGGTTCGAAAGAATCAGTGACAAGATAAAAACTACCCTTACCCTTACCCTTACCCTTACCCTTACCCTTACCCTTACCCTTACCCTTACCCTTACCCTTACCCTTACCCTTACCCTTACCCTTACCCTTACCCTTACCCTTACCCTTACCCTTACCCTTACCCTTACCCTTACCCTTACCCTTACCCTTACCCTTACCCTTACCCTTACCCTTACCCTTACCCTTACCCTTACCCTTACCCTTACCCTTACCCTTACCCTTACCCTTACCCGGACCCGGGCTCGGACTCGGGCTCGACGGAACGACGCATGAGTCATGTTTTTTCGTGCGTGTAGCCGGCTCCATCGATTTTTAAGACGTTATCACGTCAATAAATGAAAAATTATGAACTTTCTTACATGCGCTCCTTCACTGACTTCAAAAACTTTTCGTTTGAAAGAACCTTTATACATAAAAAACCTATTCCACGTCATTTTCAAGTAATGAAAATCCTCATAACTTGTCAAGCCGGTGTCTCTGTAAAGGCAAATAATCATAACGCTTCAACTCACAACTTAGGATCGTGCCGCCCATTCAGAATAAGTATGCGGCTAAAGCAGAATACTAATAAGATCTTGTATAACTTATTGGTTTATAACTAGGACTCGGATTTGTTTTGATTTTTAGGGTTCCGTAGCCAAATGGCAAAACCGGAACCCCTAAAGATTCGTCATGTCTGTCTGTCCGTCCGTATGTCACGGTCTTTTTTCTCCGAAACTACAGGGTTATTCATTATTAGCTGGAAATACTCAGGAATTAGGTTCAACAAATAAAATAATTTTTTTTTATGAAATGATTTTTTTTAAGTTTTGTTATGAAAATCCCGAGAAAATCGATAAAGGAATCATTGGCGCCTGACCTATTTTGACCTTTGATCCGCGCCCGCGCGCCGTGAGTGACACTCTGCGTTCAGTCACCGCCTGGGTGGGTCATCGTCCTGTTCTCCGTGGCAATCATTATGCAATAGCCGTAAAGAAATTAATAAAAATAAAATGTTGATACAAAAACTTGAAAAATTTTTTGATCAAATTTAAAAAAAATAATTTCATAAATATTTTTTATTCTATTTGTTGAACCTAATTCCTGAGTATTTGCAGCTAATAATGAATAACCCCGTATAAAGCTAGACTGATGAAACTTAGCGAGTAGATGTATTCTGTGAACTGCATTACGATTTTTACAAAAATTTTGGGGTATCTATGAATAGGTCTTTAAAAATGATGTTGAGGTTTCTAATATAGTTTTTTTCTAAACTGAATGGTTTCCGCGAGAGACACTTCCAAAGTGGTAAAATGTTGGTCCCACCCTCTAACTTCTAAAATAAGAGAATGATAAAACTAAAAAAAATACGTGATGTACTTTACTATGCAAACTTCCAACGATATTTGGTTTGTACAAGATCTAGTGAGTAGTTTTTTTTTATGCGTCATAAGTCGTAAACCACAATTTACCTTTCCACAAACAACAAGAACTTTTATATTATGTTACTTGTTGCTACAGAACCCTTCATGGGCGAGTCCGACTCGCACTTGGCCGTTTTTATTTTGTCGTACCTTTTTGAAATATTTATAATGTTTATTATTATAGGTAGCTAAATCACTGAAATAAAGCTATTTATAATTTGGTACGGTAATCCAATAGCTCTTAGAAACCTTCAAAACAATCTTAAAAGCGTAGAAGCTTCTACGCCGTAGGCATTCGCGTAGGCATGCTACGAGAGTCGCCCTTTCATTTCAACGAAATATTACTTGAATTATTTGCCAGCTTCATACCAAGCTAGGCGTTTATGAGATACCTTAAAAAATACTAAAATACATTTTGTCGTGACAACGTCTCATAATTCGATGGAGCCGGCGGCACGCACGAATAACCATGACTCATGCGGCGTTACCTCGCTCTGAGGCGTTCCATTTAAGGCTTGAAAAGCAAGCGAGTGCGCGGAACGAGCGACAAAGAGGCACAATCGGCCTTCGCGTTCGGCAGCGTTCGACATCTGTCTCTCTCCTACTTGAGTGAGCGATGCGTCCGCGTGGACAGCTGTATGACGTTGTCACGTTCAACTATCGTCAGTAAACCGACTTTACAGACAACCGATTTTTTTGTTACATTATTTACCGACAACCAAGATTTGATATCGGCGGGTATTATACCCACAATCAACATCACAGCAGGAGGTATGAGTTGAAGCCAGCTATTTCAGGAATAAACAATTTCATTTCATTTCAAGTTACGAAGCACTTACACAGTATATGGCAAACCTTTAGATTAGGTACTCCGCACACGTCTTAATTCAAATGTGCTCCCGCGAGCGCAGAACAAACGATGCCTCGAATTGCCCGGTTTATTTCATCGCTCGTCACGCCATTTCATATTTACACTTGCGAGAGAGGTGAGACATGGGGCGTGGTCATTATAAGAGCGGGTACTGTATTACAATAATCCAACTTACAAAATAAATTACAACTAAAGTTTGTGCTGTGAAATTACTGGCACGAGAGGCTGAATATTATGTGTGCTTTAAGTTGGTGAACGCAGTGCAGTGCTTCATATGGCACGTTTCTGACGTGCGTGACCTACCAAACAGCTTTTTGTTATAGGCGATGGTTGCCACTTAATATCAGGGTCACATCCTTGTTCCATCAGCTAGTTGTATTAAAAAAAAACTTGTTATTGTAAGGACTTATAATGAGACAAAAACAATATTTTTTTTTATATTGCGTACCTACTAATAATACTACTAAGAAAAGCAATGCTGCTTTACGGCAGAAATAGGCATGGTGGTAGTACTTCGTCAGACGAGCCACACACACAGAGCGCTACTACTACTAAAGTTATTTATCGGAATAAATTATATAGATATTTAAAGAAAAATCATCATCATCGGCCTGAAGAAGTCCACTGCTGGACATAGGCCTCCCCCAAACATTTCCAGGAAGAACGATTCTGAGCCCTTTCCATCCATCGACTTCCCGCGATCTATAAAGTAAAATATAAAATATAAATGTGGTATTCCGCTTGAACTACAACCACAAATAACCTTCGTCAAAATGTGAATAGGCTCAAATTCCATGTTGATAGAATTCTTTATGCTTACTCGCTAGACTAGTTTGTATCTCGCTGATGTTCGCGTTACTGCAAATTAGATGATTCTGTTTCTAATGTTATTTGTGTGCAATCAGCGTAAAATGAAGATGGGTGTGCAACAATGTTTCTAAACGATTTTGGGAAATGAAGTGGCATTGGAGTTTTCTTTTCTATTTTGCAACTTAAAAGTCAACTTTAAAGTGCATGAAAAAAGTACTTATAATGCTTTCACCACTTTTTCACTTTCCTTCGTATTAGTGGCACGACAAAAAGCAATTACTTACCATTATTGTACATCCACACTGTTGTAAAACATCAATCAAAATCAAAAAAGTCGATTGCATCGTTGGTTTGATTATTCATGAAACATTTTGGCGAGTCTTCGGTCTGGTATAGATTTGGATAAGTTGAGCTATCTCTAGATTGTTTGTAACGGTTTGTAGATAGGTCAACTGTTTCTTATGTTTTATGTAAATATTCGTTTAAAAGTTTCTTAGTGTAAATAAATAAAAATAATGTTTAATATCCCGTTATTCATCAAAGATTGAATAAGCGCTCAACTTTTAATCGCCTAAAAAGATATAAAGCATCTTTACAAATTCAGAACAAAAGAAAAACTCGGTGCTTCCTTTCCGAGACTAAAATAATAAATTCATTAAGGTACCTTGTAAATTGTCACGAAGATTGTGTTATAAGAAAGATTCGAAAATTATACAAAAACGACAGTAACAAATACAACGGCCACAAAATAATTCATAAACTCGCCGACTGTATCAAAAATAAGACGGTAAAAGAACGAAATTAAGACATTAAAATTGTATTTTGAGAAACAAAATGAATTTGGTAAAGAAGGTATGAATTTTGATGGAAGTAATTATATACTTTTACTGAGAAAAAATGATCTCATCTGTTTTGTTTTAAAAACATAAGATGAGATTATTAGAATCGCAACAAAAAAGGAATTTGAAAATTTCAAGTCCAAAATAGGATACAAAATAGATTGAGAATACTATAAAATGATTCTCAAATGGTGGCTACCAAATAAACACAGATCCACGTGAGCAAGGTTACGAGTAATCTTTAATTATGTACAAGTTCCGTGATTGTGTTTCTGTGTGGTAAATAATAAACAGTTGTTTAACCAATTTTCTAAATTAAAACTCCGGACCAACTGACGATCAACCCCATTCTATTCCTGCATCACAATTTGTTTAGGCGATCGCTAAATCTGTGATTCAATAATTAATATTGTAGACAATCCAAACAACACTATCAAACCCCAAGTTAAGCAGAGCATGTACTATGGGAACCAGATAGCAGATATAATACTTATAAACATTTTTTTATACATACTTAGAATACAATATAACACCTAGACAGATAATAAATCTACGTTCACCACACAAATATTTGATCTCGGTTAGGATCGAACCCACGACCTACGGCGCAGAAAGCAAAGCTACTACCAACTGAAAAAACGTTGAAATTACGAGTAGTTCAGTCAGCAGAACTACTAAACGGAACAGGTGGGAGTAAACGGAACAAGTGAAAATTGTATTCCCATTTTTTTGTGGACAAAACTAATGGGAAAAATTCTAGCAGTTCTGTCAACAGAACAGGGTGGGAGTAAACGGATAAAAAGGCTAGTCAAACGTGGATTCAGTGAACATACAAAATTGAATTGAAAATCATCTGGTTTAGAGTAAAATTTCTGAAAAACCATTGACGGAGTTAAATTTTAATTTTGTGGCTTGGGTTTTTTCCTTTTTTTTGTTCTTCCGATTTTAAAAGTTTATCGTAAATTGTGTCCAAAAAATGACAAATTGCCATATTTCGAAGGCAAAACAAATCGATCAACCACACACGATAATTAAAAACATCTCTCGTCTGATGGAGCGATTACAGAGTGATAGCAGACCGCCATCAATCATCTGTATTCAGAGGAAGTGATTTTCTTGTATATTTACATGAGTTTGTGATGGAATATTCATGAGTGATTGGCGCTTTTTATAAGTATACAAGCTTGCCGCTCGTTTGTTGGATCAAGGGCCTAATCGCGCTATTTTCAAAAGGCTTGGTTGAACTGAACGTTTTGGTTGCTTCCTGATTTGTTATGTCCGAAATGTATCTAATGCATTAATCTCCATTTTTTATTTTTTTTTTATACATCCAAGTTAGCAAATAAGCATACGGCCCACCTGATGGAAAGCGGTTACCGTAGCCTATGAACGCTTGCAACAACAGAGGCATCACTCGCGCGTTGCTGACCCTTTAAATATTTTAAAACGCCCTTTTTGAAGAACCTCATACTGTAGTCGCTAGGGAAAACCGCAGAAGGAAGATCATTCCACAACCCCAGACCAAAGATTCCTTCATTCACACTCTTCACTATTTTACAACATAGTCGTGTTTCATGCGACAAGTAGATGACTACTTATCCCCTTACGTATCTACTACACAAATATTTATTCTCGTGTGGGGTGTCGGGTGGGGATCAAACCCACGATTAAGGCGGAGAAAGTAGAACTACTACCAACTGAGCTGAGAGGCCAGTTAGTTTGTACATGTCTTTGAGGCACACATCAAATCTTTTCACCACACTTGGCTCGAAAGAAACAGTGACATGATAAGAAAAGAAGAATACAAGCGTTACTTAAGTGTGATACATTGCTTATAGTTAGTCCTTTCACCGTTTGTCATTACCTAGTGGTAAGAAATCAATGCACTGATTATCTTTTAAGAAAAGTTTGTAAGTAGGAAGGTCCATATTCATGATGGACACTAGATAAATATCGAGATAACAACTTAGTTGCAAATGATCTAGAAATTCTAAACTGATCCAATACAAAACAGTTTATAAAATCCTCCTGCTGGCCTACCATGAGCTTCATATGGTTTATGGTTATGGCTGTCAAAATTGTGTCAACAGTGTCAATACATTCAAACTTATGAAGAAAATGAATGTGTGGGTCAGCCTATCTATACACAATTTGACAGCCATAGCCATAACCATATGGAGCTCATGGTAGCCCTGCAGCAGGGCTACTACTGTACTATAAACAAACATCTCAAAATATTTCCGGTTTAAAATTAACCTTAAAAACAAACCGCCAAATTATAAAATTTAATCTCCCTGTTCGAAGCCGCCGGTCGCAATGACCCGAACAAATCCCCCGAGAACTCGATACAATCGTTCGCGAATTTTACGCAGGTTTTTGAACCTGTTTCCTTATTTTGGTAGCCTTCCTGATAATACTGATAAGCATGAACGAATGGCCTTACTAAATTGTTGTTTGAGTTTTTTTACCCAACACTGGAAAAAGTTATGTTGCGACCATCGTTAAAATATAATTAAAATTTTATACACAGAAGACTTAGTAAAGTTAAAGGTCACATAAATTTGGTACATTTTGCACTCTCAGTGCTCATAAACCTCACACTTACTTGTAACAAAAGTTACCAATTAGGGATTGAAGACATGCAGTCTCTTATTGGTACATTTTAACTACCCTACGGTTTTAAGGGTGTGCATTTACAAGCCTTAATCCCCGAAGATCGAGAGGAGTGTACATCTTAGAGAAGAGCTTTGCCCAACAGTGGGACTAACCCATAATGGGTATTAACCTATACTAAGTTACTATAAGAAAAAAGTTTAATAAAAAAATATGTCATTTTTTTTATTTATTTGTATAACAATACGTATTTATACTACGTACCAATTGAACGGCTCAAACATCCATTTATCACACAAAATGATTTCGATGAAGTCCGAAACTAAAACTAACATCAAACAAAACTAACACTTGTCTTATAACTCCTACAAAACTCCGTCATAGACCACAAAAACAAACCTACAACCAAAAACAGCAGAAATTCATTTCTCCTTAATCCAAACCCGTGAAGCGCCTCTCAAACTGAACTTTATCGCGGATCTCTCTAAACGAAGCCCTAATTTATCAATGTACACCTTAATTTACTTTTGACTAAGCAAAACGCCGGTGTTTTGTAATTTTCCCTCTTTTTCCTTTCTTTAATCAGAAATTCGACGGAGGCTAATGGCGTTAATCAAACAGCCTTGTGAAGAGGTTGGAAGGATCAAAAAGAGATGGAATGTTGGTTTGTGAAACCGGGAAAACCGAGTTTGTGAATAATAATAATAATAATAAATATTGTGGACAATTCACACAACACTACCCAGCCCTAAACTAAGCAGAGCTTGTAATATGGGAACCGGATAGCTGATATAATACTTGAATACATTTTTTTTTTAAATACATACTTAGAATACAATATAACACCCAGACAGAGAACAAACATTTATGTTAACCACACAAATATTTGTTCTCGGTGGGGATCGAACCCACGACCTACGGCGCAGAAGGCAGAGCTACTACCAACTGAGCTAGAGGCCAGTCGAATCGAATAAACCTGGTTATTGGTTATGAATAGATTACTTTAAGGTGTTAGTTAGGAATCAAATATCGCTGTCATATTATAACAACGTTTTACTGATCGCCATCGTGGATTAACGCCTTTAACGCCTTGAAGTCGGTATCGATAATTTTCGAACTCTATATTCCTTGATTGTAAGCCATAACATTTGGTTACCTTACAAATAAATTCTTTTTTTTTCAAGTAAAATGAGATACAAAAATGTTGGCTTCCTAAAATTTTCGCAATAGTTTGTAACGTGATAAATAATTTGCTGCTTCAAGGTCTGAACCTATTCAAGTCCTGATCAATCTAAATTCCCATACCCAATTTAAGGTAATGCATGAATAATGTCTGCCAGTACAGTACAGTTTGAAATAATTAATTTTCTGGGGTGTGTGCTGTGTCCGTCTGAAGGCTGTAGCGCGCATGCGCTGTGAGACAGATTCTGTAGGGGGTACTCAGGTTTGGAATTATGGGGACATTCTGTACACTCTTCAAAAGTAGGAGCTGTGAAGACGAGATTTTGAAGATTATAAATAAATAATAATGATACTATCTAGCCCTATGGGTACCTGAAAGCCGATATAAGACTTATATGCCTTTTTTTTTAAATACATACTTAGAATACCACTAAAAACCCAGACAATGAACAAACATCTGTCTCGCAAATACTTTTTTCGTAATAATCGTAATAAATCGAATCCACCACCTACGGTGCAGCAAGCAGAGCTACGATAGCAACTGAGGTAAAAGGCCAGTTGAAAGAATATCTCGTTAAGGTGATTTTTTATTTTCAGATTTGGATATAAAAATATTTACTCGTAAGTGTCCTCTTACGAATCGACGTTATTGTATAAAAATGTACCGTGATACATCAGTATGAAATCATAAACAGTGTAAAATAATTTTAAATTACGATTTCAGTAAGTATACTTCGTTTTAGTAAAATTATTCTTTGATTTATTATTAATTCGTGTAGTGACCACAATTTTGCATTTTTTCTGTTTTTTTTTATTACTTAGATTAAATAACCATGACCGTGTAAATATTTACCAAACATGTAAAATACGCAAAAAACTATTCAACTACCAATGTACATCGTTGCAAATAATAGACAGCTCAAATGATTTAAATTATTTCCAATCAAAGAACCAACCAACTCTAAAACCTCTAATATATTTTTTTCTTATTGATTTCATCTGTTTTCTTGGTAGAAGCACCAAGGACGTAACCTGAACCCGCATCTTTTACATTTTTGTCAGTTGCCATGCCACCTATGTTCTAAGTAGTCTATTTTAATACTACTAAAATCACAAGAACTTCATCAACAAAGTTATCTACAAGCTCATACGACCTAACATACTCAGAGATTAAACACACTATAAACTCTAACTCATGAAGCGCTCGACACAAAATGATCCATTCAACATGATGCTCTAATTAAATTATCCCGCAAACATAAGCACAACATGGTCACCCTAACTGCAGCCTCCAGCACCCGAGGAGGTTTCATATTGACCTATACGTATTACGAGTACTCTCACCGAGCTCTCTTTCAGGTTGTGCGAGCGAGACAAAACATTCTCGCCCCGACGAATCCTCGTTAGCTAGAACGAGAGGCGAATAGTCTGTATTCGGCCGGGTTGGCTCAGTGTGCTTCGAACATCGAAGAGTTGCGGTCCGATCGTTTTGGAAAAAAAAACACGTGCGCGTATTCCGAATTCTAACTGCATGTGATGTGAGTGAAGTGACAGAAAGGAATAAATGACAGTGTTTGTGACTTGTGTGTTTTAGGGTCTTAGTGAACCCTAGGGAGTCGTTTGTGGAATGTAAGTAACTTAACACTTTTAGGTTAAGGATTGTAGCGGTAAGTGGTCGTGAATTTGACGAGAATTTGTGGGTCCTTCGGGAGTTTTTGTCACGATCTTTTAGCGCTGGAAATGTTGAATTTTATTCTAGGAGTATTCGATACGTACCTACATAATATAGAAGCAGTAAAACGTTTGTTTTTGCTTCCTAAAATCAAACGACGGCTTGTATAAAAAACCGGCATGACATTTCGGCTTAAATTATGTATTTATTAGATACAAAAAATATACTTATACCCACACCACCTTATATATTAATCATAGGCCCTACGTACGTACAAATATTAATGAATGCTTAAAATGTTCTAGCCATAAATTAGGCAGAGCTTGTAACTGTAGGAACCAGTTAGCTGATATATTATTTATACACTCTTATTTTTGTTAATACATGCTTAGAATTTAATATAACACCCAGACAGAGAACAAACATCTGTGTTAACTACACAAATATTTGTACTTTGTACGGATCGAACCCACGACATATGGTGGAGAAGGCAGAGCTACTTCCAACTGAGCTGAGAGGCCAGTCAATCGTAGAGCTACGTCTACGACGTAGCACTATGCCTACGAAAATTATTACTATTTAAGATTCAGTCAGCCTTCAACTCCTGAGGTCGTTTTTCTTCTGAAACCCCTTATTCTTAGTTATTACGTAGAAAATATTATATATTTTTTTAAAGATTTTAATTAGGTTCTAGATTTTGATCCCCGACGCGGTAGACTTCACTCAAATCTCTTGCAGCCTGCGCACCTCTGAGCGATGCGGATGGCGATTAGTCATCGCCATCGCTCATCGTGACATGTAACGCAGTCAAATATGACAGCGATATTTGATAGCGTTTCATCTAATCGCCATCGCTATTGCCTAGATGTATGCAGGCTTTTAGCCAAAGGCATCAGTAGCCAAATACCACTGATTACGATTAAAAAGAGTAGGCAGGGCACATCCAGCACAGTTCATAGCATACGTAACGTACGCTACATTACGATCGTCATCAACTCGACGTTATTTCGGAAGCCAACGCTTACTACTTATTTCGTTCTGTATGTGACATTGAGAGTAATGATAGGCTTACTTCAAGCTTCAAGGTAGCTTTGTCGATATTTGGAAGCCAAGATTTTCGCAAATATCTGAAGGTTGAGTATTTCTGTAGGCCTACCTTGAGCTCTGTCTGGCTCTGTCTCTGGTTCTTGTTTTGAGTCTGTGTGAGTGTTGATAAATCCTACGTCAAAACGTCAGTTGTCTACGTCAACACAGACTAAAAACCAGAGGCAGAGACAGAGCCAGACAGAGCTCATGGTAGGCCTACTCCTTATCCGTAACCCTTTTCCTCGCATTGATGTAGAGCTGTTTCATGTTTGTCCATCTACTTACTGTTTTGTCAGTGTGTAGGTCAAATAAATAAGTTTTATTTCTTTCTTTACCTTTTTCTTATGAAAAGAACCAGTAATAGTCTAGTCGAAGAGACCCTGACGTCTCATTCAGTGGTCGTGCACCAATATATTTCTCGATTAAAAAGAAAAAAATGCACAATTGCTTTTAAGGGGAAGAAAAACAGCATAGAAACTCAGTTAACATATTTTTTTAAACATTTTTACAATTTCTCAAACGTGATCGCTAATACTTATCACCTTAATTAATGTCACGTCTTAAGCCTTACGCACTTCTAAGCGTTCTGTGGTAGCGATCAGCATTTCACTGATCGCCACTACAGAATGCTTAGATGTGTGCATGGTTTTACAAATATACATCCAAAAATTAAAAAAACACTGGAATACAATGAAGGAATGATTGCTTACAGAGCAATCTTCAAACGGACTTAAACAGAGATGAGGAAATAACATCGGAACCCTATCAACAGTAACCTGCTGATCATTACTAAGCTTGATTGCTGTAAAGCCTTGCGCACAACCTAAGCGATCACTGATGGCGATCAAAGAAACGCTGTCAAATATGACAGCGATATCTGACAGCGTTTCACTGATCGCCATCGCAATCACTTAGATATGCGCAGGTTTTTAAAGCCATAATTCACTTATTGATTCAAGTATTTTTACCCTGTCATCAATACTGCAACACTGACATTTAATTGGCATAGTGCACTTCTTCTTCTTTCGTCGCTGATTCTTTCAAACCAAGTGTGGTGAAAGGATTTAAAGTGCGCATCAAAGTGGCTCTTTTCGTGCACTTGACACATATTTTCGAACTTTTCATGCTATGTTTCCATGCGTGCCGTGCAGCCCGGCAGGCTGCCTGGCAGGCTGCCTGGCGGGCTGCGTGGCATGCAGCCCGTCCCGGGCCGGCGAACATTCAAGCGGTTTACATGCATGCCGTGCAGCCCGGCGAGCTGCCTGGCGAGCTGCGCGGCATGCAACCAGTGTTACCAGGTACACGGTAATTACCGTAGATGCACGGTATTTTTGGCTTAAACACGTATACGGTAATGTTTCACTACCGTGTCATTATCTACGGTATTTTTAATTATGAATTACCTTGACAGTCAATATGTTAATAATTACGAAGTAGGTATTCCCCGATCATCAAAATACGGTGATTACGACTTTGTAACCAAACTAAACATGAAGACATTTGTCAAACAATAATTGACTCGTAGTCATAGCAACAGTCACAGAGGTTTTATTCTAACTGATGCAACCTCAACAGTAATCTCCGATCGTAGCGACTTTTTTTAGCAACGTCCACTCGTCACGAAAGCGCGAGAGAGACTGACTGCCCACCAGTGTTGCCACGTGCCAAAGCAAAATATCTGGGGACAGACGGACAGATAGACAGACAGACAGTCAGACGGACAGACAGTGAAGTCTTAGTAACTATATTAACTATACTAATAGTATTATCAAAAGTGGATCTAAATGAATATTTTTTGCCTTTATTATGTTTAAAGATGTTCATCTTATCATAGACTAAATCAGATTCCAAAAATCTGTATAAAAGTAGGGTAAAATCTGTAATCTGTAATACTACCCTAAATTCTGTATAAATACAGATAAATCTGTTTAATTGGCAACACCAATTTGGCCCGCGCGCGTGTAAACAGTCACCGGGCGCCCGCACATTCATCAAAAAACCGAAACTCGCCCGGTTCGCGGCATTCACGTTCACAGGCGCGTTTACGGGCTCGGGCGTACCGTTTCCACGCGCGTGAATGTGAATGTGCACGTTGAATGTCAAGTTGAACGCACGCGTGGAAACGTGGCATTAGGTTCTAAGATATGCCGGTTTCCTCACGATGTTTTCCTAGCGCACTAATACTAACTATATGTAACTGTACATCTAACATCTAATTATTCCGTGAAATTGGTTGTTAATTCTAGTGTATCTTGTACCTTACTTGCTTGTATCTCTCAAATTCACGGTATAATTGTATGTACATATCCAAGTTAACCCACAATCAGTGGAATGTGATGATTGATCATATCTATTTATACGTGTAATCTAACCACACGACTAAATCTCTCTGTTATGCCAAGTTTCTGGGTATTAAGCTTGTTTTAGACATAATAAATGAGTAAAAGAGAAAATAAAAAAGAGCGACGAGGAATCTTCTAGGTGAGCACGCTACACCGACGACTGCATCATCACTTAACATCAGGTGAGAATGCAGATAAGCCTATAAATTGTAAAAAAAAAATTTGTAAACAGGCCCTTATATCGAAGAACGATTCTGAGCCAAAAATCCTTGTTCTGAGCCCTTTCCATCCACCGACTTCCCACGAACCATCGTCGGTCCATCTGATAGGTGGTCGCCCTACGTTTCGTTTTTCGGCTCGTGGTTGCCATTCGAGAACCGAGAACCGTTGGGGAATAACCCAACGGTTCTCGGTTCTTCAAGTTATATGACTTGCCCATTGCCGCATAACTTTTGAAACTTTCATGGTTTTTAACATTGGTTGCCCATTGCCACTTCAACCTACTAATTCTATGAGCTATTTCGGTGACCTTGGTTCTTCTACGGATATCCTAATTTTTATTCTAACACGTAGTGAAACTCCCAGCATAGCTCTCTCCATAGCTTGTTGCGCGACTTTTAGCTCAAACTCAAACTCAAAAAAACTCAAAAAAAAATTATTCAGTACGATGCAAGAATCACTTTGCTTGTGTACGAGGACAATTAGGCTACATGATATGCTATAGTGCTTAAGGCTGAATTTTTAGATTGAGTAGGCTTGCCCAGCACCTATACTATCCTGACAACCAAGTCAGCTTTATCTGCAGGAAAGGCATAGTCAATACGTGTGTAGCTAACAAAACAAAAAATACAGAAACATACATACGGGCAGAGATCACGGATTTCCACTTGCTACGATCCTGACACACCTCTTTTTCTTCATTCACTGTCATTCACATTCTTCATACATGCTCGTCGGTTTAGGGTACTCCTAACCTGGCCTTTCTCTAAAACGTCTGCGATCTGATCGAGATACATGCGCCTAGGTCTTCCCCTTCCAGCAGTTCCATTCACGCTCGCCTGATGCAATTTATTTGTTAATCTCCTTTCATCCATTCTCTCTACATGTCCAAACCATCTTAGCATACCTTTCTCTACTCTCATCACTTCGCCTTCTTTCACACCTTCTTTCAAATACAAAAACACACAGTATTATAATTTGTGTTGTATGCTACATTTGAAAAAGGTTCCCCGCCCATTAAATTTTGCTATCGGAGCATTTCTTTGCCATCAGGCTTGGGTTTGTACTATGGTCGACATCCATTCCTTGGCCACTCAGTCACTGCCATGGTCCATCTGTTAAGATATAGCTAAATATCTTGCCTACCCTCTGATTGATAGATTGATTGCTCTGCCTTCTCTAATTGGAATTCATTAGTGTATGAAAACAGAGAATCTTTTTGTCGGTATAAGAAACGAATATCAAATTGATATCTTTTTTAAATTTTTACGGGTGTATTCTTAATGGTTTTATAGTAGCCTATTAGCTTTAAAGAACGATATGTGTTCTTCTTCTTAAACGTTTGTTAGTGTATAGTTTTTTTTTTTGGAAGTAACATATATTATTATATTTATTTCCACAAATAAACTTACAATTCAACAAATATTTACAACATGTACAAAATACACAAGAAACAGTTAAGCTATCTGCAGATTGTTACAAACGATCTAGAGATAGCTCAACTGATCCAAATCAGTGCCAGACGTAAGCGTCCCCAAGACGCTGGCGGCATTGCCACGCTGAATATAGATAGTGATTAGATTGATTATTACATTTTTGTGACCCAATGATTTGCGGATCCAAACGTTGAAGACATGATGTAAAAGCTAAACAAACATATTTTGCTTGTTGACAGTATTTATTAAACTAAATAGTTCTAAATTCTAAATAGTTCTAAATAGTAGTTCTAAATAGTTCTTTTAGTAGTAAAATTTCAATAAAAGTCAAATAATTGAGAGTTTGGTGTACATCCATTATTCTCACGGGCGGCCTTTTCTTTGGCATTATGATCGTAAAAAAGTAATAAAAATGTAATTAAAAGGCGATTAAGGTTACTTAAGGTTAACACTTTGTTATTTAGCAACCATTAGTCATTTTTCATGCTTGACAGATATTTTTTTCTATGTCATTAAAGCATCATAAAGTAGTTAGTTGAAATTAATCAAGCGTTTTTCAGTTTTATTTTTGAAAAAAGCCTCCTCATGACTTTGATATTTGACAGTGTTTCACTGATTGCCATTGCAGAACGCTTAAATTAGCATTTTAGAAAAAGAGCTCGTCTTGGCATGAAGTACTACCACCATGTATTTTTGTCATCAGAAAGTGATACTTGATGTCATAATGAAAATAAATATTTAAAATAAATCATAAGAATTACTTTGAAATGTCTTAATCCTATGTAGTTGAAGCGTACGAGTTGAATTTTGTATTCTATGTTTGTATTTACAAAAAAAAACAAGTACTGAAGTTTAATATCTGGTTCCCATAAAGCTCTGCTTACAAGCTCTGCTTAGTTTGGGACTAGATTGTGTTGTGTAAGATTGTCAGAATTAAAAAAAAAAACCTACGTGCAGTGTGTAGTGGTCTGCTGATAGTTCAACTCTTTCTTGTGTATTTTATATTTTTGAAACACATGAATACACTGTAAATTTCTTTGTGTAAAAAAAACATAAAAAAAGTGCCAACCACGCGGTCACTTCTCCGGTCGAGCCCTTCACAAAGAGCTCTACAGTAGGCCTACCACGAGCTCTGTCTGGCTCTGTCTCTGGCTCTGATTTTGAATAAGTGTGAGTGCTGTCTAAATGAATCCTACGTCAAAACGTCACACACACAGTATAATACACTGGTGAGCACTCACACAGACTCAAAACCAGAGAAAGAGAGAGACAGAGTTTGTGCTAGGCCTACTATTTGTTCAATTGTTGATACCAGTGTAAAACAAACCTATCTAGCTTCTAGATTTACTTAGGATGGATTAACTTAGACAGATGAGTTAAGTTTTGTGTTTCAATAAATGGCTTTGGGCATGTCTACTAAGGCAGGCCGCACACCAGGCATACACTTGTATCTCGATAATTGTGGCGCCACATTTGAAACGCGACACATTTAAAAGGGCATCAGATTATTGATAAAGAAAATATCACCTCCAATTCATATTTCGTATAAATCATATTAGGGTGATATTCTCTTTATCAATAAGTTTCTGAAAAAAAGGAAAACATACGAGCACGTATATAGCAGATCTGGATTTTATGAGAAAAAATGGTTACTTTAGGGGCATTATCCAGGGAGGAAATAGGGGACTACGTTTGTATGGAGAGTCGCCGGTGTGATTCCCTCTTAACGTCCCCATATATTTGTACGTGAGCACGCACACTGAGGAAACATTTGAAACGGGCGCACTTTGTGACGAGACGTTGTCCGCGCTACACGAATTCAAGATCGAACACGTTCGTTATATGTGGCGCCACATCAAGAAATCGTCGTCGTCAGACGATGATGTCGACATTCTTAAAGCGGTGCCACTCCACAACTGTGCTTTCGATGTGCGCATATACAATACATTCGTAGCAAGCTGAATTGTAGCGCATTGATTGTGGCGACGTAAATGTTCGATGCATGTAGCATGTGGCGCTGGTGTGCGGCCTGCCTAAGTCATTTGGGGATTTGCGGGTAGATAATTCATATTACAAAGGATTTGTAGACTGTTTGCGGGCTGTACTCAATCTTAACGGTGAAACTAAATGAATGGACTGTGTGTATGTACCAAGTTTTAGTCCATTTGGTTTTCAGAACCTTATGTTGAAGGTTTGACTCTGCTAGGAGACTATGCCTGAATTTATGCATTACAAATCTAAAACTTCATATAAAAAGGGGGCTCTTAATTATTTTTATATTAAGTTTTTAAGTTAATATTCTTTTTTTTGTTATCGCATAACTGGACGCAAGAATTACAACCAGTAGGCCTACCACAAGCTCTGTCTGGCTCTATCTCTGGTTTTGAGTCTGTGTGCGCACATCAGTGTATTATACTATGTGTGTGACGTTTCGACGTAGGATTTATTTAGTCAACACTAACACAGACTCAAAACCAGAGCCAGAGACAGAGCCAGACAGAGCTAGTGGTAGGCCTACTGGTTGAAATTCTTGTAGTACTTTAGGTAACAATTAATATTAATAACTGTTTATAAAACTTGGGAAGCTGACGTCATGACTTATTTGTAAGTATACCCAGTTATGCGATAACAAAAAAAAAGAATATAACTTAAAAACTTAATATAAAAATAATTGAGAGCCCCCTTTATAAATGAAGTTTTAGATTTGTAATGCATAAATTCAGGCATAGTCTCCTAGCGGAGTCAAACCTACAACTTTAGGTTCTGAAAACCAAATGGAATAAGACTTGGTGCCTGAAACTACCTGCGCATGTAACTTATAACCCTTCTCAAAGTGGATATTTTTAACAATAACCATTGAACTTTCTGAATTTTTGTAATTTGAGATTGAATTGGATTGGATATTATCATTGATACTCAACCAAAATTATAAATTAAAATTAATTAAAAAAATAAGTTATAAAGATTTTTTTTACAGAATCATTGCCATACTGTTTTGGCAACGATAGGTTCTTGTTTATAATGGTACAAGACATGCATAGTGCAAAAGATAAAGATTTATTCTTGTTATAATTTCCTGGTAGGCTGCTATAGAGCTGTATTTTTCCTTTAAGGCCTTCCTCCATTCCACGAGTCAATGCCCTCGGGAGTATTTTATCTCTTTGAAGGTCTGTAGGTTGTGTATGTAATCCTTATTGAATGTTTTGGAAGGGGAACTCCGATTCGACGTCATTGATTCGGTTTGTATTGGTTTGCACGGATAATGGACCGCTCGAGTTTCTTTATTTCATATTTATACAAACTCACAAATTTAATCTTAAAAAAAACATTTTGTATGCCTTTTTCTGCCGTGAAGCAGCATTGCTGTGTTTCGGTTTGTGGGTGCCGGTGAAATAACTGGCACGTGAGCCTGAATATCTGTATGCCTCAGTTTATGGACGCAGGGCAGTGCATCGTAAGGCACGTTCCTGCTGTGCGTGGTTTAAGAAGCAATGCTTTGTTGTAGGCGATGGTTACCACTTTACATCAGGTGGGCCATATTTGTTTGCGCTTGACCGTTACCTCACATGCTGTTAAGTGATGATGCGGTCGACAGTGTAGCACGCTTACCTAGAAGATACCTATTCACTCTTGTCTTAATAACGTCCAAGTTTTAGGTGCTCGAAAAGACAAACACCGGCAAAGAATTCTGTTCCTTGGCTGTTGGCAAAACGCTTGGTGCGGACAGTTGGAACATCAACCAGCAGGGCTACCGCAAGCTCCATATGGTTATGGTTATGGCTGTCAAATTGTGTATAGATCGGCTGACCCACGCATTCATTTTTATCTTGGGTTTGAATGTGTTGACACTGACACAATTTTGACAGCCATAACCATAACCACAAGAAGCTCATGGTAGGCCAGCAAAAGTGGAAATATACGAGCATTTACGGTTACTATCAAACAGTGAAGGAAAACATCGTGAGAAATCCCGAAGTTTCAAACGTATTGATCTTTCTTATGCTGACTCTACTAAGCTACGCTCTGTTTCGGATGCTACGGCGTAGCAGAGCTTGCTACCATAACCATAACCATAAGAAGCTCATGGTAGGCCATCAGGTATGGATGTCGCATTTCCATGCGTTTATATAGTACAAGTTTTCCTCAGATTAGGGTTAGATAAAACTGTGTGAAAAAAGTTAATAATTATAAATTGTTGTCACCCAGTTTACCCAAGTCTTGTAATATTGTTCCGGTGACAATTATAACGGGGATGTTGTCAAACTTTGGTGATAATTCCACCATCTCGGCCGCAATTTGTAAACTATTTAGCAACACTAATCATTCTCCTATTTGGTTTAGACCCTACTTGTCTGCACGCTTTCTCCTTTTAGCCACGTCGAGTAAAGTTGGGGTTCTTTAAAAAGGGCGTTTTAAAATATTTAAAAGGTCAGCAACGCGTGTGTGATGCCCCTGATGTTGAAAGCGTCCATAAGCCACTGTAACGGCTTCTCATCAGGTGGGCTGTATGCTTGTTTGCTAACTTGCTTGTATAAAAAAACTATTTGTATCTTATGAGTCACTTTGAAACGTCTTAAATCTGGTAAGTCTAGGTGCCAGTAAAACATGGGGTGTGACTCTATTATGGACACAGCAGTTTGTTGTACGTGAATACGTCTCGTATCTTCGGGGCTTCCCCCGCCGCATTTTACTAGTCTATATCGTCCCACTGCTGGGCTAAGGCCTTCCCCAAAGTCATCTAGTTCCCTCTATTCTGAGCCTCTTTCCACCATCCCCTTTCGAAGGCATCCAGGTCGTCCCGCCAACGCTTTCTAGGCTGCCGTTCGTCAGGAATCCATGGAGTGCCCCACCCAATCCCATTTAACTCTGATAAGTAAAATGTGGTAATGTTCAAAAGAAGAGATAGCATGCGGAGATGTATGGTCGCAGCCTTAATGGCCAGTGTTGCCATAAACCAGGAAAACGGCACAAAGTATCGCAATAACGTCACCCCAGAGACGTAATAACGCCGAATCTGTCCAAACGCGTGCCGTAAATATTAGCAAGATAATTAGAATTGATTGCTTCTTTTTGAATGATTGCTTCTTGTAAGGAAATGTTAATTTGTAAGGAAATGTTAAGGGGAGAAAATGATTAATTTTGGTTTGTGTTGAGAAGTTTTGTTTACTAAAATGTTGTTTCAGTCTGGTAACTTAACACTTGTAGATCATTTTTAACTGATTTCAAAAAAGGAGAAGGTTTCTCAATTCGACCGTAATGCTTTTTTATGTTTGTTCGCGGATAATTTCGTCGTTTATGAACCGATTTTGATGATTCCTTTTTTGTTGGAAAGAAAATATTTCAAAGGTAAGAAAATTAGGGTTCAATGATGGCAAACCAGAGCAATCGAGGGGACCTTCCGAAAATTGTAGAGGCGAGTGGGGTTGTAAGTTTTTCAATAAGTAGTTTATACCAAAATCAGTTCAGCAGTTTGGCCATGAAGTCGGTTTCTCAAGTTTTTAAACTTCCCTTGTCCTAAAATCATAAATAAAAATACTTTTTCAAATTTGTTTTTAGGGAGTTCATGTGCCATATTTTAGTTTTCTAGACCAAGACTGATAACTTAAAAACTAGGTATGTACCGTACCTAGTTACATACCTAGTTTTTAAGTTTACATACATTTTTATTTTAATGTGTGAGTAGACTTTCATGTTTTTGAAATAAGGAATACATTTTATCCCAATTCATACAAAAAGCATAAAATACAAAAAGCAAAAACTGAAGCACAACCGCATTGCGTATGTTTTGATTTCGGTATCAATAAATCTTTATACATATTCATAAATATTTAATCCCCCGGTTTAATTTTTATGATCAAACTATTAAATAAATTAATATTATGGATGATCCACACTACACTAAGCCCCAAATTAAACAGAGCTTGTACTATAGGCAGTTGGGTACCAGATAGCTGACATAATAATAAGAAATCTCTTTCCACTGACTTCTTGCGTTCTTTTCAATGTCGTATCTAAGTTCACCTAAGGTAATTCACCTTGGTGAATTAGGTATATCTAATTCACATCAGACTTAATGTACCTATTTTTTTTTATAAAATAATGTGTTGTATTTGGACTATACTATTACGTACTACTGATGCTTGACTGATTAAGTCAGTATACTATTTAGTATTAGCCATAACTGTCTTTTCTAGTCCTCCTCCTCTCATATTTTCGTCATGTCTGTCTGTTTTTATGTGCCAAGCATTTCTCGCTCGTATATGCTTCTATTAGGTATCATGAAATTTGGTGCGTAGACTGTACCAATGACCCAAAATGACGAAAAATCCCAACAAAAAACTACGTGACACTTCCCAAAGACAGTCAACCAGTTTGATGCACTGATTGTATCACATTTAGTCTTCGTCTTCTGGTTCGTGATTACCATTTGAGATCCTCCCAACGGCTGTCGGAACTATAATGATCTACCCATTGCCACTTCAACTTGTTAAATCTACAGCTTCTCAACTGTTATAGTTCACACTAATTTTGGGTCAAAAACGTTAAATCCAACTCTCGGCATGGCTAGTAATGGGTAAAATGTCTAATTGGGTCAGATATACCCTTTGTTGGTCTCTCGCCCCGAAATTGTGGGGTAGTTGGGTTGCTCTCTAGTGTTCTATAATAGAATTTTGAATATTCAATTACAAGTTTACTGAAGGTTAAATTTGAGTGGAAATATAATTATAAACTTTATCCTAAAATTACTTCACGAACTAATATAAAAGACATGCATATATTTAGTATATTTTTTTTCAATTTTAAGGATTACAAAGGCTTGTATGCTTATCACACTGCTTTTCTGTTAAATTCAATTCAATACATTTTATTTAATTTTGATAGCGCATCTTAAGTTATCTATTTTATTTATTTTAATACTTATACTTAGTAACTTGTAAATAAATTTTAGAACTATAAAAAAAAACATATTTTCCAATAAGAAACTAAGGAAATATTTACAAAATGTATAAAATACCAGGCTAATAAAAAAAAATACACAAGAAACAGTTGAGTTATCTTCAGACCGATACAAAAGATCTAGAGATAGCTCAACTGATCCAAACCAGTGCTAGACAGAAGCGTCCCTAAGATGCTGGTGGCATTGCCACGCTAAATAGCAATGCTAATACGCTGCGCCAGATACCCACCAGCCCTTGGGTCACGCGTCGCTTCGATCAGACCAATAGTAATGATATTAATTTGTAACAAATCAAATAAAATAAAATAAAAGATGGGTTGACCAAGACTAGTTTTTATTCACTACCCACAAGTAAATAATAACACGACGATATGACACAAAGTTAGTGAGGGTTTTTTTTTTTTTTTTTTTTTTTTTTTTTAATAAAAATATATATAGGATAGTCAGAGGCAAGGCCAACCAGTAAGTCTGGACAGAAATACTTTCTCAAAGTAGATAAAACACAATGCGTTACGGTGGCACATTTTATTCTGATTACCATCTACCTAATATACTTAACTTCTCGAAGCATTCGGATCGCATCACGAGATCTCGTGACCAAACGTTTACCAGATCTGAATGAAAAACACCGACCATTCAAAGTTTTAATAATCTAAAACGACCTTGTCCCCGGTTCGGATTTCAATTATTCAATATTGATACTCAATTTTCGGAACTTTGAGAATTTATTAACTTTTATGAAATATTTTTTTCGCTTCGCTTATGTTAACAAGGGTTCTTGTTAGTTTGTGCCTCCGGGGTCGTATTGTTTGATCTCTGTTTGAATTTTAGAGGAAATAATTTATGATGAATATTTTTTTAAGTTTGATTTATAAATCGGGTATTTTTTATTCACTTGTTTACTTTAGAGGTAAATTATAAATCTAACCTACATTTTTCAAGGCACAGTTAATAACTTGCTTTGCTACTGGACACTTCAGTGAAAGCTATTTTTAAAAGTCTTATTTCAGGTTGTAAACCAATACCTACCAAGAAAGAAAAATCATTCAAAAAATAAGTCTTCAATTATCAGATACATAATTTTAAACCTAAATTGCTTCAGAAAAATATTGAAACTCATTAATGAGAAAAAACATTTTGAGCTTTATGTTATCAGCACAGGGTTCAATTCAATAAAACAATCGATTAAGGCTCGTTAAGTAAAGTTAGAAAAAATCATTTATTTCACAAGTAAGTACAGTAAAGCACGCAAGTTGTTAACACGCCCGATCTTTTGTAATAATTATTCTTACAAACAGAAAATGTGTAAATAAATATTGTAGGCAACCCACACAACACTATCTAGCACCAAATTAAGCAGAACTTGTACTAAGGAACCAAATAGCTGATATAATAAATTTTTTTACATACCTACTTAGACTACAATAATAACACCCAGGCAGAGAACAAACATCTGCGTTCACCACACAAATACAGTTTGGCAAAAAACTAATATGATTCTAACACGTTTTCCGACTTTGCCTATTATTGTACGAAGACCAGTTGACAAACTTTTAAGCACATTTATGTACTTAATAGTATATTTTATGCTTTTTGAATTTTTTAAGTTAATTCACATATTTTTTAATACATAAAATCACGCAGCTTTCCCATGAGGCAGTGATCCCGAACTTGCACTTGCTACGATCCGGACATAAATCATTTATTTTTTTATACATTTGTGTGGTGAACATCTATGTTTGTTCTCTGTTTGAGTGTTATATTGTATTCTAAGTATCCAATTACAAAAAAAAAGGATTCAAGTATTATATCAGCTATCTGGATCCCAAATTACAAGCTCTGCTTAGTTTGGGGCTAGATAGTGTTGTGATTGTCCACAAAATGTATATTTATTTTATTTATATTTCCTCTGCGGTAAAAAATCTGACTGTACCTACCTTTAATACGAATTCTTCGCAAACTTTTCATAAGACGTTAAATTTCGTAATTGCAGCGTTTACAGCCAATTTGTGTCTTAAAACTGGTAAACTTATGCACTTAAAATTACTTCCGACATGCAATATTACTATACGTTTACCGAGAGTCTCGCTTTCAAGTATTTTTATTATACAATTATAGTGAAATAAGTTATTTAAAAGAACAGTTAAAGTTGTTAAAGTTCTTCGAATTCGAATTGTGAAGAAGGGAAATCGTAAATAGTACTTATCCCCTTATTTCTTTTTAAATTACACAACCTCAAAGTATGATTGTAATTACTTAATTACATTACATCACTATTGAGTCACATTCACATTTAAGTCTAAGTTGCTTAACATGGACGTGCGATGTACTTAGAATAGGAAAATAAAATAAAATTGCAGCGCAATTTTTATCTTCATTACATACATAGATATAAAAACTCGCCTCATTCCTATGGGGGTAGGCAGGGATCACGGATTTCTACTTTCTACGAACCTGACACACCTTTTCGCTTCATTCACTCTCACATTCTTCATACATGCTCGTCGGTTTAGGATACTCCTGTGACCTGGCCTTCCTCTAAAACATCTAAAATAGCTATATGATTGTGGTACATGCAACGAAGTCTGCCCGTTCCAGTAGCTCCATTCACACTATACTGATGCACCTATTTTGTCAATCAATTTAAACTTAGGCAATCATTTTTATCTATAAAGAAACTTACATTTTTGCTGTTTTCGTTGAAAGTCATAAATTATAAGAAAAAAAAACATATCATGCGGTTTTACAATATTTGATTATTATCAAATAAGATAAACATAATTTATGAAGAAAAAGATAAACACGCTTTTCGATCTAAAATTGCCGACATAAACTTATAAAGTGCGATATTTTAAGACGATAACTTATTGTTTTGTTAGCACAAATTTTGAAGTAACCGAACACGAAAAGTTTTAATTGTGGTAACTTTGAATGAGGCCAAAATTAAATTGAAAACCTGATAATTGAAGGATGTTTTGATGTTTTCAAAACTTGTCAAACCAAACTTGTTTACTTACCAATATTTAGTTCGCTTCACTTAGTTGATCAATTATTTAATAAATAAATAAAATAAATATTGTGGATATTCATCCTTGTGGTACAACTGAATAAATATTTTAACTTTGACATGAAATAAAAGCTTGAAAATGATACATTCCATATTTCGGATATTTTTTAAAGCTGGAAGAGGCTGGCAAGCATACTAGTGCACATAAATACTGCAGTGCACTTAACTTAGCTGGCATAAATAACAAGTCATCAACATGCCTCTCGCATAATACTCACAGAATTCCCTGTGGTACAGTGAAAGAGCTAGACCATTTATGACCTTACTTATAAAATTATCAGTGCTTAAACTATTGCCATCTCTTGTTAAGGTTTGTGTTGAAATAGATTCACACGCAAAAAATATAAAGGAATTCCAATAATTAATTGTATTACTAAAAAACTGGAGTTTGTAGGCAATGATATCCTCTCAAACAATGTTATTAAGTTACCCAGCTGTGTTCAAAAAGCTGTTCCGGTGGTAATATGGACCAAGAAATTGTTTTGTATTCACAACGAGCCGTATTTATATTATTTTATTCGTATATAGCTCGATAAAGACTTGGCGCCGTACCAGGACGGTATTTGGCATTGGGATATTTAAATTCCATGTGTAATGGATATTTATATTATTTTGCTGTGGTTTTCCGAACGTAAATGGTTAGCAATATTTTTATCGGTATGTACGGTACGGATCCCTTAATATAGGTATTTGTATACTTAAAAGAAGGTTTCTACGTATGTGATGCTACAATAGGTAAATACTGAGTCTATAACACAGGTACATAACGCTGAAATTACCTTATTTCATTTGTTTTCTTGACATTTCGGCTATGTTATAATAGCGGTGGTCACAGGCAGACTGGAGCATTGACATCGGTTCTACAAACTATGAAGTGGAACCATCTAAAGGCCTGCGCACACCTAGGCCGCTGGCAGTAGCGATCAATGAAATGCTGTCAAATATCGCTGTCAAATTTGACAGCGTTTCACTGTGCGCTGACGCCAGCAAACTAGGTGTGCGTAGGCCTTAAGTGTAGGTGACAACGCTCATAATACTGTCCTAAGGTTGGGCTTAACTTTTATGCGAGTTAAACCCGTAGTAAAAATCAAAATCCATCTTTTTTTACATACATTTTGTATCAAAGACAAAGTCAAATATGTATTTAATAATATCACAAGGATCACTTGGAAAATCGTCGTCGATCGTCTTAAAGCTAGGTGATTCTAGGTGCCAGTTTCACGCGACCAAGCTTAGAAGAACAGGCAAAACTATGATTATGCAATGAAAATTTGATCGAACGTAATGCTGAAATCATACCAAACTGAACTCTGATCTGCAATCTCTATTATCAATTCCAACCAATCCCTTTAATATTGACAGAAGCGCCTATTAATCCTATCTAATCCTCAATAATGAATACAGAAGAGCGACTGGTAAGGGTTCAATAATTTAGATAAAAGAGAATATCACCACAAAAAATCTACATCATAATAATGTATGCATAATAAGTTTGTTAATTGATTAAACTATGCGTTTCCATACTGTGTTTTTACCAATGTTTTAATATTTCATCAAATTAATTATCTCATAAATATTAGTCCTTGGTGAGGATTTATCTAACAACCTACAAAGAAGGCATTACATCACCATTATCAACCTGAAGAAGTGCATTGCTGGACATATTGATTGGCTTCGCAGCTCATTTGGTAGTAAATCTGCCTTCTGCGCCGTAGGTCGTGGGTTCGAACCCCACCGATAATAAATATTTGTGTGGAGAACGCAGATATTTTTTCTCTGTCTGGGTGTTTTAATGTATTCTTAGTACTTACATATGTGTTTATAAAAAAAGGAAAACAGTATCAGCTATCTTGTTCCCATATCATACAAGCTCTGCTTAATTTGGGGCTCGATAGTGCTGTGTAAATTATTGTCCTCAATATTTATATTTTTTTATTTGTAGGCATTCATTTCCAGGAAGAAAAATCCTATTAAAATAGAGCTACTGCCAGTTTAGTTGTAAAAACACTAATAAATAAAACGGTAACAGTTCTTTAATATAAAAACCTACCGAATCTGCGTGCGGCATTATGAAACCCATTAGCTGAACAAAAGCTGAAATAATGCTGAAAAATACTGAAAAAATGTCGGGTTTGTTAACAAAAGACATTTTAATTACTGTGGACGGCTGCGCACTTGACGGGCGTTTCAGAAATACAAATTTCTCTCAAATTTATATATGTGTTTAATGATCTTTTGGTAAAAGAGACTGGAACAACTCATTGAAATTTTAAAAGAAGAGCGAGTGGTTTTTTCTTAAATCTTTTTAAATTAAATCACTTCACAAAATTAATTGTGTATTTCACTGAAAAAAAGTAAAATCCTGTTGTTACCTGAAGCTTAATAAATATTGTATTTTCACCTCTCTTGTTCCTTCAAAGTTTCCTATAAAAGCGAAAAGTTACCATTCTTGCCATTTTAAGAGAAAGTACTAAGTATAAATAAATTAATCCATCTATGTATATCAAATCGGAATCGGATGGGCAGCGTTCGGGAAACTGCGTCACATCTTCTCGTCACAGATACCGCAGAGCCTCAAGACAAAAGTCTTTAATCAGTGCGTGTTGCCAGTGATGACTTATGGTACTGAGACGTGGTCGCTAACTATTGGCCTCGTGCACAAGCTCAAAGTCACGCAACGAGCTATGGAGAGAGCTATGCTGGGAGTTTCACTACGTGATAGAATCAGAAATGAGGATATCCGTAGAAGAACCAAGGTCACCGACATAGCTCGTAGAGTTAGTAAGTTGAAGTGGCAATGGGCAGGCCATATAGCTCGAAGAACTGACAACCGTTGGGGAATAAAGGTTCTCGAATGGCGACCACGAACCGGAAGACGAAGCGTAGGGCGCCCACCCACCAGATGGACCGACGACATTGTTAAGATCGCGGGAAGTCGATGGATGGAAAGGGCTCAGAACCGTTCTTCCTGGAAATGTGTAGGGGAGGCCTATGTCCAGCAGTGGACTTCTTCAGGTTGATAATGATGATGATGATGTATATCAAATAACATACATAAAAACGCAAAACTAGTAAAATCTACCATAAAAACTAACATTTATTACGTAAGTCTAACCTTGGAAAAGAAAATAACCAAAATTAGTCTTAATTTGACCCATTTCAAGCCTATAATAAATTTTGCCCACAAAATACGGCAGCTGCCTAAAAATGGGACGTCTTTTAATATTTCACCACAAAACCTCTAATAAAGACCCTGGCACTAGAAAGAACTGATAAATAGGGCTGCCAAGTTAAATGAAACGGTGCGCGCTGACGTCAGACTTGCCAAGGGCTGTCAAGCTACGCAAATAGTTCTGAAAAATAAAAATAGAAATGATGGAAATATTGTTTTCGTTAGAAAATGTAAAAACTACTATATAGAGAAAATTCTGGTTTCAATTGTTTTTCACCAAAATTGCCGGTTTTTTTTTTAATCTTTTGTTTTATCATTTTCATATTTGCGCTAGTTTGAAGCGCCATTATAGATTTCGTACTTTTTTGATAATTTTTCTAATACTACTGATGATCAGTTGTTAGCAACTTTGCTTTCTGCGCCTTCGGTCTTGGGTTCGATCCCCACCGAGAACGATTATTTTTGTAGTGAACACAATTTTTTTTCTTTGTCTGCGTGCTATATTGTATTCTACGATTTTTACAAAAAAAAATGTTTACAACTGTCATACCAGAATTTTGATCCCATAGTACTTAATTTGGGACTAAATAGTGATGTGTGGATTATCCAAAAAACAACTCAATCTTTGTTACTATGTGTACTTGTGTGCAAAGTATACAAACATGTAATCACAAAGAACCAAAGACTTTTCCACTACAAACTTCCCTTAATTCCCGGAAATTATGAGGGTTTTTGTTCGTTGACTTCGGAACTCCAAAAGGGGATGAACTTTCCTTGGGCTCCTTTCAACATCTTTCTTGAGACAAAGCAACGTCATATCTTGCTAGTCTATAAATTAATATCCTCTGGTCAATGTACCGTGATGTTAGATGAAATCTCAGAGCTTTGGAAAAGTTATAGATTATACACGGACCACTGATCTTCATAACTTTGATATTTTATTTGGACAGGCATATGCTTCCTGCTTGGACGTATCTTTGATCATCCTTTTAAGATATTTTCAAGGATCTTATCATAATCATCATTTCAGGCCGGTATCACCCACTGCTGGGTATAGGCCTCTTTCATATTTTGCCAGCCTCCCCTGTCCTGCGCGTCTCTTGTCCAGGTGTTTCCTGCGACCTTCACGATGTCGTCGACCCATCGCGCTTTCAGACGTCCAAGTTTTCTTCGGCCTGACTTCGGCCACCATTCAAGGATCTTATGTTCTCTAAAAAATAAATATTTTTTTTAGATAATCCTCACAATCTTTTTTTTTTTTTTTTTTTTTTTATGCCATAGCAGGCAGACGAGCAGACGGGCCACCTGATGGAAAGTAGTCACCGTCGCCCATAGACACCTGCAACACCAGAGGTGGTGCTAATGCGCTGCCGGCCTTTTAAGTAACGATATACCCGCCTTTTGAAGGACCCCATGTCGAAGCTCCGAGGGAAAACCGCAGAAGGCAGCTCATTCCACAACTTACTCGTGCGCGGCAAAAAGGATCGCGAAAAACGAGCAGTTGTGGAAAACCAACCATCCAGGTGGTGAGGATGGAATCTGGTTCTGCGGCGCGTGGTGCGATGATAAAAATCAGCCGCGGGCACCAGAGCAAACAGTTCCTCGGAGCACTCCCCATTGTAGAGACGATAGAGCACGCACAGAGAACCAACGTCTCTCCGAAGACCTAAGGGCTCTATGTCATCTGTGAGCTTGGAATCGTCGACAATACGAGCTGCCCGACGTTGGATCCGGTCAAGAGGAAGAAGCTGGTATTGGGGCGCCCCGGCCCAGAGATGAGAGCAGTACTCCACGTGCGGACGGACCTGTGCTTTGTAAAGCATAAGCTTTTGAACCGACGTGAAATACCGACTTGCTCTGTTGAGGACGCCAAGCTTTTTAGAGGCCAGTTTGGCCTTCCCTTCCAAATGATAGCGGAATTGGACGTCACTCGAAATGTCGACACCGAGGATTCCAATGCTCTCAGAGATGTTAAGGGGAGTGTTCTGGAAACTGGGAGCTTCAAGAAATGGGGTTTTTTTAGCGGTAAACGCGCAAACTTGTGTCTTCTCGGGGTTGAAGCGAACAAGATTTTGTTCACCCCAGTCTGAGACCCGCTCCAGAGTGGTCTCAAGTTCAGCCACAAGTAAGTTTCGGCACTCTTCTACTCGTTCCCGAGAAATGTTTGCTCGGCCTGTATATTGGGCGTCACCAGTACTGTCATCCGCATAACAATGTATGTTATTAACACGTAACATATCATTGATATGCAGGATGAACAGGGTAGGTGACAGCACAGAGCCTTGTGGGACGCCAGCATTTATGGGCTTTATATCAGAGCAAGACCCGTCTACTACGACCTTAATGCTACGCTCTGACAAAAAGCTGGCCGTCCAGTTGCACAGTTTCTCGGGTAGCCCGTATGTAGGAAGCTTCGACAGAAGTGCCTTGTGCCAGACCCGATCAAAGGCCTTTGCGATGTCCAGACCAACCGCTAAGGCCTCTCCCTTGCTTTCAATGGCTTCTGCCCAGCGGTGGGTGAGGTACACAAGAAGATCACCAGCTGAGCGACCATGGCGAAAGCCATATTGTTTGTCACTAATCAGCTGGTGCTCTTCAAGGTACCCAAGGAGTTGGTCATTGATCACCCTCTCCATCACCTTGGAAAACAGGGAGGTAATAGCAATAGGCCTGTAGTTGGATGGGTCTGACCGGTCACCCTTTTTAGGTACCGGGTGAACCAAGGCTATCTTCCATGAAGACGGAACAGTTCCTGAGAAGTAGGAGTGCCTGAAAAGGCGCGTTAGTACTGGTGCCAACTCTGGAGCGCACGTCTTTAGCACAATTGCAGGGATCCCGTCTGGCCCACTCGACTTACGGATGTCAAGGGAAAAGAGAGCTCGACGCACCGCGCTTTGTGTGAAGCGGATTTCACGCATCAAACTCTCACACCGTGTGACGGTAGGCGGTGCTTTTCCCCCGTCAACCAGAGTCGAATTAGACGCAAAGAGTGTGCTTAGAAGGTCTGCTTTCTCTTTGGCTGTGTGGACCAACGAGTCATCCGGTTTGCGCAATGGTGGTAAAGAGGTCTGACAAAAATTGCCCTGAACAGCTTTGGCAAGAGACCAAAAAGCTCGACTCCCAGAAGGGAAGCTAGCTAGTCTCTCACCAATGTTGCCAATATGCACGCACTTTGCCCTAGCAATTCTCTTCTTGAAGGATCTGGAGGCAGCGTTGTACTGTTTTTTCAACTCGGAGATATTGGACTCATTGTTATCTCGTGCGTCAACCCAAGCACGGTAAGCACGATGCTTGAGGTCGGAAACCCCAAGACAATCAGCACCAAACCAGGGTTGGGTCTTTCCACCGAGTGGTACCACAGAGCTAGGAATAAAACATTCCATGCCCTGAAGGACCACATCGGCCACCGACTCGGCACAAGAACAAGAGTCGTCCAAAGAGAAACTTAGCTGCCTCCATGGGTAGGATGCATAGAACTCCCGCAATCCATCCCAGTCCGCTGACTTATAGTGCCAGACCCGACGCCTTCCGAGGGGGCGTGGTCGCACGGGGCGCGTGATCGGCACTTCCGAACGTACCAGACAATGGTCGGATGACCCTAAAGGGGCTTCGACGGATATCTGGTAACCGTTCGGGTTAGAAGTCAGCAGAAGATCCAAAAGTGAGGCATTGTGGTCATCAATATCTGGTATCCTCGTTGGTGAAGATATCAATTGAGTTAGGCCGTAAGCCAAGGCAAAGTCGTGAACAGCTCTTCCGGCGTGATCGGTGATTCGTGATCCTAGCCACTCAACATGGTGAGCATTAAAATCGCCAAGGATCACCACCTCCGCCGTAGGAAACTGTTGGAGCACTTGGTCAGTCGTGTCTTGGACGTGCTCGAGGAGTCGGTCAGTTTCGGTGTTACCGCTATGAGATCTATATAGACACGCGTAGATACGAGTTTGACCCCCGCAATCTACACGTGTCCAGAGAATGGATAGATCTCTGCCTTCAAGGCTATTCAACCGCTGACAGCAGATATCCTCCCTAACAAACATACATACTCCGGCGCGGGGTACAAAACAGTGCTCCAATTTGTAGCCAGGATAATTGAGGTATGATATATCTAGCGGAGAGGATATCTGTGTCTCGGTGAGAAACAAGATGGCCGGCTTTGCCGATTCAAGATGGAAATGGACGGCATTTAGGTTGGAATGTAGGCCTCTAATATTGCAGAAGTCTACTTTAAATGTGGATTGAAGAGCCGCTGAACAACGTTTGTTTCTTTTAGTTTTAATAGCCATATTATTTGAAGACGGGTTAAGGGAAGAATATTATGTTTCTGGTGATCCAAAGAGCAAGGGGGGGTCATGTGATGCCAGGTCGCCCATCAAGGTCGTGTGAGTGGCCTGGCTCGGGGGACGGAAGGGCCCCCGATCCAACCCTATAAGAATCCACCGGATTCCACTCCGGTCTCCTACCCCGGTACGATGGACACTATAGGGCTTTTAACATTGGCGGCGAGACAGCCTCCTGGGTCAGGATTATCCAGGTTCGGGTCCCCTACAAACCAACGGGCGGCCAGCGGACAGCCGTTTCATCGGGTCTCCCTGGCCCCCGAGCCAAGCCATCACGCCTGGACACGCGCAAACTAGATCATTACAACCCGACGGCTCCCAAGATCACCAGAAACAAACTATTCAGAGGGAGGGGGGGGACTGGTACCCGGGCTCGTCAGCCGGAACACACTCTAGAGTGTTTTGCGGCAGATTACGACCCGAGGGTGGTAGCTAGCCAGACGAATCTTAGAGATTCTACCACCAGCAGATTCCATAAGGATTACACTGGGCGGAGTCAGACCACAGTGACCACTAGGGAACCAATGTGCGCCAGAGCCTCGTTCGTTGTTCAGCAGGGTGTACCACGAGCAGGTGAGGTTGACTTTAGCTACAGAGATATTATGCGAGCTACTTACACCCCAATCTGGCACCAAACTAAGCAGAGCTTTAACTATCGGAACCAGATGACTGATATACTACTTAGATACTTTTGTAAATACGTACTTAGAATACAATATAACACCCAGACAGAGAACAAACAAATACCACACCGCGTTCACCACACAAATATTTGTTCTCGGTGGAGATCGAACCCACGACCTAAGGCGCAGAAGGCAGAGCTTCTACCAACTGAGTTGAGAGGCCAGTCTAAGGATCTTAAGGGTATTAATTAGTTATTAATTTTGTCTAGGCAACTGATCGAAGCAACGCGTGACCCAAGGGACGTTATATAAATCATCTACATTGGATGCAAAGGGCTTTTATTTATATTTTCATTTTAAACATGCAAAAATGCCAACATAATTATACAAAAGTAGAACTTTGTGACTCGACCATTCCACGCATGGGACAACGTATTCCGGAATTGGTCCGACAAATATTTACAGCAATAGGGTACCCGTGCGAACTTCAGGACTGTGAACAGATATCCTTTGGAAACCCTTAGGGTCCAAGATACTCTGAACTTTGAACACCCATAGATGTTTTACAAAGGATATGCTTTAATTAATCAGGGATGAGGTACTTGTGTGTATCACGCTTCCCCCTTGCCACGGTAACCGCTTCTCATCAGTTGGAACTTATTAATATGTATGATTAAACGATGCTGCCGACGTGATACCAGAACACTAGGACGAACCAGAAAAATTACTAAAACTATACCTGTTTTACCCAAAAATACTCCTGTAGTATTATACAAAAAAACAGAAAAGTTATTACACCAAATTAATTTAATACTATCTTTATGTTAAACAAATATTTACAAAATGTACAAAATACACAAGAAACAGTTGAGCTATCTGCAGATCGTTACAAACGATCTAGAGATAGCTCAACTGATCCAAATCAGTGCCAGACGGAAGCGTCCCCAAGACGCTGGCGGCATTGCCACGCTGAATAGCAATGCTTATACGCTGCGCCAGATACCCACCAGCTCTTGGGTCACGCGTCGCTTCGATCAGTCGCCTAGACAAAATTTTGAAGACCCGCGAGGCCTCAGTTCCCCACGGACCCAGAGTCTCAACCCCAAGAGGAGCAATTAAGTAGGCTCTGTCGAGACCTGCTTATTTGCGCCTCTTGAGATCCTCGGCCAGATGTTACAAAATAGAGATAGCATTCCCAAATATATATAAAAACTTTAAATTAACACCTATTCCATCCAAACTACAAGTCAACTACTTTCCCAAAATGACAATACTAAAACTTTCAATCGAATTATAGAAACTTTGATAACCCCAAAGGACGACAAAACCTCATACGGCGGCACAGAAGAATAACAGTACTTAGTACTATAAGCTCACTCTTTGCACTAAATACTACGTCTAGAACGGGCACTGTGATGACAACATACTTTTTGCAAAGCGCTGGTGGCCTATGGTAGCGACCCCGTCTTCCGACCTTAGGTCGTGGGTCCAAATCCAGTCGTGTACCCATGAGTTCTGCCCAAAAAAATATATAAACTATGCTAAGTGCTCTCAAACAGTGAAGGAAAACATCGTGAGGAAACCGGCATATCGTAGAACCTAAAAAGTTCGAAAATATGTGTCAAGTGCACGAAAGAAGCTGATTTGAGGAGCACTTAAAATCCTTTCACCACGCTTGGTTAGAAAAAAATAGTAACACGATAAAAAAAAAATTTTTTTGGCTGGTGGAGCTTTAAAAGAAGGCACATCTCCGAAGAATGCGTTCTCTGTGTAGTAATGTAATTATTAAACAGTGGTAACTTCTTAGTATCAAGTGGGCCATCTGCTGGTACTGTCTTATCTTCTTTTTCTTATACATAAAAACGAATTGCTATTCGATAGTCTCGCTAAAAGTTGAGAACGGTTGGACCGATTTTGGTTGCTAATTTTGGTCGCGAATGACATAGGGAAGTTAAGGTAAATAAATATGAAAATGCTCGGAATTGAATATGAACAATATTTTTTAACGAGAACGGGGCGAGCGAAGCCGCGGGCGGCCGATAGTTTTTCATAAAAAAGCAAATTTTGGATCCGTTCTTTGTCTTTTGACTTTTGCTTGGCATATATTTTTTCATCATCTATCTAATGAAGAACTTGCAGTCCTGCCAATAAAGTTTATTTTGCATTGAAAGCTGGTTTGTAGTAGCACTTTGAACCCGAAACGAAGTCCAACTTTCGTGGGCCTCGGGATAAAACGTAAACTAAAGTATTACTCGGTTTAAGTTTGGTTTACTTTGGGTTTGGTCCCCGGGTGAAATTGTGTTACTACGAGTAGTTTTCGTTTTGGCAAAATAAGATGTTGCGGATGTATTTGGGTCAAAGGATTACTTTTTAGTTATAAATAAGTTATAATAGTAGTAGAACTCTTTGTGATGGGTTCGTCCGGGGAAGTACTACCATCATGCCTATTTCTGCCGTGAAGCAAAATTACTGTGTTTTGGTTTAAAGGGTGTGGGTGCCGGTGAAATTACTGGCACGTGAGGCTGAATATCTGTATGTCTCAAGTTAATGAACGCAGGGCAGTGAATCATACGGAACATTCCTGAAGATGCGTGACCTACGAGACAATGCTTTGGTAGAGACGATGGATACTACTTAACATCAGGTAGGCCATATGCTTGTTTCTTCGACTGGTTGTGTTAAAAAAAGAAAGAAAATAAAGTTAAATAATTTAAACTTAAAAAAATACAAGAGCTCTTAATATGTCACCTCCCTACATTCCTACCTAACTTGAACAAAGGTATTTAGGAAGCATTTCATTTCAAGAAAAAAATATGAAATAAACAAGCAGTAAAATAAATGCAAGCAAATGTAGTTATCTTTTTTACAATCAAACACATTTTCATCCAACTGGTGAAATGTACCCTTGATGTAGTTGGTGACGGTGACCGCTTACCATCAGGTACCGTAAGCTCGTTTGTCTATCTTTTACATGAAAACATAAAATATTCCCATAGTACAAGTTCTGCTTAGTTTGGAGCTAAATAGTGTTATGTGAATTGTCCATAAAAGTTCTGCTTAGTTTGGAGCTAAATAGTGTGGTGTCTATCATCCATAATATTTATTATTATAACTTTGCTCAATCAACGATGAATGAAAACAACTACAATTTTCTATGACTGAAAGTTCGCCCTAGACGCCTATTAAAAAAATAGTTCGGTAATGGATTTCCCAATGGCTGGTTACGTGACAACCTCGATGCGTGCGTCACGACTTCCAGTCACAATTTAGCGCGGAAAATTGTTCTGAAAATATTGACACACGAACCTAGACTCCAGCCAAGTTTTATGTTGATTTTTTTTAAGCGAACCATAGTCTATTGTTTGTTGTTGACTTTCAGAAATAGCTTTTTGTATTAATTATGTACTATGCATTGAACTGAGAACTAAACATTGATTTTAGTAGGTATTCGTTCTTGCAAACCAGTAGTGTGGTGAATGGATTTTAAGTGCGCCGCAAACAGGCTCCTTTCGTGCAATTTTAGTAGTAAAAGAGCTCGAGAAAGCACTACCACTATGTCTATTTCTGCCATGAAGCAGCATCGTTGTGTTTTGGTTTGAAGGATTATTGAAGTTTTGTGGGTGCCGGTGAAATGACTAGAACTTGAGGCTGAACATCTGTATGCCTAAGGTTGATGGATGCAAGGACAGTGTATCGTAGGGCACGCGACTAACTGTGTAAGCTACGAAGAATTCTTTGTAAGCTATGGTTAAATGGGTCACATGCCATTTGATTGATTTGACTATAAAGATGGTTTTTAGTGTCAATTTTAAAAATGCTTAAACATACTAAGTTGATGGTAAATGCTACCTCGACCGCCGGAGGTCACCAAACATTTTGGTTTGTATTAGTAATCGGTCAAACAAGAACACTGTGGGTAATATTAACTCTAAATGATCAATTATCGTCACGCACGTGTTTTGTCAAACATAAATATTAATTATGTTGTTATGTTAATGGTCGAGTAAGCGAAGCGAGTTGAGATTGGTTTCAAATTGTTTTATTAACCGATTTCAAATAAAAAAAAAGAGGTTCTCAATTCGCTCGTATGTTTTTTATGTTTGTTATCGCTCAACTTTGCCATTCATGAGCCGATCATTTTTTTTACAAAGAAGATTGTCTTTACATGATATGATTTTTTTTAATGTCTGTTACTTCTTTTATTTTTTTATTTGGATGGTCTCATAGAAATTTCATCAAATTGGTTTAGCGGTTTGGCCATGAAGTCAATTTATCAAGTTTTTTAAACATATATTATTATTTCATAATGAGCTCCGATATAATTTACCCTTATACATTTACTAGAATTGATGCAATGCAGTACAAAATCAAGTGTTATTGTGAATATTAGTTTTAAACGCTAATCTAATTTTGACTATCATAATTTTCAGCCTGAAAACATTCACTACCAGACTTGACCCCATGAAATTTTAGGTAGTACCTACAAAAACAGTTTTCAATCTTTTCCTTCCACCGACTTTCCGAAACCATCAGAGCTAACTTTGAAAGCAAAACCTCTAAACTTTAACAATAATCCCTGTAGATAAAAGTATATTGGTCGCAATACCACTCAACTCCTCCCACATACCACCTTATAGACCTACTAAACGATGCCTGTATCCTACAACTTTTTCTTACTCCCATACCACCTCTTCTTACCAAACTCCATGCAGAGTAAGTCGACCTATTTGGCCCTTAGCCAAGTCGATACGATCAACCTCCTTCCTTTCCTTTAATAGCCCGTTTCCCTAACGCGTTTGGGCATTCTGGGGTTCGATATTTGCCAATTTGCGGGTAGATAGTAATTAATAAAAAGAAAGGTCGAGCTAATAAAATTAAATTCAAAACAGTCAGTAACCTGAATATACGAACAAATATTGCAGTTTGATTTGTTTGTTCATTCATAATAGGTTAAAATAATATTGATAATGTTTAGTGCGGTTTATACCTAGTTTGTTTAAATAAATATTACTAAATAAATAAGGAGGCAGCAACCGCTAGCAAATTAAATTTTATGCAAATTCAAATTATGTTTATTCAGTAGTATCACAAGAATCACTTTGAAATGTCTTAAAGTCTAGTCTAGATGCCAGTTCCACGCGACTGAGCCCAGAAGAACAGGCAAGCAAACTAGGGCTTAGTTCCTACCGTTTTTCGTATGATCCTTTGATAATTTATCCTTTGACATGCTTTTATTATTTTAATTAACTTAAACCAAAATTAAACCATCAACTCCAGTATTTGTTATAATTCAATTCAATTCTTCATCACAAAAACTACTCAAAATAATCATTTACTACTATGCAAAGGTTGGGTCACCCGATACTCTATACAAAATTGGTTAATACCAGTTTCCACACAGAAATTTCGTGTATCGAGGCAACAAAAACAAAAGTCCTTATACCGCAAATTATAAAGACAGTAGTTACAATTTATCAGTACGAGGGGCGAAAAGCGTAAAGACGTATTCAACAAAGTAAAAGCCTGGTATTGTCGTCGGTATTTCCTTGAAATTGTTATTGGTGAAATAACAGTGAGAGAAAAGGTGTTTTTGTAGTGTTGATGATGTTGATGCCAAGTTTAACATTCACGGAAATAAGGTTTGGATAAGATCTTGTTTATCCAGATTCTTTTGGGACTCAGTGAACATTTTGGATCGATTTGAGCGAGACCACGTTTAAGCAAACGCAGTGTGGACGACAGCTGATTGGAGCGACGACTTACGCAAAAATTGGGTGGAAAGAGCTAAAAACAGTTTAGTGGTGCGCCATGGGAGAGACCTATGTCCAGTCGTGGGCTACAATAGGTCGATGATGATGATGATGATGAAGATGATCGAGGTCTTGGCAAAATAACAGCGTCTGCTGAACAGCAGGCAATATGATGAGCTATAAACCCATTTGTCTCTATAGCATAAGGCTCATAACTTAGAAATGCATTTTGTTCGGTTAGCTTTTAACTTCTATCCTTCTATTTTTAATATTGTAATTACTTTTTTTCATCCATTCATGTTTTGTATGTTGTGTGCTAAAAAGCAAATAAATGTTTTTCTATGTCTATGTTTTGTCTATGTGTTTTCAGGCGACTTTCAATGGCTTTTCAACTAATTTCACTGTTTCAAAGTAATTATTATCTGAAGCCAGACTTATATACCTAGCCTAAATAATATTTTTTGTACAAGCCGAAAACGGTAGATCCAAGATTTAGCAAACAGTCTTGGGTATTATGGATACATCCAAAAAGCTTTGAGAGTGGTAGTACTGAATGCCTTTGCCTGGAACCTTAAAGCTGGTGTCCTAAGTCTCATAATCCATTGCACAAACTTTTGAAAAAAGATAATGCCAAAACAAAAGATATCTCTAAATAGCCGATAAGCATCGAGCAATATTTTCGGCTACTCGTAAATCTTTTGTAGGATTATGAGTTTTTACTAAATTCACATTAATTCTAGCGATTTCTCTCCAAGTGCCATAAATCCTACTTATCTGAGGATTGTGACATTTTTTTTAAACTTCGAGATTTATCGTATACGACAAAAAAACTACGGAGATAAAAACGAATTCAAAGTCTGGAAGTAATGTTGAATTTCTTAGTAAAACACCAAAGTTAAATGCTTGGACAGGTTTATTTAAAAACTTTTCATTTTTATGCGATATACCAACCGACCTGGCAATAGGCTACTTCGTAGCTGATTGCTCCGAGGACGATTGTTACGAGACGTAGACGTCTGGTACAAAGCAATTTGGAGCAGCCTAATACGACATCAACTTACCTGTTTTTTTCTTTTGTTACCCGTGGTACCAGCTATACTACCAGTGGTAGCACGAGCGAAAATTGTGGCTTGTCATGAAATAAATCTATCGAATTAACTTTGCTGAACCATAATCTAGTGACTAACACTATCTGCTTAGGTACAATCACGAACACTACTGTCTAATGTTATTTTAAGTTAGGTTTACGTATTTTACAACTAGATGGCGCCCCTAAATTTGTACCGATCGTAGATCGCGCTATCGTTGCGTTTCGTGGTTTAAATGATAATATTTGAGTGAAAATAAATTATTGCTTGCTTCTTGAGATAAACTTGTTTTATTACTTACCTACTCTGAATTGGAATTATACAACTACTGAAATTATTCTCTTTTTGCCTACATCTCACTTAGTTAGAGTGGCACCACACTAGAACTTTACTGCTATTTTATAACCAAGCCGTAGCTTGCTGTATGTTCTTCTAGATTTGGTTGCGTAATACTGGCAGATATACTCGGTTCAAGTTTAAAGTTATCCTTGTGATACAACCAAATAAATATTATGAACGTAAGCGATGCCCGCGTTTTATTGATCTGCTGTGGTCATAATCATCAGTAAGACATAAAAACATACCTCTCTTTTCTTATCTATTGTTTCTCTATTTGCTATTGACTCGTTTGCTGTCAGATTTCAGTTCCACTTTGTGTGTGCTATTGTTTTTGGGACATTTTGTTGTTTATGTTTTTCACTGTAGACAAAGAAGAGAAATTCCAGTTTTAGAATGACAAAGCTTTTAGGTCATCGTTTTCGAAACCGCATCCTTTAAAGAGAAACCGGCACCAATTCTATCAGAGGCAACCCGCGTGCCGCCTACAAATTTTCATTATCCGTCGGAATATTGGGCAAAACAACGAATTTGTGGGGTATGTACCGCCCGGAGCGCAGGCCTCGTGGAAGTACGGTTTGACATTTTATGAGAATACTAGCAGTTGGTGCCAGAGCTTCGCTCGGTATTTTTTTTGTTGTGAATTATATTTAAATACGAATAACTTAAATACTGATTCAATATTAATATTTTTCGATTTTACCGACATAATAATAAACTCCACTACTCGTCAATAGATGGCGTTCTCTGTCCCACTAACTCTTGACTTAATCAACAGATGACGCTAGGAGTTATGATTTTATGATAAAGTTGATTATTTACTTTACGATTAAGAGACATTTTCTAAAAATGAATCCTAGCTAGATCGTTTTATCGTCCCCGAAAACGCCTGTATACTTAATTTCATGAAAATCGTTGGCTCAGTTTTTTTTTTTTTTTTTTTTTTTTTTATACAACTAAGTTGACAAACAAGCATACGGCCCACCTGATGGGAAGCGGTTACCGTAGCCTATGGACACCTGCAATACCAGAGGCATCACAAGCGCGTTGCCGACCCTTTAAAACTTTCAAAACGCCTTTTTTGAAGAACCCCATGCTATAGTCCTTAGGGAAAACCTCAGCAGGGAGATCATTCCATAGCCTGAGTGTTCGCGGGAGGAAGTTCCTCTGAAACCGAACGGTGCGCGACCAACCAGGCTCTAAGGTGTGAGGATGAACTCTCTGCCTATGGCGAGCAGTGCGATGATAGAATGTAGCTGTTGGCATGATGTCAAACAGTTCTTCAGAGCATACCCCATTATACAAGCGGTAGAACACGCACAATGAGGAGAAGTCTCTCCTCAGACTTAAGGGCTCAATACCGCTTGTGAGCTTGGGATCGTCAACAATTCTCACAGCACGTCTTTGGATCGAATCAAGGGGTCCAAGCTGGTATCCAGGTGCTCCTGCCCAGAGGTGACAACAATACTCCATGTGAGGCCGGACTTGCGACTTATAAAGAAGGAGTCGCTGGCCTGCACTGAAGTATGACTTCGCTCTGTTCAGCACACCGAGCTTTTTGGATGCCAGCTTGGCCTTATCTTCCAGGTGACGACGGAACTGGACGTCACTGGAGATGTCGATACCCAGGATCCCAATGCTCGTGGAAGTTGTGAGGGGCATGTCTTGGAACTGCGGAGCTATAGCAAATGGGGTTTTTTTAGCGGTGAACGCGCAAACTTGTGTCTTGGTAGGGTTAAACTGAACCAGGTTTTGCTCTCCCCAATCGGAGACTCTGGTTAATATGCCCTCTATATCAGACACAAGTTTACTCCGGCTTTCCTCCACTACGGCACGAGGGATGCTAGCACGACCCGTGTATAAAGTGTCCCCGGTGCTGTCATCTGCATAGCAATGGATATTGTCAATTGACAACATATCATTGATATGCAGCAGGAACAGTGTTGGGGACAAAACGGAGCCTTGCGGGACGCCAGCGTTGATGTCCATGCAATCAGAGCTACCGCCGTCTACAACGGCTCGTATGCTTCTGCCGGACAAAAAGCTAGCGACCCATTTGCACAAACCCTCGGGCAGTCCGTACGATGGCAACTTCGATAGAAGACCCCGGTCAGTTTCCGAGATCCTAAATATATATATATATATATACAAGATTTTCTCGTTTAAAGGTATAAGACTAGAGCTATGGCTGCGGTTTCGGCTATGTTATATCGTTTTGAAAGAATAAATAAAGCGTTTTTTTTATTATTTAAAGTGTAATTAAAGGAAAGCGGTTTTTGACATGTAGAGGAGACTAAACAAGGCCATAAGAAATAGAACAAGATTTTTTTCTTTCTTTATATCCTTAAGTAACATAGTTTTGAAGTGTATACGATACATAAAAAATAATACAAGACATTTTAGTTTAAAATGTCTCATTACATGTTTTTATTTAAATGAAACACGTTCCGTTTACATCAAAACATTCAGACAGTCAGTCCCGCTACGTTTGTTATATTTCAATATGATACTCTTTGTGGATCCGCGCGGTTGAAATAAAATGCTACTTTTGTATCGGATAAAATAACCAGTGTATTGTTTTTAAAGGTCTTTATATTATTGTATTGATAAAAGAAAACTTTGTGAGAGAATCTTTGTGACATAAGTGGGAATGAGGCAAATAAGAAAACAGAAACATTATCAGCTCCACAAAACAGTAGATTAATAAATAAATAGATGATGTGGACAATCCACACAACACTAGTGGTGGGAATCGAACCCACGCTCTCCAGCGTAGAAGGCAGAGCTACTACCAACTGAGCTATGACGGCCGGGCATGATGTAAATATGAAAACAGAGAAACAGCTTCACAAAATAGTACATTGATAAAGTATTTTCGACCATTGCAATTTATACTCTATTTCCATTAGCTACTAGAGTACATTGTTTAAAATGCTCTCACACGCCTCATGCGTCAATTTGCCCTGGTTCTTTCTAAACTGGTCGTTTCCTTGTTGTTTCAAAAACGACCAGCCAAGCTTCAAGGCTTCTGAGAGCCAAAACACGCAAGTCATAACTGGTAGCAAAAAGCTTTTTAAGAAATCGGTGAAATTTGTTTACTCATACTTTTCCACCCCTTGTTTTGATAAATTAAGCCGTAAATTACGGTAAGGCCGCGGTTTCAGAGAATCACGAGAACGAAACAGGTCGGCCATAGCTGGGCTAATTGATTCACATTTTTGTAAACATATTTTTTTGAAAAGCTTAGAAAAAAAGGCTTTCCAAAGCCTTTTTTTCTGGGAGTATTGTGATTTATCAAGCAACAGATATTTTTATATCCTTTGATCCAGTTTCTTAGAATAAGAAAGCCGGTAATTAATTCTAGAAATAAGTTAGTAAAAATGTTCCCTCGTAAATAATTCTGAAATCCAACTTAAGCATTATAAAATTCTTTTAACGAGTTCTTATTTACCTACTTATAAAAAAATTGGTTGTTTGTAAAGTCGATTTACTGAACGTGACAACGTCATACAGCTGTCCACGCGGACGCATCGCTCACTGAAGAAGGAGAGAGACAGATGTCGAACGCTGCCGAACGCGGAGGCCGATTGTGCCTCTTTATCGCTCGTTCCGCGCTCTCGCTTGCACTTCAAGCCTTAAATGGAACGCCTCAGACCGAGGTAACACCGCATGAGTCATGTTTTTTCGTGCGTGCAGCGGGCTCCATCGAATCATAAGACGTTGTCACATCAAAAATATTATGGTATAACAAATTAAAAACATTGATTTTCACCACCAAACAATTTGTACTCAGTGCGGCCTGCTGGGCAGATAGCAAAGCTACTAATGACGTTAGTTCGACTCAACAACAAATATTATTAAAAAGACTGAGCAAAGCCGGACGTACTTAACTTGTCTTCATAGAGACGAAAATGCACACAATTTTCTTACGCTCATGCTCTCAAATAGCTATCAAATTACTCCAGTCCATTACCGGGACAAAAAGGTCTTTTGTGTGTCGTAGAATACGTTTTTAATTATCTTTTGTCTGCGAAGGGGGTACATACATAGATTTTATATTTTAAAAGGTTTCTTTTGATCTCGATAATGAAGGACAATATTGTTCTTTCAGCTTAGACGTTGGACATTGTTGCTGTGAGAATGATGGCCAGAAAATGCTGCAGTGGTTTTGCTTCTACGATAAAGAAAGTTGATTTATATTTTTTTTATGAATATTTGGTCTACCTTCCTATGATATCTAAGAAATTATCTCTTGGATAAAAACTATTAATATAATCCTTTATCTGTACTTAGAGGGATTCGTAATAAAACAAATAAATATTTGAACTAGGTATTCTTTTTTTGAGAATACCTAGTTCAAATATTTATTTGTTTTATTCAGGCTTTGACATCATTAAAAATGCAAAACGCAACGCCAGCGCGTTCTAGGAACGTTACAATTTTACTAACGCCCTCTAGTTCTAAACTGCGAACTAATTTAACTTAGAAAAAGAGGGTATCATAGTTGTTCCATCACTAATATTAGTGGCTTTATAAAAATCAGCTGAAAGATACTCAGTGCTAAAACTATTGTCGTCTCTTACGACTGGGTAATGACAAACAGAGACAAGGCGAGTTTCACTTCTATCGCAAATGATACACCAAAACCGTCATTTGGGCGTGTTTCGGTGAAGACCGTAAAAACTTGAACGGCGGAACATTCCGATTCTGTCGGAGCAGTAAAAAGTATTTAGGCGTAAAACGGTTACAGATGTACAAATAAAATGTAGCGGGGTTTTATTCAAAATTGGGTTTGTTGTGGTTTGATTTGTTGTGGACTAGTGATATCGCGTGACTTTGCTCGTTTCTAAGATATTTTTCCACAAATTCTGCTGATAGACTTCTTCAAACTTCAATTCTTGTTTGCGCTCTTCTCATTGCAACCCGCACCAACATTTACATAGGTACCTAGTGTCAAGTCTCTATGACTAAGTGAGTCAGTCAGACAGTGAGATAAGACAAATGTTTTTATTGATAAGGTTTTTTTGAGGTTTGATTTATTCTGGATAAGAAAAAATGTGTCTAAGTCTTTATAGTGTTCGTAATAAATACTTAGCTTGCCGTCCGCGTAAATATGGTTCATGGCATAATTTGACACAAAAATGACTTTATAAGTTTTGCGTTCCATTACTACGTCCTTGATGGATGATCTGTGGGTTGATGCTCTATGGGCCAAAGTAATTTTGCTTAAAATCATGTTTGATATGACAAAATATTCAAGGACAATAAAAATTGTCATCGAATGGTTAGCGGTCTTTTGTTCTACTGATAAATATCTAAGTAATTGCCTAAATCAGTATATTCACAAACCATTGTGTTACTGTGTCCAATCGAATTTCTAATATTTGGCTACTTTTTTCAACAGTAAAAGAGCCATTTTAGAATAAATTCGAAAAACATTATTACCACTCAGTAATATAATGACCCAAACGTCGAAAACACAATTTTTTGCTTATTCAAAACATTTTCGATTCCAATGCGCCATTAACTCGACCATTGTTAACAGCCAATCGAATCAGTTTACTGCTTGGACCTAACGACGCACTTTATTATGGCCGACCTCAATTTTAAAAGCGCTTTTTAGCGAATTAAATTTTTATAATCTTTCTTTGGCGGTAAATGGTTTAGTATCTACGTACTTTTTGTTGGGTAATTATTTATGGAACAAGTTTAGAGAAGGTTTGCTGAAACAGAGTAAATTGAATGAATTATACATATCGGTGAAAAGCGCCATCTAGTTTTAAACTAGGTAAATATTTGCTCTAACGACGCACTTTATTACAGCCGACCTCAATTTGAAAAGCACTTTTTGCGAATGAAATTTATACAATCTTTTTTGGCGTTAATCAGTTTAGATTAACAAACAAAGGGAAGGTTTTCTGAACATCGGTCAATAAACAAATATTCATTAGCACTACCATCTAATTTTAAACTAGAAAAATATCGTACTCTTCACTATTTTAACGTGTGCTATACGGTTACTATGACGTCATCATCGCGTTTCCACTACATAATAATTTATTCTGTGACACAACCTCCACAGCATACTAAGCAGTTACTACGCCAGCCTCCTCAATCCTCATACCACAGTATAAACATACACAGTAGTACATCTTGACCCGCTTCTGGTGCTGAGGGGGCATTACTTAGCGGATTTCTGTCGGTTGACAACCGTAAAAAGACTTTTTCTCTTGAATGGTAAGACTTAGTTTCCTAAAACGCGATGGCCGTCATTTTCTTTACTTATTTATTGGCAAAATAGAAAGTGTATATTGTCTCGCGTGGATCCACGTTTTGGCATAATATAACAGCAGATAATATAGAATCAATAGAGAACAAGAAAGAAAAAGAAAGAAAGAAAATATATTTACATATTTGACATAAGTATACGTAAGACAAAAAAACACACAGAACGGACAACTGAAGGCAGGCAATCTACCTATAAAGGTAATAATACAAACAGAACTGGGCACAGAACACACTATAATCAAGAAAAGTGGGTCCCAACCAGTCCCGTCCTGTGCTGAATGGTTTAAAAGATTAGTATGCCAAATAAGCCCTGACTCAGCTTTTTGCTACTTGATATGGTAGTAGCTACCATGTCAAGCAGCAAGATGAAAAGTAATAAGTTGGCATGTTATAGGTTTTTCATGCGGATGGATGAAAGTCATGTATGAATGTGGATGGTGGTTATAGAAGAAGTTGACCAAAGAAAAGATGGATAAGTAGTGAAGCCTAAGGGTATTTGATAAGTGTTAATAAAATAACAAAATACTGTAAATACGGATTTTTATTATCGCTTGAGTTGCGAGTTGATTACATGAAAAAATGGAAGAGAGTGAGTGAGTGAAACAGAACAATTACCATACCGCAATTCTACAGACTAAATAAACTAGCGAATGAATTTATTTGTTTTATACAAAATTCCCCCCACACATAGGCAGGTATCCTAACAAACCTTAAAAGAAAATACAAATACTACCCATTACTATCTTAAAACTAATCATAAATAGGCAGTACAGCTACCTTATTAACGGCTCTAGTGTGCCGCGACCCTGTCTTGGTAATGACCTCGACTGACCTCACCATGTCATCTGACTTGCTTTTGAAAACTTTGGTCACTCTAGCTAGGGGCCATTGCAAGGGAGGTACATTTAAACCTATCAACAGTACCAGCGCACCTTCCATAACATTGTTAGATTTTTTTATCCACTTAGGTCGACTTAACATCTGTGATAAGTAGGTTTTGTGCCATACAAGCCAAAAGTCTTGCTGCAACTTTGTACATTTTTTCCAAAAACTTAAGTAATTCACGTTAACTGTTACAGATATCTCAGGCTCGGGAACCGCTGTCAGTGACTGATTTATTAAAAAATGGCCTGGCGTTAAATATGTAAAATCCGCTACATCATTATTCATAGGAGTTATCGGCCTTGAATTTAAAATTCCCTCCACCTGTATCATGATGGTATTGAATTGTTCATAAGTAAATAATAGCCCCCCAATGATTCTTTTGAAATGGTACTTGGCGGACTTTACCGCAGCTTCCCACAGCCCCCCCCAAGTTGGTGAGTAGCTGGGAATAAATTTAAAATCAATCCCCTTAATATTACAATATTCTGAAACAGCATTCTGATGAGCCTGAGATTTACATAAAACATAAAGTTCCTTCAATTGATTGTTTGCGCCTTTGAATGTGGATGCATTGTCACAATAAATTGTTTGAGGTAAACCTCTTCTGGACTGAAACCTTTTTAATGCAGCCAAAAAACATTCAGATGTTAAATCGGATACCAACTCTAGATGTATACATTTAGTGACAAAGCATACAAAAACACAAACATATCCCTTGGATATTACAGACCTTCTTAAACTAGATTGCTTAATGCTAAAAGGCCCACAATAATCTATGCCTACTTTATTAAAAACTCTATCCTGCACAACCCTATCTTGTGGCAGTGAGGCCATCAGTTGTTGCGCATTTTGTGCTCTATATCTAAAACATGGAACACACTTATTTATAATGCTTTTAACAAGAGTTGTTGCGCTAATTATGTAGTATTTTTGGCTTAGATTGGACAGTGTCAGCCTTAGCCCTCCATGCATTAAAGCACAATGCTCATTTCGAATGACTAACCTTGTGAAATTACAATCTTTTGGCAATATTTTAGGATGTTTTTGTTCAAAGGATATGTTGGCATTGTCCAATCTGCCGCCCACACGCAATATTCCTTCCTTATCTAAGAAAGGACACAATTTTCTTAAATTAGACTTAACAATGAGATCCTTTTTAATCATTGAAATCTCTTCAGCAAAATGTAAAGATTGTACATTTTTAATTGTTGCTAGCATTGATTGTCTATATTCATTTACATTCAGTGTTTTTGATAGCACACGATCCTCTTTCTTAGCCTTACAATTTTTAATGAACCGTAGCATGTAACATACCACACGTTGAATTTTCAACAATGATGAAAACTTGGATGTCGGTATAACCTCATCAATTACATTACAATTTACTGATTGTTCATTTCTATCATCAAATATACTAGTTATTTCCTTGTTACCAAAGGGAGTTACAGTAAAATTGAAGTTTTTTAATTCTGGAGGACCGTGCCACCACAGAATGTCTGAATCAAGCTCAGACGGAGCTAAACCTCTTGATAAACAATCTGCTGGGTTGCAAGATCCACTAACATGGCTCCAAATGCAATCCTTTGTCAACTCACTGACTGCCATGGCTCTGTTTTTTACATAGATGTCTTTGGTGGGTGGGTTTTGCAACCAGCAAAGTGCAATCTGAGAATCACTTAGCATAGCCCTATTTCTAAATGAATAATTAGTCATTATACAACTAATTTTGGCATACAATTTTGCAAGAAGCAAACATGCATTTAATTCTAACCTAGGTATTGTTTGCTTTGTTTTTAGTGGTGCAATTCTTGACTTGCTACAAAGTAAATTGACAGTAACATTGTTGCCATGAAAGGCTCTTACATATAAACATGCACCATAGGCGATGCTAGAAGCATCACAGTAGCCAATTATCTCTACATAATCAGCATTATCCATAGCTAAGCTACGTTTTACATATATAGGTTTCATAGACATTAAATCATGAAAAAATGATCTCCAAGGCAATAATAGCTCCTCAGGGAGGGAAATATCCCAATCTAAATTTTGCCGCCATACCTTTTGCATAAATTCCTTAGCGCGTGTTACTATAGGGCCTGCCAATCCCAAAGGGTCAAAGAAAGTACCAATGAAGCTTAAAACAGTACGCTTTGTCCATACCTTAGCCAGCTGGCCACAAGGCTGCGAAATAATGAATTGATCTGAGTTGATATCAAGTAGAAGTCCTAAAGCCCCGATGGTAAACCCAGCATTGTTCAGGTCTATCTCGTTAAAGTGTTGTTCGCTGGATGGAATCTCTGCCAGAATATCTGGATGACTGGCGCACCATTTGTGAAGCTCAAAACTACCCAGGGCGGTGAGATTAATCAGTTCCCTGCAGACTAACTTAGCCTGCTCTATAGTAGAAGCTCCGAATAGGCAATCGTCGATGTATGAGTTGTTGCGCAGCACTGCAGAGGCCAGGGGGTACTGCTCTCCGTAACGGCGGGCCAATTCAACCAGGCACCGCGTAGCCAAGAAGCTCGAACTGGTAACCCCATAGGTGACGGTCTGCAGCTGAAAACACAACAAAGGATCGTTAAGATTTTCCTTCCACAATATTGATTGTAGGTGAGCATGGTCAGGATTTAGCGTTACTTGTTCGTACATGCGTTTTATATCTGTTAACATAACATACTTGTGTGTACGGAACGAAATTAATATTTCAAAAAGTTCCCTTTGAACCACTGGCCCTGCATGCAAAATATCATTCAGACTTTTGTTTGATGTGGTCTTAGCGCTTGCATCAAAAACCACCCTGAGCTTAGTGGTGGTACTGCGTTCCTTGATTACAGCATGGTGGGGCAAGAAATAACAAGACTCTAAAGGTATTCCAAGCTGAAATAATTCGACCTTCTTAGCATGACCTGTCTTTACATATTCATCAATGAATTTAATGTACCTACTTTTTAAGTTTTGATTCTTAGAAAACTTTTTGCACAAAACATTTAGTCGCTGCAGTGCTACATTGAAGGAGTCTCCGAGGTTAACTTCATTTATTGGAACTTTCAGAGGCAGACTCACTTGAAATCTATTGTCATTTAATTGGACAGTGTTTTGGAAATTTGTTTCACAAAACTCTTGACTGTCATGAACGCCTTCACTTTTTATCTCAGGAGTATGTTGCTCCTCCCAAAATCTTTGAAGGATGGAATCAATTTTGTCTTCCTTCATTGTAGCATGCAGCACCACACCTTCATTTGAAATATTTTGCGAAGAAAGACAAACATTGTCTTTGTATAACTTGCCAGATACTATGTAGCCAAACTTGGTTGCCAACAAAAATACGTTATTCTTGGATAAACTGATTTTGCCTGCTAATATGATTTCGAACAGGATGTCAGAAGATATAAGAAATGATATCTCTCCAGGAATATTGAACTCGTTGTCAGCTAACATGACTGAATCTGGTAATTCAATGCCACTTATATCAAACTTTGTCTGTGGCAGATAGGTTGTTATATTGTCCACCACAGAAAACAGTGCATTGCAACTGAAGTTAGTGTGCATTGAATACATGGATAGATTGACCGCCTTGGCAACAGGTTTCTGTATTTGGCCAAGGGCGGTGACACTCACATTGTAATTGAATGTTGTTACACCTAATTTGTTAATGAGGTTTTTGTTTATAAGTGAGACCTGACTGCCACTGTCAACCAAGCCCCTTGCTGTGACATAGGATCCATCGGCTGCCCTAAAATTGACCTTAATGGTAGGCAGCAAAACCATGCCTTGAGACACTGCTTTGTTTGTGGATTTTGCCAAGTTGCAGACACCTTCCTCTAAGTGCAACAATGAATTATGTTCTTTGCTTTTACATACTGAACATTTAAAATGAAAATTACATTTTTTAGTGTGCGCATTGAGGCAAATCTTACACAGGTTTTCCTTATCGACAAAGATTATTCGATCTTGAGCACTCAGTGCTTGAAACTCCTTGCAGGAAAACACTTTATGGGCAGTATCCTTGCAATATTTGCACACACTTATTTTTTTATCGCAAGCGTTAGTCAGATTTACTAATCTACTGTTAACATGATTATTGTAATTATGATTTTTTATTGAAGTAGACTTACCAGTGGATACTTGTGATTCCTCAAAGCTCATTGCTCTTCTCTCCATGTAGTTCAAAAAATCCTCTAGTGTTGGGAGCTTTGAGGTGTTGCGTTCGGCATGGTATTCCCTGGAAGTACTTAAATCTAATTTTCTCAACAAAATGGGAATGAGAATTCTGTCCCAATGCTGAGTTTGTTCCCCAAGATTTTTAAGAGCTCCTAAATGCTGTCTAGCTATGGACACTAAATGCCTAAGTTCTACTGCAGTTCCCTTTGAGATTGGTTGGCAGTCTAACAATGCGTTAACATGATGCGTTATTAGAAGGCACTTATTGTCATATCTCTTACTTAATAACTCTAATGCAGGGGCATATGAATCATCTCGTAAAGGGAGGCCTTCAATTAATATTAAGGGGTCACCTCTTAGGTATTTACGCAGGTAGCAAAGTTTTTGAATGGGAGATAAACTTTCTTCTCAGTCCACAATCGCCTTGAAGATGTTCATGAAGGGTGTATATCCTGTGACGTCCTTTCCATCGAAGTAGGTGATGTCCAGTTGCGGCAGCTTGTTGCGGGGAGTGACTACCTGTGGACTTATCTTTTCCTTCTCTGGGGGAGCAGCTCTAGCCGACCCAGCTATCATCCGCAGTTTCGCCATCACTCCATAATACCGTTCTTCCTCCTCGCCATCGCACTCTTCGTCGCCGGTGGCTAACATTAAGTCCGTAATCCATTCCTTGTAGGATTCCAATCCTTTTTGCAGTTCCTCGATCCTTAGTTGTAATCCTTCTGTATCAATAAGCACTTGGCCTTCTTGTTCGAGGGCAAATTTGGCGGCACGCGACATTCTTCCCTTAAATTGCCCTATGTGCATTCTTAGCCTCCGCATCGTCGCGTCGTCCACGGCGCCGCTAACGGGGGTAGCCACAGCAGGGAGCATGAACGCTTTCTATAAGCACGCCAAATTATTTTGCTTGACGCTTCCAATGTTCCGCGATTTGTTTTCGATGAAAATAGTATTCTGTCCGTGTTTTGTTTTGTTTGCCGGCTTGCTCGACTTGTTTTGATTGATTTGTTGACGGATTCTTGTACAATGTGACAGACACAACGATGATTTGACGGGAAGTCAATCTGTTGTTCACTTGACTGGCTGGATACTGGAACATTCAATGGAGGGAGCACGATAATGACGCTTTGTCTTCTTTCTCGCTCGCTCCACGGCAAAAATGGATGCCTGCACCACGCGCCCGGCCTGCACCACGCAGAATCGAAGAACAATATTTGCGATAATACGATCGCCCACGCACTGATAACGATGGAGCACCTTCCTTGATTCGTTATAAATAGTTTCGGCACCAATTTTGTTAATAAAATAACAAAATACTGTAAATACGGATTTTTATTATCGCTTGAGTTGCGAGTTGATTACATGAAAAAATGGAAGAGAGTGAGTGAGTGAAACAGAACAATTACCATACCGCAATTCTACAGACTAAATAAACTAGCGAATGAATTTATTTGTTTTATACATAAGTACACAAAACAGAGTGCAATCAATAAATTCACACGCATAAATTCTACTAGCCAACCATCTTATTATACGCTTCTCTCCAAAGGTTGTCTTGAAGAGATTATTCTTTAGCGATAAGACCACCCATTGTACATAAGTTTATAAATTGTTACTTGTCTTTCTATTGTTAGTTTAAAGGTGTGCATTAAAGAATGTTCTATTCTATCCTATTTATTTATTATTATCAACATATTTTGACCGTTATTTGACGGTCTCCGCTTCTAGAGAACAGTGGGGTATTTTCGACGATTCATGTCGAGCTGGAATTGGTCCCCTTTGTGAAAGAGCAGTGAGGGTGGAAATATTTCTGCCGTTTTTCTTGACGGTTTTCAGTAGGTTTTATAAACTCTTAAATTATTTACCGATTGGGATTCGAACCCGCGACTGAAATGATTTGTTTTCTTATCATCAAAGAATCAAAGTCATCCACAGGCAAAATTCTTAAGAGCGGGTCGTGCGAAAATTTGAGATTTAAAAAAAAAAATCATAACTAAATAACTAAGTGACATTTTAAAAATCGCAAAAGGACCAATTGTAGACTATACATGTGAAATTAATTCGAATTTAAGTGTGTTAAAAAAATATACTATTTAACATGACATTCTATTTAACGCTAATGAAAATCGTATGTCAGCGTTAAATAGAATGTCATGTTAAATAGTATATTTTTTTAACACACTTAAATTCGAATTAATCTCAAATGTATAGTCTACAATTAATCCTTTTGCGATTTTTAAAAAGTCACTTAGTTATTTAGTTATGATTTTTTTTTTAAAATCTCAAATTTTCGCACGACCCGCTCTTAAAGTTCTGATAAATATTTACGGAGCAAGCAGATTGCCCACCTGATGTTGAATAGATGTTAGTGGAATGAGAGGGCTTAAAATCGTTCTTCCTGAAAATGTATAAGGGAGCCCGTGTCTAGACTTCTTCAGGCTGATAAAGATGATTTACTAAAACTGCTTGCCCACTTATTCTTGTAAGTAAAAAAAATACGTAGCAAGCAGATTGCCCACCTGATGTTGAATAGATATTAGTGGAATGAGAAGGCTCACCTGAAAATGTATAAGGGAGCCCGTGTCTAGACTTCTTCAGGCTGATGAAGATGATTTAATAGAACCACTTGCCCACTTATTCCTGCTAGTAAAAAAAAAATGAAGCAAGTAGATTGCCCACCTGATGTTGAATAGATGTTAGTGGACTGACAGGGCTCAGAATCGTTCTGAAAATATATGAAGGACGCCTTTGTTCAGAGTTCTTCAGGCTTACTAGAATTGCTTACGTAAACTTATTCAACTAAGTATATTTACTTATACAAACTGCTATAGGTACATCTAATTACTAAAATACATCTAAAAGTACATCACGCGTGAAACTCAATGAGCACTTTAACGGTTAATGACTGCCTTCGACAGTAAAAGGACCGCACGTGAGGGTAGTTTTCTCGTAATAAAATAGAGGTTCGCCTACTAAGATTTCACTGTGTAAATAATAACCAATCTTACCTGAACTACGAAGTCATTGAATCTTCACTTAGTGAGAGCTCACGTTGTATTGTATTGACAATTTTATTTTTTTTGCTGTAATTCAAAAACATACTACACTTAAGAAAACTCTGCTCAGGGTTAAGCTCACCTTTGTGCAATATGTCCTCTATTTCTGTCCTTTTCCTATGTTTTGTAATGTGTGCAATAAATAATTAAGAATTACAACGATTATTTAATGTAGTATAGTAATACTTACTTAGTAGAACCTCAAGCTCATGGGCAGGGCAGTGCATCGTAGGGCACGTTTCTGACGTGCGTGACCTATGAGGCAATGCTTAGGCGATGTTTACTACTTATCAGGTGGGCCATAATAATATGCTTTTTCCATTAGAATTAGTCAACTAAATTCACCATCATAATCATCATTAACAACCTGAAGAAGTCCACTGCTGGACATAGGCCTCCCCTACACATTTCCAGAAAGAACGATTCTGAGCTCTTTCCATTCAAAAAAATTAAATTCATAAAAACGCCAAATTGCCCTAGCTGCCGCCAAGTTCGTTCCCTTGATCAAAGTCAAAGTCAATAGTTTTTTATTCAGTACGATGCAAGAATCACTTTGAAACGTCTTAAAGCTAGGTGAGTCTAGGTGCCAGTTCCACGCGACCAATCAATCTAGCCATCCAATATTAGGTCCTAGTATAAAGTGGTACATCGTGTTATTAATCTAGATTAAAACTAGCCCTCGCCTAGAGGCCTACTAAAATGAAGCACCACGATTAAGCACTGATTTACGAGTAGTTAATCCTTTGACCGTCGCCGTCGTGATACGGTCCTATTTTATTCATTTTAGTACGTAGGGAATCCCGCGTGACATAGTTTGCGTGTGTGTCACGCTTAAGACGAAGAAAACCGTTGATGTATTTCACGCACGCAATTTTGCCTAGATGGAACTTAAAAGTTTAACTAACAAATTAAAAAAATATTTTTTTGTACGTTTAACTGCATTTTTGCTCTTAAATAAGAATAACATTTTTTGTAAAATTTGTGCCCTGTGATATAAAGAACAATAAGGCATTAAAAACTTGAGAAACCGACTTCAAACTGCTGAACTGATTTTGATAAAATTTCTAACTAATCTGGAAGATTTTATTTTTTCAAATCGGAATTTGTGAATTACGTTAGTTATGCGATAAGAAACATAAAAAAATACCTCCTTATTTATTTGAAGTCGGTTAAAAAAGAAGACAAACGCAATAAAAGGCTTTCATCCATTTTAGTTCCCGTTTATTTTCTCACGTAAGAAGCCATTGGGGTATTTTCATTTCACCTTGACTTTAATAAATAAGTCTTTCACCAATTGCCAACACTTACGCCACCACTAACACCGACTTTAACCCCAAATTAAGTAACATCCCTCGGGCTCATACGGCCTTAAAATGTTTTGTGTGCGTGTAAATATTTAAGTACACAACTCCGGCGAATGCAGCCAATGGGAGACCAGTTTTCCATGTGTGCGAGTATGCGTGAAGTTCACGCTTGTGTGGTTTTATGCGATTTTGATTCTTATTTAAAGCTCGTTACATACGATGCTGTAAATGAGCGAGCTTAACGAGCTACAAGCAGAATGTAAATTTGAATTTTTATGTCGCTCGTAAGGCCACTTCGGTCAAACCATTTCTTTTAAAATAAACTCGCGGACAAATATAAAGGTCAACTTTGAAAACAGCACTATATTCAAGAAATTATTAAAATAACTGCTTCTGCTTATGAAAGTAACCAAAAGAAGATATGGACTAGATCCAACCATAAAAAGCGGCCAAGTGCGAGTCGGACTCGCCCATGAAGGGTTCCGTAGCAGTAAGTAATATAATATAGAAGTATTAGTTCGGCAAAAGGTACATTGCGGTTTACGATTAATGACGTATTAAAAAAACTAATACTCACTAGATCTCGTTCAAACTAAATATCGTTAGAAGTTTACATAGTAATGTACATCATATAGTTTTATTAGTTTTATGATTCTCTTATTTTAGAAGTAACAGGGGGGAGATCAATATTTTACCACTTTGGAAGTGTCTCTCGCAAAAACTATTAAATTTAGAAAAAAACAATTTAGGAAACCTTAACATCATTTTTGAAGACCTTTTCATAGATACCCCAAACGTATGGGTTTGATGAAAAAAAGTTTTTTGAATTTCAGTTCCAAGTATGGGGACTTAAAGTTTTTTTTTTCTATTTTTTCAAAACATCAGAATCAGGTTCACAGAATACATCTACTTACCAAGTTTCATTGAGATTTGTTTGGAAATCGTACCATCTTGAGCAAATCGTAGCCACGCTTAAGCTATGCTAAGCTATGCAATACGCTATCAAAATCCCAGGCGTTCCACATGTAACAACATAATGACATAAAACCTTTGTGATGTCGCCGTAAGCAATAGTACATTGTTACCTGAGTGTTGAAAGTCACGTTTTTTGAGTCCCGAGACGGGTTTGGCGCCAGAGCGTTAGCGAGGGCGCCAATGGAGCTTGAGGGACTCAAAAGACTTTCACCCGAGGTAAACACTGTGCTTTTCATTACGAATACAAGGAAAGTAAAAATAAAAACATGAAAGAAAAATTAGTGAAAATGAAGATTGAATTGCCGCCTTCCCGGTTTTTTTTTTCTTTTTCTCTGGCGGGCCTTCGGCTTCGGCTCGCCAGCATTATTCAGCCATTATTTTCATTTTCATAATTTAAATCTATGTTATTTTAAATAAATAGTTGAAGCTATACACTAATCAAGTAATTTAGAAGATATATTATTTATTTAATACTATCTTTATGTTATTTAAATTTAAATATTACATTGCGCTCTAATTAGACTTTTTAAACTTCTTACCGTTGTAATGGGTTTCCAACCTACTTGCTAAATAAAAAGTTGGAATTTGGTTGAACAACCTCCTTGCAGTTAGAAAGACTTTAGAAAGTTGGAACATGGTTGAATAAAATAGAACTTGTTTTTTTTTTTATAATTTGACAGCTGTCAGTAGAAAGCGATTCTCCCTAGGGCTGAAAGTTTTACTTTCAATTAGGCCCCTCAGGCAACTTCAGACCTACTTTCAGAGTATGAGTAATGAAAACACATTTAAACGTTATTATAGCAATTATTTCTTCTTGAAATTACTGAATATTTCGAAGTCATTTTAAGGCAATTAAACAGTTTATTCAAAACTTGGTTAATTACAGTGAACGTAAACATTGAGGGATATTTTAATTTAGCAGCTGCTTGACTTTCAATGTTCTCTGTTAAATAATATAACAAGTTGGTTCTTGGAGTTCTAAGGTTAAGATCAAGGGAATTCACACCGGTTTGAAAGTTTCAGAGAAAATTAGTTAACTTAATAATTTTCTCAAAATTTGGCCTAGCCTAAGTAAACAATTATGCTAACACCAGATAATTGATTAAACCTGTATTTTACCTACTTACTGATGCTGGGATTTTACTGCGTGGTGGGATCAGGAATGGGGGAATCCGTAGTAGAACCAAACTCGCTTTCGTAGCTCGTAGAATTAGTGAAATGGTTATGGACAGGTCATATAGCTAGAACAAACAACAGCTGAGGAATAAAGGTTATTGAATGGCGACCACTGATGCTGGGATTTTACTGCGTGGTGGGATCAGGAATGGGGGAATCCGTAGTAGAACCAAACTCGCTTTCGTAGCTCGTAGAATTAGTGAAATGGTTATGGACAGGTCATATAGCTAGAACAAACAACAGCTGAGGAATAAAGGTTATTGAATGGCGACCACAAATCGAAAGACGACATGTGGGGACGCCCACCCACGATGGACCGATGACATTGTTATAATCGGTGGATGAAAATAAAAATATAAAAACCATTAATTTTCTCTCATAAAAACTAAGATTAATGTACTAGGTATAATAATATAAAAATAAGTAGACTTATTATAGTAGGTAGTTGGCCTTACATAAGTAAACCTGTTTTGCGAGAGACTGATGCCTGAAATAGGTTTTAGTTAAACCTGAGCTACAGGATGAAAAGGCGTTCTTCTTCTTATCGTGTCACTGATTCTTTCGAACCAAGTGTGGTGAAATGATTATAAGAGCGCGGAAAGGGCTTAGAACCCTTTGCCTGAAAAAGTATAGGGGAGGCATATGACCAGCAGTTTACTTCTACAGGCTGGTGATGATGCGTTGGAGGAGGCCCTAGGTGGACGAACTAGAAATCTTAAGGGAGCCTTTTTCTGATTGTAATTTTATAGGTTTAACTTAGTTTGGGGCTAGATGGTGCTGTATGAAGTGTGCACCAATTGTGTTTTGTTAATATCACTACTCAAGTATAAGCTGAGCATGATATTGACATTTGTGATTTGAAGGTACCAAATACCTACTTAAGAAAATAATCTAAAAAGGACCACTTTCCCTATGTGTGTATACAGCCTTTTCTCTCTGTAAAAGCCTATTTTAAATCTCTGTGTCCCAGTTACGTAAGCAAAATAAGTAATTGAATCGATGTAACTTTGTAATATATGAAAGCAATTTGCTTAAGCGTCTCTTTGGCGTTCCTTTCAAGCCTTTGTTCTCCAAAAAGCCTTACTAGTAGCAGCCTACGGTTTCACTTGTGATTGTATGTTATTTTAACATGATATTGTAGACAATCTACACTATCTAGCCCCAAACTAAGCAGAGCTGTCATGATGGGAACCAGGTAGCTGATATAAAACAGACACATTTATTTTTGTAAATACATACAATAGAATACAATATAACACCCAGACAGAGAACAAACATCTGCGTTCACCACACAAATATTTGTTCTCGGTGGGGATTGAACCCACGGCCTACGACGCAGAAGACAGAGCTACTACCAACTGAGCTAAGAGGACAGTCATGCTTTGTTTAATGAAAAATATCCTTTTTTGTTAATCCAGAGTATCATTTACAGTGTTCTTAATTATTTATTGCACACAATATAAAACACAGGAAAAAAAACAGAAATAGAGAACAACATGTACAAAGGCGAGCTTAACCCTGAATAGAGTTTTCTTACAGCAAACCTTTGAGGCTAGAGAGAGGAAGGTGAGTGTTCTTCTTATCGTGACACTTATTCGTTCAATTCAGTGTGGTGAAAGGATTTGCGCCACAAATAGGCTCCCTTAGTACATTTGGCGCATTTTTTTTGAGCTTTTCAGGTTTTACGATGCTGGTTTTCTTACAATGTTTTCCTTCACCGTTTGAGAGTACTGGCATAATGCAGATATTTTTTTTTTTGGACAGAAAAACTCATTGGTACAAGATTGGATTTGAAACCAAGACCTTACAGCCTTTTTTTAGTTCCATTTTATTTTTGTTTTCTGTTTTTGTAACTGGAGTTCCTTATATTAGTACATAAAATGTTCTCCATTGGAGGTGTAACAAATAAACGTTTTTTCTTTCTTTCTTTCTTTCTTTCCTTCATTCTTTCTTACAGTCAGAAGGTTCCGCCTTCCGGCGATGCCACTAGGCTACTAGTGCTCTCAAATAATTTACATTAAATCATGGTTTTCAAATTAAGTTGAAATTGTTTGACAGCCTATTTAGTTAGGATGAATAAAATAATATTATTTGATGAGATTGATATTGAAAGCTTATCATTTTAAGATCTTTAGGTAGGGAGAATTATAATTAGAAGGTCTTTGAAAATTAAGTTCACGGTGAGAATTTTATTTTATTTATTTTTATTTTCATCTACGCGTGATAGGTTTACCAAAAGCAATTTTATGTTGAAAAATGTAAATGCTAATAAGACCATAATCCGATCCTATGGTCGTAGGTTCAAAACCAGTTGTGTATCAATGAGTTTTCTACCCAAAAACGTATGTACCCTATGCTAGTGCTCTCAAACGGCGATGGAAAACATCCAGGATGGAAACCGGCATGTCGTAGAATCCAAAAAAATCTAAAATAAGTATCAAGTGCACGAAAGAAACACCTAAAATCAAAAACTTTCACCACGCTATGTTCGAAAGAAAAAGATGTGATGTAGAATTGCAAATGAAGGTACTTGCCTGATGGTAGTCTCTATTCTCGCTCACTCAAGCCTCTAGCCTTGATCTCATCTAAGCGTTCTGCGGTGGCGGTCATCGAAACGTCGTCGAATATCACTGTCATGTTTGACAGCGTTTGACTAATGGCCACCGCAAAACGCTTAAATGTGCGAAATGCTTCAAACCCCCTCAATTCCCAGAAATAACCTTGTCCGTCAGCTTTGCCGAGTTCTGTCGTAAAATTTAATTTCCATTTTACTGTGGTAAGGATTCGCAATAAACCTAATATTGTCGGGAAGAGCAGCGGGTGCTAACTGGTACCAAAATGAGAGGTTTACTATACCAGAGTGAATAAATAAAATGATAAAAGGAATCATTTTATTTCAGACCTTTTAACGGGATTAACGTGAACAAATTTGAAACTCTGTATAAAAAATCGGTTGTCTGTAAACTCGGTTTACTGACGATCATACGGCTGTCCACGCGGACGCATCGCTGACTCAAGTAGGAGAGAGACAGACGTCGAAGGCTGCCGAACGCGGAGGCCGATTGTCGCTTTGTCGCTCGTTCTCGCTTGCACTTCAAGCCTTAAATGGAACGCCTCAGAGCGAGGTAACGCCGCATAATTCATGTTTTTTAGGGTTCCGTAGCCAAATGGCAAAAACGGAACCCTTATAGATTCGTCATGTCTGTCTGTCTGTCTGTCTGTCCGGCCGTGTCACAGCCATTTTTCTCCGAAACCATAAAAGCTGGACTGATGAAACTTGGTGAGTAGATGTATTCTGTAAACCGCATTAAGGTTTTTACACAAAAATAGAAAAAATCTATAAATTTTGGGGGTCCCCATACTTGAAACTGAAACTCAAAAAATTTTTTTTCATCGAACCCATATGTGTGGAGCATCTATGGATAGGTCTTCAAAAATTATGTTGAGGTTTCTAATATCGTTTTTTTCTAAAACTATAAATTTGGGGGTCCCCATACTTGAAACTGAAACTCAAAAATTTTTTTTTCATCAAACCCATACGTGTGGGGTATCTATGGATAGGTCTTTAAAAATGATATTGAGGTTTCTAATATCGTTTTTTTTTAACTGAATAGTTTGCGCGAGAGACACTTCCAAAGTAGAAAAAAGTTGGTCCCCCCCCCTCTAACTTCTAAAATAAGAGAATAATAAATCCAAAAAAAATATATGTTATACATTACTATGTAAACTTTTAACGATATTTGGTTTGAACGAGATCTAGTCAGTAGTTTTTTTTTTATACGTCATAAATCGTAAACCGCAATTTACCTTTCGACGAACTACAAAAACCTTTATATTATGTTAATTGATGCTACGGAACCCTTCATGGGCGAGTCCGACTCGCACTTGGCTGCTTTTTTTGTGCGTGCAGCAGGGCTCCATCGAATTATTAGACGTTGTCACGTCAAAAAATCTTTGGCACTTATACCCGGATCAGCTGTTCTGTTACGTAAAAATAAGCAATAGCAATAGCGACGTGTCGTCTCTACTACACGTCATTTTATAAACATGATGTTAGAATTGATAGTTTTAATAATGAGATAAGCAGCGTGAATATGGTATACTTACTCGTAGCAAAAAAATATATTTGTCAAAAACAGTGTAAAAAAAACAAAGTAACCATTAAAATTGGAGCATTAGTTACTACGAGGTAAACAGACAAACAGACACACATACTATAGGCCTCAAACATAAGCAGCCTACTTTTTGGTCAGGGGTGTAGAATACTGGCAGTGAAGATTGTCCAACTAAGCACAGAACAGAAAAAATGCTTCAACTAAGAAGCAGTCGCCATCGCTGTTGCTGTCAAGCCATTCAAAAAATTGTTGTTTGATAGCTAATGACACTTTACGATTGTTGCAAAACTACTCCTTACATAATAACCCTGCCGGTCTCAAATACTTTTTTGACACAACTAGCAGATGGAACAAGCATAAGGCTCACCTGATGTTAAGTGGTAACGATCACATTTACCAAAACATTGCCTCGTAGGTCATGTACGTCAGGAACGTGCCCTACGATCTACTGCTCTGTGTCCATCAACTTGAGGCCTACAGACGTTCAGTCTCACGTGCCAGTTTCACCGGCACTCACACCCTTCAAACAGAAACACAGCAATTCTGCTTCACGGCAGAAATAGATATGGTGGTAGTATGTACTTCCTCGGAGACACACACAAAGAGCTCTACTACTGCTAAATACATACTGTAGGCCTACCAGGAGCTTTGTCTGGCTCTGTCCCTGGCTCTGTCTCTGGTTCTGGTTTTGAGTCTGTGTGATGGTTGACTAAATAATTCCTACGTCAAAACGTCACACACACACCATGTATAATAATGCATTGGTGAGCACTCACACAGACTCAAAACCAGAGCCAGACAGAGCTAATGGTAGGCCTACTGGACAGTCGATGACCAATTATTCATACTGAATATCTATATTTATAAAAGAAAGTCGTGTTAGTTACACTATTTATAACTCAAGAACGGCGGAACCGATTTGGCAGAAAATTAGTGGGGAGGTAGCTTAGAACCGGGAGAAGGACATAGGATACTTTTTATCTCGAAAAAACAACGGGAACGGGGTGTTACGGGAACGGGCGAGCGAAGCCGCGAGCAGCCACTAGTTCGAAATAAAAATAAAATATTATAGGGTCGACCCATTTCCAGGCCCAAAAAAATAACTCTATTTCAACTAGCCCATTTACATACGAAATCATAGCTTTTCTGTATTTGATATTTGGATAGATTTACGGCTTAGACGTGAGTGTTTTATTCACTTGTATTCGAGGATAGCCGTTAATATTTTATAGGGGGTGCCTGGGTCATGCAAGGCTTTTGTAGGTCAAAAAATCACAATACCAATAAAAGAGTGGCGTGAGTTTAGTTTATTGCTAAAATCTTAAGTTACTGAAATTATTATTTATTACTTCCCGTTTCACATAATAATTCTTATAACCTTTATTTCTATTTTTCATACATTTTCTACACAAAGTTATGCTGTTTTTCGATACATATACTGCTTACTGTCCGTACTCGTATCAAACATAACTTACCAACTAACTTACTACTCGTAGTACTAACTTATAGTATTCTGAGTACGTATTTACCAAAAAAAAGTATTATATCAGCTACCATCTTTCCAACGTACAAGCTCTACTTAATTTAGGGCTGAATAATGATTGTTCTCAATTTTTTATCTCATAGTTTTAAAAAATTATTGAAAATAAAAATATCATCAGCATTTTCTGACTGAACTTGGATCGGTTAAAACCATTTTGCATGTATAAAACAAAAATTTACTCATAAGTTAGGAAACAACCATAATTTTACATAAATATATCTAAAACTACGGTGTTACTACTATTCTTATTCAACCTGTATAAAGTAGAGAGCGCAGAGCTTTGGGAGCTCATTTCCACATATTCAAATATTCAATAAAAGAAAAAACTCGAACGAAAAACTCATTTTCTACTCTTTTGAAAAGTTCAGACGCCTGAGCTTGCCGTGAACAGTTCAACCACTGGCTCCAATATTCACTTTAGAATCTAAATTTAATATTTGGATTGGTTCTCGCATGGCAAACACAATCTGAACAATGATTATGAAGCTTAGGACAGTTCCCCACCTAACGATATAATATTTTAAAATCGTGGAAAATCAGTGTACCTTTAGATTAAATTGCTGTCATTTGAAAAAAACTGTTAGTATTATGTTGTTATGATACGGTCTATCTTTGAGCACTGTTTTCCTAACACTTTTTTATTACTTATTGATGGAACAAGCATAATAAACCACCTGATGTTAGGTGGTAACCATTGCCTATAGCAAAGGATTGCCTCGCAGATTACGCACCTCATAAATAATCCATGATGCACTGCAGGCCAAAAAAAACTCAAAACCAGAGCCAGAGATAGAGAAAGACAGAGCTTGTGATAGGCCTACTGGCCTTCGTCCATCATTTCGAGGCATGATGTTAAGTCTCACGTGTCAGTAACTTCACTGGCACCCTTCAAACCGAAAAAGGTAGCGCTGTTTAGCGGTTAAGCAATCAAGGCGTTATTTTTCCGTATCCAAGATAAAACTGTCAAAAGCTCAAATTCAAACCGGTTAGAATCTGATCGAACCGGATCCCGGTCGTTTCCTTTAAAAAACATGACAAATGGCTTATTCGATATTCCCCCAGCGCTTGTCGTAAATCAATAATGTTCCCATTACACTGAATATGAATAACGAACGAGCCATCGAGACGTCGCTTTAAGATTTTAATGCATTTTGCTGTGAGACAGAATAAAATTGCTATATTTTAATATCTATGCAGGAAAAACTTATACTGCTGAGTCTAGGTGCCAGTTCCAAGCGACCAAGCCTAGAAGAATGCAACAAACTACGGCTTGGATCCTACCGTTTTTTTGTATAGTTCTACAAAACACGTTTCAAAGTGATTCTTGGAATTCAACTGAATAAACACTTTGATTTGATTTGATAAAAAAATCGATTTCTTTAAAGTCGGTTTACTGACGATAGTTGAACGTGACAACGTCATACAGTTGTCCACGCAGACGCATCGCTCACTCAAGTAGGAAAGAGACAGATGTCGAACGTTGCCAAACGCGTTCCGCGCTCTCGCTTGCACTTCAAGCCTTCAATGGAACGCCTCAGAGCGAGGTAACACATGAATCATATTTTTTTGTGCGTGCAGCCGGCTCCATAGAATTATAAGACGTTGTCACGTCAAAAATATAATTAGAAGTGAGGTTCGAGTGTGGTGTGAGTGGGTGTTAAACCTATTATTATTTTTTTTAAACTAAGTTAACTTTGTCAGATGATTTGCTTATTTTGAGCCTAGAAACTGTGTCCTTTATTAACCATGGTAATCAATAAAAAGCTATCTAGATAGCATTGTATGAAACATCCCTTATCTGAATATACAAAACTCTTACGTTACTGACTGACTGACTGACTGACAATCAACGCATAGCCTAAATCATAAGCCCTAGAAGCATGAAACTTGGAGGGTATGTTCCTTTTATACCATAGAGGTGCACTAAGAAAGGAAATTGGTAAATTATTTCCCTAAGCGGAGAAAAAGAAGAATAACTTTTAAAAGGAAAATCAAAATACAGCCTAAGCTCATAGAAAATTGGTGGGGAGATACCAGGAAACGGACATATGACTTTTTTCCCGGAAAAGTCACGGAAACAGGGCGTCACGGCAACGGGGCGAGCGAAACCGCAGGCGGCCGCTGGTTTATTTAATAAACGCATGAATACCATTTAAATAATCTGTTCCAAAAGTCAGTTGCTGTGAACGGGTGATAAGAGTTAGTTACACGAGCGGGTACATTATTTTTGCGTACAAAACAAAGCTTCAATAGCGAGGATCCACCCACAGATATATTAATCCACACAAAACAAACACATCCGGAATCAGATTCACGTTTTGTTTTCCACAAGATTAACCCGCGCAGGAATAAAGAATTTACGCACAAACGTACAAACAATAGATTGTAACTCTACCCATTGTTTTGGAATACAAATTGAAAAATAATAAACTCAAGTTTTTGCCTGTAAATATAAATGCACATTTTCATAATGGTCCTATAGCAGTCATTGCAAAGTCGCCATTGATATTAAAGTGACATTGACAAGAGACTTTTAGCGAGCCGTTAACAATGTCCAGTGTGTCGACCAGGAACCAATCGTACACCAGCTGACGTGGACACGTCACCGTCTCGCAATCAGTTTCAGTTTCATTCAGTTTCATTTATTTATCTTTCCACATACACCATGTTCTTAGATACGTCATACAAATTATTATAATATTTAAAAAAAACAGGCAACAAAAAAAAATAAACATCCTAAGAATACAATTGCATAGGTATACATACCTAAATTAGAAGATGTCATACAGTCATATCACAAAATATAAATTTATCAGCCAAGGCCTCGTCAATGCTATAGTAACTATGATATAACAAATGTTTTTTTTACATATCTGAAAAATTCTACGTCAGGCTTATTGCTAATGTCAATAGGAATTTTATTATATAGTTTTATGGAGACGCAAATGAAACCTTTTGAGGTTTTTGATAACCTATTACGGGATGTCACAATATTTTCCTTATTTCTGGTATTATGGCTATGAGACTCGTATTTAAAAGTCATATGTGTTATATTCTCTCGTACATAAACAATATTTTGGTAATTATACTCACCAGTCATGATGCTTAATTCTCTAAACTTATCTCTACACGAGTCTCTATATTTTAAACCTAAGATATATCTGACTGAACGTTTTTGCAGTACGAATATATTTTTTGAGTCTGCTGCCGTTCCCCAATTCATGCTCAATCGCTATTCATGCTTCTTGAAGAATCCGCTAGGGGCGCTTTTGGTTTCTCTATACAAAATGGTAGCAGAGGTGGGTGATACGATTGGCGATAGGCGTCAGGCACCGCACACCGATTTCATACGATTGGTTCCCGGTCGACACACAGCATTATGAATGAGGGAAATATTGTATTTTGTGAATTGTGAAATGTAGTTACATGTATGTATTAAAGTGATGGGTCTAAATGAATTCACATTCTAGTTTAAAAAGTTCAACCACTACTACACTACATAGTCAGTTTAGACAGTTTGCACAACATTTTGAGCTTTATTTGAAGGTCTTCCTGGAGCCAAAGATTAATTCAGCCCAGTTCAGCCATTAATCAACACAATTTTTGCAATTTTTTTTAAGAAATCCAGAAATCTTTTAACTAATTTCGTAGTCACCTACAATTTAAAACTGACCAGTGTGAATGAAACCTTAAACTTTTAACCCTTTTCACTCGATTTTTGATGCATAATCTATACCCACCCCATTCACCCCTATTACTAATTCAAACTTACAAGTGAGGTGCAAAGGTTACCCGGTTTTAAGTACAAAGCTGGATAAAAAGGGATAAAAAATCATGGTTGAATGCTCGTATCAGGACGGTTTTGCGGCAACTTCAAAGTACGTTTTTATACTTAGTAGGTATTATTTGCCTACCTCTGGGCGAGTTTAATTTTATTTTATCTGACGCTGACTTTGTTTGTTGCTTTTTGTTTCGTTTAGTTTATTCTTTTCAAAGGGGTTGAGCTTTATAAAACTTTTTAGTTGAATAATATTATGCAATTTTAAAATATTAGTTTTATACTTCCTTGCTACAATATCTTAGCGTTCGTTTCACTGATCACCACTGCAAAAAGCTTAGATGTTCGCAAGCCTTAAAACAAAACGGACGGATTTGAGAGCCGTTTTTAGTGGGTTTAACCTATTTGTAGGAAATCTATTTGTACTATAAACCTAAATCATTTTAAAAGCATAGGTACCTAGTTAGTATTAGAAATGTTTGTGTGAGATTATGTCTATAGATCGTACTTATTTCTGGCTGTGAACCAAAAGCGTACCTGAAATAACTCAATAAAATTTATTTTTCATCCCACCAGCTCTGAAAGTGTGTTTTTGCTGTTTAATTTCTGACTGGAAATGCCGTTTTTATCCGCTAGAGGATAAAGTAAATTTGAATTTAAAATATCGTGTTCAATAAGTTTGTGAATACACAACCTATTTACTTCTACCTCCATGGTGCCGAACTTATCATGCAACCTTTTTTATTTTGTTAAAAAGTCACACTCGTAACCTTCTTGGTGTATTTGTGAATTCAAAACACCATTAAACCTATTTACTTCGACCTGCATGGTGCCGAATTTATCATACAATCTTTTTAAATTTGTTAATAACTCATACTCGGAACCATCTTGGTGTGTTACTTTTAGTCGCACCATGTTTTTTTTGCATTTAGTCATTTCCTCGCTGAGGTGGGATGAAAAGTTACGTGTTGCACTCGAGTGCAAAGATTTTTCACCTTGTGCTCTTTTGATTCCTTCGCCAACGCTTAGGATTCTAACTTTTAAACCACTCGCTACGCTCGTGGTTAAACTTTAAAATTCTGCGCTTGCTCAGTCATCAAAATTGAGCACGCGGTTAAAAAGCAGCTTTGCACTCTTGTATAACAAAAAAATCTATTTCAATGCAAACATTTCACATCCCACAACTAGATTCTCACAGACTTCATAGCATTTCTTGTTACCTTCTTATATAACAAAACAACAATACATTTTTCTAATACGAAATATTCCTTTGTTGCAGGTGTCAACATAGCTATGCAGTCTGAAAATGTGCCAACAACGTAACCAAATAAAGTCCAAAATGCCGTAACCCATATTCGGATACAACATCCCGAATAGAGAAATGGGTCTGCAAAGGTGATATAAAGAAAATGGCTGACAGACTGCCACTTCATCTTTGTAACTCGATAAAACAGTACTGCTCGAAGATAGAAATAGAAATAGTATCTACAGTATCGGGCATAAGGTCCAATATCCGGCAAGTGTTGTTATTAGTTCTATTGCTTGGTGAAAGTACGTTTTGTTCTGGGTTTAGTGGTCGGAATTCTATGTTGAGGACTAGAGTGATTGGTACTAGATACGGTAAACTTCAAGGGGTGATATTGCCAATGGACCAGCATAAGTACTTGAAACCTGTGGAGGCGTATCTTGGAGTCCCTTACGCCACACCACCTACAGGATCAAATAGGTAAGAACCAACTACTATAAATATATTAAGAACTGTTAGCCGGTTTTGGGAATAGGACATCCCTAGTCGGAGCGACGGGATACATCTTTAAGAAAAAAGAAGTTGGCGTCTTGCGTAGTTGTAATAGTTTGCCGAGTAATAAAGTAAAACAGAGTTCTAGCTATATTCAATGAAGAGTTTCAACGAACATTATAAATAATTCCGCTGCTGAGTTTTTTCCATCTAATGACTTCCAGTACCAGAAATTGTTTTATTATTTGCGATTTCATTGAACTTACTTGACCGTCAAAGAAGGGTTAAATCAATAATTTCATTGAACTTTTTTTAAGATTTGTTATTTTTAATTAACAACAACAACTTTTAAGATTTGTTATTTTTAATTTTGTAACCAAATCAAAGCCAAGAGTCTAAAGAACGCACAAAATTGTACCACCTGGAAATTATAATTAATGAAATATTTCTAATAAATTTTCCAAGCTGAAAATAATGAACCAAAAATAAATTTATTTTAACAGAGTTTACAAACATTTGATTCGCCATGTTTCGTCAGAAATTATGAAATATTAATTATGCCCGACCCATTTTAATAAATCCCATCCATATTTCCATAAGATATTTTCTGGCAAACAGACAGAGCCATTTCGCTAATGAGCTTGAGTTTTTTCGTAAAGCCACGTTTACATAGAAAACAGGTTGCCGCGGTATTTTCTCCAAGCATGCGCATTGAGAAAAAAATGCCGCAAATTACGTTTTTATCATAAGTTACAAATTAAAAATTATAATACTGTAGACAATCCACAAAACACTATCTAGCCCCAAACTAAGCAGAGCTTGTACTATGGGAACCAGATAGCTCATATAATACTTACATACATTTTTTTTTATACGTAGAATACAATATAACACCCAGACAGAGAACAATTCACCACACAAATATATTTTATTCTCGGTGGGGATCGAACCCACGACCTACGGCACAGAAGGCAGAGCTACTACCAACTGAGCTGAGAGGCCAGTCGATATAAATATAAATGATGGCAAATCACCATAACAAAAAAAAACAATAGCTTATGGCTATAAACACCCTTGTTGTTTTAACTACACTTGATTTTTGATTGAAAAGCTGTATTTACAATGAACTTATGATTTCATGGCTACTTCTTAAACAGATCCCATGACGCTCGTAAATTAACAAAGTGATACCAAACCATACAGTATGGCAGCCGTCATCAGAGTGATATATTTTAATAATACAATACTAAATAAAGTTGGCTTCGTCCACTACCGGCGCCGGTAACCTGTTTTCTACGTGAACGTGGTCTCACAGAAAGTCCTTCAATGCAAAACTGTTTTCCTTGTATTTATCATTTACTAATTGGACATTCATTATAGACTTGAGAAAACAACGTCTAAGAACGGAAACCGTTTACGAAACAGTTCTATCTGTCAATGAGAGCAGAGAAATACGTTTTGTACCTTGGTAAGGGAACTGGTGGTCTAGTGGTAGCGGCTCCGCTTTCTGATCCTAAGGTCGTGTGTTCAAATCCACTTGTGTATCAATGAGTTTTCCTGTAGGTTTGTGTTACGTGCACTATGAACAGTACTCTCAAATGGTGAAGGAAAACATCGTTAGGATACTGGCATGTCATTGAATTTGAAGGTTTTGGTGCACGAAAAAAGCCTTGATGAGGCGCACTTGGAATCCTTTCACCACACTTGGTTTAAAGAACCAGTGACGATAAAAAGATACCTTGATTATCGTGCCCGCACAACGGCTAGTAAGTTCCTGCGGTATGCAAGTGTCGAGAGCCGGGGGAGCGTAACTATATAGTTGCCCTAACACGGGCCTTGACTTAGGCCAAAATAATAGCTATATGTAATTAAACCCATTGGTCCAACGACATTGTGAAGATCAAGGAAAGTTGTGGGATGGTGAAGGATCAAAATCGTTTTTCCTAGAAACGTACCCAAAGCTTACAATGAGGATATTGTAAAGAAATTACAAGGAAAGACAAAATACCTTTAGTTAGATGAGATACCAAAGCTTTTAAGATAAATTCCTGGAAAAATATTGTTCTTTTCAGGAAGAATTCACAGAAACCTTATCCGAAACAAAATCGATCCCGTGATCGAATTACTTAAGTTAGTTCTGTTATTGCACAGGAAAAGGTCTACTTTGACTTGTCTCGTACAGAGTTCTGGGTTAGTTTGTTCTAACCTCAAATGCAAAGACGGACTCGATAATAAGGAATGCTGGCTTTATTATGAACCTTAATTCAGTGAGATAGTGTTCATATTCAAAACCTAGCTAAGCTTTATTTTGAACCTAAAGTCAATTACGCCCAAAAAAGCGTCTTTCCGGCTTTTCCACTCCTTTTGATTAAAAGGACCGTCTTTGTGGCGTACCAGAGCGAAAAAAAACAGCATTTCTTCCTCAAGGGGTAATTAGGGTTCCGTAGCCAAATGGCAAAAACGGAACCGCATTAAGATTTTTTCATAAACATAGAACAAAAACAATAAATTTTGGGAGTTCCCATACTTGAAACTGAAAGTCAAAAAATTTTTTTCCATCGAACCCATACGTGTAGGGTATCTATGAATAGGTCTTCAAAAATGATGTTGAGGTTTCTCATATCGTTTTTCCTAAACTGAGTAGTTTGCGCGAGAGACACTTCCAGTGGTAAAATGTTGCCCCCCCCCCCCCCTTTATCTTCTAAAAAAAGAGAATGATTAAACTAAAAAAAATATGTTTTGTGTAGATATTTGGTTTGAACAGAATCTAGTCAGTAGTTTTTTTTTATACGTCATAAATCGTAAACCGCAATTTACCTTTCGATGAACTAGCAAGAACCTTTATATTATGTTACTTGTTGCTACGGAACCCTTCATGGGCGAGTCCAGCTCGCACTCGGCTGCTTTTTTTTTAATTTTTGTCTTTGAAATGACAACGAGCCACAAAAACGAAAAAGTCTATAGCTCTACTGATAGTAGAATATTCATAAAAGACTCGACTTAGTACTGTTTCAAAAAAAGAACAACATTTTATTTTTTAAAATGGAATAAAAATTGACGATCTCTTTGGTGGAATGCGTTCCGGCTACAGAAAAATAGTTATTTGTTATACAAGAGTGCAAAGCTGCTTTTTAACCGCGTGCTCAATTTTGATGACTGAGCAAGCGCAGGATTCTAAAGTTTAACCATCTTTGCACTCGAGTGCAACACGTAACTTTTCATCCCACCTCAGCGAGGAAATGACTAATGCAAAAAAGAACATGGCGCGACTAAAAGTAACACACCAAGAAGGTTCCGAGTATGAGTTAGTTACAAATTTGAAAAGGTTGTATGATAAATTCGGCACCATGCAGGTAGAAGTAAATAGGTTTAATGGTGTTTTGAATTCACAAATACACCAAGAAGGTTACGAATGCGAGTTTTTAACAAAACAAAAAAGGTTGTATGATAAGTTCGGCACCATGGAGGTAGAAGTAAATAGGTTGTGTATTCACAAACTTATTGAACGATATTCTAAATTCAAACTTATTTTATCCTCTAGCGGATAAAAACGGCTTTTCCAGTCAGAAATTAAACAGCAAAAACACACTTTCAGAGCTGGTGGGATGAAAAAGACATTGGCGCTCTCGCAATCGTAGTGAAAAGTATAGTGCGATTAAAACTCTGTTTCTATTTACTTCCTCGTATAAAGTGGGTAATTTGAGCTCCTTGTTTGTGTGTGCATTTGACGGTGTTTTTTGAACTTTTCACGTCGTATACGTGTTGGTTTCTTCATGCTTTCTTTTATACCAAGAGAACTGGTGCATCCACGAACCGGAAGACGAGAAGTAAGGCGCCCACCCACCAGATGGACTGACGACATTGTTAAGATCGCAGGAAGTCGGTGGATGGAAAGAGCTCAGAATCGTTCTTCCGGGAAATGTGTAGGGGAGGCCTATGTCCAGTAGTGGACTTCTTCAGGCTCATGATGATCATGGTAATGACTGGTGCAGTGTAATTTTTTTTAACAGAATAATAATTTGTACAATAATGTGATACCACGTACTCACGATTGGAAAGCGGGGACGTTCTCACCAATACCACTAGCGAATCTTATTCAAGTTACAACTTTTGGGATATCTATAATATAAAGTTTTGCGTATCCAGGTTTGCACCAACAAGAGCACCAGCACCGTGGGACGACGTGAGAACAGTCGACCAGATGGGCCCCGTCTGCCCACAGAAGCTTCCAGATATCTCCAACGAGACGCTGGCGTTGGAGAGGATGCCGAAGGGAAGACTGGAGTATTTGAGGCGGCTGCTTCCCAGACTGAAGAATCAGAGCGAGGACTGCTTGTATATGAATATTTACACGCCTGTTCAAGGTTAGTAGTTTTTTATAATCGTAATCAATATACCTATTTCTGCCGTGAAACAGCATTGTGTTTCGGTTTGAAGGGTGTGGGTGCTGGTGAAATTACAGGCACGTGGGGCTGAATATCTGTATGTCTCAATTTGATGGACGCAGGGCAGTGCATCATAAGGCACGCTCCTAACGTGCGTGACCTATGAGGCAATGCTATGTTATACGCGATAGTTAGCACTTAACAACAGGTGGGCCATATATCCATCAGCTAGTTATTTCGTATTTTTTATTTTCAGCTTATCTTGAAAAGGCCGCAGCTAATTTGTATTAAAAAACAAAAGTTGTATAGTCTAGAATTAACTAGTATATCGCATTTGTATTCAAATTTTACAGCTGTAGTAATTTTTATATTATTGTCAAGGTGGCGATAATTTCAATGTCAGTAATACCATGGCATATTTTAACGTCTAAAGATTAATTTATAGGTTTTATATCACAGGTTTATTCAAGTTAAATTAAGTTATAACCATAACAACTAACTAACCACTGCCAGTGTGGTAAATGCGGTTTAAACTCTTCACATGAAAGCTTGACACCCTTCCCAACTGTGTTCCCAACTTTGGTTTTATTCCGAACCACTAGACTGCCCTTCATGGGTGCAAAATCAAAGAGCATCGAACGTGACCTTTGATCAGAGAAGCCGTCCCATGATAGAAAGATTTTAGCAAAATGCGTTGATTTGTTGTTTTTTGTAAATTGGCTTGAATTTTGCAAAAACAGCCCATTGCATTTTTTTGAATGCTCAACCAACTCGCCTGAAGAACTAAGTTCTTCAAGCGCGTAATACTTCACACCGGAACAGCTTCTAAATCTGTACCAAACACCAACTTGGTCGTATATGGAATACTGTTCTCATCTTTGGGGTGGCTCTGCAGAACCAATGGTGGGCCTTTTCTTTCTTTATTCTCTCTGAAATATTACCGCGGGTTGGCTGAGCATTCAAAAAAATATAATAAACTGTTTATACTGATAATGGCCTCTAGGTTCAAACAATTTTATTTAATTCATAATTCCAGACAGAAATTGTCAATTTTCTTTCAAATTAACCGTACCATATCCTGAGTTCCTCATTATGAACGCAGGTTGCAGACAAAGAAACTATACCCGAACTGTTCGGCTCCATTGTGGGCTATGATTAAAATTTCGTCTCCAAGTTTTTCTGGCGCAGACATTTCATTAGAAGCCTCAATAGTCTATTGACATGAAATATTAAAATTTAGCGGAGCAAGAGTTCGCTCTTTGTGGTAATTCTGAATGTAAATGGTGTGGATTACTTTTTGTGAGAACTTTTGATGAGATTTTCTGAAGAATTCTGAGTCGTTTTTAAAAGTATTTTGGTTTTTATTGAAGATGCTTTTTTATTTGGTTGTTGATTTTGGATTGGTCATTACCGGGTAAGACTTTAAACAGTCTATGCTAAATTAAACGGTTTTTCAAAAGGTCATCAGCCATCAGCCTGTAGAGGTTCAATGTTGGATGCGAGCAGTCCGTCAATGTCACGCCTCCTCCATCACCAATCAATAATATTTAAAAATACATCCATGTTATTTCGCAAAAAAATAGGTTTTTTTTCCTTATTTAGCGTGATAAAAACACATACCTAAGTACATGAATAATTGGGTTTCATTAGAAACAAGCAAAAAGTTTCAAACAAAACTCTAATTCTTAACAAAACATGTCTGTTTCATAACAATAAAGATACCTTTTACATTAGAAATATACCAAAACATGATTCTATTTACTATTTTCTAAGCATGTATTATTACAAAAATGATACCTCACATTTTCATAATACAACTAAAATACTTCCAAGTAAAGTAATACTTAGAAACAATAACATTTGGTACACAATACAGTAAGAGGTAAGCATTGTTTTGTCATCGTATCAGATTCGGAAGGGTAACCAAACACAACAGTCACGTACGTGACCCAATTTCTTTATGGGGAAAACCTTTCTTTGCTACTCTCGTAATGTCTTGCTCTAGGAATTGCGAAATAATATCAGAGGCGTATCTTTGTATTTCAAACGTAATACTTAAAAAAATAAGGAAAATATTTTGTGATTTTCATACCAAAAACAAAACTGAAGGTGGTGGTCACGACATTCGAGAGATAATTTGAAAGAAGATAATAAATATTATCAGATTATGTCGTTATGAGAGGAAGTGAAGAAGCCTAATTAATTACGAACATCAACACTTTGATATCACGAATTACATTTTTCATCGTCAAACAAAGCTAAGAATATCTAGTGTAGGTTTTGCTATTCTACTATTAATTACCTACAAAGATTTTTATAATGTCCTAAAAGTTAAGAGCCGAGCGGGATTTCAACCCACGACCTTCCCCTTGGTACGAGGCTGCGCTGCCATCGGATCCTAATCTCACTCAACGAATAACTCTTACGGACTGTTCGGCACTAATGTGACCGTGGCTCCATCTACAGGTTTGACGTTGCAGTCAACTACTTACCTGCTCGATAGCCTGCCTGCTGAAGTTGCATTCACTCTACATTCTACTATAGAGAGTTTATTAATGTAGGTAATATTATTGTGTTTAATGCTACAGGCAGACAAACAAACTCAAAATGAATCATGCCAATGCTATATCAACAAACGCTGTCGAAATTCGGCTACTAGTGTACATTCAAACATACTTTAGCAGTAGCAACTCAGACGAAGTCGCAGGTAACAGCTAGTTGTATAATAAAGTTATAGCACAAGAGTGTCTTGTATACCACAGTAAAGCTTTGCGCACGTCTGGACATTCAGCGGTGGCAATCAGTGAAACGCTTTCAAATATGACAGCGATATTTGACGACGTTTCACTGATTGTCATTGCAAAATGCTTAGATGTGCACAAGGCTTTAGAATTCAATTATAAACTGTCAGTCAAAGGCTCAAAGGAACTTGTACAAGCACTTTCAGAAGCTCTAGTACAATTAACTGCTGAAATACTGAAACCAGAATACAATCTAACGAATCTAGACGGTATACCAAAATGGTTTGCATATATAGAGTAAACATGCTTTTACGTCTATTATAGAGATGACTAAGTCATGAGTTTCCTCACGATGTTTTCCTTCACCATTTGAGAGCACTAGCATTGTGCACATAAATTTTTCGAACAGAAAAATCCATAAACACGTCTGTTTTTTATTGACTTTGAATTTATATAAAGCTTGATATGCATAAAAATAATATTTATTGGTTTATACTCCATATTTTTTTACCTACAACCAAATAATATTTATGAAGATATCTATAGTCACCGCGCTACCAACTGAGTCGTGCGACCATAAATCATTTCACTATGTCTATCTCGCTCGCACTTGTGAGGCATAAGAAGCCACATTATGTGCGTAAGATGGTTATAGGCACATATCAATAAGCATAAAATCAGATAGAAACATAATTAATAGTATTGTGGCCCTGAATAGAGCCGATTGACGACTCAGTTCATAGGGCCGATTGACGCGGTGACTATACCAAAACTACCATAAAAACTCAGCGTGACGTCACCTTTCTCGAAAATCGTCGTGTGTTCCGCCGTTGTCTTAGCAAATTGCAAAATAACCAAGCTTGTTTGCAAAATAGCCAAACCCACAACCTTGTTGGTTTACGACTTGTCTTGGAGTTTTATTTGCACACGTCCGATGCTACAGTGTTTCGGGACGTGAGAGTTTTAACAGGAATTTTTGCGGAAATTTATTGAGTTATGCTACTTTATTTCTGTACTGTGTTTAAAGTGCTTGACAATAAAGAATTTTCATATTTTGACGACTGAATTTTGTTCTTCTGTTTTTGTTGTGCTGTGCATTTTAATAATGAAACTTTGATTCCATATAGAAGTCTGTTCAGAAAGAGAACCGTCGTGGGATTGGAGGGCGCTGCTGTGCTGAATCACCTTTTTTGTTTAGTCAGCAATACAATAGCGCGTCTGTTGCGTTTTGATCCTATCACAACTAGTGTACTATTCCTTTATTGAGGTTTTAAGATGCAAAATTCTGACAGAAAGAAAGGGATGAGCTGCCATATAAAAATCGAAACGTTAGTTCTCAATTTGACCACGACGGTTCTCTTTCTGAACAGACATTTACTGTTTTACGTACTTGCTATTACTTATTCTGTGCTTCACCTTATTTTTTTCCGTCACAAGGCTTTTTCAGGGCGTCACGCCAACTAGTAATTTACTCCAAATAGGTCACATCTTTGATTCACGTGCTCTGTGAATGTCTTTATAGGCAAAGGCTCGGACCTCATAACAAAATAAAAAATAAATAAAAATATTGTGGATCTACAAAATACTATCTAGATCCAAATTAAGCAGAACTTGTGCTATGGGAACCAAATAACTGGCGTACTTAATACTTCTTTTTACATTTAAATTACAAAAAAACAAAAGATACTGGTAAGATAAGTTTTAGTAATTTTTTGATAAATAAAGGAGATCATGTGAAATGAGAATTTCGGTCACAAGTCACAGAGATCAGTGACCAGATAAAATATCTTGAAAACAGCCGTAAGAAAGTAATTGAACTCAAAAAACAACAACACTATTTTCGTATTTCAATAAAATCCTGTCCATCCAAAGGTTGTTTGGAAGAGATCACTCTTAGCGATAAGACCGCCCATTGTACTTCATTTTAGTTTTAGTTTTTCTTCAAATGTGTTTCCTGTTCTTGTGGTGTAAAATCAAGTGTTATTTTATATCTATCTAATGTCGATACTCAAGTACTTACCCGTCGTAAGGTCTGACAAATACACTCAAAGCGAAGATGGTATGTAATCAGATATTGTCATTGTTATAAGCAGCGGCAAGTAATGGATTGCTGGGAAGTAGACACGTAGGAGTTATATAGTACGCACACCGGGTCTTTGTCCCTTTGAAGCTAGGCACTAAAAATGATGGCACAAGTTGCTTTTATCAATTTATTTATTTATTTATTTATTTATTTACTTACTATAGATTTTATCTTAACAGCTAGCCAAAACGATAACACTATCACAAATTTTAAAAAATCAATATTTCACTCTGCTAGACTAACAATAATACTATTACTTACTTATCTTATATTATACACATTACAAGACATACTACACTAACAATACTATTACTTAATATAAACACTACAAGACTACTGAAAACTACAATATTATAGATCCGCATGTAGTAATATTAAATTTTGGTTAAAATATACAACTTTGCTTTTGAAACCATTAACATTTTGGTAGACTGTGTGGAGCTGGAACTTGTTGTTGGTCAGATGACTGCCATTCGTCACTCTTGTATGGGTTTCGGCCAGACGCGCGGGGTTGACGGTGTTCTGGCGCGCATCCGACTTCCCTTCTAAACCATTCACGCAGGGCTGTGCCTGACGGCCACAATTCAGGTTTCATGAGGAACTCAAAAACGCTGGTTGGAGCGGTCACTATAAATGAAGCATAATATTCGTGCTTTAAATTTAATTTTATTATGGCAATGTCTATATTACTTCCAATAACTTTTTCCAGGTGTTCTCTGATGCAGTTAGTCGAGGTCTCGGGTGCAAAAAAGCATGCATGTATTTTTCTGGCTCTCTCGACTGTCTGCAGCTGGTTTTGGTGTCCGCTGCCCATAATCGGTTCCTTTTCACACTTTTTTGTACTTGTCCTATAGTATGTTCGAGTATTCCTAGGCCTTAAATCCTCAAAACATGTGTGGGATCCCTCTGAGGTGTTTCGTGGGATCGTTTTAAGATCATATTTCTCAGTGGTAGTGTGAAAGGTTTGCCCGAACCGAAAATTCTTAACAATGTTATTTCAACGTTTGAGACTAACATTGTGTGCATAAATAAATAAGTAAATACTGTTGGCAATGCACACAACACTATCTAGCCCCACATTATATTAAAAAATATTTATTCTCAAACCCCACATAAAATAATATAATTAAATTTTTTCGAACAGAAAAATCCATAGGTACACGACTACATTCAATCCCACGACCGTAGGATCGGAAGGCGGGGGCCCTCCGATCCTACTACTACTACGCCACCTCCATTCAAGTTAGTAGCACTGTAAATAGTAGAAGAATAAAGAAACTGAGTATTTTTTCCGCAGTTTCCTGTCCCCATACTCAAGTTCTGCTAAGCTTGGGGCTAGATACGGTTCGAAATGTCTATCGATATTAATATTTTTTTTAAAAGAACCATGCCATGATAAATATCCCCTGCTGTAACTCATTCTATCTTTTTCCAAGACAACGAACCTATAAAGAGGCTTTTACACCAACGCTCAAACGTACTACGTACTAAAATGTCTAATAAATACGCCATATTTTACCAGTTAGTAAGCTAACCTTGCGTTAAAATCGTAAACTTGAATCGGTATTTTGAAGGAAAATACGCTGAGAGGTGAATAGATTGTGTTCTGAATACGCCGCTAGCAAAAAGTAGCTATCACTAAAAAGAAAAAAAAAAGACGCTAAACTTGTAGTTTTTTTTTTATTGTGATAAGACCAATCTCCATGAAAGAAGGCGATGCTTACCACTTAGCTACAAGTGGGACATAATGTTTGTTTTAACAGCTATACGTAAAAAATTGTTTGTCTGTGAAGTCGGTTTACTGACGATAATTGAACGTGACAATGTCATAAGAAAATAAACAGATGTCGAACGCTTCCGAACGCGGAGGCTGATTATGCCTCTTTGTCGCTCGTTCCGCGCTCTCGCTTGCACTTCAAGTCATAATTTGGAACGCCTCAGAACGAGGTAACGCCGCATGAGTCATATTTTTTCGTTCGTGCAGCCGGCTCCATCAAATTATAAGACGTTGTCACCTCAAAAAGCACTAGGCACTTCGGTGAAAGATAGACAGAAGTAAAAACTTGAATAATTACTTTTGGCGATGTTTGTTGATCTTTACCGAAGAGGACGATCTTTAACGGTGTCGCGGTTACGGTGACGCTAATTCCTTGGTTTTTTCCTTCCTCAATAAATGATCGGGCTCATGTTTGGTGAAGTTTTGACTTCAAACTGCATTACCGCTAAAACTAGGCATTTATAAAATAACACTTTAGCAGATTTAGCTTATTACTCGTATAGTGTGTCAAGTCTAGTCTATATACTCCTTTACGCAATAAACTTCACAATATCAAAGCAAACGGCGCTATCCGAGACTTTATTGCTAACCAACAAAGTAACAGTTAAAATTAACTAGTTTATGCTATAGTGCTTGATTATCTTCTAGGTAATGGGGTTTGAAGCTTTATAATATTACTGTTATGTTATGAGCAAATTAAAGTTTTATTTGCATAGTTTGATGAGATGTTGCTAGATTAGGTTGTAAAAAGTGATTTAATTTTCTTGGAACCTAATTATTAGTTCAGATGGTACTAGGGGATCCTGGGAAGTCAGTGTAAAGGGAATGTTAAAAATGTTTTCCAGGAAAATGGTAGTTTTCTTCAGACTGATGAAGATGAGGAGTATCTACTAGTTACAAAAGACGGTATAAATGTATATCTTTTTGTGACTTGCTTTACCCGACTTCTAATAAATAATTATATTTATATACAACCGAATTGAGAATCTCCTCTTTTTTTATTTGAAGCCGGTTAAAAAAAGAAAAGTTTTTAATTCGCAAAAGGTCGAAATTTTTGAGTTTGTTATTGATAACAACTGAAACAATTTTATAACGTCCCAAAAGTTATGAATCAAATCTTTATTTAATGTTTATTTATTTATTGTTGTTATTTGTTATGAAACAACTATGGATCAAGTTATCCGAAATAAAATAATATTTATTTATTTTATGATTTTCCTTGTGTATAGAAAACACTAAAAATCAATAAAAATAATAACTTGTTCCATTTCTTTTAAAATTGGACCAATGATGTATAAAACCAGTAATTTAAAAATGTGAATTTGATTATCTGCTAGATCGTTTTAAAACCGTTTAATTTATACAATCCCCCATAACCCCCCATAAACAATAGGTTTTGAACCAAGTCCCGAAGGTTATTGCTCGGTTGAACAAACAGCATGTACACTGAATGCTCCCCAGTCATGCAACATTCTGCCTTGTTACATGCACGTGGTTGCCATATAAACAATACTAGAACTCACTAATCTATACGCTCCTATTGGCAGCATTTTATCCGAGTGAGGGCGGGAGTCAACTGTATAGAATGCGACTTAAGTCTTGCGTTCTTCTGCTTAGAAGTGCGCACAACTAAGCAATCAAAAAAAATATGTATAAAGGTGTCAAATATGACAGCGATATTTGACAGCGCTTCACTGATCGCCATCGCTATCGAGCTAGATGTGCGAAGGCCTTTAAGCGTACCACAGTTCTGTGATAATGCAACCAACTCAGAAGTAAGTAAAGCTCAAAAGTAGGGCATCCTCAAAAGCATAGATAAAAAGGGTACTAATAATGAATAGAATACAATGACCGAGTGAATGTGCTAAGGCAACAAACAGGTCAATCACTGTCGCGTAAATCACGTAATACACGATTTGTATGCAGGAATATTTCATTTTATTCGCTAAAGTTATTCTAGTTACGAGTAGATACAATAATCTCTGATGAACATAAATATTCAAACGATAGTCCACTAAGATTGTATTTTCTCTAGCTTTTTATGCAAATTATGAAGCACTAGTGCCTTTACTTGCTCGTTCGTTGAAAATTGGAAAAACTAAACATAAAAATACAAAATTTCCAAAAAAAATATCGCCGATAAAATTAATAATATAACTTTAAAAACTCAAGCCGACTTTGATGAAATTTCTATCAAAATAGCAAAAAAAAAAACAAATCGGCTCATAAATGACAAAGTTACGCGATAGCAATCCTTATAAAACTGAATTGAGAACCTCTTTTTTATTCGAAGTAGGTTAAGAAGTGAATTAAAACAAACATTCACCCGACTTTTACTCCGAGCGACGGTTAGATGAAAATACTAAACTTACACAGAAAAATAGAAAATAAAATGATCACAAATAGCATATAATTTAAGAAAAAGACTGTTACTAAAACTGTTATTAACAATTGCCCAACTTTATAGATAAAAAACCGTATTTACTCCCTGTAGCGTTCAACCAAACTTTGATCCCGGAAAATCGTATCATTTCACGAACAGTGCAAGTTATTCTGCTGTAATAACGGTGTTCCCTGAAAAATATACAACCGTATACAGTTACTGGATTCGTTTCAGATTTGTTCAGAGTGAGCTTTTATTCATGAACAAACATGTTAGTGCTGTGCTGAATTGATCATCAGTCATTTAATTATTTAGAGGGGATTGGTCAATCAGATGCAAGCTTTTAAGAGATTTCAGAAACGAAATAGTAGTGCTTTTTGAGCTTATACCATTGGCCTAAAGAAGCTCAAAGTCGCGCAACGAGCTATGGAGAGAGCTAAACTGGAAGTTTCACTACGTGATATAATCAGAAATGAAGATATCTGTAGAAGAATCACGGTCACAGAAATAGCTCGTAGAATTAGTAAGTTGAAATGGCAATGGGCAGGTCATAATAATTATAGCTCATAGAATCGACAATCGTTGGGGAATAAAGTATAGGAATGGCGTCCTCAAACTGGAAGACGATAATATTGGACGCCCACCCACTCGATGGACCTACAACATTGTTAAGATGGCGGGAAGTCCGTGCATAAAAAAGATCTAAGAATCGTTCGTCCTGGTAATGTGTAGGGTTGGCCAACTGTATTGCCCGGTTTCCACCGTGTTTAACTTGCAAGAGTAAACTGCATACTCGTATTTCTACTAACAAATAGTCAAGCAGAAAGGACTGAGCGAGCAGAAGTGTTGAAATGAACTCGTTCATACTCTTTGCATATACAATTCTTTGTTGATGGAAATGTAAACTTATTTCATTCAAAAAAGTCCGTTCCGCTTAACATTTCTCGCTCATTACCCTTTTGCAGTGAAGACCGGGTTTAAGGGAGGCAACTGCACTGCATGACCAGAACGTAGTTTTTCCAACGTTCGAGGTAAATCTCATTAATAGTCACTAGTCTGGTATCTATCTACACAGTCTTGTCTAATTTCTAGATCAAGTTATTCATTATTGGCCTCTCTGACTGGCCTCTCAGCTCAGTTGGTAGTACCTCTGCCTTCTGCGCCGTAGGTCGTGGGTTCGATCCCCACCGAGAACAAACATTTGTGTGGTGAACATTGATGTTTGTTCTCTGTCTGGGTGTTATATTGTATTCTATGTATGTATTTACAAAAAAAAAAAAATATTCAAGTATTATATCAGCTATCTGGTTCCCATAGTACAAGCTCTGCTTAGTTTGGGACTAGATAGTGTTGTGTGGATTGTCCAAAAATATTTATTTATTTATTTATTCTCCCAGTCTACTGGCTGCCGTAACGGAGACAAATCGACTCTCATAATTTATTGAAATATCCATTAGCTGGCCATGCGCCGGCAAATTAACTTACATTATTAAACACTATGGGCCTTATTAATAATCCTGGCGTAGCGTTGGACTAGTTAATCCGTGTTTTGTCTCTTGCATTGACATGCAATTGTCAACTCGAACAAATGTGACAAAACACGATTTAACTACTCCAGCGTTGCGCCAGGATTATTAATAACACCCTAGGCTTGTATCTAATGATCTAAGTATTAAGTTTTTTTTACATTTTTTTGACAAAAATATTTGTATATGTTACAAGGCACTGCCTGAAAACCAGCGCTGGTAGTCACTGCCATATAGGCAGCACAAAACTGAGTTGGGGGAGATAAAAGAGATTCTCAATTAAATTTGATTTTAAATAATAAATTAATTAATTTAATTAAATTTGCATAACATCGTCATTTGTGAGCCGATCTGATTTTTTTATCTGAAAGGTAATATTTTCATACATTGAAATTTTATCGAAATCGGTTCAGCAGTTTGGCCACGAAATCGGCTTTTCTTAGTTTTTAAAACTTATATTATCAATACCTTCATAATTAAACTACCTATCCACAAGTTAAACCAGTACAATTTATTTATTTATATTTAGGTCACCACGAGATTTGAGATTAGCCAATCTCGTTCACAAGTATCGCCATGAAAGTTTTTCGATTCAAGTTTTGCACAAAATTCAAGCTACCTTTGCAAACTAGTTTGGAGTCAATGAACTTTGAGTATATTGATATGTACGACGACGGGTGGAAAGGGTTGAAGTTACACCTAGTTTAAGCCTTATTTTTCATAAAAAAAGTAAACATGCCTTTTCATCTACTGCAAATGATTTGTGTAGCGTGAGAGCTGTTGTTTTCCTCATGCCCCTACTTATACGGAACGCTACAGTGCCTGGGACAAAATTTTGGATGTAGGTGGTTCGCCCAGCACTTATACCGTCCTGACAGCTAAGTCAGACTAATCCACAGGAAAGACATGGTCAATATGTGCGGAGCTGACTAAGCCGCACGTTTCTTCACGAGGTTTTTACCTATCTACACACGTATTTTTGTATATTGCCAAGTATTGGATCTTATATGGCTGTGATGCAATTAGTGCTGACGCAATGAGACTGGCCTCTCAGCTCAGTTGGTAGTAGCTCTGCCTTCTACGCCGTAGGTCGTGGTTTCGATCTCCAACCGAGAACAAAATTAATATTGATGTGTGGTGAGCACAGTTGTTTGTTCTCTGTCTGGGTCTTATATTGTATTCTAAATAGGTATGTATTAAAAAAATGCATATAAGTATTATAAAACCTATAATCATAGCTTGTACTATGTAAGCTGTACTAATGTTACCATAGTACAAGCTTTTAATTTGGGGCTAGTTAGTGTTGTGTGGAATAACCACAATATTTATTTTTATTTTGCTTTACAGTGTTACGCATCAGAGTGATATACCAATGCCACAATAGGGCACGTTTTCAGTGCACATGGATAAATGCAATTTCCATAGGCGGAGGTAGCTGCTTTTAAAATAAGAGAACTTGCGTTTCGCTGCTTTTTTGTTCACAAATAAAAAAGTAAAAACCTGGCATGCAGATTTATACAAAATCTCGTACAAATAAAACAGGATTTGCGCTCAAAGGCATAGATAAATTCATAGTTGTTGGCTTGCATCCAGTTTGTGCGTCTCACATGTACACGGTTGCTATTTATGCAGCACAAATATGTTGATTACAAAGTTATAGCCAAAAGGCTTAGCCAAAGTGGTAATGTAGCCTCCAGCGCAAACCTTATCAGGCCTTTGTTTCTGTTGCAGATGACTTTAACTATTTTGAATAGCGGTAAAACAATTATTCACATATGCCTCTATTTATGATGCCTGGGAAGGAAAATCCAAAGTGCAACCGTATAAATGTGAAAAGGCATATTAACTAGAGCACAAAAAGCGTGTCAAGCAAAACATTAATAATGTATTATGAAGGCGTAAAAATCTTTAAAGAATCGGGGTATTGAAATGGATGAACGGATTCAGATGAATCTATAGGAACGCAGAACATAACCTGAATTAACACCTTTTTTGGGTAAAGTATTATATTTTACCCAAAAAAAATATAATAATGCTAAAACTTACTGGGAGTAAAGGCCTGCGCACAACAATGGCCATGGCGATGGCGATCAGCTGAAACGCTTTCAAATTATGACAGCGATATTTGACAGCGTTTCTGCTAATCACCATTGCCATCGCCTAGGTCTACGCAGGCTTTAAAATCGTGGAATAGCTAGTACCAGATAATCACCTGTTTTCCATGTTTGATTGTTACTTGTTTTTCCGTTGTTAGTTATAAGGTGTTTTCTATTCTATGTACACTAAATAAAAATGCACTTATAGTACTTTCACCACACT